>OX381710.1:48099344-48699344 GCA_947462335.1 Harmothoe impar
TCCCAAAATGCGCGGTTTTAGCACTATCCATATTATAAACATCACCCTGGCCCGCCTGTTCATCAGATCAGGATGATTCCTGGTGCATTCGAAGCGTTAGGACAGTAGCTTTTCAATGATACCTCATATGCTATACTGAGTAGCCTGGGTCGATGATAGGGTATACAAGTACACCAAAATATATTTTGAAAATGGCATAAAAAAGCACTAACAATAAGCGGTCTGCCCATGGGAGGCCTGATGATATACACATATTTACAGAAAATTGATAAAAAATGGTGAAAAAAATGATAAAAATGTGTTTTTATAGTTTTTCCTAGGGATATCAATTATCACGTTGATATGCTTCTATTTTCAAGAAGTATGCATTAATTTAGAACAACAAAAGAATGTTCTTTTATGCTATTTCAAACTAAACGATACCATATTGGAATTACCTACCTTATAGTGACAACAATTTTAATCAGTGAAAAGAATGTTCCTAGTTACCATGGTTACCCAAATTAGAACGTTCTCTCAAGTAGTTTTGGAACACACATTGCAATAGCAATATGTACAAATAATATGAAGCATATTGCAGTACAATATATTCAGCTGTTACACACATTTAAAAAAGGTTATGATATTTGTCAAACAGTTCCGGGCACGAAAGGGTGAAAGAAAAATATAGTAATGCACCTCACAGTTATAAGTCAGTCTTCGCTAGTATATTCATACCATTGGTGGTTTCCACAAGCAAGCGTCTCTCTCTACATAAGGAAAATTATGATACTAGGTCCGGATCTAGGCCCGGATCTAGGTCCGGATCTTTTTGCCCATGGTGAATAAAATGGCGACCTAGGGAGGATAACCAGACAGGGTTCTATAATCTCTTTACTCTGCTGACCGACCAGCTAATTGCTACAGCGTCCTGGCTTTCGGTGCCAGGTGCCACTGGCCCCCAATCCACCTACCCCAACAATTAGCACCCCCTAATGCCATCCTCCACCACCATCTCAGCCAAAAATTAAAATAAGTGAGGGCTGAGGCTGCTGATATGGAGAGATAATGGGCTGGGATGGTGGGGAAGTGGGTTGTGGGGTTGGGCTGGGGTGAGGTAAGATGGGGAATGGGTTGGGCAGATGGGTGGGGTGTTTTCTGGGAGATCCATAACTTTAATGCATCCACCAGGGTGCTGCCAATAGGGAAGGGGGTGGGGTAGGATGGGGGTCCATGGCTTGGGGGCCTCTCACTAATTGGGGCGACTATAAACGGGCTCTCTGTGCAAACCGAGAGGATGGATCTCAAACAATACCACCTTCCTTACTCAACCTGAACCCTTCCATCCTGCATTGCCTCCTCTTCTCTCATTGACAAGGAACTTGGATCAATGTCTGCTTGTTGGCAAACCACTAGTGCACGTCCCCATTCTTAGTCTGTATCTGTGTCTTTGACTATTGCTGGCTCCTCTCATTGTCAGCTTATAACGATGCCTGCATCTTTACGGTAGGCTCGAGATCTGTAGGATAATATTTTAACTCTCCTTCTACTGCATGACAGTTAGATTTCACCTTACTTAATGCCGGAACGTTCCTCCTTCATCTTACCACGCATATCGATTTGTACTGTGGACTACTTTCCTGAGAATTTCACTGTTTGTTTTTCCGAATATAGATTATAATCGCTATAACCTGCTTTGCTACATTCCCTCCATGTCTTCCATTTTTGCATAACTACATCCACGTTGCTGTGCTGCTTCCATTTTCAATACTACTGTTAAAATCCTGCTCTCTTTCTTCCTTGGGTCCATATCATCGCTGTCTCGTCCTCAGCACCATTTAAATTAAAAACTACCGCTTCCGCCCAGACCATCCAAGGTTATTCGTCTAAAAAAAACCCGACCCATTGCTGTGAACAGTATTGGCGTGAACAGTATGGGCGTGTCTTTCAAATTTCCGAGATGGCGCCGTGAGATGGACACCCGTGGTGTGAAACAATGGCCGCCCCGGGGGACAATCCTCGCCGACCATGGGACAATCTGTGCGTGCTGCTGAGCCATGGTCCTGTGTCGTCCCACAGTGGAGTCATGGACACCTGAATGCACAAGAAAGGATCCATTTAAACTGATCTGTCCGGTCAGTTGGTCACACTCAATTTTGGTGCTGATAGGAACGGTGTGAGGTTGGGGTCGTCAGATGTTTTGTTGTGCGATTTGATTACTGGCCAACGTTTGGCATGAATGATTATGTTTGTGTTATGTAAGGTACTCTATTCATCTTTTATGTTCATTGGATGATAGCAGATTTGGACAGTGTAATGAATGGTCCCATCCCATTGAGTCTAAGTAAACTACCCAGAGCCTATCACAATTTTCTCAAATTAGGCGGTTGTAGCCCAAACTGATGTCAGCAAAGGCCGCCAACATGATATAAATAGATAAGATTTAGAAAGAAATTGAATATTGTGCATAAAAAGACTTATTTTACAAGCCCTTTATAGACCAGGGTACTGCAATAGGACAAAGACTGCCGTCTTTGAAGGCATCACCCACCTTAGAATAGTACGGTTTCAAATGGCCTTAGGCTCTACTGGCCTGCTATTTAGACAAATTAGGCGAGTCACGTGGATTCAGGGCATAGCCTTGCCATTCAGCTAACACATCAAACAAACTCCAATTTTTGCCTGGCTAGAGAAACACAAAATTATCACAAAAAGAGCTGGGAAAATGTTTGGCGGCTGGCGGCTTGGCAGCCGCTGGCGCTGCTGAAATCAAGAAACGCTAGTTATTTTTGCAATTTTTTGGCGCCAATTACAACAATTATTGTGCGGATTACGCAAAAGCCAAATCCGACCGGGATTTAATACGTTAATGAGCTTGTCCCAAAATGGAGTTTCAGGTAACCAGGCAAAGATGGCTGCCTCCAAACACCAGCCAATCGGAGAAATGATTTTCTGACTCCCTCTTCAAGGACAGAGCACTAGGAGAGCTTTGTCAATCATTTTTAAATCTGTCCACATCAGTGTCCCCATGTCCAGGGTAATGATTCTGGGTGACAAGCAACAGAAAGGAGGCTCCTTTTTGTGCAGCTTCTGGAAGTTTATTGCTTCTGCCATCAGCCAGAGATTGGCAATCAGCAAATTGACAAAAGCATTCTGCTTGTTAATCCATGCTTAGGGCTGCCCCATGTGAATGGAGACTCATTCATATCTACAGAAAGGTGGGGGAATTAGAAAATGAGTCTTGCAGCTCCAATGATACACCTGAGGCCCCATTAATGTATAGGTATTGTCTGATTGTTTTCTACATTGGCTGTTGTGTGTTTGCATCGTTTCTGTATAGGCAGCAGCCCATTTCAGACATGGGGGAAAGAATACGAATATGAAAATCCTTCTTATGGTATGGATATAATACCCTAGCGTATAATTAAAATGTGGCCCTACCTTCCCTTTATAAACTGCAAATTAATACATAAATAGATTCTTATTTTGAAAATGATTTTATTTAGACACAAATTAGTAGATATGGTATCAGTTCATAGCAACGTTGATATTGATGGTGGCTATCAGATTAACGGAGTGAGGTATATCTTGTCAAAATCCTTTCCAATCCCGAACTGATCGATGCAAGGGTTCTCTTAGTTCCATCACATCTTAGCTTATGGTATGGAAATGTTTTTCTCACATCTGAATACGAATAAAACGGTATATTGTGGTTAAGTTAAGGGTTCTGTTTGCCTTAGAAGCTCGTTTAAAATGTACCTGATATGATGGGGATCGAGTTCAGGGGAACATTGTTCAATATTACCCTGAACTGTTACCAATATAATTGTTATCATTGTTGCTACACTATAGCAGGTGAAGTGTGAGAGTGACAATTTGCCACAATAGCCGGGGGCGGGGCAGAGGTGGCCCGGGTGGTTACTAAAGTATAATGTATTAAGTTGGTGACAGGATGGTTTATGGTTGCATTATGACCAGGTATACAGGGAGGTCAATCCTCCCAACACCAACAACACTGGGTACAATTGGTGTTATGAATAGTTGATCTGGTCAGAGGCCTGGTATCTTTAAAATATTTAACAATTATCGATCTCTCACTGTCCCACATGTCTAACAACCAACCTGCTTTATTACCGAGATGTCAGTTATCTACCATGTTGAGTGTGGGAATATAGAGAGTTGAAGCTTTACAAATTTATACTGTACATGGGCCAAGCCTACGAATTATGCAAGTTTACTCTAAATATGTTTAACGAAATTTACTATATTAGAGGTCACATATATCTTGGCTCCATAAAACACATGGACATATATGGCTAACCCTAGAAGTTCAGGTTCTATCGCCTTACGAAGATCCTCCATGTCATATGTAACTCTGACACAAAATTATATTAATTAGATAATCTACCTGTTAGATATATCACATCGAATTCTCCAATACAACCTGCTACAACAGGTTATGCTAAGCATGCCCAGAACAATATCCTCAGTAAAAACCTCTTTGAAACCTCTTTGAAACCTTCAACCAAGTGTCGAAATTCAGAAGATTTCTGTCACCCACTCTAAGCTTTACCCTCAAAACGCTTCAATTATTCATGAAAATCGCTCCATGATGTCGTGGTCATAATAATGTAATCTAATGAGAATGTATCATTATGGTTGTAGCTGCTTACTGCAGCACATTCCTCAGTTAAAGGCAAAACGCTTGCTACCCCTGCAGTAACAGTCAGAGCTGAGTGAGGACTGGAACTCTGGGCGGTTGAGCGGTTGGGAGTTTAAGGCTTACACTAGTGATGTACGCGTTATGTAGCACTGCACAAGTGATATGGTTGTCTCTAGTCTCAACCAGTCCTTACACGACCTTTCCAAACTATGTATAATATTAATACAAACGAGATTTGTGCTTACTCCTAGGTATAAAAGATATACAATATTATGTCACCGTTTTTTTGACAGTGTATGTAATATCTCTTATAAAAATAAGTCAAACGCACTCTTTTTTAAATTGGCTTTTCAAAACGACCTTTTCACTCTCCAGCGATATCAAACCAGTGACTTCTATGACTTCTATGTCTCTACGGATGTCACTGATCAAACCAAGTTGATAAAAACGATGTGAATCAAATACAAAATGAGGTCCATAGACTTTATAAACTATGCAGTGTCGTGTAGGAGGTCCTTACACTTTATACACTTTATATGCTGCACTGTGTAGGTGGTCCTTACACTTTTTAGATAATGCAGTACCGTGTAGGAGGCCCTTATACTTTATACACTATGTAGTGTTGTGTACCTAGAAGGTCCTTACACTTTATACACTATGTAGTGCTGTGTATGAGGTTGGCTATAACGGTGTTAGTCCTGGTGGCAGCGTGGGCATCCCCAGAGGGAACAGGTGTCCTCCAGTCACCACCCACAACAAATCACAAAGTTGCCACCCTCCCCAACAACACTGTTAGGTACCTGCAGCTCCAGGGGGTTGCTACACCATGAAGCAAGAGTTCAAAAGTGAAGTGTTGTCTGCATGTGGTGTATTGCAATACAGGCTAGGAGCCCAGATTACTTACAACATATTGATATATGAGGCATGGATTCATGTCAGCCAATCCATCGATGAAAATAAGGAAATTATTGGTTTATTACACATATTTCTGATGGTTGTAATATGGCTGACTCAAGGTGCATTTTGGCTGACTTAGGGTGAAAAGGGGCAATTCTGAATACTCTGATAAATCATGGAATTAAATACTGTAAACTAATATATGGCATTGTAAGACATCATGGGTGATATTCTCCAGAGCAATACCTAAAGTTTGGTTCAATTCTGAAGGATATGCACAAAAACTCATGAAAAAACATGGACCAGACCGGTTGAAAGAGGTGAACCTACCCTATGACACAAGATTGTGCAACACACCCCTGTACATTCCCCAAGACCCAGCCCCTCAGCTCTTCACCTAATGCACCTCATCTACTTTGTAGCGAATCGAATACGGTGGCACCAAGATCGAATTTCCTCATTTGGTGTGTCGGGAGAGGAGAGTTGTCAGGGGGCAGGTGAATACCTGAGGTACTAATCTGTGCAGACCCATCTGTGGTTTCCTACATCCCAGGTGCTAGGGCCATCTAGTTGTACATATAGATGCTTGATACTTCGAATCTACCTGTCTGGTCTGCTAATGGGTTTGTCTTTGGTAAAAAAAAAAATAGGGAGTCGATACCATGGGATGGTTCTGGCTGTTGGTGGGCAACAATATCCTCTGCTATATTTTATCTATAGTATGTCTATTATATCACTATTTCCGAGTAGCTTTTAATTGTGGATCATATACAATATTGTGTATCTATACACAGAGATAATAAAACCATGCAATTAAGTTGCGAATCCCATATTTCACAGATAGCTGCAAGTTACCTGTAAGCTACTCACATTCCACCGTTTAAAATTGCTCTTTAGCACCCAATAACCAATATGCCCAATACATACATAGCAAATAAGACCGTTACAGGTAAGGTCCAGGGAGTTCCTGTACTTTATACCTGCACGACTGCTGTACCATAAAGCATATTATCTATAATGACGTCCTCAGTATTTTATCTCAGTGTATTTTGATCAGTAAGAGTCTACACCATTCACAATCCCTACCCAGTCCTGTAGCTTTTCAATTTCCATCCCCACCATTGGTGAGAAACAGAACCCTACCAGCCCAGTCACCATTGGGGGCTGCCTCCAGGGATATACCTGACAGATAGGCCGTATAGGTGACCAGCCACTGTCTCCCCTAGCCCTAAATGGACTGGTCATTCGACGGTCATTTGGCTGGCGATTTGCAGCCTTACAATGCTGATGACCAGGGCATAAATGAGGTAGGTAGGAAGTGCCGTTGTTCAGGTGCTTGGGGCGGATTGTATCGTGGTGTGAAGCCCGGGTGTGAAATCGCCTGGACACCTGTTTGGGTATGTAGTGGGCAGGAATGTAACTGATATCCTGTATAAGCCCCCATCTTATATATTTGAATGGAGGGTACTCAATTCTAATTGCACCATATCGTGTATCAGAGTGTGATAATCGTCAGTTATGAACACAAAATACTCCTTTCTATTCATTTCATGAAATGATGAAGTTTAAAATAATAATTTAAAAGTTGAAAAGAATAAGTTTCTGTTTAATCATGTAACTTGATGACTTTATAGGCCATGCAATACTGCTGAGTGTGCATGACACATGTGAGATTAATTCTTGGATTATATCAACGTGGCAACCGTTATCACCAGGTCGTCCAGCGTATACGTGTAGATGTATCTCTACCTTATCCCTATCGCAATGTGATAGAATCATAATCAATAATGCCTGCATCCATTGTATCATGATCCCCGAAAAAAGACATACATACCCTAGCGTAGGCCTACAATCCTGCAGTAATGCTGCATTTGCACTTTTAGATACCTATGGTGTGTGTGGGATTATACCTGTAGGTTAAGTTACCCTGGTGTGAGGGTATAGCACCTGTAGGTTGCTATCTCCATGTCACCTACACCCTGAACCTGTCACCTCGCGCCACCTGGCGCTGCATGACGCCAACTGACGCTTCTAAATACGTCATATTATGCTGTGATTTTCTGCTGTTACGTCATCTACGTCAGGCACGGTCTGTGCCGTGTTCCACCCCTACCCCTATATATCTTTAGTATTATCAAATAAGTCTAGTACTGGTGATGTTACCTTCTTATCCGGGGTCGGATAAACGTAGTTTGCATGCATGCTGTTGATGTTAGGTATCTTCAAGGGAATATCTGCTTCAAGGCAAATATCCTAGTTTGGAACACTTCATGCCCAGAATAAATCAATTATGTTGGTATTGCCCTCAATATTGGACTAAATCCTGCAGCTGACACTGGCGTCTTGTGGGTCTGAACAGTAACAAGGGGATCGTCTGTACCACACCTGGAGCACAGGTAAACCTCAGGTAAATAACCCTTAATTACCCCCCAGACGCCACCCACCTGGGGAGATGACACCACAGATAGGTACACACCAGCCCCCTCAATCGACCCCTCCTCCTTCCCCCGACCACTTGTCACACCATAAACATTATCTAGGCCGTCTACAGGTTCCTGGTCATGTTGAAAAGACGAGATAACTATTTGTGATAGGGAGAGTGAGAGAGGGACAATGACGGAGAGAGACATCCAGACGAACAAATAGAGGTAATAGGCATTTGTATAGAAGGGGGATTACAGTAATCTTAACGCCTTTCACAACCCCTTCCCTCATCGCATCGGCGTCTTCAGGCAGCTGCGGAAGGCCTGGGCATTAAAACACACTGAGTTTATTATGGGAGAGAAATCGGCAAAGTGGCAAATCCCCACGACACCACGTAAAAATGCACCCCGACCAGCCGAACCTCAAGGAAGGTGTGGTTTTAGGCCCAACCCCATTCATTAACCATGGCCACACCCGGGGCACAAGCAGGGTGATTGGTTTGTTTTGTTTGTCGGTCAGCCTTTTTCAAAATTCTAAACAATGTTAATAACAGTTACTGTTAAAGGTACTTTTGTTCTCAGGCACTCTTTCCAAAATAAACATAGATTGGGTTTCCAGTACTTGAGGATATGATATTCATACGCCCATTCACATCGAGAGTCACTTATCAAACTTAAATGTTCCTCCCTAAAAACCACTAGGTTTCTTTACAAAAATTGTAAAAACAGGTCATAAATATTGGCAACAAACGGATGTGTTTATCCTTTTCATATTTTGCATAGAGTTAGCTTGGTTGATGGTTTAATAGGAAAAAGCAATATCATGTATTTTGACGCTAACTTCCCACCTTAATGTAAAGCACTTGAGCGAACGATTCTGTGTGCGATCCTCACAATATCACACTGTGATCGAGTGTATTCGTGTGTAGGGGGTGGCAGGCGGGGAAGGGGTGGGCTAAGTAAGAGCCTGTCCCACGATATTGTTGGATAAGGACTTAATTGTGTGGTTTATAGCTAAATGGCGTATTCATCGAGGTATACAATGGTACAAAGAATGCATTGTCGACAGGACCAACTCATGGTTCAACACCTTAACACTGGGCTAATAAGGATGTAATACTATGTAGGGTTGTGCCGGGATGTACTGTGTATGCTGCCATTTTGTTACCATTGTGCCAGCGTTTTTGCTACGTCATAATAAGTATATCACTAATTTTTTGGTTAAAAATATCAGATTTGTACACCATGCATGCAGTCCATGAATTATGAAAAAATGTGTTGATATTTTCATCAAAAGTAGTGAAACAGGTGCCCTGAGGCATTGATGCTGCGGGCTTATAAAGGCACAGGAAAGGGCCATAAGTAAAACATGTTTGAAAAAGTGGGAGCACCTACTGAACTGAAGAACATTACCATGCTCAAATACTAAATATTTAGGCAGATTTTCCTGTTGCTGAGCAGAAGCTATCTATACCAGGTAGATCTCCTGCTTGTCATAGACTTAGAGAGTAGAATGTAAACAAGTTCTATTCAAATTCACTCCTCTCGTCCTAGATGTTAAGAGGTAGATATAAGCCTGTTTCCACGAGCAAGGTCCTTGGTCTATTGCGATGCATTAATGCTGTTGCTAAGCAACCGCTAGTCCTAGCAACTAACTAAGAACCACAATCGATGCCTTGTGTTTTGTGGGGATAGGTATCATTACAGATTTTGGCAGTCATTTTAAATTTACCACCTCATTGCACATTTTTACCCCGTGTGAATAACTTCGGAAAAAATTGCAACATCAAAATTCAGACTCAATTCAGTTACCTATTGAGAACTAAAGGCCAGTATATTACACACCTTTGTACTGCTATCATGAGTAACATCTAATGTTGTTATCCCTATACTGAAGTCTAGAGTTTGTATTATATATAATCATAAATCATCTTTATCAACTCTGTCCCCTTCACTTCCTCTGACCGCATACAAGGCCATGTATATATCCTCTAAATAATAAATAAACACACACACACATCCCTGCGAGCCACATCATCGACCTTGCTGGATGGTGATGTTAGGTGCAGGTATTGATGGTTGATCAATGGCTAACACCTTTAGATCCCCTACATCTGTACCCATTGTTAGCCCATACACTCTAACCTCGCCCACATCGATCCACCCATTGTTTACTTCGGGAGGCCGAGTCAATACTTTACGCGC
Organism: Harmothoe impar; assembly: GCA_947462335.1. NCBI lineage: Eukaryota > Metazoa > Annelida > Polychaeta > Phyllodocida > Polynoidae > Harmothoe > Harmothoe impar. The sequence goes on from OX381710.1 coordinate 48,109,512, forward strand.
TTGTCGACTGACTCGAGTCAATGGGCCAACCATCAATTATGATAATTAGACAATTCCATCAGGTGCTTGTTTAGAGCTGGAAGATTTGGTGTGTCAATGGGGATGCAACAAGTCGACTGCAGCGCCATACTCACAGTGGCAGTGACAGAAGAGGAAAACATAATGCAGCTGGTATTTGCACTGCTTCCCACGCTTGTTACACACTTCGCATGATTTCGGTACTCTCTGTGGGAATACATGGCAATCAAAGGGGACAAGATGGCCACCTACACATGGTGACCAGTTACAGCTATATACACAGGTGTTCAGGCTGTAAAATGGAAACCGATTACCTTGGGGTGAAACACCAACACCCCTTGTTGTTGCCTGATGGAATGCAAGATTGACTGATTTACTACACTAAAAGATAAGCAAAACAAGGGAAGGGAAAGCAAACTTGATCTTTGAAGGTATTGATGTTTGGTGAATTTTGATGGTGTAGTCAATAAATCATGTTTACGAGTAATCTCTTGAAAATGGAATTTATCTTGTTTTCCCCTTCTGTCTCATTCTAACTAGCTAATATAAAAGTAGCATGCAGTGGAGGACAGTGATTAAAATGCTGACGAATTTGTGAGAATATCTGCCTTGGTAGAGCCTTAGATAGTCAGGCCAAAAAAAAGGGTGTGTTTCAGGTTACATAGTCTGAAAATCTAGGTAGGGTAGGTCGGATTTTTTATTTTTTAATTTCTTTTTTTTTTTACTCTGGCCTGAAATATTTCAATGTATCCAAAAATTAACTCGCAAACTCCAGCGCTGACTCGCAGACAACTATGTCGACTCGTGGACTGCCAAATTGACTCTGAAATAGCCCAAAAAATGTTTTCTAAAGACAGATTGATCCCATGGCCAACAACGGCCTCCACTTGCGGACTATCAAATTGACTCTGAAATGGTCCTATTATTACTTTTTTTTTCAAAATTGGATAAAAATTTCTAGGGTTGGCCCTGTTTTGCTAGGTAGGGTCGGGTAACCTGAAACACACCTTTTTTATTGGCCTTATAACAACTTAACGAAATATTATTGGCTATATTTTGAGTAAGAATGGGCATAACATTCTCAGATGAATTAAGTAACATGTTATATAAGATATTCAAATGAGAATCTAATGTTGGGTAGGAGGTTGGGCGCGTCAGAATACACACCATTGAACAGCACCATCTATTATAATCATAAACAATACAATGAACATAACCTTTCCCCACCCTGCTTCATATGATGAGAATAATCGTAATGCAGTAATATTGATGTGGAAAGAATGGCAGTGGAAACACGTTAGGGCAATCACATCTGAACGCTGTTTTATCTCCATGCTCTACCCCATTCTAACATTAACGTTCTATGCTCATCCCAATATGGAGGCTGCATGGACCCACCTTAATGTCCTCCTCCAAGAACACTAAACTACTTCTGCCTGCCGCCGGAGGGGAAGGAAAAAGAGGAGCTCCATTCAACCCTGAATACCCCACATTAAAATGGTATCAACAGTTAGTGTTTGGAGATAATCCCTGGTGCTCTGATGGGGGATTAGGGGTTGAGCAGGGTGTGTGGTGATAGGTTGAGAGGTTTATCCCAGAGTCGAAAAGGATGGCGGTGCCAGGAGATAATTTGTCACCAATTGGCTTACACCGTTTTGTAGTGGTTGGGAGTAAGGAAATTAGCCAGTCAGCTGAAGGAGGTGGTATTTTTTAAAGGAGAAGTAGTTTATTTGTAGAGGTTACCTCAAAGAGTAGGATACGGGCTATCTGTATAGGGAGAATGAGAGAGATATACAGAGATAGAGAGGTTGATAGATAGAGAGAGAGAGAGAGAGAGAGAGAGAGAGAGAGAGAGAGAGAGAGAGAGAGAGAGAGAGAGAAGACATGGCGAGGTAATGTGAGAGAGAAAGAGAGATAGATGGGAAGGTAGAGACAGCAGCAGAGAGATCCGGGCAGACATTAAAACAAAGATAGAGACATCATATGTGTAGATGTCATCAGCTGTTCGACTGTGGATAATCACACTCAAATAACGCCACGTTAGCAAATTTCGAAATGATTATAAGTTCCCATTTGAAATAAAAAGGGATATCCAAACATATTCCTTCATTGTTTCAATTCGGGTAAAATATAACACAGGGTTCAGCTTGGGCCATACGACTAGACGAGTCTCTGAGGGTGGTACAGGGGGCAGGAGGGGTGTTAGGGGAGAGTAGATCCATACATTGATGAGTATGAGATGTAGTATTGACTGTACACCTACGTCTTGACGACCCAGCACCTTTGTTGTTTGGAGCTGCTCTGGGAGCTGCTCCTGGGAGGTGTGTGTGAGGTGTGTTACCTGCTGTGGGAGCTGCTCTTCTTCCCACCAGCCCAAACACATTCTAGCCAACTTACTCCCAACCCATCGGTACACTCCTATAAGTCCTGCTACTAGTACCCCTATCCACGACCTCCAGACCAACATGAGAAGTATAAACTTTCGGTTTACCTTGTAAACTGGCGTAGAATGATTTACAAATGTGCCATACAGAAAAAAAGGAATATGATTTAGTCATGTACACCAATACACTATTGTTCTGTCCACTTGTTTTCTGTGTCAGTGTAATGGCAGCGGTCAGGTTACTCACTAAGTGTGTGTCTTTTTGTCCCATACCCAATTCTGCTGAAATACTACTTTTCAATTTAATTGAGCAATAACACAATGCCAATCTCCAAACTCTTAAGTGAATATTGTTTTTTTACTATGAATCTAAAAAACGCCATGGAAATGGCAAAGTTATAGCATATTACCGTATTAATTTTGTCAGCAAATCGGGCAGCTCACCAGCCCTACTAACTCATGGTTGTACACCTCCATCCAGCTCCTACTCCTCACCCCACTGCCAACTCTGTGTCATAAGACACCCAACCACCTGTCTCCTCTAAATGTTTCACACTTCCCACCTTAAGGACGCGTCTGACCTGCTGCCAAATAATTAAATACTTAATAAAGTGTCCGTTTAATGAACCCTGCGACGGATACGTCTAGTAACGGTGCACTCTGACTCATCTTAAGTCAATTGCAGTTTTCTGCTTTTACCTCCAGGGGCATGTGTATTGGGTGCTATTGGGTGTGTCATCTTGTGGGGAGTGAGTTCTTTGAGAAGGTTGGGAGTAGCCCCAGGCAATGTCTTGGTATGTGAGCACCTCAAAGGAGCAGCTATAGACCTGTACCACAGAAACATGTGTTTATCAGAAGCATCTGGAAATTGGGGCTTACATACATGTGATTTAAAACCGTATTTTTGTCATTTCAATGAAACAAGTTATTGACAAAGCGGCTATTCAAAGTTTGGTGTCAGTTAGAAGTTGACATATTTACTTGTCACATATTTACTTGTCACATTATATACCCATTAATAACGCCTAGTTCCTTTTCATTCCAAAACTACATTACACCGATAGGTGTTCACTGCAATATCTAATATTGACCTCATGATTTATATGTAGAAGTACATGTATTAATAGTCATAGCCACGCAAATTATTTATACCTTTATAGAAATCCAGTCACCTGTTGTTTATAAAACCTCTTTTTTTCACATGGCGATCTATAGTTATGTTCAGGAGGAGTAGGGGACAAGGTGTGAGGATGGACCGATCAGTGTGTGGGCCCGCCGGGGGTTATGTAACTTTGATGATGTGAATTTCGGTTCGTTTAGATGACTCACACTCTGAGCCTCCAGTTCACAAAGAAACCAATCAAACCAGTGCAGAGGCATTGATACCGAGTAATTAATATCCACTATGTGGTGACGAGACATAAACACGAACACTAACGAAGCCCTAGCACCCAGTAAACTGCCACGGGAGAAAAATGTGTAACCTCCTAAACATGCTATTAGCACCCAGCACAGGGAGGAGGAGATGAGAGCAGTTGGAATGAGAAGCTCAATGTGCTCGAATGGAAAATGCAAATATCAGACAGTGATTGCATCCCCAGGAGCAAATTACCAGATGAATATAAAACTATAATGGATAGGAACGAAATGATGATATTCTGACATGTCGTGTGTGCCACTATTGGGCTGTATATGACACTCTTAAAGTCCCAATTCTCACTACCCCTCCGCCAATAGTCGGAGTGGTATACTCAAATCCTTATATAGGGCAGCTGTGTTTCAAATAACCAGGTTTAATAATAAAAGAGGGTCCATAGCATGTTAACAATTGAAACACACACATTCAATTCCCCCCATCGAGATTCACAATTGACGAACGATAATAGGGGAATTATGAGAGAAGAGAAACAGGGGTCTTTGATACAACTTATGTAACGATATGTCTAATAGGTCTAAAGGAGGATTTAGTGAACACCCATGCTGCCATGTAGGAATACGCAATGCTACACGTATTGGCTCTGCGGCAACAGCATTTACAATTTTCAAGAGAAAGATAGCGGGCCGAGGTCTACATGTGTGAAACTATTATTTTCTGTGTATAAAAAAAGAGCATTCATGTCCCCCTGGTACCCTTCCCGCTCCTCCTGGGTGTGATTAGAATGACAGCCTGTAGCTAATCGACACCTTAGACAACCAGTATGGCACCGCAAAGAAGGAGGGAACCCCAGCGAGCCCCCCCCCCCCCCCCTATTTAACCCATTAAGGGCCACATAGTGCTTTAAAGTATGCCGCCCTTTGTCGTCATCGTACACAAATGCAACCCTGGCGAGTAACTCACCAGATCTGCATTCGTGTATCATGCTGGTGATATACAGAAGTGTATTATCAACCTCATAGCCATGGCGATTGAATGGAACAGGCGAGTTACTCACCAGGTCTGCATTCATGCATCGGGACAACAAAAGACATACCACAGTAAATCGCCATGCAGCCCTTAATGGTTAAGAATCAATTATTCAATGTAAGCCTTAACATGTGTGTTGTGCTAGGTGAGGGAAGATTAGACTGACTCACCTGGGTTATGCAGTCTTAGGTGGCACCCATGTGTTAGTGCACGGGGAAAGTATTAATGCAAATTGATTAGAATGCCAATCAACTGCCAATAATTGAGTCTGCCCTCCTCTGGCTGCCAAATGTGATTACTGTTTGGGGTGCGGTGAGGCGCAGCTATTACTGAAAAATGCTGTCTACATGGTTAAGGGTTGTCTACAGGTGGGTGGATTTATAAAAGTGAACTTTATATTATTGTAGGAACGTTCGAGCGGTTACTTTCAATTGCTTCCTAATCTGGAAAGTAAGTTAGATGCTTTATCATATACGATGAAGCTTATATTCCAATGGTCCCAGAGTTTCAATCTTCCCCGGAGCTCCCGGATCATGTGTATATCGTATTACCGATATTAATAACATCTTGATACTTTTGGTTGCACTGCCCTTACGACTTTCTGTCCAACAAAGAACTAGTATGCACAATTATCGTAAAACACTCTCAGCTATATTACATTCAATCGTTTATATTTCTAGACAGTAAATATAAAAATAACGTAATCAATTTATAGAATGAAAGGCTATTCTATAAAGCTCATTATGAATTAAGTGGTAAGCCAATTATTCCGCCATCAGAATATCATATGGAATTTTACTGAATTAAATAAGTCTGAAATCCGCTACAAATATATAACTCGCATTTCCTAATGTCGATATCAGTTTTACATTATAACATTTCAGCAGAGGAAAAGCAGACACATCCCACATTGGCACTGGAGCAGGAGTGTGTCAAAAAAAAAAAAAAGAAGATTAATTAAGAAGATAGTAAGGGCCGGGGAGCAGCCAAGAAGCTGGTATTCTCAAATTGACAGACCTGATATTTGAAAGCCTTGCCCTGAACCTGATCTAGTTGATGATAATTACACTTAATTGACACTTTGATTAGTTTTCGGGCATTAATTGACATGGAGGACTCCTTCTTAATTTTGTCTTCTTTAAAAATAAAAAGGGATTCCGCGCTTCGCAGAGCTAATGAGAATTAACGAGTGTTGAATTCTTTCTCGGATGCGTCTCTCATGTTTTGATGATACTTGTCAAGGTTGCCAGAGTACATACCTTTAATGCATACCTCCTGGTGCCTCTCAGAGCACACATAGGGATGAGGGAAACAGGGAATTTATTCGCAGTGTACCAACCTCTTAGAGAACGTACTCAGAACACATATAACTGTTTTATTTACAGTCAGTTTGTCTAATCAAACCTTTAAAACTTAAGGCACTGATTAGTATGACTTTTTTTTTATCTAATCAAGCTGTAATACGTTCTTTTACATGTAAGCAATTAGTTGACATTCCACTGATAATCATACTATAGTAGACAGTCATGTATGAAGACGTACTTTTATACACTTTATCTATATCTTAAAGCACAATTGAGCCATAGACCGAAGCAACGCACCCAGCATATACCACTTTTTAATTACATCCCCTTGCTATTTATTTTCGATATTGACCCAAGAACAAACTGCAATACCATCAGGGAGTGAGTGCGTCCACTTCCTTCCTACCTACTCAACAAACAAACTCACACCCAACATGTCTCTGAACATCAAGGCCCACGGCCGGGAGAGCAGCTCAGGAGAGGGGGGGGGAGTTGTAAGGCCCCTAAGTCTCAAAAGGCCCCTATCCCTCAAATATTTGTGGGATAGGGGCCTTTTGAGACTTAGGGCACACCTGAAGTCCCTAAATGTCAAAAAGCCCCTATCCCACAAATATTTGAGACATAGGGACCACATGCTCGAAAATATATAAGTTTACAGTAAATAATTTTCCATTGCACATATTTAACCAAGGAGACACTTTGAAGGAATAGTGGCTTTTGAGGGATAGGACATGCTAAATATATTTGTGACTTAGGGACTTGACATTGGCCCTATGTCTCAAACCGTTTTGAGAGATAGGGGCTGTTTGGCACATAGGGTCTTCACCTGGCCCCTATCCCTCATATTGGCCAATTTTGAGGGATAGGGGCCTTTTGATGAATAGGGGCCTCACAGGGGTGCTTAGGGAGTGCAGCGCAGGCAGGAACTCTTCGTGAAGGGTGGATGGTACTGGGGGGGGGGGGCTGGGAGCTGCTCAATTTGTTCACTAAATGTGTATCTTTTTTAAGTTCCTCAAGTGAGCGTACCAGCGTTCAGATATTGTGGACACGGCCATTAGTATGATGACGAACGTTGGGGGAATCGGGCAGGAAAGGAGTTAGATATTGGAAGGTGAAATGAAAAGATGTAGAGTTATGCAGTTTTCCTGTACACAGATAATCTAAATGCTCCGGCCCTTAGTCTGTAGTGGCTATCCCATGTTTATCATAGGTACATTGGTCAGGCATGACCAAGTACTATTCAAGAATGACTGAGGCAAAACAACATAATGACTAATGCCTTACTCGAAAGGACCTAGCCCTAAATGCAAAGACTAAGGTGAGCTGGTCAGTACTGACCAACTCGACAATATTAACTAACCTAGGTTGGTCGTATAGGGAGCCAAAAAATGACTAACTTAGTTAGGCATTATAGTGACTGAGAGATTGGTCGTATAGGGAGCCAAACAATATCAACGTAGACCCCATAACAACTAGTGTGTAGTTTACCACCATAGACTACTCCTGTATATAGGAGACACACACCATAAGCTATATCCCACAAGCACCCACCTGCCTAGTGTAACGGACACCCTGGTGATGCCTCCAGGGTAGGTCATCTTCTACGACTGACACCTGAGCTACCTGGAGGGCTGTCTAGACCTCCTCTCTTGAGGTGGTGTGTTATATCGAGAGGTACACACCAGGTTGCAGTAGGGAACTCTACCCTAATCCCCAATCCCCAGACGGATATATGAACATAAGGAAGGGTATGTGGCATGGGCAGAAGGATTTCTATACAGTAGAACCATTTGTCTATACTTTAATAGTCCTGCCAACCAACCTCTTTAGGCCAGCCTGGAATCTTCTACATGAAACAATAACTATTATTATACATTTTAATCAGATTTACATCTGCACACTAAAGACACCATATTTTACATCCGGAGGATTATTTCGAAAGGTGTATGGATATTGTGATATCCTTTATTCAAAGTTACAAGGGCCAACGGTTTTATAATATTCAATTTGCATTTCAATTCCACTCAGTTTCCATAATCATGGAAGTGTAATTATATGCATAATTTATTCTCACCAGCGGGCCATAATGCAATAAATGAATACACCACACCTATTCGGGCCTATATTATGTGATAAGTACAAGACTGCCCTCTGAATGCAAATAAAGAGGGACTCCACTACCCGATTTTGTTGTCAGATCGGGGCTCTTCTCACAAACCAGATGCCCTGATGAAAACATAAACAAACCCTAACAAGTGTTTATGTTACGGGTTACTATTGATCTGGCAGATTAGCTTATATGTGAAAATGGACCAGCTATACCTCATCTCTGTCTCCACGCATATTCAGCTCACATTGTATCTGGTGACTTTTATCATCTCATCAATTGAATAACTTAAAAATACTTAATAAGGATATGATGATATAAATATCCATTGATGGGCAATTCGGAGGATAAATGTATGTTGTAAGGGTGTAATTATTAGCCAAGAAAAGGCTGCCTTGTTTGGTGGAAACGAACAAGGCCGAACCATTTATTTCCCTGGGTTCAATTCAATAGGCACAGGTGACTTTAGTGAAATGAAGCAGAAAAAAAGGCAGACGGAGCAATTGGGATTTGCTATGCATTTTTCATGTGGAGTATTAATTAGCAAATGCTTCATCACGCTCGGAGTGTGATCAACACCCACCTGAAGTAAGGTACTGCCGCCCTGCCTCTCACACCCCCCTCCCCCGGCAATTTCGCTGGGGGTGGGGTGAAGTGGGGTACATCGGCAAAGTGGCAGACTATATAACTTCATTTTAAATTAGCATTTACTGCTCGTTTTTTTAAAGGATTCCAAGTCATTCCAATAGGACGGGCATATTCAAACATATCTGGGATTCTCAAACATTATTCGCAGCGTCTGTTCCGAATCAGCAAATTTGATAGTTGAAAAAAACATAAGTGCAGACATGAGATAGCCGTAGCAAATTTAGACAGCTGCTTTGTTAAATTAATATGGTTAAATCTATTATTAATCCATTTTATTCATCCCTTTCTCGTCCCTTTTGGCTTTCTCTGCCATTCGCTATGTGTGGCCCCTGTCCAATGCATCCTCCACCCTATTCCACCCTAACACCTGTGCACAAGCCTCCCAGGGTCTAAGTAGAAAAAGGGGCGTGGCCTGCACGTCAGTCACAACGAGGACAGTAAAACGCCACCGAGGCCACATGGAGCTCGTTAACATGCATGCAGCTACCATAACCAGCAGGAGGAATCATGTAGTCACTCCACTCCACGGTGTAATTGGTTCAATTCCCATTTTACAGCCACTTGAAATGGAAGACAAAGGGGTGGCATGTCCTTGTCTGCTGTCTGAAATAGTTTTATAGATTATGTAATTCCCAGGGGACCTCATGTTTGGCCGGAGCTGGAGCTGTGATTTATGACTCCGTGCCTCTCATTGTTTCACTTTCTCTAAGCCCCATCTTTATCTATCCCTGCCTCCTCCGTCGATTTTACGATTTTCTCTGCCTCAATCCCTGTTTTTGTCCATCTGTATCCCTCTCCGCTTTACCAATTAGCAATACCGTAACATGCAATCATCAATTGAACTGCTCTTATATTCTTTGTCTGTGGCTCTTCGGTGTCTACCCTTGGATTGTATCTTTGTTTCTCTCTTTGCTCCTCTCTCCCTTTCTCTGTGCTTGTCTCTCGGTTCCTCTGTCCCCGTGTCTCTCTCTGCTTTCCTCTCTGTGACCGTATACCAAAATGTGTATATCGCTCGGTCTTATGAATTATCAATATCAACATCTTTCCATTGGAGCTCACTTATAGTTTATTCTTCTATGTAATGTGGTGCCTTTCTCTTCATAAAGGTATTGAATGCTTGCTGCCACCAGATCTATAGTCCCACGCCACCTTGTCAAATGCATAGAACTTGCTGCCCCGGTAGCAGCAGTTGGAGTGCTGGCATGATAGGTACTCAGCCCTTTATATACGGCGTCCCAGGGTTTAAGAAACATAAAACAACCATGAAGTTATGTGCATGTTCTTATCCCTGCACACATCGCGGTACATTCTAATCCATCAGTCTATGATGGTGGTTCTGGTAAGAGCTTTCATGTTTAATATCTGAGGAAAAATACATTAGAATGCCGTCATGTCAGACAATAATGCATGCAAGTAAAGGCCTTCAAGGCAGAATCTCAGTTGCACCTGGCAGTCAATTCCATAAGATGAGGGACCCTCCAGCAACGTCATCCCGTTCTTGGATTCGTATTTCAACCTATTCGTGCAAATCTACAGGCTGGGGTTGTACCCTAAACACCCTGTAATGTTCCCAAACATCCAATTTCCATTACATTACTCGTTTGATTATATGGCCGCCTTCTGGAACGTTGTGATATTTGAGGAGTTCAAAGTAATGAGCCAGGGAAAACATTTACTTGAATCCTTGGAAATGGGGCTGCAACCAACTTGAGATATGAACCTTTTTAGTAGTCAACCTAAATTGGTCACAAAACCTATCAGAATGCACTCAGCCTGCTTTGTCACATACCTTTATGTAATTAAGAAATCATCAGATCCATGACATCTGAAGGGTGGGGTGGAATGTGCGATGACACTTGACCGCTATCAGGGTCTATCGAATATGAACCCTAATGAAAGTTTAACTACCCAGTAATTCAACTATTCATGTAGGCTTATATTCACCCTTTATCAGTGCCTAATAAGTAGAGCCAATGACTAAGACCTACTTGTGGCTTGAGCCACCGTCAAATCACATGCTAGAAAATGGTTTCTAATTATCAAAGAACACTCACACCAACATTAAACAGCGGGCTTATCATGAAACCCCATTAATTCACCTGTACAAGCAGAATGCTATATAACAGGCTGACCACCTCTGCCACACAGGGCCCAGTGTTGCTTGTTGCTGTGGCAACATGCAGCCTACTAATTCTAAGGTAATATGTCGTAATCTATTAGGTAAGGAATCCTTCAATACATTCCCCTCCCAGTCACATATTAATGTTCACGACTAAACTATTGATGGTGCCGCCGGTGTTATATCCCATTGCCTCCTGCATAATGGGTACATACCCCCATAACGGGCCGGCCAATACTGGCCGCCATCTTGTCACCCCTGGGAGTATTTCGCTGGTTCCTGCAGCCAAACGAGTCAAAGTCCATTAGTATCATACTAAGGCTGGAATCAATCAGACCTAGGTTTTAAATCAGCTAGTTCTCTTCCAATACTATTACAATGACAATACAGTCGACCTGCTAGATGTCTATATTATAGGCAGTACTATGGCAGACCCCTTGATGGGTGATGGGAGGTATTATAAGGATGTATTGGTTGGCCTACCCATCTCCACTAACCACCATATCTAGCGGGTGGGAAGGCAGTAGTAATGGGGAACTAGTGGATTTAGATGCCCCAATGTAGATGCTAGCGTCTATAATGGGTCGGATCGAAAAAAGATGCTGTTCTGGGTTTTGGGGGATTTCCTGCTTTGCAAGAGCCACAGAATAAAAATACATACACCAGTATGGTCTTTGTTGGTTTTTCATAAGAGGGCATACTCTAGGCTTTCGAAAAAAATTATAATTTTGCATATACGATGATTTTTTGCTGATTTATGAGCCTCCAAAGTAGAAAAATGGCTAAAATCCATGTTTTTTAGCTAATTATCCATGTTTAACAAGGCCCTCATGTCAACTGACACATCAAAAACTATCACTAAACAGCATTTCCTAGTAGCTATATATGTTATGTGAACAAATCAGCTCGTTACACTTTCATATCCCACGCAAATTTGTCAACAGTGACCTTCAAATGTAGCAACTACATGTTTCGGAGGCGTCTGTGACGTTAATAAAAGGGCCTATATCTTTATCAATAGTATTCACTAAATATCCTTACTACCAGCAATCTAGAGCCTCCCAATGGTTAAGCTCATGGCAAAAAAAAATTTGAGCCACGCCCACTTTTACTCTCCCTTATAGGCAATATAGTGTATTGGAACTCGAGTTATCGTCACAGACGCCTCCAAGCATTATAGCCTTTCCAGCGTTTAATTATGTTTTTATATATATTTCTTGTACCCTGTGTACTCTATTGGGTTGTACTTGAGGATCCTCAATAGCATTTGATTCGATATGTACCGAACAGGCACCGCGGGAGGGGTATTTATACTTTGCGGAGGCGTCTGTGACGTTAACCCAAAATTTGGCGTGGGAACGAGGTCGGCGTTCCTGTTACCCACCGGAAGTGGCGCACATCCGGGTACCGTTTCGGCGAGCAAAGAAGCGTCTGATCTTGCTGGAGCGACTCCCAAACCAACAATTCAGAGTTCTTTTTCAGCTATTTCCACCGAGAAAGGTAAGGGATCGGACTAAAATATGTTATATTTTGATTCATTTTGCACCAAGGCCCGCGCTGATACATTTATTTTCGTTTAGAACGGTCTATTTTAGGTAGACTTGATCGTTTATTTTCGTTAGAGTGCTCGCTTATTAATGTCATGGACGCCGCCATGTTAGTTTTTGCAATTTCTAGCCGGTGCACCCTCGGCGGAGGCGTCTGTGACGTTAATGCGGGCTCGGCGAAAAATCATTCTGGCTATCGTTCTATCTTTCCCTGAGGGTACATATCAACTTGATTCAATAGAATAGATGTTCCTCTATGCCTCTATGCAGTTTAGTAGCAATCCCATGTATCTAAGGCTATGTTTCATGCCTTTTAAAAAAATATTTAGGAATTTTTTTGGATTTTCAGTCAGAAAATGTACTCTCACTCAGCTGAAAGCTATCTGAACTTGATATATTATGGTTAATTCTCTTCCTACTAAGGCCCCTCATCATGTTGGTGGGTTATATTTACGCTGGTACTCCTTTTCTGGCCACTGCAAGCCAATTTATGCATTTTCGGGTTAACGTCACAGACGCCTCCGACGAAAATGAAATTGTCACTGTACAGTGACTATTTGATCGATTTGAATAATGTAACTTTGTACCATGCTTCAGGGGCATGTAAGCTAATGCCCTGACCAAGAAATGTTTATATTTATCAAAGTTTACATATATTTATAGGTCATTTCATTAACGTCACAGACGCCTCGAAAGCAGTTAATCAAATGGAAATAGTAGTTCCCCTGCACCCAACCTCTCCATATTTTTAGACAGCATGCCCCTACTATATATCTAAAGAGCCAGTAAGGTGTATTGGCAGTACTTAAAACTTTTTTTTCCAACTTCTGTGTCCCCTGGCTGTTTTTGCTTAAATGCTGGGGCAGACCCACTTCTGTTTGTCTGATGTGCTCAAAATCCTCCATGCTTTTGCTATACACCTGTGTCTAATTATACAATCAACTTAAGTGAACATTTGCCAATAATTAGCAATTATTATTCATGTTGCAAATTTATTTAAAAGGTCTGAAATTCCCTTAAATAATCATAAATTGTTGTCTTCTTTGCAGTATGGTACGACCGAAGCTGCCGCCTGGAATGGTAAAGACGGGCGCACAGCGCAAGGCGGAAAGTCGGGCCCGCAAGAAGAGAGAAGACGAGGAGGCCTATAACACTTCTGATGGCTGTGTGACCATTCTAGTAAAGTTCTGTTATAGTAGAGATATCTGAGGCGTCTGTGACGTTAACCTAGTAAATGTATGGGTTTAGCCAGACAGCTAGTATGGCCCTGCTAGTGCTAGAAGGGTCTTTATTACTGTTTTAAATGGTTGTAAACAGATAAACTTGCCTTGTAGAATAGAGCCCAGGAGGTTCCATTGTAATGTAAATATTTTGATGGTGTGGTGCTGCGCGTGCCGACACACGGTAAAAAAGTGATTTTCTTTTGTTTTAAGACTGAGCGCATACTCAAAAAATTGTAAAAATGTTTCCATTAAGGTTCTAAACAATGCACCAACCTGTTCTGTACATGTGTGTAAGGTATTAAGATGTTCTAAACACTTTTAAAGATTCTGTAACCAATCTAGTTGATTACTGTGAAACTCGAGGCGTCTGTGACGTTAACTGGGTACTTGGTACCATGTTGCACACACTAGTGTGACCAATCGGTCGGAAACTCACACCTAAAACCTTTTGCTTTGGCAACTAGATGTACTAAAGACATTAGACAGTAATTTTAATGGTAAACAAAGCAAGATTAAGGAAACTAGGCTAAAGTTGGTAAAGTTTTATAGAATGCTTTGTATTTTTCTATTTTCTACATAATTGAAAGTGCCACAATTTTTTTAATTTACGACTTACAGCTATGAAATTTCCCACGATTAATGGTACCTAGTCAGCCAACTAGGAGCCAAAATTTGGAATACCTAGGTCACTTTAAAAGAGTTTCTTGCAGTGCACTATTCATTAACGTCACAGACGCCTCAGGATTAGGGTAGCATGTGGTCTACGGTGAATAAAAACTGCATTCTTGGGCGAAACAGAGTTCCACGGCGGTTTCAGGGAGTCAAGATGCTACCCTTTCAGGAAAATAAAATTGTTAAGTGAAATTGTGAATTTTGTGTTTTGTCCTTATGTACTCCCAGATCAGCATTTTTTTTCGATCCGACCCCTATATAGGGCAGTTTACGTGATAGGAGTATAAATTGCAGGTAGACACGATGAGTGCATGTGGTGATCTGGGAGGGAATGGGTGGCAGGAGACAGGTGTGGTAGAATTGGTGGGCGTGCTCTAATTTGGATGAATTGGTGTAATGATTTCTTTCCAAATGAAGACCAGTTTAGGAGATGCCAATTGCCATCAGTAGTAATCAAGGCATTTACATCTTGTTTTATATACAAGGGTGAATAGCGAGTACATTGATGTTTTTAATTTTATACATGTCAAGGGCCTTCCCTTCTTCTTTGAAATTCATGGTTTTGTTCAGACTGTTTAAGGTTTGGTGTTCTAAATAATGTGTTTTCAGCTAGGAATAAACTGAGATTGTTATCTAAACTCCAGGTCATATATCCGAGTGCCTCATTCAATATAACAGATCCGATGTAATCACACATGTATCTAGTGCAGCACAGGTACGTGACATCGCTGTCCGGGGAGCAGCTCTAGGTATATTGAACAGTACAGAGTTATGGAGCAGCTCTGAGTGTATGACGCAGCTCAGGGTGTATGGAAAGATCCAGGGTATATGGAATAGTTTAGCGTTCAGCGAGCAGCTCACGGTGTATGGAAAGACTTGGATGTATGGAGCAACTCAGAGTGTATGGGGCAGAGTGTATGGGGTAAATTGAAGCATATACTTTATGGCACAACAAGGGTGTACAGAGCAGCTCATGGTGTCTGGAACGGTTCAGTAAAAAGCTCAGGGTTACGGAGCAACTCGTTTATGGTGTATGGAGCAGTGCAGAGTGTATGGTGCAGCTCATGGTATATGGAAAGTCTCAGGATGTATGGAAAGGTTCAGAGTGTATGAAACAGCGCTTTCATGGTGTATGGAGCCGCCCCGGGTGTATGGAGCTGTTGGGAGCAGCTCCCTATGCCAGGTGGCCCTCTACAGGGCAGCCCAGACCCACCTTTATGACAGATTAAATAATTCAAGTCCACCATACTCATGGAACGTGTGATTATGTGTGGACTTCCATCTTGTTCAACAAAGATAACCAGACACCTAGACATCAATCCAGGCTCCTTCCTTGCCGCTGCTATTTCTACGGTGCCGCAGCAGTTGACCTGATACATGCCTATGTTATACGTCTGAAGTGGCCGTCGTGGCCTGGGCCGTAGGTGCGGGCGGGGTCATCTCCAGAGGCTGGACTGACGACACTATGCATTTAGCCAGGCCACGCCCCTAGCCACTGTGAACACTTTTTTAAACCTCCTCTTTTTCTTGGTGTGACACTGCTTTTGAATAACCTAAAACATTTCTATTTCTGCCATCTTTCATCTTCCCCTCTCTCCCTCAGATACTTTCTTGGTATCTGGTGCTTGCTATCACCTTGCCGCACAACATGCTGCCCATCTTGCTGCCCACCTAATTGCCAATGATGCTGTCCACCTGGTGGCCCATCTTGCTGCCCACCTTGCTGCCCTCACCTTGCCGTCCAGCTCACTCTCCATCTCGGTGCCCAACTTCCTGCCCGCCCCATCCCCTCCGCGCCCCCTTCACTGTGTCCCACCCTGCCCAAATATACTTCATTACTTTAATACTCATGTTGCAGTTATATCCTTTCGTTCAGTTATAATCGAATGAAGCTCAAAATTTATCATAAAAGGCCTTTTTTAAATCATTCTCCTACGTTTAACCAGTTTTATAACTCATTTCTCTTCCTAACCGACTTGATTGCATTCACTTAGACTAGACTGCGTGTCATTATTACACACAAGTATTACCATAATATGTACATATTTGTACTGCTGCATCCCTGCATATGTTCTCTCTTTGTCGGTTTGTCTGTCCCTGTTTCTTTCTCTCTGTCTATGTCTGTCTGTCTATCTAATATGTGACATGATCTGCGAAAAAGGCCCTTAGTGCAGGGTACACTAAGGTCCCTTTTTCCAGTACCTGCCACCTATGTTTCCACCTATCTCCGTTTGTCCCTCCCGCCTCTCTCAATCTCCGCTGTTACTTCCTGCTTTGTATTGCATTGGCCAAAAAACAAAGCTTGTTGAGCTTTACAGAGGCACTTTACAGTAGTAGCGTCAACTGTCAGGATTGGCTCCTGGTAGTGAACACTCTTTTTCCCTCGGTCTTTTTCGTTTACCTTCTTTTTCTATTTCTCCTCATCTTTTTAGGCTCCACATCAAACCTTTTGTGTCGGTGGGAGTCGGACTGACCCTACTCCCAGTAAGTGGATATCGGATCAAGAAATAGCTCCCTCTCTAAGCCAAAAAGTCGGCTTTGACCAGAGAAGGGAGAGTTTTATGTTCTATAGCCCGGATGGAGGGGTACTGTAATGGCTTCTAAAAGTACCGGCTCATTTTAAAGGGATTTTCCTATTAAAACCTTAGTGACTTTTTAATAGTTTAAGTGTGGGGACTCGTGCCAAATCCGATTGAACGGCATAGGAAAAAGAGAAAATGCCCCAGGACTAGAATATCCTGAATAATATTTGTATCAACAGTTCTTGATAAATATGTGTGCCATACATCTTATGACAGACACATACCCTATTCGGTACCCACTATTACTGCCACTAGTAAAATAGATAATATTTGTAGTCACAGTATGTTTGTAGTAGTATAGGGAAAGTGGGCATTAACGCAGGAAGAACGATGCAGACGTCTTATGATAATTTATCATCTATAGAAAATAATGATTTGAAATTGCCTGCCTTAGGTATTCTACATTAATAGGTTGTGAAGAGATAAAACCATAAAACATAATCTGGGGCCCTGGTGCAAAAGCAAAATTTTGAAGCATGTGGAGTGTTAAATTTCAACAAAGTACAGAACTTTACGAATGTTGAACGTTATGTTTTTACCAATTCGTGTTGCAGGTGCTCTATGCAAATAGTTTCAGTCTGATTGGCGAATACCCAGTGGGATAATTTGTCATTGTATGTATCCCCTGTTTTTGTATCATGATAGGTAGAATTGTAACTTGCCAAACCCATGCACCTCTACCTACCCACTCATCATACTTCTTCATCCCACAATTTTCCAAATCAGAGACTCGCAATCTATATCGAGTAAGACGAACAGTAAAGAGCGTCGAGAATATAAATTTATCACACAGAACAATATATTTTGCTATCATCGTCAAAGTACATGTTTCGACTCGGCTGCACTTATATATTAACCCTTATACACATTTATTTGATAGTTTCAGAAAGGGATTACGGGCGGATCGGATTCCAGCCATTACTATACATGTGTCTGTTCACCCTAATAAAATATTTAGCACAATTCAATCACAATATGATTCAGGGTTACCTGGTAAAACGACTTCAGTCACACCTAAAAAGAAAAAAAAAGAAATAGATGAATTAGTAATGCACCAGAGGAAACATTAATAGTAAGTCATTGGTGAAACACTGAAATGCATGATCATAGTCAAATACTGCGATCGTTTTCAGTGAGAGGATAACTACTATATCATGCAACATACATAGAGCCCAGGGCATCTATACACTAATACTATAATGTACCATGAGCACATGATGGTCCTGTGCATACACACACACCGATCCTCCACTAGAGCCTCACACCACCCACAGAATCCACACCTACAGCTGAAAGTCCCACCCCAATCACACCCCTGCCACCCTGCACCTCCTCCTCCACACTGAGAATATGGTCAGCATTGGTTGCCGTCCCTGTTCACATTGCTGCTGCAGGAAACTATAATGCAGGGCGAAAAACAAACACAGCCTCACGATATATGAGCAGTGATAGGTAACCGAGCCCGCTCTGCCGGGAGAGCAAATACACACAAGGCTCTTCAGGCAACTTAAGCATCGCGCCTACCATGAGTACCCCTCTTGCCCTGAGCCCTTGCCTGAACATGAGCTGCTCCTAGATCCTGAGCTGCTCCCCCATAGTGAGATGTTCTCATACAAGGGAAATTCGCCCTCTGGGATGTCCATGCTGCCCCCAAACCTCCACCCATGTATTGCACCCAACACTGAGATGCGCCCGACAAGGCACTCCCCAACCTGAAAGGGACCGTGCACCCAGGGCCCCTACTCAACAAGCTGCACCCCTTGCCAAGTTGCCTCCAACTGTTAGCTGCTCCCCTACAACCAAATTTCGATCTGCTTAACTATGAGTAATGCCTACAGGGTGATGTTGTATCATACTGAAACCGCTGGTTTTGCATCCAAATATGATCATTAATATTTGGCTCAATGCAAAAAAATGAAAAATAGAAGGTAAATATTATAAATATGTATTACACAGTGGCTCAACTTCCCATGCAAGACGGTTCAATAGGAAGTAAGGTTATGGTGAGCATTCCATAGCATACAGCTGGGGGTTGGTTGGCTCTGGTTACACCTATTCATCAGTACGTGTCGATATAGGTTTAGCACCCCCTTGTCCCCCTTACACCTCCCCCATCTTTACACACCACCTCCCTACACCCCCACCACTAGTTCTCACTTACACACAGACACAAACCCCCACACCCCTCTACATGCTCCACCCTGCACGCGCCTCTCACATGGACGTGTAGCGTTACAGTGGGGCGCCCGGAGCTGTGCACGCGCGGGAAATAGACACTACACCTCCAGCGACACCTCACAGATGCAGGTATAGAGGAAGGGGTAGGAAGAGAGGCTGTGTATGCGGCATTGGAAGCGATGGCTTTTTTGGGGAGATGTATTTTGGGGGGAGACGAGGGGATAGGGATTAGGAAAAGAGCAAAACAGGAGGCAGCAAAGATAAGGAAAAACGAGAGGTGGGAGAAGGGAGGGGGGAATGGAAAATTGCCAGGGGTATTCAAGGAGAGAAGTAGGAAGAACAAGAAATGGGTATTAGGGTTGTTTGGAAGAGGAGAGAGACAGAGAGAAAGACAGATAGATAGAGAAAGAGGGAGACAGAGACAGAATGATAGGGGTTGGGATGTCTGATGGTGAAGGAATGGGAGAGCTGGTTAGACAGGGAGGGTGTGTGTTATAGATATGGGAGAAGGAGTGGGAAGCTTTGGTGGCTGGGATAGTGCTGTGGGTTGGGGGTTGGTGGCAGGGGTAGGTGACAGGGGGGTATTTGTGTGCGTGACTAGCTCCTACACTTACATTTATATGTCCAGTACGTGCTGTGAGGACATGGACGTGTCCTCTAAAGGAATCCAATCTCTTCCAAACACCTCCCCTATCTATCTAGCTCAATGTGAAAGAAACCCAGTAGGGAAGAGGAGGTAGTAGGGGGTAGGCCTGGCAGGGAAAGTATCGTCTTGAAATGACTGTGTGTCTCTCTCTATATATATCCCCTCAGCAGGATGAGA
Source organism: Harmothoe impar (assembly GCA_947462335.1). Lineage (NCBI taxonomy): Eukaryota > Metazoa > Annelida > Polychaeta > Phyllodocida > Polynoidae > Harmothoe > Harmothoe impar. The sequence goes on from OX381710.1 coordinate 48,129,520, forward strand.
ACTATTGCAGTGAGAGTGAGCTAATTATTCACAAAAAAAGAGATTAGATAAAGTGTCCTACCCTGCATATCCCTGCTGAAATGCACGATTCAGGTATATCAAATTAAAAAAGTAGACAGTAGACACTACCCTTAGGTTGTCTGATTGTAAGAAATGATTTTGAAGCTCTGTTTCCGACCAAGATATTACTGAAACACTTCATATTATAATAACCATGTCAATGATTTGATGCGTGGATTTCAGCAAGCAAATCCAAATTATACTCACAATTAAATTGAATTCTTATGATTCTAACATTATCATTCATCTTATAACTTCCCCTTACATCTATTTTCTATTTGTTCATCTTGATTCAGAACTATGTATCATTTAAATGACCAGGAATCAATTTCAGACCCTGAGACAGCTTTATATTTGCATGCAGCTAAACTTGAGCGGCCATCTTATTTAACACTCACAGTTGCAGATTTAGACGCCCCCTTTTTGGACTTAAAGGGGAGGATTTCGTTAGTGTACCAACGAGTTGGAGACCTGCTGTGTGCCCCCAGCAGGTGTTATGCCGCATCCACACAGAGATACCAATTTCTATTGCCCTACAGGGGGTCCTGTTTGAAGTTTGGGCTGTTTGGAGTCATTAGGGGGTGGTCGGTGGTGGGAGCAGCTCCATAAAACCACCAACATCCAGACAGTAGAGGGGGTGTTTCTATTGAGGGAACAGCCAGATTTCAAAATTGTGACAGTTGGGAAAATGATAAACTGGTCTTTTAGAATGTTTTACTTGAGAAATATATTTAGAATTTGCGTAAACATATAAGTCAGATATTCCCAAAGAGGTCATAACTTTTCTAGGAATAGATATTCACTTAAGACATAGATATTCAGGATAATCTAAAATGTTTACCAGAGCTCTTTACCCTACCATTTATGAGACCCCCTGTGGGTTCAGAGGCTCTTCCGCCATTTATATAGTCTCCCCTCCCCTTTAAAAGTGCGTTTTTGCAACGTAAATTCTGGCCAAAGAATAGTTCCACCCCCTCTTTTCAAAATTCTGGATGTGTCATGGAGCCACTTCAGGGAGACGTCTTGGATGTGAGATATTTGGTATGGTATTGATATCATATTCTGGGTTAAAGCTGTATTGCCCCTGTGCCACCTATATCGTGCCTGTGTCGCCTCAAACATGGGCGGCACAGGAGGGGTGGGCACAGAGTTCGTGGTTTCGCAGCTACCAGTGTCGTCATCGTGTACCTTGCAATTGGGCTTTAGTCAATAAAAACAATATCAAAACGCCATTCTATAGCCACTATACAGCTGAAAATACCAGACAGGCAGCCTTACCATATTGGTCGGTCAGCCCATCACAGACTCACCCTATGAAGCTGACCCTGGTCACTGGGTCGCATTGGGGTAGGTCAGTGGCCAAGGACGGGGGGTAGGCATAGTAGTATCAGAAAGGGGCAGTGTGTGGTAGTCAGTTCCAGCTAATTGTTGCCCATTGGGGACTACCTGATACCACTACCCACTACCCTTGACCATTCTCAGGTTCCTTCAGCCAGTAATCAGATACTAGGGGACACCCCCTTCTGTACTCTATACTGTGTCTCCGACAGGGGCATAAGAGTTTTCACTTTTAGTGAGGTTCGTAACATATCGCCAGATGCATGTGAGGAAGATTGATCTGTTAGGAAAATTGGTGAAGGGTTGCTTTTACATTGTCTAACATATGCCCCATTCTCCTTATATATTAGTAATTGCAGATTTATAACCTTTTCCAGACAAAAAACAATTATTATGTGTTAGCATATATTCTATACATAATATATCAACATATTGTTCATAAGGATTTTAATGGAGATCTCTCTCTTACACAGATCTACCGGTGGCTTATGGGTAGCACTTTCACTTCACCTTCACTATGGGCACTAATCTTAAAGGAACATAATTACCAGTCCCCTTTCCTACGTCCTTCTATTCATCACAGATAGCTGACTCAATAAAGCATGTTTTACAAATAGTCACTCAGTAAATGGGTATCACTAGGGTAATGAACAATAGTTTAAAGTGCACACCTTATAGTGAGATCTAATTAAATTAATTGTCTCTGATGGGAATAGTTCAAACTTCCACTGGCATTCTATCTTCATATAGATTCTGTGTAGTATAGGGCATTCGTTGCACAAGACATATTTTCACAAGATGTATTTTCAGTAGTCACCTAATTGGCTGTGGCCCAAGCTAAATAATTGATTGAACTTGTCAATTCTGCTGTAGATGATTTATATCCTGGCTAGACTTCCCCTGCCTCACCAAGATCCTATAAACAGAGTATAAGAGCTTCTCTCACCAACCAGATCCTCTCCTCTCTGTCTAAAGAGCACTCTCTGTTTTCTTATCTCTCACCAACCACCCCGTTCATCTGCTAATCAGGGGTGAGCCCCCAGGCTCCCCCTTACTTCCACAACAATGGCGGCGACAATTTGTAAACCATTAGACTGCCTGCTCTAATGGCATTGGCTACGATAACGGCGGCATTAGGAAATGGAGGCCTCCAGTCGGAGAGTGGCTGTGAAGGCAGTCTAGGGTGGAGCAGCAATCGACTGGCAAAAGCATTGCGGTTAAGACTCATAAAACCAAGCTCTCAGAGAATAGAGATGTCCTGGTATTAGGTATCTGTTTCATAAAAGGAATATGCAGGACTCCTTAGTAAAACACATTAAACACATGGAGAATTCTGTTGGCTCTCCTTGCATCAAGCAAATAGCTTTCAACCATTATTACACAACTCCTCCCCTAACTAGCTTAACTTTCTTCATGGGCAACGTGTGTGACATGTAAGGCTTACTACCGATGGGCCCTCCCTGTCCAAAGCTCATTGATAAGTGGGAAGAGTCAAATATAACGCGTACGTTGATCGCTACTCTTAACTGTTCATCCGTAGAATTTCCTATTCTTTTGCCTACTGGTAGTTTAGATCATTAAGAGATGGAAAATGGAGAAAAATAGGGGGGTCCCAAGCTACTTTTTTTAATTACAGATTTTTGAAAAAAAGTATTTTCTATTTTTGACAAAAAATACCAAAAGTTGAGAAATTTTCACAATTTCTTTTCTTAGTGAACCACTCGCCACATCAATGTTGTATTTGAAAAGAATAATCCTATATTGTGTCCTAAAATGGGAAAAATTTAATTATGGTCCAAAAATAACCAGTTGGTGAAAAAGTAGTGGTGGTTTTAGGACGATTGATTAAATTTGATACTAAATTTTTCAACAAAATCTTAAAAAATAGCAAAAATATCCATAGACTTTCTTTTTACTTTCCCAAAAAATAGTTTAAATCATTTGCTAACATAAAAAAGTAATTTTGATAGGGGGTCCCACGCCTATTTTTAGGGTTTTGGGCCTTTAAAGTTAAAAAATAGGACAAAAACTGTCTAAATCTCATATAAAGGTCAAAATAATGGATTAAAAGCCAAGAATCTGGGTAAGAAATGTATATATTTTATACTCTTGGTTGTTTGAAGCACAGTGATGAGATCTATATCAATATAGATAATGATTTATTGGTAAATAATTCCAATATTCTAATTTATGTTAAAAATAGCAAATATCAGTGGCTCCAAATAACAAATATTTAAAGTGGAATAAAATGCTCAATTTGGCTTGGAATAATCAAATTTTTAAATATGGCTTAGTGTCCATGTATATGGATCTAGTTTTCCAATATTAGCCTATTCTGACAACATTCTAAGCTACATGCGCAGAGAGCTGCGCAGGAGTCCATATTCAATGCGTAGCGATCAACCTTAACCTGAATTGAAATAATTTCCAGCAGGTACAGATATCTATTACCACGTAATTCATGTCCACCACACATGGGTATTTATTTGACAATTGGAGCATAGAATGTGGACCAGCCTTTAGACCATTGTAGGCGTTGGAGGTATGTATAACTGGGTGTAATGGGTTTTGCTACCAGATAATCTGCCACCACAAAGGATCCCACCACGGACCTGCATAACACAACTTACTCATATATATTACTTAGCACATACAGAAGCAGATAATACAGATTGATAAAAGACAGGTCGGTTGCAGAATCAGCTACTCAACGTCAGCGAAGGGGCAGGTGGTAAAGACAATATGTGACTATACATGTCTTACAGGAAACAGAAATGGTCCCAGAGCGAGGGGAATACAATACAAGCAAGCAAGCAGAAAGGCTGATCCTTTCTGCTTACTCACTAGTTTCTACATTCTCAATCTTATCCTTGTATGGGTCTCCTTACTACATCAGGTTTTCATTGTTTCAGCTGTTATTGTTGAATTTCCATCTGCAAGTACACTAATTATGTTGGTTTTAGAGGACATTGGGCTTACAACATCTTAATGGTATCTAAAACCTAAGCATGCTTCAGCCATTAATTTTGTGATTTTCACCTCGAATGATGATGATAGTTATCTTAAGAAGTTTGAGTTTTGCATCAATTACGTCAGCGGCTCGTTCACTTTCCGAGGTGACTAATAGGAGAAACGGTAATCACATTTTTGTCATTTAATTACTGAATTTGATAATTCAATTACTGCCTTTGATGTGGGTCTAGTTTTGCGAATCACATTTTAGCCACCTAGGCCAATAATAGTCTAGCCAGATGGAACTGAAGGTGAGCAACCCCACGCTCCGAGCAGTATCTCCAATTACTGCCAAGCTCTCTTGCAATAGCAGCCCTACCCGCAACTCACATAATACATTTGTGTTTTAACATCTGATATTCTAAAAGTTCCTGAAGTATAACTGTCAACCATATATGACATAATAATTAAGTAAAAATCAAAATCAATCGAATACTGATGTCGTCATGAAGGTCAGCGACATCAAGGGATATAACCTTTAAAAGGACGATGATATACATACATGTATGACTTATCATACATGTAGTATGCATTTGATATGGAAAACAAGGCATTGCAATTTTGATCAGTGCATTTTCGCCGAGACTTTTGGCCTAGGGCTTAATTTTGTACCTCATTAGTGGTGAAACTGTCAAAAGTAGATGTAGACATATAGGTTTTCTCAGCGGGTCTCATGGATACAAGGCATACCGGGTGAGCGGGGTGACCTCAGTGCGCATGCCCAATGTGTAGGCCTCTCAGGTCCCAAAAGGTGAGATTCCTAAAATAATGTTGACCCTCCTCCGCCGACCCTGGTCGGTCTAGGCTCTAAAGAGTACCTCCAGCGTCGACCTAAAGTGCGTCTCTTGACCTTCAGGCTTAGACTCTAACTCTAAGAAGTTCGAACTGATTGAATAAACAAACGGAAGAAACATGTGTCATCATGTTATGGTCGAACGACGGAGGTCTCACCGGTAATTACAGCTCATACTATCAAAGAGAGAATAAACAGCGTCAACAGGGAGTCCAGGTTGCCTCAAGAATGACTCCCCTCTTTAGCCTAGCTGACTCCCTTGCTAACCTAAGGGAGTCACCTTGGGGAGTCACATAGCTCACTGGATCACTGGCTCACTTTTCTCTCTGTATAGGACTCATTCGGGTTTGTATCATAATGTATCAGTGTGCTTCGTTTTGTCCTTGCTTTCTATTTGGCGACGAAAACATACCGGCATTTGGACAGTTGAACATTTAGCCATAAAGGGAATAGAGCTATAAACAATTAGGTTCAAACGTTCTAGCCAGTGCATTATGCCTGGTATCATCCCAGAAGAATGACACTACAGCCATACAGCTATGAGTTGGATAAAAGCAGACTGCTTCACATGGTTCAGACTTGATCAGACCTTTATATCCAGTATTGGTTCATAATCTATATCCTAAAATTGAATTCAACTTTAGAATCCAGTTAGTTATTACATCATAGCTTTAAGCAAAGAAACTGCTAATCAATTTCGTCGATTCGGGATTTGACAGAAGATTACCAAGTCATCCAGAGACTGTCTATAGCTCTGTGGTTATTAACTCCTAGGTTGGCGAACGTGATGAGGTTAATTATAACAGGCGAAAAGTCGATGACACGCTTACTCCAGAAATGTCAGGAGTGCACACACCGCCCGCCGGAACCGTCCTCGGTTAGCTGGAGAATCCTCGGCTAACCAGCCGAGTGGCAGAAATACCCCATTTGCCGCCTGGGACACTTTCCTACTCGCCGCATGGGAAGTGATGGCCATAAAGGTCTGGGTAATTAGGTCGCTGTTTTCATGGGCGAATAGGGCATGTGGGATAAATGTTGGAGAAATGAATAGCATGAGGTAATACTAACTGACGTACGAGTTTAGTTTGGTCTTTAATACGATATCAAGGCCTTGATATTTGGAAAAGACCCATCCGGGAGGAATTAGTAATTAAAGTTGGTGTCATAATCTATAAAATGAGATATGATGAGCTAAAGGAGTCATGGTAGTTTTGTGGGAATCACTTTCCAAACACTAGTTCATATCACTGATTGAAAATGGTAAATAAGCTCTGAATGCATTGTATCCCATGATAACTAGTGTTAATTGTGAAAACTCGGTGTTATTGATAAATAAATTTGGTCCTACGTTTGAGTCTTTTATTCTGCCATCTGTGTCTCTTGCATCTTCATAAAATGTCAATAATAACATAATATTTACCAATCCTCTATTACAGCACAACAGCAGACCACTTCATCCAGGATGTGGAGCTGTGGGAGTATGACCATCTTGACACCGGGCTGTTACCGGCAAATGCAGTTCCCAAAATGCCTGTACCCCCACTGACCAATTGCATGACTTGCAGTGGTCTTGCAATGAGGTCATAGCCACAACAGAAGACGGCACAGACACAAGCTCTTAGTTCCCACTCACCAACCTCTCCTCCAGACCAACCCACAGACTCTAGTGTCCACCAAGACACCACTGCCCCTACTGACCACAGGGGGCGCTGGGTACAACCCCAGAGGTAACCAGGGGGGGCTGATCCGCCCCCTCCCATGACGCCATCACGTTTCCATAGTAACCCTATCGCCTTACTGTCACGAAGACACGGCCGATCCGCCCTTTGAGATACAGCTACACCCTAGGGTGACCTTTTAACCTGACATGCAGGGGGATTCCATCCAGGGGTTGTTGTTTAATGTATTTAGTTTAAGGAGCATAGCTGTTTTCCCTCTGTTATGGCAAAATGGGATGCTGGTTCGCCGATGGTTGAACCAGGTGTTTGAAGAGGATAGATTCTCGTGGTTGATGTGTGCACTCCTGACATTTCTGGAGTGGGCGTGTCCTTGACTTTTCTCCTTTTATAATAGTACAGCTAGAATTAGACCATGGTCAGTGTGGTTTACGCTCACAAAGAAGGTCGAGGTAAAACGTTATCAGAATTACAACACCATCTGGGCACCAACATTGCATGAATGTTTGCATTTAAGTAAATGACATGATTAAATGAACACTTTCAGCATAATTAAAGCCTTATAACATTTATGGGACGTTTACATGGCATTATTGAAGTTTAACGCCCCTTAAAGTGTTCCTTTTAATGCATCTTATATTTGCTTAAATACGATCATTCATGCAGTGCAAGATAGTGCAACAGTGTGCAGGCTGGGTGGACATGGTGAGGGGAGCCCAGTGGGTAATGCTGGCCACGTCTGGTAACACTAAAGGGTGGTTAGTGGTGGACGGCAATGGGGAGAGGGGCTTTTAAGGCCTTAACCCTTTAAGGGCCGCTGCTGCCTCTTGGCAGCATCTAAAATACCCTTGAAAAACCGCTGCTGCCATAGGGCAGCAAATTTGATACCCTAGGGCATCAATACCACTAAATTACAGCTCCTGCTATGAAACAAAGAATTAGGATTTTTGAATCAATCCAAAAATATTTAACATTAATATTAGGTCCCCTTGTCAAAAAGGTGTAAATTCTGTATCCAATACAAATTATTTCACTCCTTAGCCACTATCCCAGGGAGCACCTATTTGCAAAGTTTCATATTCCCATGGCATAGGGCCGGTGGTTAAGTCCCAAATGACAGATTTTAAGGCCAGCAGGGAAAGGGTTAATAATACTGATAAGGAAGTATAGAGGGGGACCTTTAATTGACAGTAACCTCGTCCTGACAGACAATCTACCGACATCTTCAGAAGGTGGCCCTCTTCGTGTCCATACATGGCCTCTATGGTAGGCCATGTTTTAAATTATATTTCAAGTATCTCTTATTAAACTTGGTGTATTAGGACACCAACCATCAGAACAAGTTGTAATTTTTTTAAAGACCTAGAATCACATTTTAATATATTTTACATCTTTTGCCAGGAATACACATGGTAATGGTTGGGTTAATGTTGGAACGATAGAGAATACAAGGGTTAATGATGCTGATACATACAAAGGAGTGGTTCCAAAGGTAAGCTTGGGTGGTAATGGGTAGAAAAAAACATGTATGAGACACATAAAGACATAGTCACCAACAAGCAGCAGGGTATATTAATTGATACCTGGTACCATGTCATCTCAGGTGAACAGAACCCAGGCAGGCACACATCTAAGGCGTTAGTATCTGAAGTCTATCAAACACCAGAATTATGTCTGTACTCTGACTTGATATGTATGTAAAGGGCATACACACACATCTAAGAGTCCTTTTATCTCTACTGCTAGAGACCCTATAGGTAATGGGAGGCTCTAACAGCAATTTATATTATCATAGGCTGCCATCGTGTCCTGTATTATGTCGATGGTTCCCACAGCACTTTACACCCGACACATAGCTGGTGTGAGCTGCTGGCCGCTTGAAACTAAAATACCAGCTCAAATGTAAGTCCTCTGTTTTCCCACTGTTACTAACATCATGGATGGCCCTGTAGTCGCCCTGTTGGCCCCTACACACTTACTAAGGATTAGGAATAATGCAGTCTACATTCAATCCTCCTGTGTATACTGTTCGACTTATGTTATCGGCAAACAGGTACTTTAGTAGACATCCATTATGATGGCTCAGGTGCAGGTATCCAAGTCTAAAGGGACTTAAACAAACTACTCAGAGCTACCTTCCGTGAAAGTTGTTAATGGGATACATATAGAATATGTATGCTTTAAAGGCTATATCCTCTTGCATTTCCCCTACAGTGTACTAAAGGAAACTAGTGCTTTTTCCTGCAAGTGCAATGCACCTTAGCTTTCTCATCATAAAGTAATAAAGGCAATATATGGACAGTGCTGGTAATGTTCTGTGCATCTATAGCTTCTGCTTTGATTTTTACATCTAGCGGTCTTATAAATGGACCTTTTCTAAAGTTCATGAACCATGTTTTTAATGAAGTACAGTTATTATGACATCGATCATAGTCCCCTGTAGAATGATAGAGGGGTACAGAGTTAAATGTCCTGTCGCACATATTCTACATAAGATCTACATAATAATTTTAAATTAGCTAAATATAAATCATCTCTAGAGATGCAACTCCTCAACATTTTAAACTAAGCAGAGGAAGAAATACCCCACGCAATAAGGTAACCAAAAACCTTCTCTATAGATAAGACATAGGTTTCCCATCGTTTTACCGAAGCCTTAACACTGCGTTGTAGCATTTTGTCAATCTGGCATTTGTACATCTGAATAATTAAGAACTACTTACATAAACTACCAATGAAGGTTGGCTACAATCGATAATAAAGCCGTTAGGTAGTGTACCCCAGTATGTCTGGTGCCAGGGCAGGTGGCCAGACATTTCATGACAAAACATAAAACTGTCAGGGCTCTGAAAGTTTGACATTCAGAACTGATTTCTTTTAAACGTTGAAACTAAACCTTTATTTTCATCAGTTGATAGAGTCTGACACATTAGCACTACATGGGTGGTATGGTGAGCTGCAGTAGATCTGTATCTATCCCCTTGCTGTTGAAAATGTCCACATTGATCCGCTCATGAGGAATTCTGTATTAAAAATTCAGGATGATGATATGCATTGATTCCGATGCTGATTGTACCTGAGTGTACTGCACTGTAGGTAGACAGCAGTGCTGGAAGTGAGATGCACACATGCACTAACAATATTTGACAACATTTGAAGCTACTAAGCTACAGTCTACTAAACCTTTATTTTCATCAGTTGATAGAGTCTGACACATTAGCACTACATGGGTGGTATGGTGAGCTGCAGTAGATCTGTATCTATCCCCTTGCTGTTGAGAATGTCCACATCGATCAGCTCATGAGGAATTCTGTATTAAAAATTCAGGATGATGATATGCATTGATTCCGATGCTGATTGTACCTGAGTGTACTGCACTGTAGGTAGACAGCAGTGCTGGAAGTGAGATGCACACATGCACTAACAATATTTGACAACATTTGAAGCTGCACTAAAAGCACAAGTTTCCCTTCTAAGCCAACTTAATGATCTAATTGACATTATAACACATTCCTTGTAGTATATGTAACACATTTTCACTGTACTACACGTATACCAACGTATCCTAAGCCGAATCTAACATATTTAGGTCTAATTATTGGACAGGCTACATGTATGGTTTAAGTTAATCCTCTACCCTTCACACTGACCGTTAGTCACACAGGTAGGTTAAGCATATCCTAACTTGTGTCTCGAGATGTAAGGCTTTGCATATAGCCCCGTGCCAACAAGCAAGTTAGTGTCAGATGGAATTAAATCTTAATTTTAATCACCATTAATTCCTTAAAGCGATCAGCTAATGCCTTTTGCTCCCAGACGTTAGGTACTGGAAGCAGCCATGTTTCAGGGGGACAAACTGGCGGCCTACACAGTCTGACAACTTATAGTGATATATAGTGGCTGGTCAGGGTGCCCTCTACTGGTGGACAGGTGCACTTGGAGGTAGATTAAAGTTTGAGGTGTGTGGATGAGGGGATGAATAAGGGATTGTAGATGGATGGCACAGGGTGTACATAAACATGCCACCCTGCCTGCCCACTGGTCTTATCCCAGCACTAAGTCACATGACACCAAGCCTTTCCTCATGCTTCACCCCTGAAGGGCTAGATTCCCAATATTGCATCCTATATTTCATCATATACCCATATGTCTACAGAACTATTATGACGATGGCAATTCGTTGTGATGTTCAATTATTGAATCATGGTTACATGCCATTAGTATATCATGTATCATGATCATTATGTGTTGCTGATTCATGAATGAATGAGAAAGAAAATAATTCATAACCAGAAGCAAAAGCTTGTATGCACAGCCAATAAATGAATGTAAATAAAATATTTACACTTACATGTAAGCACCAAAAATGTTAGTCCTGTAGTATGTGGCCTTTCAGTTATTATAGTTTTTACTACGTTAATCAGACAACGGTTCCCTGTATCCCGCTTTTATCAGAGCAGTCCCAATATCTTTAATGCAACTGATAGCTATACATTTACATAACAGAAATGTGAGAGTATTAACTGCTCCATATACTGTGTATTCCCAGAGTATCAGCTTCTTATAAAACATTTTAGAATGACTCTCCCTAGCTACAATAGGTCTAGATAGTGTGACATGAACTATTACTGAGCTGCATATCATAATTCAATCATAACTGCATCTCGTGACAAAGGGCCCACTGAATCAAATCTCAAATGCTATTGTGCAGTTCTCTCATGTATCATTGTATCCTGTGGTTATAGACCTTCTGTGCCAGACAGTGTAAGAATAGAGGCAAAGACAAAACGTGATGTCCTATAGACTAACATATATATATATATGTGGTACTGACTAGGAAAACGGGTCTTATTTTTCTGAGTCCAAACCTTCAGAAAATGATGTTTAAAGATTGTGGACTGAAAAAAAGTTTATAACATTCACATATTGACTCATAGATTAGCCAATAATTGTCCGATTCCCAATGGTTTTAGAAAGCTTAGGACATCACGTATATAGGCTACATGATAATCAGAAAGTAGACAATATTTGCTTTCCAACGCTTTGAGTCCCGAGACAATCGGACCAGCGGTTGCTGAAATTTCTTGATTTGAAGTTTTGCGGATATCAATTTCTATCTCGTGAACCGATGGTCTTAGAGACATGGGACTGGTGGCATATTGAAGCTGATTGCAAGGGCTATCCATATAAAATACAGTGGGGGGGGGGGGGGGGGGCAGGAGTGGGGGGGGGGGCAGGAGCAGGGGGGGGGCTGAGGCAGCATGTGGCTATCACTCTACTGTAAACTGCAGGGAGAAATTTACCCTCAGTGGAGTCATAGGTCAGCATATAATGACCAGGTTCCCAGAATAGTGTTTTTTGAAAGCCAAAACAGTTTGCTTTGAGAATAAACCTAAACCTCTGAATCCATATATTATATATATGCAACATTGATCATATCCTTTAGTGAATAACATGGTCAATGGCCCATGAGGACATTTGATATTTGATCTCGTACTATCACATTAACAGACCACACTGACCGTGTGTATGGGTTGCCATTTTGTTCCCCGAGGATGTCGCCTGTTTTGATTTGCAAGCGTAACAAAGTGCTAGCCTGCAAGAACCAGCGAATTTACCAACTTAATGTTATAGTTCCCTTCTGGCCGGCTAAAATGGTGCTGTATTCAAGATATTATTACCCCAGTTTTGACTGGTTGCGGTTGGCTATGGTGTTGTAGGGGTGAGGGTGGGGGTGGTAACGGGTGGCATATACCAGTGGCAGGTGACCAAGGTCGGCTTACCATAAAGGCAGGCGGCGACAAGGACGATGGGAACCTGCCTGCAGGTAGGGGTTAGTGGTTGGAGCTGATGCCAAACCCCAACCACAGCCTACCGTGCAGACATGCCAACCTGCAGGAGGGAGGAGACAGGCGGGTGGGGGGCTTAGGGGAAAGATTAGGGTAGAGATCTAAAGCAGTTTGGTATATGATGCTCTGGTAGAGGTTTACTTGGCTGGGGGTTTAGCACTTTGTTGATACAGACAGCCTCTTCTCAACCAATGAGAAATTAGACCTTAAGCCCAAAAAAATAAAAGCTGTGGTTTTCAATCTTCGGCCTGAAAAGCACCCAAAAATTGACTTGCAAACTCACCGACAATGGTTGACTCGTGGACTATCTAATTGACTCTGAAAAAGCCCCAGAATTACTTAAATAATAAATATTTTTTTCAAAATTGGATAACATTTTCTAGGGTCGGCTGTTTTGCTAGGTTGGGTCGGGTAACCTGAAACATATTTTTAAAAAAGGAGAAAATTTGGCCTTATCGAGAAGTATGATGCCTTTGTAGGGCCCTATTGGAAAGAACTGTAAGATGTAGCAAAATGTTACAAGTTTTCATAGTACATATTCGACATTTTACAATTGAATTAGATAACAACATACATGTAGTATGTAGGTATATAAAAGAGGAGCTGTTCTCTTTATACACTATCATATCATGCGTATTCCGGGAATGGCCTTGGTAACATTTCAGCAACATATATAAATGGATCCATCAGCAATAACTCTAGACAGACATTCATGAGGACAGAAAGGGCAGAGTTCTAGAAGTCGTGTAAAGGTCGGTCAGGATGGGGCCTTGGGATCAAGTAGTAGGGCTCACTGGCTATGTCATTACTCGCAACTTTCATCTGACAACCCGCCTTCCCCAACACCACCCTAGCACCTATACCTGTCTGTATGCCACAGCCCATTCCTGCCACATTGTCTGCTAAACATCCTCCCACATCTCCTGTTGGCACGGATTTCTTTTTCACTATATTAATGGGAAATAGGAAAAAGACTGATACATACGTTTATGTCACAGCCTTATCATTATCATGTGTCAGTCATGGTGTCTTTATATTACCTCATAGATACCTCACCGTCTGTTTTGAACAGGGGTGTTGCACTATACAGTTATCGACCGGTTTAGTGCCAGTCACGTAGAGGGCTTGATTCCAAAACACCTTAAATATAATGTTCGACAATGAGGACACATTCTGACAAAGGTACAGGGTACAACTGTGTAACATGTATAGGGCTGGTCCTATCTAAGGACCTTTGGGGAAACATTTTTGGGCGGATAATACATTTGTTACTGTTAGTGGTTATAATGCAACAGTACCCTGACCCTCAGACAGCACTGCTGGTACATCCCTACCGGTAGAACTGAAGGCCATGGGAGTTGTGGCGAATAGGAGGGGGGGTTGAAGCACTGCCCCGCACAGCTATTACTGTTTATGAGCCTAGCATCAAAAGATTGCCTTTCCTGCTCTTACAGAGGCGCCTGCCATCCACCGGCTGTACAATGACACCATGTCATGTCAGAAATCAAAGGGGTAGGTACTGGAGGATGAGGTAGGGAGGGGTGGTAGGTTGGGGGAGGAGGGGGCGGGGGTAGAGGAGGAAGCGCTGTGGGTCTGCTACTGCCGACACCACAGCCAATATTGGAATGCACCGCCAGAAATTAAGCCGATCCGAGCCGGATTCATCCTTTCCCACCCAACCACTACTGCCGCTTCAGACAACCCCCTGATAGAGACACCCCCTTCCTGCGGCTCCTTCCTTTACCCCCCGCCCCCAGCAGACACATAAAAACACACATGTAAGGAGGCATGATGAGGTAGTGTACCCACATGGTAGAACTTTGGTACTCTGTGTGTATATATAGGGCAGGCCGACCTAGCCCTTTTCCTGTCCCTGAGTCCCTTCATCTCGCATCAATATCCAGCGTCATTCTTTCCCTACTTATCCTGAGCCACTGTCCTTCAATGATGGTATGTGAATCCTTTACATTTGTAGTGTAAGAACAGGGTAAAGCAGACCTAATCTAAACATTTAGGGTGAAGATATAATGGTTTGTATAATTGCGTTTCTGATCTTACTTTCTTACAGCCATGCCCTAAAGCTATATGCAACTTGCTAGTAACGAGTGTACCGTCGTCTTCCAGGTTGTCGATCCATAGAGTCGGCATGGCAATCGCACTTATGTGAACCAAAACGTTTAAACTTATTTTAAACACATCCTATAGGAAGACCATCGAAACTTCTAAGTGACGGTCATAAAGTAAACCAGATAGGAATTGGCTAAGTGATGACCCGTCAGTTCACCATCGTACAACACAGTACTATTGTGCTCTAGCTGACATGGTTGACAGCTAGGCTGAGCTCAATCCTCTACTTGCAATTGGGTGTTTCTCTTCATTACATTTGCGTTTCTCTTCATTACATTTGCAATTTGTCTATTTTTGGTCAGTACGCTTTACTTCCTAGCCCGTTTCTGCTTTTTGCTACGTCTATCTATAGATGGCACATTCGTTCCTGTATACCTCATCTGATGACGACAGGGAAAAATGAGGGCATGGACTGATGACCAGTTCATTCCCCTGGCCTTGTCAGGTTGACACCTGTTGGGAAGATGTCAAGAAATCAAGCCAGTGAAATCAAAGGCTGTGTATACAGAATGATCTTCCGACTTTGTGTCAAGCGAGTAACAAGATGCAATGTATTTCCAGGACTCTCTTGACACAAATAATTAATATGTACCATTCTAGCAGTTGTAGAGGTACATAGTTCGTACATGAATACAGTCAGAGTATTGTGAGAGAAAGAGTGTTCCAACGTGAAGTAAAAGATGGATAAGGGTAGGAAGCAGGGTCTGTGCTGCATACATTGGATAGGACAGCTGAGGTGGCAGTTTTTACAGCTGCCTCCCACCAGGCCATGTTGGGCTCCCTCTGGGGTCTGTGTGAGGCGTCTTGGAGGCGGCTTCTTACAACAAGTACCAGCGGCAGTCAGTCTCTTAAAGGAGGCATGTGTGCTGTAATTGTCACGTATTCTTTATCATTCCAGCCATGCATAGTTAACTGTATTTGCTGATTTCACCCTTATATAATTAAACATTAGCCTTAATGGTCACGTGGTGGCTAATGATTATCTGCGAGGTTAAGTTTATAATTATTAGCATAATTCCTACCATATATTCATAGTGATCGATTTTCTCTATAAGTCATCTTCTCTAATGAACTCGTAACTTAATCTGTCTTCAGTAGTCTTTAGTAGGTATTTGATTGACTCGGCATGTGCTCGATATATAATCTAATAGCCTTCACCAGGTGGGAATTGGTGCTATAGTTATTGGAGCTATGCACTCACTTTAGTTTTAGATACTAGAATATTTCTAGTCAAGAACTGAGATCCCTTCTTTAAGCAGGTTATAGTGTCCCTCAGCCCTCCCAGTCCCCTGACGCCTTCCTTCTGCAGCCGTCCTCCACAATGACATCTGTCTTAGATGCTCTGCCTTCCACCACAATCCTAGCCATTTGTTTTTAATGTGTCTGACCAAGTTCCTTGTGTTTAGCTAATTACCCATACATCATGTGGTGGTTGTGGAGGCAGGACCAGACGTCCCCTATAGCCCTCCCCCATCAATGGGATGGGGCGGGGGTTGACTGAATGTCCTGGCTAATGTTCTACAACGTTAGCTATTTGATGGGTAGCAAACAGTTATTATGAAGTCAAAGGAACGTTTTACAATTGTCTCTTGCTTTTCCCTCTCATGTTGCTATCCTATAGATTTTGAATTTATTATATTTAAACATCTAGACTTCCAGATTCCTTACTACTACCCTGTAGATGCTTACTTTACGACTTCTCTTATAGATCACTTCACTCCCCACATTGCACAAACTGTAGGGTCAAAGCAAACAACTGGAACCAATACTGTGCAGCCACATTCTATAACAGCATAGACTGAAAAGTTGTTCGTTGTTCATCCCTTTGAACAAAAATAGGGTATTTCAAAGTATCAAGATCCGATACACCAATGCATTATATAATCTGACTAGGAAACCAGTTACCACCAGCAAACTGTTCATTCAATATACTACTCACCCATAGAATATCTTCTCGGTTCGCGCTGTGTGAGTAGTTCGCCGGTGGTAACTAATTAATTAGTATTTAAGCTCCTTGGATTTGAAGGACAGACTCAACAGGGGTAAGTTTTTGCATGCAGTGCATCACACTGAGAAGCAGGCAGAGGAGTTGAACATGATTGTTGTCATGGACGCTTTCTAATACATTTGTACAAATAAAACTGGGAGTCTGAACAGTCGATAGGTGAACGTTTTTTTGTTGCCAATTTTAAATGTCAATGAAATAGTATTAGTAAAAGACTGGATCCATTTGTATACATATCATGTTCACAACTAGGCCTATTCATAACTGTTGTACCAATGTAAATGGACGTCTTGATAAATGACCCATATGATAGGTATAAGCCGTAGTAACCTAAACAGATGACTTATATGAGTGGATGGGATGTTCGAGCAAGGTAAGTGACTTAGATTCCAGGATGACACTGAGTCTTTGACTACAACTCCCACAGCCAAGACGCCCTTTGTGTCCAGAACAGATCTACCAGAGACAGGCGCCGGCCATGATGGACACTGCATCATGGGTAGAACCACGTGATGGGAGTGAGTCACGTGACTTGCGATGGTCGTAAAATATCCAGAGGCG
Organism: Harmothoe impar; assembly: GCA_947462335.1. NCBI lineage: Eukaryota > Metazoa > Annelida > Polychaeta > Phyllodocida > Polynoidae > Harmothoe > Harmothoe impar. The sequence continues at coordinate 48,146,941 of OX381710.1, forward strand.
TCTCTTGATGGTGTCCAGTGAGGTGGCCTCTGAAAATCAATTTATGTCCTTCCTACTGCCTCTAGGGTATCTGGGTGTAGGTTAAACCTCTCATGAAAATAAGGCAAGAATCTGTAGCAGCTCCTGTGTTGGCCATTGTCGTGTGACACTGGGATGATACTTATTCATATATGCATTGCACTGGACAAGCATTGTACACGTTAAATTATGATGGAGAAAACCTGGAAAGCAATAGATACAGTAGCATTAGATAGTCAGAGGGTGAGGGACCTCATGCTTGAGGATCAGATAAAATATCGTCCACCATAATATAGTTCCCTTTTCACCCATAAACCTATGTGTTATTGAGAATGGTCTGGGCTCTAAACAGCAAACCCCGTGACGCACCTAGTTAGGTATATCGCCTCATCTGTATTGTTGCACATTGATCCAGACCTGCAGTATTTATGAAGGTGGCATGTTCTGTGGTGAACTTTAGACATTGCTGATTCAGTGTGATACAATAAATCTTCCTCGCTCTGTGATCGTCTATACTAGACTGCATATTTGAAACCTCCTATGATCCTTGCTAAGGCATATCGATATTTTCTATGAACAGTTAGGTGATGTCTAATGAGTTTCAAACAGAATATTGTCATATGAGCATATAAAATAATAACCATGCATCCAGGGTCCAAACTATTATAAACATACACTTCTGCTTATAGCCTTGTAAACTGCAATGCTTCTGCTCATGACTTTGAGATGGTGAACAGTAGGTTGTCAGTTTCTGTGTACAGTACAGGGCATGTAGGCTGACTTAGGGCTATCAGCTTGTAGGTGGTCCGTTAGGGTAATAGCCCACCGGAAGGTGCCGTACTCCCCGTTATGATACACGATGCGCGAGCAGTTTGTGGGTGCAGCGCATGCTTAGTGCACATCAGTCAAGAAACCACCGACGAGTACCCACAATTTCCTACTATGCTCTTGGTAGGCTGAGATTAGCCACTGCCACAAGTGCTATTTTAATCAAAAGCCCCCGCACAACTTGTTTGCTTTTATCATGTTCTATTAGCTGTACAATTTATCACTAAAGGTCCGCTGTATTAACTGTGTATCATTGTGTGTGAGACATTAAACATTTAGAAGTATCCTCATTACTCTATTTGATCTTATATTGATATAGAATGAGCTTTCTAAACGTCCAAGCAAGACTGATTCTGTATGCTGTGATGTATATCATGAACGAAATCAAATGTTTTGCAGGGTAACTTACAGTGGGCCTGTGTTAAAGTAACAGCAATACCAAGTAGGCCTTCACAGCGATCACATCAAAGCAGGGATTTGTGTGTTACATGTATAACTTATGTTTTGGATTCCATGCTGTCATATAAACAACAGGACACACTGTCTCCACTGTGTCCATAGCAGCACCAGGGCAACGATCTCCGAGGCTATCACTTATCTCAGCTGCCCGGCTCACCAACTTACACCAAGAAATGCGTTTCTCTTTACTTCTCGTGCATAAAGTCGCACTTTTTTTAGTGATTAAGGAGATTCTAAACGAGAATTGAGAGGTCTGTTAAACTTGCTTACATTAAACTCCTGCTTAGTCATGGCTATATTATGATAAATTATTTCATTGTGTGGTCTCAGCTGTGAGTGAACCCAAGTGTGACAAATGATGGGGACAGTGTTGGGAATGGGACAGGGGCAGTCGTGCTGGGAGTTTTATCCATGGTGTGGTCCTAATCCTTAAATGACTCGTTGGTGGTCTCTTCTTGGGCGCCGCCAGTGTATGATCCAGGACGTATAATCCTCTCGTTAATACTCCCTAGCCACATCACCACATCCACCCCACCCCCACCTACCTTCAGTGAAACAACTTTGTCTAGCACATCCTGGAAAACCCCCATCTGATGGAGATTTCTATGGGAAAGGAAAAATAGAACTGCTAGCTGTTAAAGTGATCCTGACTTTCGATATCGAGCAAGTTCATTGGGTGATGTTGGGAGACATTATTGTGTGGCTCATCCGCCAGAAAAACGTTTGCCATCCGACCGATGGTATAGGGTGGGCCTCCTCTACTGCAGGGCCTATGCAACTGTATGAGGCAGCGATTTCTGGTTGACAACTGATGTAAGGCAGACTTCGTACAGGATACTGTCATACATCACACACCAAATGCTCTTTGGGAGAGAAAGGGTGCTTAGGGGGTCAAAGCCTAAAGGATATCTCTCTCTGATTAAAATGTTGTTGAGGTCATGTTTAGGTAACCACCCTCCTCATCTTAGGGAGGTCCTGAATGAAATTTGGAATATCATAAAAGATATATGAGTCAGACCCCAGAAAAATGGACTAAGTTGGTGTTTTTTCAGTGTTTTTCACATTCCACCAGCCATACAATAAAAATACCTGCACTTTACTAGGTCTTTTTGATAGAATGTAAGAAGAAACACTGTAGGCTTTCAGAAAAATTAAAAAAAGTGAATCAGACTTAGATTTTTTGATTTATGACCCCTCAAAGTTGAAGATACCCCAAAAACGGGGTTCCAGGCAGTTTTGATATTTTACATATGTCCTCTATCAGTACTGTTGCAATTAGAACCCTTCCTGTCCAACAAAATTATGTGGTATATGTGTTTACTGAAAGCTTCAAGCATTTTTACCTGGATATCTAGCCCAACTTTTTGACCATGGCCCCTACTTTCAAAAATGACATTCGTGTAACCTCTGCCACTTTTAATTTCTGGACTGCTGTTTGCCTGCCAAGAAGAACCGTCTAATATTCATTTTACCCTCAATATAAGGGGTAGTGCGGGTAGTAACACTGGGGAAAAAATTGAGGGGCTAACCCTTATATTTACAGTGCCAGCCCGGGAAGAGTGGTTTTGTTGCCGAGGTAAAAGTGGTGGAGATGACACCGTTATACCTCAATAACTGTACAAATACCTTTCAACTTACTCTTCTAACCTTTATATATCATGGGGACATACATTTTCCATCATTCTGGTTACTATTTGCAGCCTAAACTTGCTTCAGTGTATTGGGTGGCTGTGTTCTTGTTGTTTTGCTGTAACCTCCACCACTTTCATGTGATCTCCACCACTTTTACTATGATACATGGCCCCAGGCTCAGACTATACTGTGAAGTGGACTGCTCCATAGTTTAAATTATACCAGTACCTCCCTTTAAGCTGTTCAGTGTGTCAAACTTAACCTGGGGCCCCATATTTGATTGCTTGTAGGGCTTTCCCAGTAAAAGTGGTTATAAAGGTTAATACTAGTAGTCATAAACACCAGTGAAAGTATTTACCAATACCCAGCAGTCTCTTAAGAACCACATCAAATATTTCACATCAATTATATTTGCTGCTTATGAGCTAAGTTACTCTAGTACTGTTGCCTAGTAGCATTTGCAGAAGTGTGGATATTCTCAACATAACAGCATCATTTGGAGTATCATCAATTTATATTGTATATTTTGTTTAATCTAATGTAAGTTGGAATTTAAAATCTAAAATATGTAAAGTAATTGAGAATTACAATTATTTCACGATGTGTAGACCAACTTAAAGTGTTCATCCTCTAGAAGTCTCGTTGTGAGTAAGAAAATTAGTCATTTTTGAGTATAAGTTAGTCATTTTGACTAACCTTGGCATGCCACTACTGACTAACTTCCTAAACCTACACATTTTTCACACATGGCACGCTTAATGCTAAATAAAAATACACAATAGGGTGTACTTAAACTGCTGTTTCTGTAAGAAATATATCAGACCTGGTCATGCAGCAACTGTCTTGGGAAAACCAGCTCCCTTATTTTCATTAAAGAAGACAAACAAGCAGTTAAGCTTCCTACCTCAATTAAAATCAAAATTGTTCTCTTTTTCAATTACCAGGTCACCTTGTTCTCCGTGGGCGATAGTGACTGGAAGAAACATTAAAAAGAGAAAAGCAACACCAACCGCATCGTTTTCCACATTTCCGAAGACGAGAAACGGTGTATTTTTTTTCCAAATATTTCTTAGGAGTTTTAAACGGAAAGTCCTAATTAATGCTGACTTGGCAGTTTTATTTGCCCTTAGCTGGAGGTAAGCCCCCTGGTGTGTCCCCCGGGTGTCACTAGGCGGCGCTAGGTGCGTGAGTCAGTGGACACAACCAGCTCCTACTGAACCCTCTGGGAGGACTCTGAGCTGCTCAAGTATAATCTGTCTCTAGACTCTTAACAAAGCAATTTATGGATGTAGTCTGTTTCTTTTATGTTGGGAGGTCAGATATTATCATTGTATCCTGTACTTTAGTGCATTTTACAGTACTTGGGCTCTTTGTGAGGCTCTTTTTCAGGACACATAGGTTAATCTTGTCAGAATAATCAAATTACATCATGCGCTGTCTCCACTAGGGTATTTTAACGTCCATTCCAAGTGCATATATATTATGTACCCTCTTTGGAGCGAACAGATATGACGTTGCTAAACTCTCAAACAGGCCACAAGTACGCAAAGCCAGCCCCCGTGGGTATATTTTCAACCAAGTCTTATTTTTCTGTGATCAGGAGCAGGGAAACAGTCTAACTCGTTGAGCAGACCTCACCTCACCAATGCTCTGACTGTCTGCTTGAACTGCTCATCCCCTACACGAGCTGCTCAGGCCGCTGACCCCTGACCCCGACTGTCACGTGACGGCGCTGGTTCCCGCCTTATTACCTGTGCCCTGTCTGCGGCCGCTAGCGACCAGTGACAGCCAGGGGAGTGAGGAAAGCCAGCTTGGTGGCAGGTGGAGGGAGGGGGTGAGCTGACCAGTGGGAAGGGGGTTACCTCGCTGGTGGTCAGTTTGAGGGGTGTTGCACAGTTTAGATACTGAATAAAGTATCTATATATGGAGGCTACTCAGATTCAAGGCTTGCCTAGTGCAAACAGTGTGCAAAATGTACACTCAGAAGAAATTAATATTTATTAGCCGCGCAGAGAATTCCTTCTGCGTACAACCTGTTTAAGTCTCATAGGTGACCTTGAAAGTGAAGTTGTTCGCAAAGAAGATCACAAGAACTTTAATATTTTCAGAAATCAAAATCATTGGAATATTAGAACAAGTCCTTTTGATTTCAGCGATGTGTCTAAACGACCAAGATAGTGCATCAGGCATCAGGAGTGATCAGTTCTGGTCAGTGGGGACTGGGAGGGTGAGCAGCTCAGACGCTGGAGTTACTCTGGGCCTCTCTGGAGGGAGGCTGATCTCATTGAGGATGGGGTGTTGAGGGTGACTGTTACAACACCGCCTCCTCACCTGCCACCCTAACCTTGCACACTCATACCTCTCCGGCCCTTTATTTCTGCTGACCACTTCATGTCTGGTTTCACATTGATGTTTTCTTATCCATCAGGTTTCACATTGATATTCTCTTATCGGGTGATTGAAAGTTCCATCTCTCTATTATCATTATGACGTAATGATTCTGATCGAGGTTTATCTCGAATACATACAGGTCTTTTGTACACACATCCATTAAAGCTATATTCTATGGATGTACCAATAGCTATAAATGACGCCATGAAAGCCGTTCGGTGTAACACCCATATCTCTTCTGAAATATGATATATACACATAAAGCAAATACTCCAAGCTATCCGAGTACATAAAGCGAATATATTGCGTGTATGTGATATTTTATGACGGAATATAGTGCCGGCGTGGTGTACAACTAAAAAACAGACATAACAGTACCATATTTCGACCATATTTCGACTCTGCATGGATATGTTGTATTCGTGACAGTTTCACAGGAGTTGCTTACCACTCTGGCGAAATGCTCGCCGGCGCTGCATTGGTGCATAATGCCGACGCTTAGGGAGTGTATCATCCCTAGAGGTTTGATGTGATGCATTCATGCATTCATGCATCATGTTGACAAAAGGGCATAGTCTATGATAGTGCATCTAAGGGTTTAAGAAGCTCAGACGTTTTGGAGTCACTATTTTGTGCCCCTAACAATAACTACCCGTGACAGGACAGTGAGGCCTGATGATATATCTGGATGTGGCAAGTTCTCTGCAGCGTCATCATGGTACTAACATGGAACTTATATACAGCTTGCATATTTTATGGGCCTTCATTGGTAGCTTATATACTAAGTATGACTTTTACCCCACTTTGCGAGTGCATAGGCAACCGTATGAACGTGTCATTCAACGTGAATAAACTGGACAGTCAAAAGAACCACCACATCCAAAATTACAAAGTATATTCATAGGGTTGGAATAAGCTGATAATGTTAATTGTTTTGGTTACTTTAGATGATTGTACTTGTCACCTCATCTCATTTTAAGTTGTACTACTTCTCATAGAAATTGATAAAATATCGCTGAATGCTCGTAATGGCGGCCAACACGTGGTGACCCGGTACAGTGCTATATTAAGGCCGATCCCAATCTTAGCGCTCCCACCCTGTCTCCTGACAAACCATGCCCTGTCGCTCCCCCTGGCGGACTAGGTGGTAAATAAAGACGGCACGAGCATTACCCAGGGTGCCGTGCTCGTTAGGCGGGAGGCTTGGGTGAGCCCAGAGTCAACATGGCGGCCATTACAGACGTCGTAAAATCAAACCGTGCCCGACCCTAGCCCCATTTGTTATACCCAACACCAGCCATGGCTTCCTTAGTCGGGACTACCACTATACAACACGCTAGTATACCTCCAGGCAGCATACTCCATTAATATAGAGTGTAGGTGTTGTTTGCTGCTAGGATAAAACAGGGGCTTACAGGTAATGTATATTTGGGAAAGCAGATCTCGACTTTTAAATGTTATTCTTCTCTGGCTTCGATCTATCGTCATCTTGTTTGGTTACTACATCAAAATACCAAGTGGAAACTGAGCGCTATACCACAGCCTATCTGGATACTTTTACACCTCTAAATGTTCACTTAAATTGCCATGCCTCAAGTGACCACTGAACATATTGTGGATGTCTTTCACGACAGCTATTGATACTATAGATTTATAAATTCTAGCTTGTGCGATCTCACTCTTCTCTTTCTCTCCCGGCTTCTGGCGTATATTATAACTACTCTGCTGTCCACTCTCGTCCCCCTTTCAGCAATCTACTCTTTTCTACATTCCCCTTCTGTCCCTGCTTTCAATGCCCTTTCTATCCCCTCTCCTCCTTCCATCAGTATCTCATTCATACGTCTACCACTGGCCACATACTCTCTGATATCTCTGCACCCCCTCCCCACTGCATCTGTACCCACAGTTCGATACATCTCCGTCCAATTCATTACCATGAATCACCCGCAGCTATAGCAATTACATAGACGGCAGGCAGAGGCAATGAGGCTGGGCAATGAGAGAGTTGTTGGATTTGGAGATCAATCAAAGAGAAGGGGACAATCGATTACAGACCCACCAGATGTTGTGTAACATGAGCCAAAAGCCACGAGTAGTGAAGAAGATGAAAATGATTGTTTGAAATGTGGGAGCTGTTACTCTGATTGTAATATCCTATATTCATAACTATATGTAAAAAGCCACTCTATTTAATGGAAGCAGTACATTATTTCAAAACGACTTTAACATCATTTAAGTGAAAGGTTTACACAAGTTAAGACTTTTATATATGCGTGTGTAAATTATATTTCTAGCACAGTTAAGCTAGTAGCACAGATAGTCTGTTTAGTACAGAAAGTCTCATGTTTTACTCATGATACGTATTGTCCTGGTCGTATCTACACTGTTAGAAGTGAGTACCGTCCTGTACAGCAAGTATTGGGCCTATCTACTCTCCATGTGAGGGGGGAAACATTCCCTGCGAATATGGCATGTATATAACAGTGGAAAAGAAAACTGAAGGGGATGGAAAGACGAGAGATCGAAACGCACAGGCCCAGGGTTGAAGTACTGTACGGGTACAATGTATCACACGGACTGTGCTATAACTGTTGCTCTTGGGAACTAACTCTATAGACTGTCTAGCAACTTATTGACCGTTCCTACGGACCTTTTGCAAACCTGACGTAGCCTATTACATATGGACGCACCCTATGTTCTTAACACTGCCACGTCTGTGTTTATAGAGGGTATTTCACAAAAATGCAAGTGCTGGATTCACCTGGCACATGCAGTCTTTTCCCACGTATCTAAGGTTGTAGAGGCTGAATGCCCCCAAAGCAATACATGTAGTACAGGGATAATAGCTATAGATCTACAACAGGCTACTGTTAACCCATTGGAGGCAACCCAAAAAAGTATTTTGATTGTGATGGGGGCAAGAAATTTTGCTATACATTCCCCTGGGGGCGAGTCCGATTGTGTTATATTTACTCTATACATGTATGCTCGCCCACAAGGGGTTATTAACCTGCATCTACAGGAACACATGTGTGTAGACGTACAGCATTGTTTGCTGTATCTTTTATCAGATCACAAGTACTGTATGGCTACAGCACATTTTGTTGTTCATGGACGACAACATGTTTCAGTGTAGCTTTAATATAATTACAAGCATCATGTTATTTAGCTATCGACCAAGAAAGTGGATCTGTCCATTAGTTTTACCATGAATGGCAGCCAATATCCGAATAATGTAACTACAAAAGGGGTCGTATTACTGCATTCAGCCTACACATTGTGATTTAGTGTATAACCGGAATACTCTATATCACTCTGTCCATGTCACGAGAACATCACAGATCATCAGTCATTGTATATGCGGCATAGGGATACAGTTACATGGTGGGGTAGGATTGATGTCCATTGTCAAATATCCATTCAGAGAGTGGATAATTATTCCAGCATGTCAATGAGGAACCAAAGTAAGGGAGTATGATAGATATGAATACAGAGGACAAATGGAGGAGGGTATGTCAATGCGATGGGCAATACATCTATTCACTACAGTAAACAGATGTTTTTAACTCATGTTTAGCCCATTAAGGGCCGCATAGTGTTTTAATGTGCTATAGGCTGTGTCTCACGACCTTGGGCCAATGTTTTTGTCTCTGATCGGGTGCCGTCTCTGACCAGGTGCCGTCTCTGACCGGGTGCCGTCTCTGACCGGATGTCACTTTGGGAGTTTAGTTATGTTCTACCAACAGCAGGAGGCTAATGATGATTACATAACAGCTGCCATAACGTTTTTACATATCCTTATACATACGAGTATAGGTTAACATTTAAAAAACACGTTTTTCTGACACCTGGTCAGAGACGGCACTTGGTCAGAGACGGCACCCGATCAGAGACAGCACCCGGCCAGAGACAAAAACATTGGCTCAAGGTCGTGAGACACAGCCTATAGTCCCTGTCGACATGATGCATGCATGCAGCCCTGGCAAATCTACTAACCAGAGCTACATTCAAGCGGCAGGGCATCAACGACATGGTTGGCATGATGCTTGAATGCTGCATAATGCTTGGCGAGCAACTCGCCAGGGCAGCAATCATGCATCAATGATGACGCCAAAGCGCATTATACTTTAAAGCAACACGCGGCCCTCAAAGGACTAGTCCTTGTATGATATAACTGGAATGGAGTTAACAATTTCCCTTTAAATAGTTTTGAGTATAAATGTATGATTCAAATGTAACTTTATACAATCCGTTCTCATAAATATAGCCATGCACTCTCGTGTGAAGCCTTTCCTTTTCAAGTAGATAATGATAATAGCATGCTTATCATTTCAATCGTACTATACGGATAGAATTCCATGCTAGACTAGTAGTAAGAATGCCAATCCCTGAAGCAAATGAATGCTACACAGTGGGAGATCGAAAGGGGGAAAAGAAGAAAAGAAGAAAAGAAAAAGAAGAAAACAGTAGAAACCAGGCCAGACTGTGCTAAGAGGATTTTAAGGATTTAAACGGAATGTGAAAAAGAAGTGAGAAAAGTCCATGCAGTAGATACAATGCACTCGAGGCAGAGGTGTTTGGGAGAGGATGGGGGGCAGGGGTTGCAGCACTTGGAAAAAGGTGAAGGCAATAATCTGATATAAATAATAGAGGTATACTAACTCGAGGGCAGCCTCACAGTGCTCAGCACTATTTTTGACAGGGATGTGCTTGTGATTATAGCGTTGTGCCGCAGGGATCAGCTATATCTCCAGGGGGACAGGATGGCGACCTGCATTGAATGACCAGTTACAGGGGAGCAGCCCCATCCTCACCATTATGCAAGACCGCCTGCCATAACCTGTTCTTGCCACCAGGGTATTTTTTGTCCGGCGTGATGGAGGAGCAGTTGACACAATCAGTCCATACCAGAGCTAAACGAAGCCGGACCAGGACACAACTTTGAGATTTATACAGCTCTTAAATCAAACATCTAATTACTGCATTCATCAGTTTCAATGATTTCTCTTGACTTTGATAATGTGTACTGGACATCTATACGTACATTTAATAGGGGCTACCGTGGAAATAAAGAAAATATCATAAATATCCAAAAAGCATTTCTTTTGGTTTAGCTACACCTCATAACTGTCCTTAAGATAGTTATAATGACAAAGTAGAAGATGGACATTGTTGATTCAGGTAAGGTGGTACATATATGCATCAAATCTATCTTAATAGAAGACTTTCAAAGGATACTATTTTACCACCAGGTCGTTCTTGTATCTATAGCACGTCTGATCCTGTAGAGAGCATCCAGGACCCCAATCCAGGGTCCATGGGGACGGGTTGGGGTTGAGATCACAATTAACTAAGTTGCTACACATGGAGAAATCACACGGTCTGTAGTCTAGACTGGTTAAGTGGTTCTTGGTCGTAAAAATAAAGCCTGCCTGAGGAGGATTTAGGGTCAGGACGGGGTAGGCCAAATCTCCGATGACCTAGTAAAGCGGTTAGTTTTACCACAAGTAGGTTCTTTTCATTTCACTTTTTTTCTCCTAAACGTCCTATATTTATAATCATATGATCATGCGGATTTATATGGCCATGACTAGGAATATGGGTCTTATTCTCAATATAGATAAAATCTGTATTAGGAATATGGGTATAATTCTCAGGATATGAATAAAACCCATTATCCCAGTCACTGTAACATATTATATTATACATTTTATAGTAAGAACATCCTGTGAGGTGCAAAATCTCAATCCAGAGTAGGCTTGGTATACATGTGAACCAAGAGTAAGATTCCCTTTCTTATTTCTTGTAAACTATAAAGGGGAGGGGTGGTATCAGCGACCTACACAGTGGCCACCAGGCGTCACTCTGGTAACTGGGAGGTGTTCAACAAAGCATGGCAGCCACCAAACATGACACAAGTATCTGCTCAGTGAGCTGCTCACGGGCCTGCTCTCTGTACACCACCACTCCTTCTAAGCTGCTCACCATTCCCCTCCAGCCGCTCAGAAGTCCACCAGGGCCTCCTGTGATGGCTTTGATGGCCCTCCTTATTGTATCAGAGGACTTTGACGGCCGATCACAGCCAGCCCCAGACCCAAGGAGCTGCTCACAGGAGCAGAATGTACAGGGGGAGCTGCTCAAGTGAGAAAGAGTGGCAGGCTCCGCCTTCATTTGGCGGCTTGTAAGAGAGAAGATGATTGGACGGGCGGACATGTGAGCCGGCCTGTGATTGGGTAGGAGCGGGCGGCAGTGCAGGATTTGATTTAATGCAGACAGAAAGCTTATTGCACTTTGAAGAGAGTGGCCGAGGTAATGGTCAATGGTGGGAAAAGGCAGAGCGACTCCGACCTGCTCAGGAGGGTGTTGCATAATGTAGTAAAGTCTTTCATTGAATTCATCAGAATTGATGAAGTTGTAGATATTGCCAAAACCCCTTAAGTATTGGCCAAGCTAATGCAACACCTCCCACAGATCGTTAAACTAGACACCTTGCCCCAATCACCCATATTCACCACCTGATATATTTAGGTTTCATTGCCAAATTCCCGACAAATCTGCCCCTAGAGGTCACCATGGTAACGGCTATCGGCCATGACAGTTGGCATGGCGGGTTCAGGTGGCGCACATTGTTGGTGGTGGCTAGTTAATCTGTGTGGTATGGCTGCACTGGGACCTGTCCACGTGCAGCAGCAGGATTTAACACAAGGGGTCTTCCTCTATTGTTAACCCTTCACTGTGGGTGCTCAATATTGGCCAAGGGCTGTGCTGAAACTGTCAGTGTGTTGGAATAGGGAATGCCAGATGGGTAGTTCGATTGCTGCTACTCTCAGCTACACATGGGAGCCTTCACTCTCTCCATGCATTTCACCAGGTCTAGACTACTGTCTGTAGCATCAATTCTGTTATAATACGGCAAAGTTGTACACAGTCCTATTGTAAACCCCTCATTGGGCACTTATCGTATTCGACGCAATAAGCGCCCAGGGCGCTTATGAAATTATTTTTATGACGGTTTTAGTACGTAAGAGTTTAAATGTCCCCGAAATCGCGAAATTTGACCCTTTGTTCTAGTCTAAAAACTCAAAGGGGTGGGGGCGCTTATTATGGGAGGTCGCTCATTACGTCGAATACGGTATATCATATTTTCTCACTTATCTAAGAAATAAATGTGAGCAGGCAAGCAGAAAGGGGTATCCCTTCTAAAATGGAAGAATCGGGCTAATTATTACACTAGTTACTTTATTCTGTAGAAAACATCAATATTACACAAATCATTTTTCGTGAAAAGATTCCATATTCAAATTCTAATTCGAGTCATGCCTGTAAATGTAACAGATTCATGAAAGGTTTCAACAAAGGTCAAATTGTGATAGGAAGTAAAAGACGAATAGACTCAGTAATCTAGTTAAGCCCTTTGATGTAATGTATGTAACGGAGTCTTAGTTGAATACCAGACTCTGTTATTACAGTATCATGCTTTGTAAGGGATACTCTTTGTGAATTCCAAATTCAGGATTCACTGACTTTCTCTGATACAACTTAGAAGTACAAGTAATCAATGTCACCGAGCCCAAACACGAAATATCATCTATAGTTCTCACATACCTCCCTCTTTGTGGCTGTATTCATCAAGATATTAGTTGATGCTTGTAAGGCCCCCATGTTAGACGGAAGGGAGTTATCAATTACTGACTCCGCAAACCCCTGTTATGCTAAATTCTATATCAATAGGCTAGCCGTACGTCTGGATGCGGAGCGGACAGAAGCTTAACACTTCTGAGAAATTATCATAGATATATGTCCCAAAGGGATCAAAATAGCTCTGCTGAAATTATCTCAGATGCACGCTACTAAATTGCGATTTGGTGGAGGATCCCTAGATATCAACATGTTATGGGAAAGGTGCAAAAGCCCTTTTGATGCCTCTCAGGAAAGTCATCCTGTCTTGCCTCAGGGTTCTATATAGACTGCAAATGTCACCTGTCCCTGATATCATCATATTATAGCATAGCAGTTCTATCTACTGCCCCGGGAGAGGTCTAACATTGCTGCCACTAGGGATGCAGGTACTGGTTATCACACAGCTCCTGTTAATGCCTCCAGAAAGCAGTTATCAGTAATTACAGACACCCTGGAGCTACCTCCACCTTTAAGCACACAAGACCTACTGATGAGGGACTGTAGAAACAGCACAGGAAGGTGTCTTATCTCTGGTGAGGCACACACCTAGGCCTTTACTGCAGGCAGTAGTGGAAGTGAGTCATCTCAGGTATCACATGTTGACTCCTTGTGTTGTCCTTAGGAGACTGTTGGAAATGAGCAGAACATGAGCAAAGGAACACTATCAGAAACATGACATGCTGTTTTAGCCTGAAGGTTTTCTAACTTTTCTACTTGTGAATCTATCCGATGTAGATCATAGCCTGGAGGTAAATAGGGATATAACCTGCTGACTGCAGGCACATGGTGGCAGTAGTAGTAGGGACCACAACACCCTGAAGGTGGCAGGTCAAGTGTTTTTTTGAGGTCATCAGAAATCAACTGTTGCTATATGGCTATACGGGGGCTCATTTTACAGAGAATATTAATGATATAACATAATTCTGATACAGCAGGAAGCCATAAAACCCTCTGAACTAGCCCCCATCGCGAAAAGTCATTTTAATTTTGAATATTTCACCCTTAAACAGGACATTTCCATGGAAATGTCAAATTTGCCTATAAAAATAATGAGATGGTGTTTATGGGAATTGCACAATAAGATAGATTGGGAAGTCTGCTACAACCCGCAATCTCCTTTAAGCCCATTAGATGAGCCCAAATAAATATTGAAAAAATCCTTGGCTAACCCCCTCCCCCAATACCATAACAATCAACTCACCTTCCACCCTATCCAAAATACTAGGTGAATTGCCACTCCATCCCACCTCACCCCTCAGTGCCTAACCATGCTCTGGGGCTGTGTTACTAGTGAGTGCCACTCTGAGATTAAAGGTTATCAGTGCCTTTGGGTCTGACCAGGGGTCAACATGGTACAGTGTGAGACAGGTATGGATTTATCAAGCATTGATATTGCTTATTCTCAGTATATGGGAGGTGCACTCTATCAATTTTTAATTGTGAATGGTATATAAACGTATACCTGATACAGTGGTAGCATAAATATTGCCCCCATGAAGATATATTGGTCACAAAGAGCAGCTAGATCTGATCTGGTCTGATCTTTGGGGAAATGATTTATAATTTTTTCTTGGGGAAATTCGACTAAAGTTTCTTATTTTATCTCATGATAACCAAACTAATATTTCTGAGATCCCAATATTCTTAGCTTTCTGGTCATGCGTGAAAAATAATTTTATTCCCTTTCATTGAACTTCACTTGTGGTCCCTACTAGTAGTAGTAGCCGAAGTTTATGAATGTATTTGAGTCATCTTCGAAAGTACATTTATAATCAAATGGCGCCGGGTAAGGTCTATGGTGTAATTCTCCTGATGGGAGTTAAAATGCTATATCAATTTTCTTTGCTGATTATTAAAGACTAGCATATTTCAACGCGCAAGTTCCCAATGCTTACCATAATGCGAGGCCAAGAGCCATCACATATCCCATATTTTGAACAGTTACACTAGCAACGAAACAGTGACATGGGAATATTTGTATGCATTCGGAGATTGGTGTGGCCTGTAATTCTCATATTTCTACACAACTCAGATAGGGTAGGATCAATATCATGATGTTATTGGGTTCGTCACTGATACATTTGTATATGCTAACTGTTTTCCTGCTGACAAAAGGTCACCGTGTTTCTCTGGTGGATCCTGTATCCAGTACAGTAGTAAATGCAGTCCAGTTCGATTTTAAAGGCTAGTTTATTACAGTTAGTTGTATTTTGAGTTAGTTATAATTTGTTTATTTGCGTAGAAAAACACATATATAC
The DNA here is from genome assembly GCA_947462335.1 of Harmothoe impar. Classification (NCBI taxonomy): domain Eukaryota; kingdom Metazoa; phylum Annelida; class Polychaeta; order Phyllodocida; family Polynoidae; genus Harmothoe; species Harmothoe impar. The sequence continues at coordinate 48,162,207 of OX381710.1, forward strand.
AGTTGCAACCTCTGTAAGATTTTCAACTGTTTGGAGTATGTAATCAAATAAAAAAACGAGTGTTTTGTAAGAGGGCCAGTTTAAAGTGAGTATTTATAGACCGGGCAGCCTCTTTCAAAGGTACCCAGGAGATTTCCTCCTACTTCTCCTGTACCCAAGCACCACCTACCCACATACATTGTGTACATTCCTATCCCCACGGGTCACATTGGGTGAAGATTTAGCTGCACCTCAGAATCACTGTACTCATTCTTCTTGGAATGTACCCTTCTGCTACTCGGTTTCCACTTGTGCTCCCCGAACAAGTCAGTCTTTCTGCATTTCCTGCTGGTCCCACCTAGATTGATACACTATATGGGGTACGTTAATTGTGTATGGTATCTTCAGCTAAATCGATCTGAGATAACACTAGGGGTCAGTAGTATTGCTTGATATAGAATACACCTGTGGATAAACCATCATACGTTCCTGCAAAAGGTAACGACAGTCATGTTCTCCAGCATTGTCCTCAATTTGTCATAATTATATAAACCAAAGTCACAAAATTGATACCTTCATCAGGAATAATTCTTCTCAATCATTATTTGTGGACATACACGAAATAGCAATGTATATGATGTATTCATTTTTGGCTCTCAACATTATCGAATCTACCATTGGCCAGATTCAGTATAATGCTTCATGCTGGAATAGCTATGCTGCTATACAAAAACTCCCCACACAGTCTCACCCCCACAAAGATACACTCTACCTCTTTTAAATTTTCAAATGATTTATTCATACTCATGTGAAAATAATTAGACCACCCATGTGAACAGGTGGATTCCCATCCAAACCAAACTGCAGCTCTGAACGCTAAATGCTACACAGGACCCCAGACTGACTTGTTGCAGGGATAACGACAAACAGATTAAAGTAGATGATAAATGAGACAGTAATAGGTGGGTCCACACAGGTGGGATTAGGGGGGAGGGCATGCCTTCCATGATAACAGTTGTTGAGGCGTCAGCCCTGGACAATACAGGTGTCATCCACTAGCCAATGCTACCTGTCCCAAACTTGGTGACTTTTATCCAGCAGGGAAGTATTTGGTGTGTATCAACTGCACAGCAACATAACATAATAGTTCAAGCTGGGAGAGAATTGATGGTACAAAGGTGTCTATGAGGGGTAGAACAGAGTACATGTAGCTAAAAGTGTATATGACACCAACCTGGGTGCAAACGCCATACAATCATACCTGACATGATCTGATAAAACGGGACATATATACCATTGCGGGGGAATCATTGAAGGTCCCTATACTCAGTACATGGCACATTATTAGTTCCATATAGAAAATCAACAACTTTCAATTTGATAACATCTAAACTACCCATTATGCAGCTGCCTCTGCCATAAACCACATGGTGTCATCACCAAAGTCTACAGTTACCTGCAGGACATGTGGATGTGTCTAGTGGTGGGTGGGAGGGGGAGGGAGGCTGGGGTGGCCCTATCATTACAGCATGAATAGATCATGTCGATCTGCCGACGCCTCACGTGCCATTCTACCACACCTTCATGTTGTCCCAGAGCTGGGCAATAAAAGATTCAGGCGCCGTCCGCCGTCAGACACCTGCGACAAAGCCGTCCTGGGGACTGACACGTGAAAAAGTCGCAGTTTTATGAGGACCAGGATGCAGGACTGCTGCTGCCTTGGTGGGTGGTGGGTGGTGGGGGCTGGATGGTGGGTTGTGGGTGGTGGTAGGAGGGATGCTTGGTGGGAGGGATCCTTGGTGGGTTTTGAGGATAGTTTTGATGGCTCTGGTGGTCTTTGATGCCGAATTTGATTATACACGCAGCACGTTGTTATCATGTCTAGGCCGCCATCTTGTTCCCCCCCTCCCCCTCCCACTAGATAGACCTGGTGCTCACTGATTACCTCCAAATTCTCACAATACGATTTGCAGTGTTGACATACATATAAGATAACAATGTGTAGTTAATTAATGCTGTATGTATAACTAATTCGTTATATGTATACAGTCATTCTAGTTGTATTCATAAAAGAAAAGGATTACTCCACGATGGATCATCAAATGCAATAAAGCGCGTTATAACAAGTATGGTAGGGTTGGAATGCTGCTGAACCAACAACGATATACCTGCAATATGTTTAGTCTTCATCTCTGTCGCTGCTATAAGTACTTTGCTTTCCGATGTTGTCTGAACACATAATGTTACGGTAGCTGAGTAGGGAATTTGGTATTTGATGATCTGAAATTAATATTTTCTGAAGTACGAGGACTGTGATCTTCCTGGGTGGTTGATGGTGGCGCATGTGGTGTGTTTGAAGTGTCTTATGTTAGTTTAACCCTATGAGGGCAGCATAGTGCTTTAATATGTTATTATAGCCTTGGTCGTCGTGATACATTAATACATCCCTGACGAGTATACTCATCAGGGCTGCATTGTTTTATATATCATGCCCAACCATTGGGGTGTGTCTACCCAATATGGTTACCCATCAGGGCTACATAGAGGGATCATGACGCGCAATGGTCATAATTCATTGAAACATTATGCGGGCTTTAAAGGGCAGAATGTGGAGGTGTTGACGGTGGCCGCGAGAGTTATTTGTGACGATGATAGCGGTTGATTTGGGTTATGTAGTGGTGTCAGCCCGGGGAGACCTGATACTATAACCTTAGCAACAAAATGCAAGGAGATGATGCATAGTATAATTATATTTACCTATTATGATATCAGACTGCATGTATGAATTATAGAGAATGGAACCATGGGCTAATACTGAACCTATTAAAGGATATAAATATGTTATATCATTACTAATTCCGCAACACATTATTTTGTTAACACAATGGTGCAACAGAACTAAGGAAATGAGGGCTCCAGTTGTCATCAGCACAGGCGTTATAAAACAAACACTAAATGGCTCACTTATGTGTGCCCACTCATCGGGCGAGCTACTCGCCGAGCTACTCATTCTTCGATTTTTGCTGCTCACCGCTAGCTTTGTGATCCTCATATTTGTACTGCTTCAAAGTAAACCTCCACCACGTTGAGGTTCTCATCTGACCACCGATTGTCTCCTCCCTCCCCGATAAGTAGTGGCTTATCATCTGACGATGGTCTTTTCAAATAGCTTTATTTCGAGCGAACTTCTAGACCGATGAGCAACTCGTTGAGTTGATTATCATGAAGGGTAGGCAGCGAGCCGCTCGTTCTGTATCGTCTGATGTTTTACAGCTCGGCGAGTCTCACATAATTGGATACGTGCCTCTATTTGAGTGAATGTGAGGATCGCTCGGTGAGATTAATAGATTGACTATTCATTGAGTCCAGGCTCGACGAATAGCTTTCACTTATGGCGAACACTAAAAATTGACCGAGGGATGGCAGGGAATGTAAAATTGTTCTGAGATGAATCAATGTTCATCTCAATTAAAATTGAGAATTTTTGCCGCACGTCAATAGAGTATTCAAACCAGGCAATGTCAAACATTTCATATTTCAAATATGTAGAATAACATCTAAAGAAGCTACTCTAGTGCAAGAAATGTCTGGAATCTAAAACCTTTCCCTAGCTATAGTGCACTAGCTGCTCGGTGGGAATCTGTATGCAGGGAGAGGCAAGTCTGACTGTGCCCAGGCCTGGCAAGAAGGCAATTTAAGAATGTTATTATTAGGCGATATGCATTCTGACCGGGTGGGAATGTGAGCAATGTTTGTGCACCTTGATTTCCTCAATCAGAAACCGTTCAGTGTGTTACCGATAAAACATTCAGTGAGAACTTACAGGTGGGCCATGTTGCACTAGTACAATCTTGGTTTCTTAATATTACTTGGTGCTGCTTGAGTACAAGCTTAGGTGCATTCTGGCCTGCCCCTGCACTGCTTCTCACGTCCACATACCCGTCTCCCCTCCTCAACTCATGGATGGCTCTTTCACCACGAAGGGCATGATGACTGGCTACATGAAGCAACGAGTCTTGCCTTTATTCGTTCTTAACAGCTGGAGTGGTTAGTGGCTAACTATCAAGATTTGTATGTCAGCACAATAATAACTCCATACAATCTGTCAGATCAACATAGGACCAACTGTGAAGTTGGGTCAAATCTGCACAAAAAGGGAGATTGTGGCTGGTCCTTTGCCAACAGAATCAAACCAGCCTTGCATCAAAAAGTTCCCCATCACTAACCACACCCTGCGACATCCCCCCTGCCAACATACTGGAAGCACAAGGCGCCAAGCCCAAGGCCTCCCCTCACAGCCACCAGAACAGTCTTTGACGCATTACCTGCCTCAGATAAAGTCCCACCCCACAGCTTCCTGATATAAAGTCCCAAGGCGCCGTTCCCGAGGCCTGCCTGGCCTTTGATCTAACCCTATAGTACTCCGATGGACGTTTATATAACCGCATTGGGTTCCCACTGTGAGGTGGTTAAGTCCACACCCACCCTGCAGGATAGGATCTATTGGTGTGGCAGACACTGAGGCCAGACATCTATTTCTATAATATCAAAGAGATCAGAGTATACATATTGATCCTCAGGCTCTTCAGTTTGTGCAACATCATAGACCTATTCTATTAGATCTAACACCCTCATTCAATTGGTGTTTTATTTTATCTATAATCAAGCACATATATATATATATATATATATATATATATATATATATATATATATATATATATATATATACACACACACTAAATATATATATATATATATATATATATATATTTATATATATATATATATATATATATATATATATATATAATTATATATATATATATATATATATATATATATATGTATATGTATATATGCTGGTAGAGGTCGTGTTAGATATATAGTCAGCTTGTAAAGCAAGTAGGTGACATGAGCACCAGCATTGCCTCAAAGGGATCACTCAGTTTCTACGCATACGGCAATACAATACAAGAGGATGAAACGACCTAAAAGCATATCTATGATGTATAATAACTACAATATAATTACCACTCAACATGGGACTCACTTATAATATAATATACAAGTTATATATGTCTATATACATACTGAACTGCTGAGTGAGGCATCAAGTAGCCATGTGAAATCTTGATATTATACAGTCAAACAGACTTGGTGATATGCTTATAGCCACTGTGGGTACCATATACGAATGTACAAATGAAAAAGGGTGGGGCTGTGGGCATACGATAGCAAATGTAGACAAGATAAACCCCTAGAGTGTAAAGGAAAATAAAATGGGCGAAATTCTGATGAAATTAAGGGAAAAAATGAAAGCATTATAAGTGACACAACCCCAGGTATCAATGTGTATATGAATGTAACATAAGTAAATTGCTATAGAATTTAATTTAATTATTGGTTTAAAATCAGTACCATTGTAAAACCTCACCTTTGGATACTTTGATATCATGCCCTTTATATGATGTACCGAACCTGTAATCCGACGCGTGGAGAGTTGGCAAGTTGTGGGGATATCAGTTTGTAAAACTTACACCAGGTGGCGACAGCAAGCTAACCCGGCGCTCAAACGCTTGAAATTGGCTTACCGGTACTCGATTCATTGGATGATACAGTAAAACCTCATTATGTTCTATTGGTTGTTAGCTCTACATGATAAGTAACATATATGTACTCATGGAAAAACATGTATTAATGTATGACTAACCAGTGAAGCTAAGGAAGGCGATATGGTACCTTCTTAAATTGCGTTGGTAATTAAGGAGTCACTATTTCCTCAATGGGGAGAAATCTCCAAGTAGGTGGTACTAGTTACCCATACCTACTAAAATTGACTGTATGTATAATATGTATGTATGGGTTGGATAACCTAGGGCACACTATGTTCTATCGCTGCTGTAGATAATAATTTTGTAAAATGTAGCAAAAATATATTTACTCTAAGTCACTTAAATATAGGCAAGCTGCTTGAAAAGGTGGTAAATAAGAGGCTGATGTCATATTTGGAAACGAACAATCTACTCGACAAAAACCAAGGCGGGTTCAGACAGGGGCACTCCACTATAGAAACAGTAGTATATTTCACAGACCAAATTTATAAGGGACTAAATAATAGGAACTATACACTATCTACACTAATCGATTTAAAAAAAGCTTTTGATACCGTAAATCACTTAATATTAATAGAAAAATTATGAAAATTAGGGGTGGGTGGAAATTTTTTAAAATGGATTGAAAATTATCTTACAAACAGAAAACAAAGAACGTTTGCAAATGGGAAAAATTCACAGGAGGGAAATGTTCTGTGTGGAGTGCCTCAAGGGAGTATTTTGGGCCCTACATTGTTCCTAGTCTATATAAATGACCTAAAAAATGTGCTCAAAAAATGTGATTCTTATTTATATGCTGACGATACAGTAGTCACCATTACCGGTAACAATCTTGCTCAATTAACAACATTAATGGAGGAGGATCTTGCACTGCTCAATACCTGGTTCAGAAAAAATAAGTTAACGTTAAATACTAAGAAAACAAATTATATTATTTTTGGCCTCAGAAGTAAACTAAAGGAAATTGTAAATCATAGACTCATGCTAGCAGGTACCCAAATCGAGCGCTGTCTCAGTGTGAAATATCTGGGTATTATGCTAGACCAGGTACTAAATTTCAACATGCAAGCAGAAATAGCGTTCAAGAAAATAGTATACAAATCTTATATGACTGCCAGGTTGAGAGATGTATTGGATAATGTCACAATGCTTAACATCTATAAGACAATGGTCCTCCCCCATGCAGACTATGGGGATATACTATACGATGTGGCAAATAAAACAACCCTGAACAAATTGCAGATTGTCCAAAATAAATCCCTGAGGAAATGTCTCGGTTTGGATTATATGTACCCGACTATTCTCACTCATCAAGAAGCCAAAATATCCAAACTACATCCACGTAGGATAATGCATTTGTGTAATTTCATGTTCAAACAAAAGGAAAATGTTGAAATTGTGAATGTTAGGAATGTTAGAACCCGAGCTCACGATGCCTTGTTATTTACTACGATAAAGCCAAAAAATGAAACATGTAAGAAAAGTGTGCTCTATAGAGGCGCCATGATATGGAATAACCTCAGTGTAGAAGTCCGAGCCATTGAAGACTATGAAGAATTTAAACTAAATAGGAAAAAATGGTTGGGAAGCACAAATTATATGTTCTAGTCAACGCCCACCCTCCCCTCACCCCCCTATAGAATCTCCCTGAAAGGTTACTGTGTTACTATGTCCATTTTACAAAGTATAATCAAACTCCAGAATTATATATTGGAAGAAATTGAAATGTAATATTGCAATACATACTGTGATAATGGTAGTTAGTCCATGAGTCATGCTACTAAAAGGTATTAAATGTAAGTAAAAAGAAATGTTAAAATTGTGATAATAAGTTAAGAGCTTACCGGTACACGGGGTGCCCGCCCCATACTATCCAACCCTACATTACTAGAGATTGGGTCTCGTATAATGAGGAATAGCAGATTTAATATAAATATGTGACTTATGAAACACTTTATTTATGATATGATGTTATTACAATAACTGGTTATTACATGTGCCAAATATGTAATTATAGAAGTTGCGTCGTATGACAATCGTATTATACACTTTATAAGATGTGAAACTATTTAAACTCGCATTCAGTTGACTGTAAAGGAATACTCATCGAGCTGTATAAGTTCTTTTCCTTACAGTATAAATAAACGGGATAGTATATTTATACTTTCTCATACTCAAAAAATACATTATGCACCAATGATCTTCATGAACCTGATTCCAGCATATAAACGACATCAAATTTGATTGTGATATTTAAAAAAAAACAATCAATCAATATAATAATTATGTTCCAGCACATAGTACTAGTACAGAGCTTCTAAAACAACCAGCTCTGCAGACTCTACCTTGGTTACACATTACCATTGAAAGTATGCATCTGATGAAATGGACTCAAAACTCAATCCTGAGAAAACCTGAAGTAATTTCTGAGTGCATCATTGAGTGAAGTGTATTCATACTATTATGTAAATTGTTCGTGGGGCATGTACATGGAAAAGACTTTACTATTAAAGTGTTAGTTGCAGTTGAATTCTAAGAACATGTATCTCAAGATTGAATTCTTGGATAGACTTGAGTGTGGCTTGAGTACAAGCTTGGGTGCAAAACGTGACATCGATATCACCATGGAATGTGTAATTCTAGCAGAGAAGTAGGAATGTGGAAACAAGTGTGAATTGCTGGACAAAATGAAATATTTCCTAAGTATTTCCTTAGAAGTGAGGAAATGTGAAAGTAACTTTCTAAAATCAAAATAAAACATAATAATAGCATAGCACAGAAGCCTGCAAACTAACTGAATGAGTATAATGAATCAATAACAGAAACAACACTGATCCCCATGGCCACCTCTGTGGCTCCAATTTATCACCATTTAGTCCTAGTGGTAATGGTTGGCCCTTTGCAATGGAGATTAATGCCAGTATTTACATACCGACGTATTCGCTATTCCAGCGCCACGGTGAGGTGTGGTTTCATTAGTGTGAGGTAATCCCGGGACGTAATGCAGTGCCATAGTGGCGGTAGTATTGACATGAAATGTAACTAACTATTGCTGGTTTAACACAAACTCGGGTCTGGGAATACATTACAACAGGCCGAAGACACTACTCGGACCACTAAGGGCACTCAGATGAAAGTCTGAGAGAATCACTGCAGTCCTCGGGGGACAAAATGGCGGCCTGCATATCACGGTCCCTGACACGGTGAGTTTTTATCATCATCAACGGCCGCCAATTATCCAATAGGAAGCTGGTACCTTATAAGTGTTCACTGTCAGCCACAACAGGCGGACTGATAAGAACCACATACCTCCCTCCCACGCCTAATGTCATCCCCTCTCCCTCCCCCACCCACACATATATAATCTTCTGTCATCTTAAACTTGTTATGGGGTTCTCTGAGACAACAGTAAATGTAGGACCTTAGTAACTATTTCATCCACTTATCTGAAGAACATGACTTCCTTCATACCAGGAGGATATCAATTTGGATAACTTTACTGTAAAGCCAATTATAAAATTATCATGCTAAATTCATATTTTGGTGGTCATCAGTAGTTATAGCAAAAAAGAAGTACATTTACTTTAAAAAATTTGGGTATCGAAATGGTAATTTGGCAAATTTTACTTGACACTGGCCGCGGCACGTAGCCTGCGGCAGATCTGTCTATCCATCACTGCGGGCTGATAAACTGGTGGTTCCGCGCAGGAGGGCAATACGAACCTCATTACCAGACCTCCAGGAGCTTCAGCATTAATATCATTAACACCTACCCCACATCGCCTCCAGCCAACACCCCAATATCACACCAGCAAGACTTCTTGTACAGGGGCGGTGAGGGGGATGGGGGGGGGGGTGGTGTTCGGGGGAGAGGAAGTTGGACGTAAGCAGTGGTGGAGGATAGCCTGGAAGAGACCCGGGAAGCATGCATAAAGAGGATGATAGACAGCTGGAGGGAAGGGAATGTAATGGATAAAGGGTATGCTCTAATAATAACAGACTTCATTTTCATCAGTATTACATTCTCAGTGACAGGTATTTGGCTCCGACACTATCATTTGCCAACCGCAATGGTACCCCCACCCCTTAAAATAGCACAGTGAGTTGACTGCTTTTTGTCACCGATAGATCACTGATATTTATTGAAAACTACTTTGATTTAATGATTAAACTTTGCTTACATTTCTTTGATAATAATATATTACCAATATGAGACTACACTGAAAGCATCTACAAAGTAATGGGTGCCAGGCATGCATACAACAGGAAATATGAGGTATGTAGCCCCCCTTTCACAGTAATAGTGTAACATGGCTCAGGCATTGAAAGACACCTATTTCTAACACCATCTGCCCTGTAATGAGAATGTCTCTTCCCCATCAGTAGATGCACACAGCAATGACGTATCTAATCAGAAGTCTAATAGTATGGGTGCTGTTGACTGATGCACTGGTTACCGTAAATGTTGTGTGGGTTACAAAAAGGTTAGCCCCAATAACCTGGCACTGATCAAAGCATTATATTAGATTGAGCCCACCTGGTTAAGTTCTGGTTTCGGTTATATGAGAGGCGAGTTTAAAGTAAATATGAATATGTTTTTTACCCTCATGGACCATTAAAGAAAACGAGCAAATCTGCTATAAATATCGTTCATCCCAAATACAAGTCTGAAAACAGGGATAATTGTAAGGAAAACCTTGACATATGACACAAACACTACATTGGGCAGGTAGATGGACAACCATACCCAGAGTCATGTGTGTACCTATGGATATAAACCCATATAAAGGTTTAATGTGTGATAGCTATACATTTCTTTATCAATAGAGATACCCAGGTCTTTCCTTTCATTCATGCCAAATAGATATTGGACTATAACTGCATTAGCTGTGCCTCTATAGTCTCTCCTCACGACAGACGTCTACGTATCGTACACTAATTGGTAGCAACATTTTATGAGTCATTCATCTAGCAAAACGACACTTTTGTGAGGATACATTCTGATTTAGGCTTTATGAACAATTCATTTTCATTACTGTTTATAGTTGGTGTCTCTACAAAACAAGTAGATGGCTTTACTTCAATAAACTGTAAACTTCATCCGATATAATCTGTACCGTAATTCTACTACTAAATACAATAGTCTTGTAGTATTTAGAGGACAGGCCGTAGAGATAGCAAATCCAATCTTTGAAAGCACCGAGTGGATCGATTAACGATCACAATGACCCATTCTCAGGGATCTCCAACAATAAGAATTTTAATTTCCCAAACCTGATCCCCTCGCAATATACAGAGCAGAGACCGTAGCTGCTGGGGCATTACCGGCCGACACTCGGAACGTGTTTAACAACACATGGTGGGTTTTTAGCAGGGGACTTATTACATTTGATGGCTTCAATTTAGGTGGTATAAAACAGGTGGGGACATTCCCACACTCACTAAAGCCTGCCACACAACAGACCTCCCATGCTGTCACCACTATCCTAGCTAGTGATATGGTCAAATACCCAGTATTATCAACACTAGTTACCATCGCACATGTTTGTGCTAAATGTAAGTAGTATATGGAGATGCGACTTGATCTCAGGAACGCAATGTAGGAGTATATATACGTTGGCAAGCCCTACAGCAGTCCATTTCTGATTTAAGGCCCCTGAGGCTCGTATACTATTATTATAGTTACCTTTATATTCATGAGCGCCACATGGTAGTTTACATATCCATGTTCTTTGCAATGGTGTAGTTATATATTTATATACCTTAACAAGGCCCACTGACATTAAAACAGCACCACTAAATGGACAAATGTAGCAGAGTTTAATGTATTATAGAGAGAGAGAGAGCACCCAGTAATGTCAGTGTGGTAGGTTTTCATCCATATCAGATATATCATCGACATTTTGCCCGGTGTACAGTGTACAGCCATGTAGGCACTCACCAAAATCTAATAATCCTAATTAACAGCGGCGCGAGCAACGATGCAAATCATACAGACCTTAATTGAATGAAATGAAAAATGTAGTGTGCGAGTGGGTTGTTACCATAGGCAGGGGGATTGGAGAGGGGGGTCTGTGATTTATGAAGATGAGGTTGTTAATGAAAACAGACAACCACAAACTCCTGGTAAATATGGCATCTAATTGAGGGAGGTGCAGGATATGGTGATAGGTCTTGGGCCTGCGGCTGGTTGCATTGAAGTACACAAATATTCCAAAATATTTGGTTATATTGCACAACATGTAATAGGATTATGTATACAAGAACACGTGTGCATTTTTGTGCTTGTTCGGCTATGAACTGAGAACGGGATTATCAGTATGTCAGTCTCCCTGGGGTATCATTATCTTATGTAATACTGCATTTCTTCCCATGCTGATGCAATCTATTTCTATGTTAAAACACTGGAAAACACTCGAATGCTATATCGCAATAAGTATGGCCGTACGCCATTGCCTCACGCCATCACCCATGTGATAATGAACCCTTGCAAAAATCGGTTGTTTCTGTCTCCTTTTCTAGACCAAATGTCCGTATGCAATATGTATAAACCCCGCCAAGCCGGTTACATCCTTTTTACTAGTTGAACCTTGGGTCGCATCACACGAGGCTTTAGAGCCAACTTCTGAAGAATGGTGCAAATAAATCCCACTGCTGTGGGACTTTATCTTTATTGCTTTCATGTGACGGTCTCTGTTATAATGTGTTGGGCTTCAGGAGCTTTTATTTCATGCATTAATTCACATGTGGACGTTGAGGTAACGGGGTGATCAATAATGGACCAGGAGAACCCTGTCATTTCTTCATGATATTACATGCAGAAAGCAGGCCTAGGTAAGTCCTTTCTTCTATCTTTCTTGATCTAAATGCAAACTAATGCCTGAGGAATCGAGCAGAACAGATCCATCCTATGATAACTGGTGAACTGACTTGGCCATGCGTGATGAAATCACTCTAAAATATCAATTCATGGGGGATAACAGATTGACATTTTAGGTAAGGTAAGCACCAAAAAAGGACAACCTTTCAAAAATAAACATCTTTAGACAAATCAGATTGTATAAAGTCACGGGCCAATAACCACCTTGAGGCTGGTAACCTGGGTAGTGATGTTGGCCTCCACTAGTGCCTTAAGATAGTGTAAGAAGTGCATATAAGGAGTAAAGTGGTGTACCACAGTGTCATATTTAGCACATAGGGTGGTTTAAAGACACATAATATATTATATATATAAGGTTGTGTATCAAAGTACCAAGTTTAGCACACCGGTCATTATAGGCGAGCTGCCATAGTCCCATATTTAGCACAAATAGTATGCATATGTGCCACGTTTAAGCACAAATTGTACAGGCGGTGGTCGGTCACAGTGCCATGTTTTGGCAGGCACACATGGTGCAGGCAGTGGTCGGCCACAGTGCCATGTTTTGGCAGGCACACATGGTACAGGCAGTGGTCGGCCACAGTGCCATGTTTTGGCAGGCACACATGGTGCTGGCAGTGGTCGGCCACAGTGCCATGTTTTGGCAGGCACATGGTGATGGCAGTGGTCGGCCACAGTGCCATGTTTTGGCAGGCACATGGTGCTGGCAGTGGTCGGCCACAGTGCCATGATCTAGTATACAGAGCATAGAACGTTGTGTGTCACAGTGCCGTGTTTTAGCACACCCTAAGTGGCGACTTTACTGCATGGTGATGTGATTGCATGAGCGTCATGCTATCATCATCCTGCATCGTAACTATAATTATCATGACCTTACTAGGCAATCAACTAATATCTAAGATCTACTTATCTCCAGGATGTTATCTGGTAAGTCTATTTCCATCAAATTATGATGACCTTTGCAAGCTAATCATCTTATCTTTTGTACAAACAATTTGCTGTGCATGCATCAAATTAGTATTATACTATAAACAAGTCAACCGTCACTTTCTGGTGCATGTTTTCCTATTGACAATTCAATATACTGATATACACCCTTAGTTTACACTGAACTTATGTTTACCTTTAATCATTAACCAGGGGCGGACCCAGGAATTTGAAAATTGGGGGGTCCACCAAACACCAAAGTACAGAAAAGTGACGCGCCGCGACTCGTGGTGGATCAAATTATCATTAAATTTATTTATTTTTTCCAAAAGGGGGGGGGTCCTGACCCCCAGAACCCCCCTCTGGATCCGCCCCGGTTAACCGATAGTAAAATTAGTTCTATAATTCAGTTGTATTTTATGTGCATTTAAACTGCTTCCCATCATGTAATACAGCTTTCCATGACTAAAAATTCTTATATTTAATGATTGTGAAGATGCATAAATACGTATTGTACCAGGAGATTTTGTGCAGAGACAATACATCGTCAAATGAAATAGGGAATGAATGAATAAACTGCCATAACACGAAAAATATCCAGAATATTGACCCCAACAATGACCTGTTAGCCCCCACTGGAGGACAAGGATAGTGCACGACCAGCGTTCACGGCATAGACTACTCATATTGGTTCAAAGTGAGGGCATCATTTCCATTTGGATATTCACTGCAGTAGGAGACATGCCATATCAGTACTTCCATGGATCTACGGGATGCCTTGACACTCCTATATGGCGCTGCAACAGTGCAGCATTCTGCTGTAAATCCACTAAATAATATTGGTCTTGTTTCATGTAAAACTTCAAGGGGACCTCTGTAGATGGTTAGATTCACTGGGACAATTTCTAATATATACTTCAATCCTAACTTTACATGTACGTATACTTACGATGCTGTGCACATCCCTCTCTCAAACTCAGTGACTTACGCCTCAATCAAACTATGAGCTTTGGGAAGTTTAACTCTATGTAAAAGTGGTGACGGGATAAGACACAAAATAGCAAGGTTCTACTCAGTTCTCAAAGACACTCAATTTGAATAACACAAATTAGAAAACCTTCTTCTATAGGGACCCAGTAGTGCCCCAGAAGGCTGTTCTACTGAGTGAGGAGGCGTACTTCCGGCCCCCTACTTCCTGTCTCAGTCTAGACCCATATAGTGTGTCTGTGTGCGGGGCCTCAGACGACCTCGTCCATAAAACTGTGACATTACCAATTAGGCAAATGGAATGTTTGCACTGGCCTTGCCCCGTTCCATAGCCCCGGCGTCTTAACCCCTTCAGTGTCTTCAGGAAAATGTCGTCTGCTCGCACCAATCCCTCTCAGACAGCTGGTGTCGTCTGCTGCCTCTACACATCCTGTCTTTCTCTTCCTGTTTACCGATTGCTATTAGAATGAATCAGAGTCTATCAGTGCTTAGTGGTACACTATATGTTGATATTTCAATTTCACAAATTTTCAAAATTCTTTAGATATATAATTATAGTGTTCAAATACAGTCTTATATTGTGAAAAAGCCAATCAATCCCAAGGTGTCCACAGTATATGCCCCTTATGTAGCCCTCAACATTAAAACATCTCACGCTCTATCCATTGCACCCTATGGTACTCCCTCACAGGATAACATACAGTGTTCACGTGGAAAAGGTTACCATATCTGTCATCCACATTCTACGTCTTCCAACTATATGAAGTACATAGCTCTTTTTCTCTTGGTTCTAAATGGTTGCTCCAATACCCTCTACCTTTATCTATGTCCCCTCACCCCTGACTACATACCTGCCCCGTGCTATCCCTGTATAATTATCCATCCTTCCCATATCCATGTTATTTACTGTAAGCTCTGGATAGGCACAATAACCCTGCATCTACTAGGTCAATGTGGATATGCAACAAATCGACCGGAGCGCCTTTTTGGCAATAGCAGTGACAGCGTAGTGATCAACAATATTATTGATAAAATCCTCCTGGTTCCCTGAGAGAAGTACCCCACGTGCGCTTATATGTAAGCACCAGATCTTTATTCCAGGGGACAAAATGACAACTGATATACTGTGACCCTATACAGGCCTATATCCTGCTGCCTCCATCCCTCTGGTGGAAAACAAATCTTTGGTTTTCCTCCCGGCTACTATGAAGACAGATGTTTGTGCCAGAGCGGCGTCAGAGTCTGCCTGAGCATATTTGCCGACTGAATTAGGCAGGAACTGTCAGGAACCTTATTGAAAACCATGGTAAAGAACTGCTTCTCCAGCCCAGCCCAAGCCAAGCCAACGCTAGCTTCTCCAGCCAGCCAAGGCAAAAGGCCATGTCCTCCCGACAGCTAGACAGTAAAAATATAGTAGAAAGGCGACAGAAGAAAGGTCTATCATATATTTATGGCCCCTGCAGCTCAGAATGTCTGCTGTGAATGCAGGGGGTATGTTTTATTGAGAGGTCAGGTGCTGGAGGAAGGGGTGACTAGTATTCCTACAGAGAACAAGTGGCCTATGTCACCTAGTGCATCAGTATCTGGCTGCCAAGGTGGGGGATATGAGGCTATACACGACGGTGTCTGACAAATACGGATATTGTATGTGACGTTTTTGACACTTGACTGAGTCCGTTTGTGGGAGCTGTTCAATAATACATCTAGGCATCTAGGTGAGCCCAGTATGTACATAATGGTGTGGATGTAATGTGTTACTTATTAAGATGTTCTCTTGTATCCATAGCTAACACAACCACATATATGAAATATGATTACAATTGGTGTAAACTACTTTGTGAAATGAGGTTAGTAGGCTTTGCTGTTTAATTTCTCCTAAACCTAGAAGAGAGAATATCATTGTAGGATATAATATGCAATATATTATACCCTCTTTGAAGTGTTAGTGTTTCTATTTACAGTTATTTTAAAATGTACTGTGATTATGTTTATCTAGATAGATATGTTAACCATGACTTAGTATAGCATAGACAAGCAACATATAGGCACATGTTGCTGACATTTTAAAATGCTTTTACCATTTTCAAATCCAGTTATAAATATACAGCCACCAGAGCATGGCATTTAAGCTCCATTCTAATTGAAATTTTGTCTGTAAATATATGAATTTCAAGCAATCAAATTGGAAATTAGAAAATTGAATAGCAGATTGGACTTGCCGCTAGACTCATACTATACCTGGTTATAATACTATTTAAAGAGGGTACTAGTCTTTTCTTCCTGTAAAATCCTGATCACTCCACCAAGATGCAGAAAGCGATGGTTGAAGGCATTGGATAATATAATCTAGATTACTTTAAAGACCCAAATCTTACTGCCCTCCTAGTCACAGTGGAGCTAGGACTGGTACTTCGGGCCTTTATAGAGGATCTGGGGGTGGGGCCTTGACCGTATGGCGTCAGCTGTGATACGACGGAAACCGTAACGTAGAACATATATGCCAATCAGCAAAGCTATACAGTAGAGCAAAGCATCCACTAGACTGTCCTTTGATGTGTGAACCTGCCGTGATTGATACAATATAAGATAGCACGGGTCTGACATTGACAACCCTATCAATGTCCTTATAAGTGTGCACCAGGAAGTAAGGCAATGTCCCAGCAAACACGCCTTTACCGGGCCAGTACTGACATTGTACTGGCAAGTACTGGTAGTAACGGCCCAGCACTGCCAATAGCATGCCACTTCTTTGCCTTTTCTTCCTCCATGTAACGGGCACTAGTGGCAATGTACCGGTTGCCATTACCGGTATGCCTGTACTGGCTCTGTACTGGCAATCTGACTAGATTAGTTCCCAATAACGCCACTTGATGTCACCATTGCATGTCTGATGAGATATATGGCCCATATGTATAATTATTACTCAATAATCTTGGTTCACATTGCGTCAACCAGTTGAAAATTAGTTAATGATGAAATAGATATCACTGGACATCTATATAATACAACATTATGAATCTAATATGGTCAGTTATTGGCTAACAAAGAGGTTTTCATTATAAACACCTCATGTTTGTATTTTAAAGATATATCTTATACTGGTAGCTATGCTGTGGCATATGTGGGTGAGATTAGTCTCCTTCACTCCTGGTTGTTAAAAATATACAGCAGTCCAACATTATAGCACTCCAATGCACTATATGGGTATATATCTAAAACTGGACATCGACATCCATGTATCAGAGTCCTTCTAACAGAAAGCTATATTCAGTCTCATTAAAGTAGAAATACATAGGTTGCTATATGAAGGAAAAGGCCATGTTCATGCCTATGTGTATGTCTGTGTGGGTGTACATGAGTCTGTGTCCATGATTGTCTGCATTCATGCTACAGTCATAGGGTGTTTTTAGGGAAATTTCCCTTTTTTGCGATTTTGAACTTTTTTCTCGCCAAATCAGGTGTTGTTATGCAAATTTCACTTTCTATCTATTTTGAACTTTTTTCTCGCCAAATAGGGTGTTTTTAGACAAGTTTCACTTTTTTGGCGATTTTGAACTTTTTTCTCGCCAAATAGGGTTTTTTTTATGCAAATTTCACTTTTTTGCGATTTTGAACTTTTTCTCGCCAAATAGGGGGTTTTTAAAGCAAATTTCGCTTTTTTGCGATTTGAACCTTTTTCTCGCCAAATAGGGTGTTTTTATGCAAATTTCACTTTTTTGCGATTTTGAACTTTTTTCTCGTCAAATCTGGTGTTTTTAGGCAAATTTCACTTTTTTGCGATTTGAACTTTTTTCTCGCCAAATAGGTTTTTTTTAGGCGAATTTCACTTCTTTGCAATTGTGAACTTTTTTCTCGCCAAAAGCTGCGGATTCTGCCTCCATGCGTGATCCCATTGATGGACTCTGGATAGACCCATGCATAGTGAAGACCTACATAGTGGACATGAGGTCAAGTTAAAAAGTGCAAGTCACTTGTTTTGCAACTTGCACTGAACTGAACCTAATAGCCCTTGACTGGATTGTCAACAATCAATTAAACTATGCCCAAACTCCCTCTATTTCGGAGACCAAATACACTATCAAATGATTTATATTTTTTTTAAATAACACCCTGTGTAGAATGGCTCGGTATTCAGGAATCCTACTGCGAGTAAAAAAATGTCAAATTCTAATTCTAAATACCTGAAAATTGAGAAATGCTGACGTTCACGGTTTATGTAGGAAATGTACTAAAAACAGCAAAAAAAGGCAACAAAACCCTAATTTTCTCAAAAACTGTTCAGTAGGATATTTTCTAACTGAGGTTCCACTGTTTTCTACCCTCATATTACACATTGGCATAGAGAATATATCGACACCTAGTCAGGATTTTGCGCTAGGAGCAATCTGTGAGGCGAAAAACAGCCAAAATGAGCCACTGGTCTGAAGTATAAAACTGGGCATCGATCACTATAGAGCTACAAAGAGACAGAGAATCGATGTCCAGTAACAAGTTGAGGAAAGATGTTTGACAGGTCACCTATTTTATACACTATCTATGTGTGCAGGATGTATGAAAGGTGGCAATATGATGTATTTTTCCCGGATTTTGTCTCAATTATATAACTCATAATACATGTACATGGTATGATTAATACTGGCCAGATTCTTGGTATACAGTTCTGGGCCAGTATTGGCTAAGTACTGGCCCAGTATAGGCCCAGTACTGGGCTGTTTATGGCACACTGTACTGGGCCAGTATTGGCATGCCAGCATTGGTCCAGTAGTGGCCCAATATAGGCCCAGTACTGGGCCGACTATGGCACACTGTACTGGCCCGGTGTCGCCCCTATTTGCATTTCTGTACTGGGCCAGAACCGTATTGCCAGCACCGGCCCAGTACTGTTGCCAGCATTGGGCCAGCACCGGCCCATTAAAGGTGTGTTTGCTGGGGTACTTGGTTTGTGTCTATATCGGGATATATTATATTCTAGGGGAGTGGCTATATTGCAGCACCATGATGGCAAAAGGGAACTAAATTATATGCATGATATTATCTGATTTCCTTCAAATGCTTTCTCTTGATCTCTTTAGCTGGGATTTACTTAATTATAAAATGTATGCTTACGGCACAGACTCTGGAGAACAGGAATTTAGTTGCAGCCATTTGCACTTTCATAGCCAGGTCCCATGCTCCATATATATGGCACCCTCTATCTGGACAGTTTCTGTACATGGATTACAATTGACTGTCACCCCTCCGCTGTGACGGCGTGTGGAATGCATTTTAAATATACCATCTGTATGTACCACCGTGAAGCATTTGTCTGCCATTGCAGCTAATCCAAAACCTTACTTTCTAGGTTAGAACAGCACTACTATGTTAAATCCCCGGCTGAAACACTAGACCCGGACATCAGGAGGGCATTAAATGAAGATAATTGAGTGGAAACACCAGTAAAGAAGAATGGTTCCCCTGATTAGGCCGCGATGTCAAATTCGAAAAGTGATTCATTCAGCCTCTCCCCATCCTTCTTTTTTAACCCAATCATTCCGGTGCGGAGTTTAATATGGAGACAGACGTGCAATTGGCGGAGGGACGTTACGGAAGGGGTGGTGTATCTGTATTGTTGGCGGTGGGGTAGAACTATTAGACCATAATTGCTCGTCATCGTGTTGGCCGCCATTTTGTTCCCCGAAGATGTGTCTGGTTCTTTGTAAATTCCAAGGACTGCATAGTGCTTTAACGTAGTCGTCATGAGGGATTCATGCAACCTTTGCAAGAAACTCGCCGGTGCTGCATCCGAACACAATGCCAACCTTACTGGGTTGATACACTCCCAAAGGATCGGTATTTTGCATGAATGCAGCCCCAGTGAGTCATTCGCCATAAATGCATAAATGTATCATAACGACCAATGCATCAAATCACACTGCGATCCCAAAATGGTTTATGGCTATCCTCCGATTCCACCAAACAGTATCAGTAAGTCAATAGCTTTAGCAGAGAGTGGGTAACCTGAATGTTGCACACACAGAAGAGTAAAGGTGTCAACTGTGTCTCCCACGTGGCTTTGGCAAAAACGGAGTGTCAAACAGCTATTGACTCTGCTATTGACAACGACAGTAGAGAGTCAACTCAAGTTGCCACTAATAATAGAGAGTTTACTTAAGTTGACCCTTCATATAAGCAGAGTCATTAGCTGTTCGACTCTCTATTTTACAAGAGCCATGTGGGAGACACAGTTGACACCTTTACTTTTCTCTGTGTATTTAACAGCAAAGTGCTACAGTGAGTCAGTTAGACCCTTATAGCACAGATTGCCTGTGTGAGATGGTGTGTTTGTGGTGGTAATTGTGCATGTATGTGCCTTCACGGTGGCTTTTGTCTGGGCAGACTGTGGGTAACATGACTCACTGCTAATAGAGTGTGTTAAATCATTAACTTCCCAGTTCAATGTTGTAAAACAACTGATTCAGATTATACACACACAACATCACAACGCGACAATGTCGTTCACTAGACCATGTCCCTTCTTATCTTAATAGATAGATGAGGTCTATACTAGTCTATTGTAAATATACTGTCAGCATAGAACACAGGAAAAATGTAAATACTGATTATTATATTGCATCAACCTATTTCAACCTATTTTAATTGCATAGTTATCTGGTTCACTCTGCTAATGTCTCGTGAGATATAGCCTGGTGGCCAACTCGTGAAGAACGTATACAATTTGGCTTACTTTTGTAAGATCTCCATAATTATATAATTTATTAATCGAGAAAGTGTATAGTGAGCCATGGTACGTTTTAATATGCCCCTCGATAGACACTGTCAACATAATAATGAGTGATTTATTTGTCGGGGGAGTAGGGTATAAATTAGTAAGTCAGTGATTAATACCATGTGAACAAAAATAGACAAAGGGAAAGCATACATTGAAATCCAATGTCTCACGTCTAGTGGAGCAGATGGCGCCATGTTGTGGTATCACTTGAGTAGTATATGGGATGGATGGATGAAAAATTATGTCCTTAGACCTCGACCACAAAACTTCCTTCCGTCGACTATGGTGCTCGTAAGTTGAAATATGAGCATTGATACACATAACTGAGGCCTACATGGTTGTAAAGAAGCTCATGAATTAAACGCAATTGTGCATGATCGTAATCAACGATCACAATGGATATTGCTCAAAGCAGGGAGTTATAATACTCTACAACAGTTAGTACTATGACTTAGTAAGAGCGTGAAACAGGAATGTGGGCTTGTGTTTTGCCGTCAGGACACTGACGTTGTGTCTTATTTCGTGACGTAACGTCGTGGAGTGATCCATCAGTGGGCGTCATTATCGTGGTGAGGAATTGCGCCGCGCACCGTGACG
Source organism: Harmothoe impar (assembly GCA_947462335.1). Classification (NCBI taxonomy): domain Eukaryota; kingdom Metazoa; phylum Annelida; class Polychaeta; order Phyllodocida; family Polynoidae; genus Harmothoe; species Harmothoe impar. The sequence continues at coordinate 48,183,961 of OX381710.1, forward strand.
TGCCTGTGACATGTCTATGACGTAGGTGTGACGTGGGTGACGTGTAGACCCGTCACCTACATCCTAATCAGCGTCTCGGTGCCTGTCCTCACAAATTGTTGCCCGGACCTCCCCTACATCCGCACACAGACACCCAGAAATCACTCTCCTCCGTCACCTTCCGCTATGTATAACAGCTTTATCAGCCTCACCCCCTCGCCCCCATTTAAACAGTAGGGAAACATTTTATCGCTATACTACAACACTAAGTCTTGCATCTCCAATGTAAGGAAAGAAACCAACAAAAGGTGTATAATACACATAGGGTCTACCGGTGTAATCCTTCTGTCTGCTATAAGTTTTGTCATTGGGCAAAATCGGTATTAATCGTAGACTATTTAATAGTTAACTGCAATAAACTGATAGATTGATAATTGGATATCAAAGGAACTAATTCAGCATGGGGAAAGTATTACAGATGGTGATGCAGTGTACAGATGTTGTACACCATGTGACCTCCTTCATAACGTGGAACTAGCCGGCCACCACTATACCGGCACAACGACCACAAATATACACTATTTTAATTAACTCCTTTACCAGGTATCCCCCATTTCCCTTTTTTAATACCACTTCTATTTTTCCTCTTTAATTTGTGAGTGATCTATTTTAGTTTTTCTCTCCTTCTTGCAACGGCTTCCAATTGCCAGACACACAGTGTCCTCCGCTTTGGTGCGGGATTAATCCGTGACGTCACGTCTAAAAAGGGAGACGCTGTGACGTTGTAAGGTGTCACGTGACGTGACGGGATGCAGGCGGCGGACGACGATTTATGTGACGTCATAATCCCATCATCCACCGCGTGGAGAAAAAACATGAAAGGCTGGCAGAGAAAAAGGCGGGAGACACAGAGCAGGGTGGTAAGGGAGCGGCACCGATTCTTGTTCAAATTGACAAGCAGAGATGCTCATTTTAAAAACTGGTACACTTTCCGTGTAGGGTGTAGGAAGGTGGTTCTCATATGGGACCCACAATCACCCTTTTTTCTATATCATGAGAAACCATGTGGAAGGTCCTGTACATTGTATAATGTTATGATAGGCCCATAGGGCTATGTCCCTGCCCCTTCCTAGAGAAATATATTCGTTTTACCTCCCACCTTGTCCAGAATCTAGTGGGTATAAATAATATATATAGATGGGCATACACACGCGGATCCTCTGTGACACACCGAGTTCAGGGCTATACCAGTATCCCAATCTAAGAGCATCAATGTTGTCTCTTTGGCCATTCTTTCACCCAATCCGAGCATGAAACATTCTGCGTGACCAAACGTCTTACCTTCATTAGACATTTTCTTTCTTTCAATTTGTCAATAGATGCAGTGTACCCACCCATATCATTTGACAAAAGACACAAAAGCAGACATGCATGAGCTGATATGTGATGACGGTCACCCTCATGGGTCACGTCATAAAGTACGTCATAAAACGACGTCATGACTGCGTCATTTCCGGTGGCGGCGTTCTTATCAGTGCCGTAGGGAATGATTGCCTAATTTCCCATTGTGTCTCCTTCCGGGTCAGAGGTCTGCGCCATGATGGATGCCAAAGCGAGGCTGATGAAGTCAGAGCGAGGCGCTGATGAAACCATTAGGCGCTTGTGGTGCCACCTAGCGGGAAGCATGCAATACAACGGTGGATAATACACTCTGTATATAGGGGTGTAGCCGGGTCAGCCTACCACCAAATTGATGATACTAATAAATTAGTAAATATCATCCAATATTGGCCGAGAAGCTAAAGAAAGGGTAACTGCTGTCTTCGCTGGTTTCTGCAAACTCAACCAATCCCAGTAAACAAATAACGTTATACACCATTTTATAACGTTATTTAACGTTGTATGTCAACGTTTTTCTAAGGCTCTTTAGTATGACATAACGTTATGTAAAATTTAAAACGTTATTTTGACGTAAAATAACGTTTTTTTGTTAGCTGGGATGTTCTGGTTAACTGTGGGGCTGAGGTAGTATAGCTTACAGGGACCAGTGGCATACACGAGGGGACAAAATGGCGGCCACCATACCTCACCAGTAGACTCCCATCACCAGCAGACACCCTTATGTCCAAAGCTCCCACCCAGCGATGCTGACAACAACATGAGTTCCGCTTCCCCTTGTGCTAATTGGTTTTCCCCTGTCAGACAGACAATGTGGGCGATAATCAAGGACGTGGAGTGTTTGGAGACGCGCATCCCGGGTCAGGACCCCCAGCATTGTTGAGGCTTGATTCCATAATCAAACATTACCCGCCCATTCCCCCCATCCACCTCCCGCCACTCCAACAGCATGTACAGCCATGTGGACTCCTCTACTTTCCACTTGAAAGGGTGGATCCAGGGCATTTGGAGGACTAAGTTGGGATGTTAAGTAAGGGTTTGTTAGATTGCAGACTACATAGACAGGTGATTCGATATAGATGGTTTAATGTATAGCTGACATTGGTATTAAACAGATATGTACTGAAACTCAAATATAAAACTGAGGTTACGTCAGTTAATAATAAATGCGTTTAACCCTTTAAGGACGCATGCCGTTAAAGTTGGCATTTGTCAACACGATGCACCAATACAGATTCGGCGAGTATCTCGCCGGTGTCTCAACCCCGAAGGATCAGCATGATGCTCACCAGGACTGCATTCATGCATCATGACGACCAAGGACAAGATGCATTAAGGCATCATGCCGTCCTGAAGAGAGTGGGGGAGGGGGGCAGACAGAATGGTCCACGGTTGGACTGGATGTGGGAGGAGAAGAGGGGGGGGGGGCGGTCGGGGTGAGAGCTGAACGGATGCTCAATTAAAAGTGTACTCGTGTGGCTATGTCGGTGGACATTGCGCTGCATTACTGGCCGGCCGCAGGCAGGCAGCTCCCTACCCCCCCATACCACACACACACACCACCCTCACCTCTCATTGGTCAGCCTGCCCCGCTGACCCCCACCTCAGCACGCCTGCACCATACCCCGGCGTCAGTCCCCAGTCGCTCCTCATCTAAGCAGGTTGTGTTCTGAGGTCTGCCAGGTATGGTAACTTGTAACCAGTAAGACTTCCAACATTTTATTTCACTTTTGTGACTTTTACCCACGGATATGTCTTCTCAAGGAACCCACCTGGATTACAATTCCGTCATGTCAGGAATTTCCTCGAACTCTCACCACTCTGCCTCGTACAACGACGGCGAGGTGGACTTCAGCATACACCGGCAACGACACCAGTCGAGTGCCAGTCAAGCGTCCTCTGTCTCCAGGGCCTCCAGAGCCTCTAGAAGATCTGTTAGTACGACATGTTCGACACAATCCTCTAGAGAAAGGATTGGGTCACTGGAGTCGGCGGTTGGGAAAATTTCCAGCCAAATGGGCGAACTCATGTCATTGGTCAAACATGGCGGCCCACCTTCCCGCCATTCAGCACCACGTGACCAGGTCACCCGCCCGCGCTCAAGACGCCCCGCTACGGACCCCTCGGCACCCCGGGCACACCGGCCGGTGCCCACTCCAGCGCCTACACACCCAGCGCTGGACACACAGGAGGTACACACAGGGCACCACACACCCGTCAGGCCCATGTCTGACAGGCAGGACACCGACAACTACGTTGCAAGACAACTCATGTTGGAACAGCTGAACATTCCACGCACGCAGGGTAAGGGCTTATTATCCGACATGTTCATTAAGGAGCCCTCTGTGAAGCCATACATGTACCTGGAAAGGCCCGGTGTCAACACACTTCAAAAGAAGCTTGATGCCAGGCAATCCATGACCCACTCTGAGTACATTGACTCCTACCTACGTATGCTAGATGACCCCCGTGCTAAGCAAATGCCATTCATTGACCGTCACATCAAACACCTCATTGACCTGCATAAGTACAAAAACAACTGGCCTGTCACTAAAGAGTGGAGCCAGGGTATGTTTGATAACTTTGAAACGGGCAAGTGGGTATGGGACGACTACCTTGGGGCTATACACAGGGACCGTACAGACAGGGCCCTGGAGTCCCGCGGTAGTAGAGAGGTCCATGCAGGGCCTGAGTCAGTGTGCCCCGACTTCAACGGGAAGGGCTGCACACACGCTCAGCCCCATGACGGCCCAGCAGGCAGGATGCTACACTACTGCTCATACTGCTATAGTGCAGTGGGGGGATGGAAGAAGTTTGGTCACCCTCTAAAGTCATGCAGGCAGAAGCCTGGTGCACAACAGCAGGGAGGGCAGAACTACAGCGCACCTGCACACTTCCCTTTCCCTCCCCCGCCCGGCAGCTACAACCCCATGCAGGCAACCTCTAACCTCAGGCCACAGGCCCCATCGTTTGCCCCTGCAAAAAACTAGTAGATGCCCCCCCACCCCCCCTTGGAGGGCTGGGAGGCGGCACCATAGACAATCAGGTTAGTTCATACAATGCATCCGTACATGTAAATGACATTCACTGTGATACTGAACTTCGTATACATTCTGTAGCAGCGGGCGGCTCGCCCACATATCAACAAAGCCACGTGCACCCTCAGGGTGCGACGTCCGCGCTCCCGCGCCGTGTTGATAAACAGAGCCACGTGGTCGCCGGCCCCGGGCGAGGCCACGCCCCCTCGGCTGCCACGTCCGCGCCTCACACCGCCCCGGGTATACACTCACCGGACCCGGCCGCGGGCAGCACACAGGCCGACAACACAGCCCACGGCCCTCTCCCTGTCACACCCAATGCCCCTCTGTGTAATAACAATGTTATTAATGATCACATTGCTCTATCTGCAGGTCACGACATTGATTTTGTTACAATAAGGCACATGTGTGAAAAGGATGTTATAGTACAGGGCATTGACATTTCCCCGGCAGCTTTTGCTGCCCACAGGTCAGTACACTGGCCACACACCACGGGAGCATGGGACTCACTTGGCACTGAAGCCAAACAGCTGGCCCATATATATTCTGTGGTGAGGGATACAGGTCTGCCTAATTGTCTTTCTGCACGTATTGTTGTTCCTAGTAACCTTAAACTTGATGCATGGACCAGATACCTCGCCCCAGGGGGCAACCACGATCGACTACTGGACTACTTACACTTTGGGTTTCCTATAGGCTACATGGGCCCGGTCACGGACAATGCTGGTACTAATAACCACCCCAGTGGTCTTAAATTCCCTACACAGGTCGATGAATACATCAACAAGGAGGTGGCGTGTGGAGCAGTGATAGGCCCCTTCACCGCCCCACCCTTTGACTCCTGGGTACACACAGCACCCATCATGACTCGCCCCAAGCAGACAGAGGAACAGAGGCGGATCATCACAGACTTGACATTCCCCAGGGACAAGTCAATTAACTCATATGTTTTTAAGAACACTGCCATGGGGGAGATAAGGGAGCATACTCTCCCCTCAGTGGATCACCTTGTCAACTTACTCATCAACTCCGGCCCCCAGGCACATATTTTCTCACTCGACCTTAAAAATGCTTATAAGAATTTCAGGACATGCCCCTTAGACTTCCCCCTCCTGGGCATGACCTGGAGTGGGAGGCAATACCTGGAGGTGTCAGTGCCATTTGGCGCCAGAGCCAGCTCCGCCCACATGCAACGTGTGGCGGACGCCATCGTCGACATACTAGCAAGAGAACAGATCAAGGCAATTATGTACCTGGATGATCTGGTGGTTGTTTCCAATAATTTGCAGACCGCACTCCTCCAGTACCAGAGAGTCAAGGAGTTGTTTGATGAACTAGGTCTCCCCGAGGCCACCGACAAGGCCACAGGACAAAATACAGGAGGTTAAGGCCGAGGCCCTTAAAGCATCAACAAAACGCAGTCTCAACAAAAAGGTCCTCGAGTCCCTCTTGGGCAAACTGTTATACATTTGTAAATGCATCCCACCTGCTCGTCCATTCATGTCTAGCCTTCTCAAAGCACTAAGAGACCTTAAGGGATGGTGGTGTCACGTTAATGCTAACATGAAATCAGACATGCAAACCTTCTGTGAGATGTGTGAGGGTTGGAATGGCGTCGGGGTCATCCCCCCCCCTGTCCCCTCCAAACAGCTGTGGGTGGACGCGTGCCTCACAGGAGTGGGAGGGACAGATGGGCACAAGGCATACCGCCGCGCCATCCCCACCCCTCCAGAACAGGAGCACATCATTACTGAAGTTGAGGCAATCAATGTCGTGATTGGCCTACACACCCTTCTAGATGACTCTGACAAGGGCACACATGTACTAATCCACTGTGATAACCAGGCTACTGTTGCAGCTTTAAAGTGGGGCAGAGCAAAGAACTCTACCCTCAACCAGTGCTCCAGGGCCGTGTGGGCACTCCAGGCCACCATGCAGCTCCACCTCACTTATGAGTACATAAATACTGATGACAATTTTGTTGCCGATGCCCTTAGCAGGTCACACCTGAGTGACGCCCACAGGTTGTATGCCGACGAGGTCATGGACGTTAATAACCTTGGTGAGGTGGATACTTGTATGTACTTCTTTGATAACTGTTTCCCCCTTCTCACCGCCAGATACCTTGAAGAACATGCTGGCGGAGATGGCCGAGAAGCGCCAGCTGAAGGCAAGGGCGGAAGGGACACACAAGAACCACAAAGGGGACGTGACGCAGTACCTCAGATTCTGCCTCCAGTTCGGGGTCAACAGTCTAGACCCCTCCCCCTACGACATGTGTATACTGATCGAATTCTTCATGATGGGGAACATAAGCCCAGCCACGCTCAAGAACAAATTGGGGCATATAAGGGGGTTTTTGATGCTCTCAGGGGGTTCCCTCTCTGGAGCAACCCACTTCCGAGTAAAGAGAGCGGTGGACGCGGTGGAAAGGGAATCAAAGTACTCATCAAAGGCGAAGCCGGCTATACCACTACCGGTACTCATCTCTGCCCTCCGGGCAATCCCCGTGGACCAGGAGGGAGCCACGGTAAAGGCAGCATTGTTGACAATCTATCATGCAGGCCTACGGCAGTCGGAGGTGGCGCCCCCCTCCGTCAACTCGTTCGACCCAGAGCGCCATCTATGCAGAACAGACGTCAGGGTGACATCAGTGATAACCATAGTGATAAAGCATGCGAAAAACCTACAAAAGTACAACCAGCAAAAGACTGTGACGCTACACAAGGCAAGGGACACAGACTTATGCCCAGTGGTCAGCATCAAAGCCATGGTCAGGGCAGCCCCAACTGTGGACCCACAGCAACCCATGTTCTGCTTCCCGGGGTCCACTACTCCCATCCCGGTGACACACCTCCGGGCAGAGTGGGAGCTCGCCCTCCAGAGTATAGGTGTGAACCCGAGGACATTCAGCCTACACTCTATAAGGAAGGCCGCATCTACGGTGGCATTCAGCCGTGGTTGCACAGAACTGGAGATCCAGAGGTTCGGGGGATGGTCCTCAAAGGCCTACAAAGTGTACATTAATACCAAAGACTCCAACAAGGTTAATCAAGCATTGGCGGACTCAATGATATAATTCCATATCTACTCACATATTTAATTCCCACCCACCTCCCTATACATGTTATTATGGTGGTTTCGGCACTCATTTACACTTACAATGTTATTATTCTCATAATTGTCTCATTACCAATTCTTACATAATTATCATCGTCATGTTACATGTTCTTATTACCAATCAATCTACAATTGTTTTAATACATGTACTTAATTCAATCTGGTAATTAAAATATTACTATTTTACTCCACATACATGTCCACTTGTCCATCCTAATGTTAAGCTGCTAGCATGCGGGCCGTGTCCAGTAATGGTGTGGCTATGTCGGTGGACATTGCGCTGCATTACTGGCCGGCCGCAGGCAGGCAGCTCCCTACCCCCCCATACCACACACACACACCACCCTCACCTCTCATTGGTCAGCCTGCCCCGCTGACCCCCACCTCAGCACGCCTGCACCATACCCCGGCGTCAGTCCCCAGTCGCTCCTCATCTAAGCAGGTTGTGTTCCCACCCGCCCACTCCTCATATTTAATATATTATACTATTCTCAAACATCAATATTTTCAATATTCATTATAGTCCATAAGGGCACAGTCATTTACACTTACAATGTTATTATTCTCATAATTGTCTCATTACCAATTCTTACATAATTATCATCGTCATGTTACATGTTCTTATTACCAATCAATCTACAATTGTTTTAATACATGTACTTAATTCAATCTGGTAATTAAAATATTACTATTTTACTCCACATACATGTCCACTTGTCCATCCTAATGTTAAGCTGCTAGCATGCGGGCCGTGTCCAGTAATGCTATTGTTATCTGGTGAAAGCAATCACTTCCCTGCCCCACCCCTCCCACCATATAACAGGCAATATGACGGGCTGAGGAGGGCGTGCAGAAGGGGTGGCTTTTAATTTGGGGTGTGCATACTGGTTATAATTGTAAAGTACGACATGGAGGAAGGCAATAAATCGGGGTGGATATACAGGTACCGGGCCCATTAGTTCACAGCACTCAGACAGGGGATGAGGGAGGGCTGGGTGGGGTGAGGGTCTGAGGGATGGGCGGGGGTCTGGGGGATGGGGTTATGGATGGGACCCTGTGCTACCCCACCAATCTGCCACCATCAAACTCACCCCGTTTCCTCCTCACAGGGAGCCCTATACACTTTAGCCTGGGAACTAGGCACACGTTGGTTGACAGTTAAACTTAAATGCCTCACGGTGATTTTGTTGCACTGTGACCTTTGTCGTCATGATGCATAGATGCAGCCCCGGATAGTAATTCAGTAGTGCTATATTCAAGCACCACGCCAACCTCATAGTGCTGGTATCCTTCAACAACTGATCCATGTGATATCCTGTGATGGACAACACGTGAATTAAGAAGACTCGTGTATTCTAAATCGAAACGTACATTGAAACATTATTATATACCCGCGCATGATTATACCTTTTATGAAGGTGAGTGGGCCGATTGGGGTGGGGAATTTCCTGCTTATTAAAATGGTCCTGTGTACACTGTAATCATAATCTCACCTACCCACTGGTAGACGTGAAAGAGGACTACCTTGTCACTAGATGGCGTGCACATCACGTGGCATGTGCAGCGTGAGCACGGGTAGCAGCATGTTTTATAGCCGGACACTTCCATTCTTGGTGTGGACGCTTTACGACATCGTCAATGTCGTAAAAGTAAAAGCTACACACCGGTGCCATCAGTCCATGTCACTCTGTCTCCCCTACTCGCCTACCCCAAAGTAGGCCTATTGAACGACAGGATTCCATATCCATTACATAATGAATGGAGGTTAACTATACAGCCCCAATGGCATATTGGTTAGAGCTAGCATATGGGTGTGGGAGAGCATGTAGTGGAACAGTGCCCCAGTCAACATTACTTAATGGGGCCCATATGTGATTTACCTGGGCAAGCTGATTTGCCCACCCTGGGTTTTGGTCCTTTTTGTCCAGGGCTACCAGTGGGAACCCAGATGGGCCAGCCCAGATTCAAAGTGCCCTGCCCTAGCCCAGATTAAGCACACACTAGAAAAATGCACCATAAATTTCTGGAGGGAAATCAGATGTCAGTATCGAAATGAATGTATTTACAATGTACTTATGGAAAAAAGGATTTCCTAGGCTGACACATCTGGGCTTCCACGGGTAGCCCTGGACAAAAAGGACCATAACCCAGATATGAGCAAGCCCAGCTGGCCCAAGTAAAACACATATGAGTCCCAGGGACCAATGCTGACTGGGGTTTGACCAGGTCTGAAAATCGGAAAGGATCCCAGAGGCCTATGGAATAATGGTGAAGATACACAGTCAGACATCAATGGTGTTATTAGTGGCAGCTGGGTCTGTTGACATGTTTGGGGAACATTGAGTAATATCCCAACAAAAAAGCTTTCCAATGTAGACATGAAGTAAATGCCCTGCTCCTTGAGCTGTGACAGGAGCTGATAAGACCATACTGATATTTAGAGATACATGTAGTTGTTTCAAGGAATGTACCTGCAGATGGTGGGATAGCGTGCAGGGAATATTATCGTGATTTCAATAAAGGTTATAGGCCTAAAACGCAGATATGCTTGTATTCGGATTCGGATTCTTAATGTGTGTATTGTGTTTGATGCCCGACTCAGCGAGCCGATTCTCATTATAATATCAAAGATATCTTGATTCCTTTCATGTTATTTTCCAGCACATACATACACATGTATGTTGCCAAACTAAATACTGTTACCGGTAGCCATCTAGACAATTGTGTCATGAAACCTTAGTATATCAAAGGACATCTTAAAGGAGCTTTATATCAAATATTGACAATGAATGCCGAGAACACTCACGCAAGTAGTCAAATACACGCACAATCATTTCCATTTCTGTATGATACAAAGAAATGCATGGGTCCAAAAGACTTTCCTAACCTGCAGTCCTGATAACCAAAAAAACCAGCATGATGATACTAATACCGAAGGCTTCATCTCAGACAGCTTACTATTGGTGCCGATTTTGACATCTTTTGCTTGAGTAGCCATCACTTTAGCAGTATTTAAGATTTGTCATCAGCATAGAGAACTATCATTCTTAATCCAACATTTCAAAATTATGAAAACATTTAGCTAGCAGAGCAGTCAAGTCTTTCGGCAAGAAGACAATAGGGTTGACTGCTAGACTAGTCACGGGGGATTCACATCGTCAACTCAATGGTACAGTTGTCAGCAATATCCAAGCAGAATCTCGCACACTTATTGATTCGTGGTAGAGATTGTGGGAAAGTTGCTGCCGTGGTGCCACCTGGTGAGAAAGGACGTGACGTGACGTCACATAGATGTCACGGTGACGTCACATGCTCTGTCACGTGGTGCGACGTTACGTCGATATCTTCGGGACGTCATGGCTTCGGGTGTCATCGAGTTGGCACCCGGGACGGCTCTATGTCTAAAAGGTTTTAGGCCGATTGTGAAAGGCAGAAAATCCCATGGCAATAGATTTAGATCTCCTGCCTCTCACTCTGTCAGTTTGAAGGCAGTGACTTGGTTTCTTTTCGGCCACATAATAGATGTATGTGCTTGTACATGTAGATCTTGTAAATAACAAGGCCTGCATGTAAACCTGTCAAAACTACCATCAACATATAAGATGAATTGCATCTATTAGATGAATTGATGAGCAGCGACAAACCTTCTTATGAGGTTCCTTTAATTATTGATTATAGATATAGACAATCCGTCACCGATCTCTCAAGAGAAATAGACTACACTGGGAGGACGGATTGGCAACGGATTAGCGACGGATTGGCAATTTGACGACAGTGGAATCAACGCTAACTTCCTTTGTATACTTATCTGAATGTTCAAAGGCTGTTAATCCAGGTTATACAATATTTTCCCAAAAGAAATCACGACGGCTGTTAATGTAAGGCGAATCAGTATATGGGCCATTCCAAGCCAATCTAACAAATGGTCTGCATGACCCCCTCGGATACCAACAAATTTTCACCCAAATGAAGAGGTATATAGTTCATGGCCATCCAACTCCCTCAACATTCTTAGATTCTGGCCGTTGAACAGTGGCCGTGGGTTTGGGCAAATACTCGTTTTTGATTTCCCAGTTGAGTGTCCATACACATTTCCATACAAATTTCTAGGACATTCCAAAACATCTTGTTGCTATGATTTTCAGAACTGGCTTCCTGGTCAGACGCAACAAGGAAAAGTATCACCTTTTACATGCATTCTTCAGGAATGAGCCCTTATCAAAACCTCACTATATTTCACTTCCCAAGACAGTATGATGGGGAACTCAATCAATTCTCTAGCTAATTGCATATCTAAAATATCGCATATCTAAAATGATACGAAATAGGAATTCTCGAGATTGAAGGCCAAACAAACTGATACATCCCCTAATGTCCAGTGGTTAAAAACTCGGAAAGTAATGAAAGTTGAATGGTATAATAATTATTTTACAGGGGCATCACTTGAAAAAAAAACACAGGTGAAAAATCAATATGATCTGAGCGGGGCCTGTTGGGAAGTTTATCAAATCTCTCTATTTAGGTGGAAATGGTCCACATGTAACTCATTGCCTTGTGATCATTAAAATGCAATGTATAGGCATTAAATCTTGTTCAAAAGGGCAGTAACACTGTTCAAGATATTGCGGCCCACTTTAAGGTGTCACTGTGAGCACAACACTTGTTTTTCTCTCTCGCTTTTCAGAATGCGATGCTACCGACACGAGTGGCTCTACTCAATATATAGGGCACACAATGGCAATGTGAACGCTCCATAAGGGTTCTAGGCTGCCAAGCAGGCCAATAAGTCACAATGTGAACACGGCACTACTACGCTGGCTGATGGGTCTTGATTGTAGAGACACGAAAAACGTGACCACGATGATCATCTCTCCTGCACCCTTACTTTATGGCCACTCCATGCAGAATAGGGATCATGGGGGGTGTTGCACAATGTATACTGTGATCAATACTGGTTTGTGTTGGAGGATAGGCTTCCTGAAAAGGGCACAACTGATTGTGATTGAGTAGCAAGACTCGTGAATTAATCGATTCGGCTAACATGACTATTTTCTACAATCTAGATAATAATTATAGACAAAGTTAACTCATTTAGGCTTATCTGGTGATGTTCAATCCGTAATCAACAGTTCTGCAAACAATCTGCAAACTACATCTAGAATAACATATTTAAAAAGATGCATATTATACACAGTAGGGAGTGCAGTAACACTACTCTGGGAAATATATAAACTGCAGTGATAGTGAAACAGGGCTCTCTCTCGTGCTCGTATTGTCCTTATCATCTCTACAATCTCACCCCTGTAGGTGTCTGCTCTTTTATTATGGTTATTGTCATCATTATCACATGAGAGGATCTCCCATGTGCCATATCTCACCGTTACCCTATTTCCCCCCTCTTTATGTTCTGCAGACGCCCAAAGCTGCACACTAAACGCCCATTGCTTCTGTCTGCTTCCTTGGTCGTCCTGCTTAACTTATCCCAACTCTGTGTTTCGTGTATTGAGCAGCCCTCAGACCTGGGACCCTTTTCATAACATCTCTGGAACATCTAAAGAAACGTGTAAAATTATGTCACGATTTATTATTTGGCGTTCAAAATCAGTGCACATGTTTATGGCAAAGGTTTTTCACACACACATAAAAGTAAAGGTGTCAACTGTGTTTCCCACGTGGCTCGTGGGAGACACAGTTGACACCTTTATTTCTCTGTGTGCACCATTTCCTTAATTAAGTCAAAACATTGCATTTAGGGTCTGCTGTTGTTAATAACTCTATTGTATAGTTCTTATTAGCACATTAAATGTGCCAAATTTTTGTCGCCGTTAACACACGATTCTCTTCGTTTCAATTTATATACTATATTATAGGTGTCAAACTGTTTCCATGGACACTTTACTTTGACATACCCGTGACGTTTTACACTAAGCGTTCCAGGAAAGAAATATAGATAACCGACAAACTCGTGATATAGTTTCTAGAATCCTTCAAAGTGGACATTTTAAATCATATTCAAATAGCCCCTTGATGTTCCTACACACTGACTTGTATAAGGGTCAGGCGTGCTGACATCATAGGGCTATTCTGAAGAATAAAATTACTATGTATCTGGGCAGCTGTAGCCTTTCTTATTTAACCATTGCAGGTTACGGTAAGTTAAATTACAAGAATGGCTACCACGGTAGATGTGAAAATATTTTCATTATCTTATAATCAATGTGTTATCACCTTAGTGGGACATTTCATTTATCTGCCTAAATCATTACACCAACTAAAAATGCGATACCGTACGATAGCATGTCACACCACACGTTGACTCGCAATGCCTTGAAAAATGCCCAAAATCCACCTCAGTAAAAGCTCAACTAACAAATGACCAATAGTGATCTGGGACATATGCATAAAACTTATGTGATCCTTTATCGACTATGCACTGATAATTGTATGTGTATATGTGGGCAACCACACTATGCTATACTTAGTACTAACTTAATGTGCCATATGCGATAAAACTCGGTAAATCTTCACACCCTGGAGGTGATGGCCCAGTGTAACCCTCCGCCTCCTGTGTCTGTCAGCTGTGACCGTCGGTAGCGCCCCCTGGTGTCCTCCAGGGCTGGTCAGGGCGCCCCTGGTGGCAGCTGACAGACGGAGCGTCCCCTGGGGGCACCCCATGTCCGGGAGGAGGGTAAGGAGAATTAAGTGGGCCCTAAGCCTGGGGATAGGGGAGGGGAGGGTGTCAAGGACAGGTGACAAGTCATCAGTCAGGTGTGTAGGTGGGGGGGGGGGAGGGGTGGTCAGCAGGTCTGTCTACCAGCTGGTCAGTAGGGAGTCTACCTGTAACCGGTGCCTGCTGTAGCCTACATAATACTGTTGTACAGCTCTGTATAGTACTCTAGTATATGGTTACCAAAGGCACCAATATATGAACACTGATACTCATACAATACATTGTAATAGACCCTACACGTTGTCAGCTTCCTAGCTTGTATCCTTACTCACTAAACGAGCAAGTAAATGCCATGGCGAAAATATCGCATTAGCATTATATTAGCGTTTTGCTGGTATTAAAATCGTTATTTTCATACTGGATGGCATTTAATGGGAACATAAGTCAGGTAGAACACCTTTACCTTTACGTATTGCACAACATGTTATCATATATATATATATATATATATATATATATATATATATATATATATATATATATATATATATATATATATATATAGAGAGAGAGAGAGAGAGATGTACAATAATACATCGAAAAGTTCTTCTCATACATCGATCCTTAACAATATGGAGGCATATCCTGCAATTGGGTTTCTGCAATTGTACTAGTTTGAATGGCACCCTACCTACGGTGGTAAACAACGCCCACTCAGTTAGGATACTACCATGTGGGACATCTCTAGGTGCAGCCCAGCCGAGCAGCTCAGGTGTGTGATGAGGAGCAGCTCATGTAATCAGCTTCTCTTATTGGGCTCCATATTATCATATTGACATCTACACAACACCAACAAGAAAACACACAACCAGCCATATGAAATTCGATATTTCCCAGCCGACGCTTTCCCGCCAATCCCGAATTAAATGCAAATGGCGGTATATTTGTCTTCATGAAAAGTGCTGGAAAATCCCAGCAATATTTGTTGGGCGAGCAGATGAATGCTTTCCTGTGAGCTGGTAAAAAGAGGTGAGGAGTTGGGCTGTCGTTGAAACGCATAATGCGATAACTCACCGCCTCGGCGGGCATCGCAGGCTATTTCCATGCTGTCGGGAGGTGGGAGTTTCAGTGTAGGGATTCCCATGCCATTAACCATGATGCCAGTTGTCGAGCATCTCAACCCGCTCATGCCGCCCTCCAAGTGATTCAGTGTGATGAGTACATATAGCCAAGATGACTACTGGACCATTTTTTACAGTCTCGTTAGAAGTTAGTAATCAGATGTGTCCAGATATGATTTCTCGCAGAACATAGTAAATATGTTTGCCTCAGTCCCTACTTCTCCTATTAAATACCGAACTCCTATGGTAGTGGGCCCGGATCTGTCCCACCACCCACATTCAGGCCCTGATCTGTTCCACCTTCAGGTCTGCCATTACCGGTCCCATAAAAAGATGCCTTCCCAGGGTATACCTGTTACACGGTGTACATAGTAGATCAGTTTATTATGGTCGTTTGGTCAATATTGTCAAAAATATCAGTTTCATTTGGGATAAACCCCTTAAAGTCAGCTGTTTAGTCCGCATACCCAATATAATAACAGCCCAGTTCCAGTTGTCGATACATGCTACATTATTATCATACACACAAGCTCCAGTTTGGTGAGGGGTACGTAGCATGGCGAGGGCATGGATGGAGGGGGGGGGGTGGTGGCTGTAAAGCTTGGGGGAGAGAGGGGGGCTACACGTTATCTCACAGGGCCCAGGCCCTAAGAGCCAATTCTGTGAAGACGTCGGTAGCGAATCAGGGACTAATGTATCAGAAGAATGGTGGAGCGGCCTGCACGCCTCCCCATCTGATATCTTCTAATATGCCGCGGCTTTTGTCCTCGGAAATGAAGAGCTACACATACTGCACACTATCCCGACCTCCCTCATAGTGTAGGGCTCATCAGGAGACAGAAGCAGATAGGGGTTTATAATGGGGAGATGGTATAGTGCCAGTATCAGTATAGGGTACTGGGGACAAGTAAACTGCAAATTAATCTTATATTCCCGATGGTTGCCCCATACTTGTTTGAGGGATGTGCAAGTCTACGAAAACCAGCAACAGCCTGACCAGCTTCTGAGGGGGACAAAATGGCGGCCTACATAACATGACCAGCTGCAACCCTATAAGGCTTCCAGGGGAGCTTTCTCAGACCGATGACGGCCATCACTCAACAGCCCAGATATGATAAGAAAACTCCATGCGCCACAATTGGTTTGGTGGGCATTAAGGGATTTGATCCTGGGGATCTGCGGGCTTTCTGCAGGGGGATTTACAGCCAGATAGCCCTCAGTCATTGGGACTAGGCCGGAGGCAGCCCAAGAACTCCCGCAGACATAGTGTTCTTTTAGTACACGACAGTGTGAGTGTGGGTAACTAAGGGGAAGTGAGGGATGGGGAGGTGGCTCCTTTCGTAGATGTAAGTATGTACATCTCATAATTAAAGACTTCTTACTATAGGTACAGGCCACTATCTTCACCAGTGATAGAAATAGATGGATTGCATGGACCAGTGCCTCAACACCATAGCACCTCATATGATTATAAGCGACCATGAGGCGCTCTTTAGGGATCAGCGGGTATGCAAAATACATTTTGATTCCCTTGCTTTTGAGTGTCTTTGGCACCAGTACACATTGGCATTTTTATTAAATCCATATCATTTTCTATCACGCCGTCACGGATTGATCATTGTCAAATAATAAACTTGATGTGAACCCAAAGGGCAGCTATAGTATATTCTCATTCTCCTCCGTATTACGCAGGACTCACATCGTTGCTCATTTTATGCTACTAACATGTATAAAGTAAAAGTAGTGTTTAAGACTATATACTTGTCCTATCTCAATAGTCATATGATATTATAATCAAGTAGATTGATATTATGACGTGCTCTTGGTTGGAAGTCTCTATAGGCTGCAGTCTCATTTCAATCGGATGCAAAAGAAACTCACTTTTCAATCACAAATCTAGATATGCAAAGAGGATTAGAATCAGATTATAAAGGGGATGAGCGGATCCTGAGAGCTTCTCATTTAATGAAGAAAGAAAAAGCACGACCTTCCATCTTGCTGATTATTATTGGCGGAGAATCAGCATGTGTCCCCCAGAACACTATATGTTATTTATTTTCGGGGCTTGCCACTGTTCACCACGATACTCTTTTATTGGAAAAATCGTCGCCCAGGGCAACACATCTATATTATTACGATATTGGGTGCCATGCACATACAATGTATACAAACACAACAGTGAAGAGACAGCAAAACAATAAAGACTAAGTCTTATACAGATTAATCTATACATCAATACTTGGTCGTGCTGTATATTAGAAGGGAGAGCAGACTGCATTCCAAAAGTCAAACGTGTTGATATATGATTTATGGCACGATTTGTGAAAAGTTACCTTCAATTCAGGCTGTACTAAAGTCCACTTTTTTCCAAGATCAGACTAGAGACAGTTGATCACCTCCTCCTGACCCCCCCCCCCCCACGCTACACCAAACCCAAGTGCTGTCTGTTATGATACATCCCGATATATGAACTATTGTAGATTATGCATCCTAGTCTTTTGGGAAGTTATACCCTGGCTGCTGTGCGTAAGGCTAGATATGACAATTTTACCTCTAGTGTAGACAGCATCCTCTTTTAATTTGTATGTGAATACTAAAGACAGTGTTCGAATTACTTTAATCTGACTTAGGTGACTTATTGAACTGTCTGGTCAGGT
The DNA here is from genome assembly GCA_947462335.1 of Harmothoe impar. NCBI lineage: Eukaryota > Metazoa > Annelida > Polychaeta > Phyllodocida > Polynoidae > Harmothoe > Harmothoe impar. Next base: position 48,201,944 of record OX381710.1, read on the forward strand.
TCTGGAGGGATATTATCAGGCCACGTGGCCACGTACATTGTTTAAACTGTATGAATAACTGATGTATGTATAATTACTCTCCTCATTTTTAGATTGAGCCCGCAGTGCTCCAATGCATTTATGACATACGCTGATATTATTATATTCCTATGTGACTGATCATTGACTTATTGTAAATATAGACATCTTGTGTTAAATGTAATAATGAGGTAGGATGGGGGTTATTGACCAAAATTCATTATGATCTAAGCTGATGGATAGAAAACTGAAAAGTGGAAAGTGCAAATCAAAAAGTGAAAAGTGCAAATCAAAAAGTGAAAAGTGCAAATCAAAAAGTGAAAAGTGCAAATCAAAAGGTGAAAAGTGAAAACCAAAAAGTGAAAAGTGAAAACCAAAAAGTGAAAAGTGCAAATCAAAAAGTGAAAACCAAAAAGTGAAAAGTGGTTTGAGGTTTGAGGTTTGAGGTTTCCATTTTCAGTGTCACACTGTCAATCTGTCAACAGGTTGTGACAGGTATCTTTTAGCATTGGGATATGGTTCAGAAGCCACAGAAGGCCAGTGGTGGGATAAAAATGTCAAACAACACAAGAAGAGTCAGATTTCCCCCAAAATGTACAATTTGGCAAGAAAGTTGTCAATTTTTGTAAAAGGGTCAGATCTTCAAAAAATGTCCAATTGGGCGAAAAAAATGGGTCAGAATTTCCCATAATGTGATTTTTGGGAAATTGGCAGAAATGGCGAGAAAAAAAGGTCAGGAATGAACATCTTGTGTTATATGTAATAATGAGGTAGGATGGGGGTTATTGACTAAAATTCATTATGATCTAAGCTGTGATACCTATCTTTGTCGGAGCACAATGGCTGCCACTGAATGTAATGTACATAAGTGAGGAAGAAAACAAAGCATCCAATTCGAAACTTTATTGTAAAAACCTGAATATGAAAAACCTGATGGTATGTCGGCCAGTTGTTGCTAGGAGGACAGCTATGTGAATTTCCGCAATAAAAACTTTTGAAATTGATTTTTTTTTTTTTCACAATACATTTATCATTACTACAAAATTCTGTGAATTGCAATATGCATGGAAGATGTATACAGCCATAATCATTATCTCTCAAACATCAACTAACCTTAGAAATAACGTAGCCTACCGCATTGGTACTAAACACCAAACATATCCCATTCCAAGTAGTGTACACATTGGCTTTTGGTGGCCGACCCCAGCGCGGCAGCGGCGGGCGCGGGAGGCGTCAGACGGACGTGTCAAAACGGTTGACGCGGATGCGCGGCCGTGACGGCTTTTACCGACTCGCCTGCCTCCATCATTTATTCAGCGTCTGACCCCACTCCAGGCCTGCCCCCGTGACACGGCCGACGCGCTAACGTCCAATATTAATGTCTCCTCCCCCTCCCTCCCCCCTCTGCCTGTCCCCTACTTGACCACTGCAGGGACACCTGCACATGCACTTATACGTTGTGGTGTAGCTAATACAGTTTCACTCTAAAATGACCAGTTTCCGTCTCCCCTTATGTATACCACATGTTTGTGTTATGTTACAAAAGAAATTAGATCATGTACAGATGTTTTGGTGTTTATGTGCTTATTATCGTTATTTATTGAACTATGACAGGTATTACGCATGCTATACTTCTTTTGGTCAAAACTTGACCTCCTGACTGGTGTCTGCAGATTAAGGGAATCAGATTTATCAAATAAATATTTGATACATATAATATACATATACGATATCGAATCACTATATCAAACAATACCACTATATTTCCATCAGATACTGGAAATCGACCAGGATGATAACCATATTTTGGAGAAATGGTCCAACTGCGTTTTATCATGGTTCTACAACTGGCCATTTGCAAATTGTATAGGACAAACTGCATGGCATGAATGAGGCAGTAGGGGTAATTTGAGTGAGGAAGGTAGCTATAGCCATAGTATAGGAGTGAGCAGCAAAATGTAGAAGGCCCTGTTTCTACTGATGTCCTGCATGATGTATCACGGCATGTCGCCTAGAGTCACAGCTCAACCTGCCCACCCCATGACCCCCCCCCCTTCACACATCCTCCCCACACACACTCATCCCACCCTCGAGGCACTCCAGGCTGTTATGTTACTGTGCCAGCATAGACACTACCAACGACCCATCTAAAATAATAATAAAAAATACTGGAGACTCGACAAAAATAACACCAGCCGCACCCCCAGCCCCCATCCTATCTTCTTCCTTGGTGGGAGGGGATGAAAATGCTTTTAAAAGTCGCTGTATTATTCAAGGTCCTGCGGGGGAGCTATATCACTGTCAATCGTATCAGGTGAAACGACAACGAATGGAGAAATATCTCTGTATAGAGTAGAGCATAGCGACAACACGGCGCCTGCCTGTGGAATACCCACAGGGGGTAGTGTAACTGGCCAACATGTAGGCTGCCATATTGGTCCAAGTATAACCCATGAGTGGGTCTTTTATACAATGTAGTTACGCAGCTCTGTGTTAGGCCAAAAAAAGAGGCTTGTTTGAGGTCAAAATAGGGCCCTACTTTTTTTTATCCAATTTTGAAAGAATTTTTTTTCTACACTTTTTTGGGGTGAATTTCAGGTTTACAAAAATCCCCCCCCCCCCATTTTTAGACTTCTTTGGTATCGTAGACATGGTAGAGGGGCTGTAAAAAATAATTAGAAAAAACAAAAAATCCGACCTACCGACCCTACATTTTCATACCATGTTGCCTGAAACAACCCTTTTTTTTTAATTTGGCCTTATATGTCCAAAAATCAATAAAGAATTCCCTTTATCCAAAACGATTTAGGCGACATAGCCCCTTAATGACCTTTTCTGCAACAGCCACTGCAAGCCTGCACAATATTGTAGCTAACCTGTTATTGCCCTATACATGTAGACTATGATAGCACACATGGGGGTTTAAAACACAGTATTTTTAAGTGGTAGCTGTAAGTACGTTATTCGTCTGGAGTATAGTGGGTGTTCTCTCTACAACAGGTGTTGGTATTATTCCTCACTTACACTGACATCCATAGAGTATTTCAGTTGAGATTAAGGTATTGAATAGACGATAGACAATGTTCACCGGTCCTAGGTAACTGCCTTTAAATCTAGCTCATAATAAAAATAGTGGTAGTCCGAAGTTTCCATCAATGGCTATCAACTTTGTTCCTGCAACTTCTTTCGAGGGATGATATGGGTTAGGGTGGCTAGGATGGGAGTGCATGGGTGACTTGGCTTGCAGACGTGTCTCGCCAGGGCTACATTCATGCATCATGCCGACCCTTCAGGGGTGTATCAGCCCCATATGTTTGGCATGATGCATGTATGCAGCAGGGATAAGTTACTCTCCAGGGCTGCATGCATGCACCATGATGACCAAGGACATAATACATTAAATCACTAAACGGTCCTTTAAGATGGTATATCAGCTAAAAGACTTCCCAAACCTTTTCTTCAAAATGGATATCACTTCAATGCCATGGGTTCCATTATCATTTTAGCTGATAAACAGTGCAACATATTTGTCTATTAATACGTAATTTGAGATTGATAACAATGTACCTGATTTACCTCACTGACTCAGTCACTCCCCCAGCTGAGTACAGGGTAAACTAGCCTGATAGAGAATGCACTGAGCCATGCAGTACCACAACATAGGGAGTTTTAGTGTCGACCTACAGCAAAACGTATTGCACTACATGTGCTAATTTGATAGATTTAGAGACTTTCAATCCTTTTTTAGGGAGTATTTATAGGAGACTTTATACAATAGTAATATGGCATGAGTAAAAATTCCTCGAATGATAGCTGATATACCATCTTTAAATGATTAGATATTGGGGGCTTTGCTGCCTGTATGCCACCCCCTGTATGCAGCTGGTGGTCTAAAGGTGGTGACCAATCCTCAATCAGCTCTCTCTGTATACTACACACTGAAACATGGCGGACCACATATAATAATAACAGTGGTGTATGCTGTCTGTATGGGAGGAGCAGTGGTAGAGTTATTGATGTATTAGAGGCAGCAGCCCATACTTGACCTATGAGTATCGATTACACATAGTGAAACATTGATAACGTCAGGAGTACAGCAGGGTGACTCAGGGCATACACCCTCCAGGCCTCTAGCATGGTGACTGGTGTGTAGGGAAATGTGTATGTGGAGAGGTCTAGTGCTAAGGCCAAGGCCATCAAGGCGTGTAACATCATGCCAACGCTTCTTATCTTACATGTTATACCTGTACACCTTCCATTTAGTATAATCATATTTTCTATGAATTCACATATCATGCACATATGCAATATATGTTTAACTATAAGGGTCTGGTTCTTTCTTGAGTATTCATTTTACCGCAAAAGACATTTTCAGTACTGTCTTGTTTCCTTCATCAATACAAATATATATTTTCTTCTACGACCGTCCTTTGTCTACCTGGCTCTCTCTTTGAAACCGCCCTGTTTTCTTTTTGCTTCTGCCCGTGGCAGCCATTCACTTTTCAGCTTCTATTTGTTTCTCTCCCTTTGTGCAATAATGTCTCATATCCCCTCATTATTAAATCTCTTTGTCCGTCCGCACCATATAGAATACCTCCCTCTGTGAACCACCGCTGTGTTTCCATCGTTGTTTTGGCCCGGCCATTCAGTTCTAACCGATGAATCATAACACTGTCGACATTATAGTTAGTGGGCAGATTACCCCCCACCTGTGGGTAGGAATATTTATGGACCAAGGTCCCTGCCCCCCAAAGCTCCCCTGCTCGCCATTTTTTTTACGACATTCTGTCTCGCTGATCCGTCCCAGTTGCTCGCGCCCCCGGAGGATCTAGTCCCGTGCACTTCCGGTGCCGGTTTACTGCGCATCCATCACTGCGCATGCAATACGACAAACGTTTATGTCATCCATGTTAATGCATGTAATCGCCCACGAGGGGGCGGCACCTGTCAATGGGTGTGCGTCCGGCAGGGAGCTGACACCATGGTCGCCTTTTTATACAGGTTGCTGCAACAGGCTGTGTTACTTTTTGTGCGCAGACCATTTTGTACTTCCGCTGCACTAGCTTGTGCCACAGTATACAACGCGTTTAACCACATCTAACCGTACCCAAAACGCGTTCATAGTATTATTTTTCATTCAGAGTCTACACATAGGAAAAGGTGGGCGCCAGTCTGACGCTGGTAATGAGTTGTCTCGAAAACAAAGTTCTATGTTTTCAATGTGAGACATTTTAACGAGTCAGACAGTCCCAAATTGCAACAGAGTCTGGCAATGGTGGACTCTCTATTCAGAGCCTGACAGTGCTCCACTTCTGGAACCTTGGAAGAGTAAAACCGGTATGAATCCTTATAATTTTCATTATGGAATATAGAATATTGTAAAGATAAGCTGCTACCGGCCACATTTGTATATAACTCATCTGTGTTAATATCAATGACCGTTTGGGCACAATCATAAGGAAAATCACGCTGCAAAGTCTTTTAAAGCTCATATCCAATGAATGCACTATATGACTTCAAATATTGCTTGCTCAAACTTTACCTTTGAGTTGTCAACAAGTACGATATAGCATTTCCACTCGATCCTAATAACTTTTATTTCCTCATACTCCCTGCATGATTTGGCTGGCAGTTGTGAGCAAAATGTGTATATGGCCAGTGTTTTAAAAAGCAATGCGCTTTCATGTGACATCCGAGTTGAAACAAAACCCTCCTGTTCGTGTCCATTGACATTTTGCTTTTCAAAATTCCCAGCGTCCAGTTAAATACGCCTTACATAAAATGAACACTAATTTTGGTAAAATATAAAAACCATAGAAAGTAACTTTTGGAACATGACCGAATGCAAACAGCTGTTCAAATCTAAACAAACCTAAGCCGCGGTGTTCTCGCATGCTCATCCAATCGGGCAGCCATAGCCGTATTTCCCAGCGTCCTTTTCATTTGGTCGCTATACGAATGATGTTTTATTGATTGATGCGTGGCGCTGTAATAACCTATGGTAACATTGAAATAAACTGTAATTATTGTGATTGATTGTGTTGCCCTCTGCGAACCCTCTGAACCTATTGAAACATACTTCATTCGTAAAGTTGGTTGGGTGGGCATTGACGGTACTACGGTGGGCATTGAGGGTGCTCGGTGATGGGAGGCAGTGTTGACAGTAGGTATGGGGGTTATTCAGGGTGGGGTGTGGTAGGGTGGGGTGGGGGAGGGGGTGTCAGGGCAGAGACAGGGCCACCCCTGGTACAACAAGAGGGCCGGGGCCCACCTCTAATGGACAACTCGGTCCCCATTATTCCTCCCCGCGTTAAGTCCCCATCATCAATGTTTCAGTTGGGGTTGGCAGCCTGCCCGCCGCCAGCATTTTGTACCCAGCCCCGCTGTCCGCCAGTCTACAAACTGCCCCCCCCCCCACCCTTACCCCCCCCCCCCTCATCCCTACCCCCACCTACACAACCTGCCAAACATCGCCCACATACCAACCACCAACCACCAACCACCAAGTGCCTACCCTAGCTCCCTATCATATGGCAACCTTGCACTTTATTCCTCTCGGATTTAGTTATTTTTGGCAACGCTGAACCCAGATACCAGATGCATTTAGCAGGTTTATAGTGGGGAGGGGTTGACTCTAGGTAACCTAGGCTAATCTTAGAGAGAAAAGCGAATGTGGAGCAAGTCTGCAAAACCTAGCAACATGTGGCTAGGACATACCACCCATGTTGAGAATGCTTGAATCAAAATCAGGGCACATGCAGTCGATTCGATTCTCAGCATCGCCTGATTCTCAAATCTCCATGTATTTGTGTAGTCTAACCTTAAAGCATACAATTGATAGGACAATTCTTCATAGGTCAACCAGAGCCAGAATGAGCAGGCCCTCAATGGTCAGTTCCACCCATTTGCCTAGTCCCTTTGGAACTGCATGTCCACATGACGATACATATACTACGTCGGCTAGTAGCCTACTGCACTGACGCATAATACCGACCCTTTGGGGGAACGTATCAACCATGTAGGGTCGGTATGATGCATAAATGCTGCACTGGCTAGAGTTACCCGCCAGACAAAAGGGCATAGTACGTTAAAGCACTATAATGCTAAATGGTTAAACAGCTTCAGCCCCGCCCATTCCACCAGCCTTCGAATCTGCCTTGTATTGCTGTCACAATGTGCCTGTTACATATCAAACGGCAGTAAAGTGAACGTCATGACAGCAGCCCGACAATTTAACCATGATTTATCACCAACGCAGCTCGGAAAGCCTTCATTACATGGCTTTGAATGCCTACCGATGTAGAATGCAAGGTTTTCTGAGAAAGAGCTTTCAATTCACCCAACCCGTCAGCGTCTAAAAGACAACATTGGCCTGCCTGCACTCGCCTTACAATTAGGTTGTGTTTGCTTAAACACTCACCGGCATTAAGGTGGTAATCTTAAAGTCTCCAATGTCGTGGGTTTTATGGATTAGTGTTGTATGCCTTCCCCAAAGTGTTCTTTCACTATACTACTGGGTGCTTGTAAACGTGACATGCATGTACTACCACCCATTTCACTATACTACTGGGTGTTTGTAAATGTGCCATATACTGCCATCCATTTCACTATACTACTGGGTGTTTGTAAATGTGCCATGTACTGCTATCCATTTCACTATACTACTGGGTGTTTGTAAATGTGCCATATACTGCCATCCATTTCACTATACTACTGGGTATTTGTAAATGTGCCATATACTGCCATCCATTTCACTATACTACTGGGTGTTTGTAAATGTGCCATATGCTGCTATCCATTTCACTATACTACTGGGTGTTTGTAAATGTGCCATATACTGCCATCCATTTCACTATACTACTGGGTGTTTGTAAATGTGCCATATACTGCCATCCATTTCACTATACTACTGGGTGTTTGTAAATGTGCCATATGCTGCTATCCATTTCACTATACTACTGGGTGTTTGTAAATGTGCCATATACTGCTATCCATTTCACTATACTACTAGGTGCTTCTAAATATGCCATGTACTACCACCCATTTCACTATACTAGCTGGTGTTTGCAAATGTGCTGTGTGCTACGACCCATTTTACTACACATGATGACAATCTGCTGACCGTATTACCCTTGAACACTCGACTTATTATAACGATTGATGTATTTGTGTGGATAACATCTATCAGTATGTACAGTTCTAGTATGTGCTATGTGTAGTAATGGTACAACTATAGCAATAGCCATTATCCAATATATATGCCTGCATACTTGTAAATATTGAGCATACACTTGCTTTTCCTCTTCGAGTACATGCCAGATGTATGAAGCATCAACTCATCAGTGATATCTCAATCGTACACTTGGTTAAAAAAAACAATTAAAAAGTTCTTCTTACAAACAAGAAAAAATACAAGAAGATCTAGATATGTCAGCATTATGGGATCAAGGGCTTCCCCCGCTTCAGCTGTCTTACATATAGCACACATATATCCTACTGAGAATCCCATATTCTAATCTAGTGGATATAATTATTTCCCCTTTTGACAGCCTCATTTCTTAATGATGGCAGGGAGGTGTCGAGCTGAAGGTGAGGTTAAAAACATATGGGCAAGGAAGGGGATAAAAAAGCCCCACTCCTGGCACTCCGAGTATACGTCGCACTTTTAAGTAATTACCGTGGGACACATTAGTTCCTGATTACTCGTCAGGGGGAGCCAAAAAGTCACGAGATTACAGTGCCGTAGCTGATAGGACCAGGGAGTATAGGTGGGAGAGGAAGTGGGGGTGAGGCTATGTGTGAGCAAGTGAGCGACGACTACGGGATTGGTTTAAGGGGGGAGGGGAGAAGGGAGGCGGGGGGAGTGAGCGAGTGAGCGAGTGAGCGCGGGACAGAGGGAGGCCAACGAAGGAGGTATATGAGCGATGAGATGGATGGGATAAGATGGTTGTATTGGAGTCAGTGGGGAGGAGGGGCTGTGGACTGGCGACCACCTACAGTAGCGAGGCAAGAGGAAAGAACCACGGGACCGCGTATTATACGTTCGCCCCGGAATCTTATTGTCAATATTCAGAATTTAATTAATTTGTTCTGGTTTCCATATACGGTATTACGCATACTCCAATCGAAAGATATTGCGAAGTAATCAGCGTTGCAGAGTTTATCTTATAACTGGAGCTGGATGATTTACTTTGTAAAAAGCTGACTCCATAGAGCACGGTTTCCAATTAGGAAAAAAAGGTGCTGTATGCAATTCTTGTTAACAATCTGACAGTGCCTGTTTGCCTCATTCTACGAATTCTGAGAACCGTATATATGTAAGAGTAACCTTGTAATAGTATCCTGCTCTCGAGAACCTCTGCTCATCAGAATTGGGGAAATAGATGATGGTGTTGAATGGCATGGCAATGTATATCAAAGGTAAACTTAATAACTTGCATAACTTCCTCTCTTTCTCTGTCAGATTACAAGAATATACAATGCTACTAATGGCTACCAAAATAGGAGATATGATATTGACAGACATGCGAGATGTCTAGGTATTCAACTCATTAACTTGAAGGTTACAAAAAGAGAAACACTTACATCAAGCATCACTGACGGTAGTGTTACTTTGTCCGAATGATCTGAAAGTACAGAATAGTCATTATTGTTTTTTTTATAACATAGGCACAGAGGAGAGGGAACCGAGAAAATATCTCTGTGGTCTAATATATATACATGTGTGTTTTAGGCTACATCGTCTGACAATATAGTTATAGGCTAGGTAGGTCCTCATTTTTAACTTGAATTAATTACCATTGACACTTGGCATACATAAGATAGATATTCCCAGAACGTACCCAGGGCGGGTAGCCTGCAGCTCATATTTTCATTTGTTCACTAGCAAACCTGTTCTTCTATTTGCACAAGACCCATTTTGCAGTTGGTTCGATGTAATAAAGTCAAGAACGTTGATAATGATAAAGTCAAGTTGATTACATTACCGTATGCGATGACCCTGACATTTGGATCCTATACAAACAATTACTATTTAGCTTTTTATAATACATTAATGTCACATAGACATAAAAGCTAACAATATTAGTTAGTTTAAAGGGAATTAGTTTTAGCAACCAGAATTGAGAGATTCTAGAAGCCATTTTAACTGTAATATCATCTGTATAATAAGTCTGCTTAGCAGGACCTCGATATACATTGAACTATGTGTGCTGTACTGTCGGTGGATACAAACATCAGTACAATATTGAAGCAACATCACATACTGCATACTGAACAGATCGATGTGGCAACTGGACTGTTCTAGGCCGTGTCTTATGAGTTTGTAACAATTGAAACCTCTTTGACCGGGTGTCGTCTTTGACCTGTGTCCTCTTTGACCGGTGTAGTCTTTGACCAGCAAGTTTTAAAATGGCTGAAATGGGAGCTATGTACACAGAAACGGGGGGAAAAGGGTAATGGGTATTTTAACACTATATACTACAAACTTCCCGGCATTTCTGTGTACATAGCTCCCATTTCAGCCATTTTAAAACGTGCTGGTCAAAGACTACACCGGTCAAAGACGACACAGGTCAAAGACGACACCCGGTCAAAGACGTTTCAAGTGTTACAAACACATGAGACACAGCCTCTAGTGGATACACGTTTGAGTAGTGAATTTGTATGCCTATATCATAGACTCATAGACTCGTAATTTAGATGCTAACCTGACAAACCATATCCCATTGTCACCCCTCCCCCCTCAGATGATGGAACCCACACGCTCCCTCCCTCCGCCCCTGTACATGGGACGGTTGGGTACTGACCATGTACGTCTAATGGATGTGACAGGGTGTGTGGGGTGTAGCGACACTGGATCCTAGACCCTAGGGGTGACGATGGAGAAGGGGTGGAAGGGCAAGGGTCAAGGCAGACCTCTTGCGCCCTCAGCAAGAACACAACTATTCTACCAGTCTTATCTATTCTAGAGCATGCCTCTCCCTAACCCCAATATCCACTTTCGCTCCCCCCTCTGCCCTTATGTCTATACCTCTATTCTTTCTTTCTTTCTTTCTTTCTTTCTTTCTTTCTTTCTTTCTTTCTTTCTTTCTTTCTTTCTTTCTTTCTTTCTTTCTTTCTTTCTTTCTTTCTTTCTTTCTTTCTTTCTTTCTCTCTCTCTCTCTCTCTCTCTCTCTCTCTCTCTCTCTCTCTCTCGCTCTCTCTCTCTCTTTCTCTCTCTCACACACACTCTCTCATCCTTTCTCTCTCACCCTCTTTCTTTCTTTCTTTCTTTCTTTCTTTCTTTCTCTCTCTCTCTCTCTCTCTCTCTCTCTCTCTCTCTCTCTCTCTCACACACACACATACACATACATACACTCTCTCTCCTTCTTTCTCACACACACTCTCTCTTTCTTCAGTCACTAGAGATGCCACTCAATACTTGATAGCACGATACCTCTGCCCTCTCGTACTTACTTCAGACATCCTCCAGAAGGTCTGTCTGTGAAGAGGGCCCTCCTGTACCCCGTCACATCCTACCCCGCCACTCACCACTTACCCCTATAGCGATGAAACGGTAGGGAACTTGTCCCCGCGGCCACTGTGTTTACACCGGCAATCTCGTGAGACCTTGTTTCTGCTCTCGCAATGTAGCCTGTTCCTCGCAGGATATGGTGTGGGTATGTCTGACACCAATCTAAATCTCACAGGACATTTTGTGGACAGAACTATTAAAACATGGCCGCGCATATGGAGTAACCTGAATCATCGCTATGTGGACCCGTTGACGAGCGAACAACAGTGTAGCCTGGGAGTCTGGGAACCTGGGTACCGATTGATCGTCTGCTGGTGACCATTGCATAATAATGTCACATGTAGGCTACTCGACAGGGGGCGTAGATGGATTATTATTCACTCGAACAGTGATATCATTACAAGTAAAGGTATTTTCCTAATCTGGCATATATCCCCTCTGAGGTTAAGAGACATTAGTTCAAAAGCTGCTATAGCTTTTACAGAGATACAATAAGTTTAGCTATGCGGAAATCGTCATATTTCTAGCCCTATCTGTAGGCGTCTGGGTAAACTTTTTTGGTGAAATTCTCTCGCCCTCAACCAGCCAAATGTATTTAACCCTCTACTATGGCAACAGAGTCACCGAGGGAGTTATGCATTGAGCCCCAAGTGGGAGGGGAGTGTTTTTCCCGCAAATTTTTTTTTTTTGGTCAAGCAATGGTCTCATCCACACCTCGTCTGCCAGCCCTCCCGGACTGGCCACACATATAATATCTGTAGGCATCATTCCTCTACTTGAAATGGTGTTTAACCTTACATACGCATACCAGTTAAACCCTGATCATGAATGGCGATTTCCCAGAACTTTGGAAGCAGAAAGGCAGTCAGTACAGATGACTATAATTCGTCCTCATATACTGTGGTACATGGAGGTACTAGTGTCTAGGAATCATTGCTACCATCAGGGTACAAGATGGCGGCCTACGTGCTGGTGATAAGTTATGGTCATATCCCCTCTCTCCTCAGCACACCAGTCACTACCAGAAGGGAAATATTTGGGCACCTCATCCCATCCCCTCTTCACTATTTTTTATATTTCCATATACTTTTCTTTCCACACACTCATGTCCTCCCTCCGCTCTCCCTTTTTTTGAGTATATGTACCCAGCCCTCTCCTCATCCCCCTACGTCTCATCCAACGGCCACTAGACGGCGCCAGCGTTCGCTCAGTACTTCCGGTGTGGGTTTGCACGGGGCATGCGCAGTGAGCGCACTCTGTGAGGTGCTATGTGTATTGACTTTCCTCCTCTACAGCTCCGGCTTATTGGAGATTATTGCTGATACGGGGAATCTGCCAAAAACCTACATTACCTTGTAATAATCTCCACTCGTATTAACCCTGATGCGAAACACTACACGGAGCCGGGCACTCGCGGCTGGCGGGCAAAGTGTTAAAAACTTAGGGATTTCTGGTGGGAACTGGGTCTAAGTTATTATGCTAGTGTAATGAAGAAGAGGACAAATTCCATATTGGTAATTAAATCTGGCCCTGCTTTTAGATTGGGAACAGCAACCATAGATTTAATGGAGATGTCTCCGCCCGAAAAGCATCTATATATAGACTCCCTCTACTAGCTCCCGTGTAGATGGCGGATAGCATGTAGAATAATTATGAAATTAATCCGTTAATGTCAACATATATCCAGTAGTGTCAATATTATATCCAGAACAGGGTGGGACATTGAAAAAGAACAGGGCCGGGATATGGATACAAAAGGAAACCTGAGAAATTTTCGGATTAATCTCCAATCGTACTCGAATTATACCTACTGTAGTGTATATTTGAGTAGGTAACTGAACATGTGCAATACGAGTATATGTACAGAGACAAAGGCCAACGACATGGACTCCCTTTACATCGTTATTCATAGGTTGGACCTGGATCGTATCACACGATGCCGTAGGTTGACCGTGATGCGACTGGTATGGGTTTACTGAGAACGATGAAAAGGGAACCCACACAGTTGCCTTTGCATTTTTTTTTTGTTTTATGATGTAAAATGAAGGAAATCCAATGTTGTCACATAATACTTCTCTGCAAGGAGTTCCATGTTTTACTAGAAAAGGCATTGAATTGCTATACGATTGTAACTTTTCGGGTAAAGTTTGGTTGAAAAACTATATTTTTTGTTCGTTTGTTTTATGGATATGTGTTGAATCAAACCATTAATATGTTTTCAGATATATACATGACATATGGGATTCTTCCACAAAACAAAAGAACAAAACCAGCTTTGGTTCTGATGGTCAACGAGAGCACAGAAACTCTCTACAGGTTAACCTGCATGAGCAGGGGGAGGAAGGGAAGCGTATGTGGGAGGGGGTAGTTGGGTGTGTGTGGGTAGTGAGCAGGTAGGTGGGCGGGGGGGGGGGAGGGGGTAGTACCCATGAGAGCAGCTCTAACTGCTCATTAATACGTCCGCCGTCAGCGCGTTCAGAGGTGACGCTGCGAGCCGCCGCCAGGTGACGCTAGTGAGGGGGGACGGGGCTATTAACAGCCGTCAGATGACGCTGGGGCTGACGGCCGACGGATGGGGGTGTTGTAGGGGTGTCCTGCAGGCTATAGATTATACTGCCAGCCCAGTGTGATGGGTGCTTAGTCTGTGGCTGATCTTATAAAAGTACTTCTCTTTAATATATGTGGAAGAAAATAGAAGAGGGAGTGTAGGGGTTTCTTAGGATTAGCACAGACAGAACTAGATAAAGTCAGTATCGTGTACGGTTTAGTATCTAAACACACGGTCTATATTATCATGTGTAGGTAACAGTACATTATGATATTGGGAGCTCACCCCTGGTCCTTGTGTGAGTGGCATATAATGCTATACATATTTTTTTTAATGTATTTATTCAGGTAATTAATTACATATGTAATTACAATGATTCGGCGCATTGCCGTTCTTCCATCAAGACCTCTTCTTTTGTCAGTCTCGATGGTGTATGAAATAATTATGCCATAGCAGTCAATATAAATCATCACAATAGAGCCAAATATGGTAAAAAAATAAAGTTCTTATATCGAACAGTGGTCAATGAATTGATGAGATGAGATGAGTACATATAACGTGTAGATGTGTAGTACTGGTATTCAAGATATAATGTGTGAGAGTGACTGGACCTCAACTACTAGTCTACTGGTGTGAAAAGTATATGGGATTTTGCGATTGACACTTTTGAATGCGCAAGTGGTATACTATACGTATTACATGATTCTGAGTTTACCACTAATCTAACTACATTTAGTGAGTGTCAATAGTAGCAATAACGCCCTCTACACCCTTCAGCCTAGGTGTAACACCTGGCTCCTACAACTCACACCCACAGATGTTACTGCCCGTATAGACACGTTTCGAGTCGTGTTACGGCCACTTTCCAGACCTTGTTCCGAGACATCTCAATGAGGATACTGCAACTATTGGATATTAACCCCAACAGATACCGATGTCCTTGGACTGTGACTTTGGTCCTACTCTTTGAGTGCAAGGCCAATAGATCTTTAACCATGACAGCAGTTTCCTTGGCCCTGCAGAGCTACTTTTGGGCCTACAAGACTGGACATTATGCGAATGACTGTATATCCCTTCCATTAAGACTTGTGTTACATTTGTTTGTACTATAGTATGTTTGAGGACTTTAACTACTGGTCTATACATGAGTATGAGTAGTATAGACACTGTAGTATTTGACCCTGCGTGAATACAGTATTGGTATTGACTGTTTGACTGTTGACACAAGTGTAGTATATGGGATTTGACGTTTAACACTGATCTATGTGAGTAGCCTATGACATTGGGTGTTTAGCATTAGTTTATGTGAGAGTAGTACATGGGATTGGGATTTTGACAATGGTCCATGTGTGAGTAGTATATATGATTGGGAGTTTGACACTGGTCTAAGTCTAAGTAGTATATGAGATTGGAAGTTTGACACTGGTACATGAGTAAGTAGTATATGGGATTGGACGTTTGACACAGGTGCGTGTAAGGAGTATACAAGTATGGGATTCTGAGCTTTGCACTAGTCTATGTGTGAGTAGTATATGGGATTAGGGGTTTGACACTGGAGTAGTGTATTGCATTGAGAGGTTACTGCTGATCCAGGAACCTAGTGTGTCCAATGGGGGGTTCGACACTAGTCTATGTGTGAGTAGATTTTGATTTTGATTTAAACACTGGTCCAGGTGTAGATAGTATATGGTATTGGGAGTTTGACACTTGTCTATATACGAGAAGTATATGGCATTCGGAGTTTGACACTGGTCCATATGTAAATGATGAAATTTCACTATTGGTCTATGTGTTTGACACTAGTATATTTGTAAGAAGTATATGAGATCGCAGGTTTAATACAGGTCTGTACACGAGTAGTTTATGGAGTTTGAAGTTTGACACTGGTTAATGTGTGAATATTCAAAGTTAATAGCAGGATCCTTGCATCGGCAATGGGACTATTTGACGCAGCATTTGTCAAATTAGGGCTGAGTGAAAGAAAACAACCTTCTAAAAGTACAAGCATGTTCCCCACTCATCTAATCAAATGCTAGCCCAATTGCTGTGTGAGGCTTCTTTCACATGACTAATGATGCAATGTATACATATGTATGCATATATGATTACCCAACCAATTTGCTGCAAGTGCAACATTAATCACTAATATTGGGAGATGCCTTCTCGCAATCCTCTCCCTTTTTCTAGCACTTTCTGTAATCATTATTGTCTTGCGCGGCCACATATAAAATACATAGGTATAGCTTTAGGCTTGGTATTGACTATTGTTGTATCATAATGTTTATAATGGAGTTCAATTGTAATTACAGCAAATTTTATCGAATATCATGAAAATGGATAAAACTTTAAAACCGAAAACCGAATAATTATGGTAATCTCTATATACACTGTAAACGGTCATAAAAATACCCTGTAAAGTGTATCAACGATTCTGAACTTGAAATGTCTTTATTCTAACCAATGGTTTAGACTTGAGGTTTGCCTAGGTATGAGTGGACCAACATTATATTATAGTCTGTTAGGTTCTTCAGAGTGCTGCATCAAAATGATAAAGGTTGCATCTATGCACTGTTTGGTGATACGTGAATAGTGCGACACGCCCCATACATCACTCTGTTGCACTATCGCTGTGTATAACCAATGTGTGCTGCCATCTATTCGCCCTACATACGTGCACAGCACATTCATTGCGCGTTAGCAGGTACCTCCATAGTGTACATACCACCATTCCCCCACCCTTACAGACAATATGGCCGTCACTAGGGGGTGGGCGGCCGTGCTTATCGGCCACATGCTAGGTGGCTGGCGGTCTCAATATGCATGGGGCCTGGGGCGTGGCTATGACCTCCTCAGTGAGATATCTCTTATCATATTAACGCCGGCCGCCTGGAGTAAATCACCCCAGTGGGATGTCTACAGCCACTCCCTGGTGTCAGGCCTGCCAGGGGAGGCCCCCTCCCCAGCCATCGTCTCCAGTCGCCTCCATGAGGTATGGAGACAATGAACCGCCCAGGAGTATTAATTGGTAAATTACTATGGCTAGCACGTCCCCCTACATGCCACCCCTCCCACTCCCTCCTCCAGCAGCAAGGACCTTTCAGGGTCTGGACTATCTGCGTCCAGTCGTGTCCACTCAGGGGTCGCCCTTATGGTTCCCGGGGTCTGCTGCACAATGGTTTTCTTGGTGGTTGCAAAACCATCGACCATTTTTCCCATTGCGTTTCTGTCTGATTTTAGTTTGGCTCTATTAGTCTCACGTGACTATGTTATAATTTATTGCAAGACAAGACCTCAATTAACCCCTACGTGCCCAGTGGCATGCAAAGGTGTGAATAGCATATCTCAACGATAACATCACGATTTGTCATCTTAGTTATGGTCATAGATGATATTATGTTGATAACATATTGGACATCTATTTCAATCGATTGGATATCATTCCCATGTTTAGACTGTCACACAAAAACGGTATCGTTGCCATGGCTTAAAATTAACTTACAGACATTTTCCTTTTGCTATGGTTAGAATTTGTGACTATTTTTGAAGTGAACCTACTCACAGTCGCCTATCTAAAACCCCTTCTCCAGTGGACATTTGGTGCTTTCTACCTTCGCCTTGAGGTGCTATTAAATGTATTTTTCTAGAGGCACATTGATGCTCTTCATGTGTGGATCTAGAACTATTCTAAACCCATAAATACATCAATATTACTCTCTAGGCTATGTCAGAACCGATAATGATAATGATAACTGCTCATGTATTTTACTATTTCAGTATTGGTTTACATATTCCAATATCAGATCCAAATTAATTAATCGTCTTGGATGCACTGCGGATGTTGATGCAGTGTTAAGAAGCTAGCTCCTTATGTTCGCTGAGCACATTCCATGGCCTCACCCCAGCACCTGCAGGCACCATCTGGGTGTGAGCAGCTCATTGTGAGTCCATGGCCGTTCTTGTGCTCAGGGGGAGGTGGCCCGGGTGGCTGGGCCGGACGGGGCGGACGCTTTAGGGAGACGGTCTCATTAAAGTCAGGGCTTTGATTTATCTACGGCAGTCGTTAAGATTAAACGTGGACAGCTTCAGCAGCCTCCGGAGGTGCTGAGCTGCTCCCCTGGGGGTATAGGGTGGATGGGTGAGGGGGGGGGGTAGTTAGCAGCTCACCCAGCACACACACACCTACATACATGCCCATAGCAGACCGACATACCACTGACCCCTGCACAACATCCACTAGGAGAGATGCACCTAGAGTCAACCATATGCCCTGAGAGAGTCCCACAGCTGAATTTGTAGTTTTACATGCACATTTCAATTATATCCACTAAGTATGCAGTAATGCATTAAACTAATTGTTTCTAAAGTGCGGAGGGCTGATCATTATCCTCACTCAGTCTTGAGGCTCATATATAAATGCCAAGTCATGGCCTTAGGACCAAAATTATTCTCACATACCCATCTCCGACTTCACCACGTGTCTCTGGCAATTAGGCGAGTCCCTTACTGAGAATACTTTGGTATATTGATGACCTTACATTGCAATGCCGGTTTCATTAATATCAATATCGGCCTACGCATGGGCGATCGCTAAGTTCGATACAACCTTTGATGGCATACAAACTGCTGAGTGTTATCATTAAAGCCATGTTTGCAACTTTGCAACATCTCAGGTATCTATTATCTGCACCGTATCTGACATCACTGCCTTGATTTCGTATGGGTTAGAATAAGGGCACATCATGATGTGGATTCGATCTTATCCTAAAAATGACTACAAGTACTGAGGTTTATTATTCTTATTCTGCCCTCGATATCATTCCATCGACTTTGGTCAAATTCGCCCAACTATGATAATAAACACCGTTCACACTCTAGCTGTGCTTGTTGTAAATGACAACACAAATAGGTTCATAAAAAGGTGGTGATGATGGCGGTGTGGAAGCGTCATCAGCCCACACTGGTTGAGAGATAAGGTTAATCAGCTGTAGTGTGGTGGTAGTGGTGGTTTGTGTTTTTATCTCCCACTGACCTCCCACACTGAGCTGCTCGCCGGGAATTGCTCACTGAGCAGCTCACAGCCGTACATCAAAGCCTTTACATTTTAAAAAGGAATATGTTTATTCTGTAAAGTCGGCCTACTGAGGATAATTCAGCACGTGTTTTTGCTTTTAAAAGGTTCTTGTTGTCCTGTTGGGTAAACGGTCACGCTGGGGTTGGGACATAGCTCACTGACAAACAAAGGCTGTAGGGGGAATACAGCTCTGTCCCAGAAATATGTCGATTGCAATCCAGTAGATAGCAAGGCTCTTGGTTTAATTAATATTACTTAAAAATGCTTAAGGGTACTATATTACAGAAATTCCAAAATGTCACAGAGTCAATAACACATATCATCGTAACGTGGTCATTAGTGTGGTCATTCCCACCCCTTGACTATTCGATTTAATTTGCACAGTTGACATGCCTTCTCAAAACAGTTTGGATCGGAAGTATCTTAAATTATTTAAAGACGTAAAATGGTTGATTAGCCGTTTATCGAGGGGCTTGCTAATGAGCAGTTTACCCTGCTCATATCTAGGCCTGTCCATGCGCACCACCACTTCCTGTATTGGGCCTGTTCATGTAACCCACATACCGGTAAGTTGGGATTCTCAGGCAGTCCATATTGTCATATATGGTATATCACGAACTGTGAGCATATTTCATGTCTGATAATATAGCATAACCAATGATAGTGCACACACAGTGGAGAATGGTAGTCAGCAAAGTAGCCAATCAAAATATGGTTTGAAGGTTACACAGAGGTGATATTTATTTGTCTTTTGTTATTCATCTTTGAATATCGGCTTGTCCATTATCGTGCATACACACGTTTATATATAGAAACTTGATGTTTGCGCCCCAATCAGTTTTGATCGGGGACCCACGACCCCTTCCCCCCATGTTACCCTATTTATGGTAAGGGTAGTGCTTGCCAGTTGTTTGTATCATAGTACAAGGATTTGGCATTTTTTTAAGGGAGGGGGGCAAACATACGCAAGCACCCCTCCCTCTGTGATTATGGGGCCCAAGCCCCCTGCCACCTTTTTTCCTACGCCACTGGTTTATAGGCCGTTAGCCAGTGTGGCTGTGCCGAGGGTAGGCTACTCACATCTGTGTAGGTGTAGAGAAGTCGTTGTCAAACAAATGTCCGAGATAACACGGTGATAAGTACCATCCTGCGGCAGCGAACATGTCATTTACAGAGTTGGGAAGTGATTACAGGCTTGCGATTGGTCCGTGAGTAGTACAGGGTGAAGGGTGGGGGTGGAGGTGGTAATCATGGGGGAGTGGGGAGGGGAGTGTACCCACAGGTAAACAACTTGTTACGACTACATGATTACATCGCCTCCATGTTTGCTACATACGTGGATGCTGTATGCCTGTTAATACTGCTACCATAATTCGCGTAACTTTTTGCGAACGATTTAAAGGATAATGCATTTATTCATAAGGGTTTGGATATCTATGATTGTGTTTAAATTAAAGCATGGCATTACCAAACACTATGCGATAAGATGTGTATGAATTGTTAAGTTCAGGATACATAATCATCTAATTGGAGTGACCCAAGCTGAATATAATATTATGTGCTGCACAT
Organism: Harmothoe impar; assembly: GCA_947462335.1. NCBI lineage: Eukaryota > Metazoa > Annelida > Polychaeta > Phyllodocida > Polynoidae > Harmothoe > Harmothoe impar. The sequence goes on from OX381710.1 coordinate 48,222,665, forward strand.
CGCCAAAGCACTTATAACCAATCTTATATTCAGCGGGAAGATATTCAATATTTGGAACAAAACAAAAGAAAAAACTAAATCATAAGCTACATAATAGGATGTAGTACGGACGATTAAAATGATAAATAATAGCCATATAATTGGTATATTTTTGATTGAAAGAGGTAAGCCCACTACTCTACCGACTGTACACACCTGTTGTGAGGTTCCTTCACCACCCACCCTTCTGTGTGCCACCACCTGTGTCCTTTAGCCCTCACCAACAGGCAGCTCAACAAGTTTGGAGGCCGCTAAGTGCATTGCTTTCACCTCCATCTCCCTGACGACCAGCCCCCTAAATCCCCCTCACCCCAACTCCCCGGACCTTCCTACCCCCACTCCCTCGTATTCCCTTCCACCAGCTTCTCGGGACCTCACAGGTTCTCAGATTGGGTCTCCCAGATGCCAAACATTTCTGAAATACCATGTTTGACTGGCCGAGCGAATAATTGTGTTTTGGGGCTCAAGACTGGAGTCAAAAATGGCTACTAGGAGATTATATCATAAAGTGGAACTGATATTAAAGTCCAAAACTGCAGGGGAGAGACGGTAATTGGTGAAACAATAATGGCATGATTAAAGTATATATAGATGAAATCTGCCCATGGTATCACGACATGGCATCAGCACTGAACTGTCCTTGCAGAAGACAGCAGCAAACGCCCGTATACTGTCACCTTGTGTGTGAAACACCCTCCTGTCCGCCCCTCTCAGCACCTCGCACGGCCATCCCGGGGCCCACTAATGCCGCGGCCGACGGCGACGTAATCCGCGCTATGATAATGACGTCAGGGGCTGACGTGAGGCCGCCCAAATAATGCTCTACGGCGGGACAGGTCCCCTTATCCATCTTCTCCCGGTGACAGAGGGAAGGTGGGGTGCCTCCAGGCTAACCTGGTTACCTGTGGTAGGGTGGATCTGGAGGCCCTCCAGGCGGCCGCCCACATGGCCCGGGGGGTCAGCTCTGCAATGACATCCCTCCAACCCTACCTCACGGCCCCTCCATCCCTCTGCCAATACCACGGCAGTACCTACAGTACCATGTCCACTGCTGAACTCTACAAACATATTTGTTGGCTGCAAGTATGTGCTTGCAGAATTGTAGTTCTTGATTTGACCTTATCTGTAGAAATTGTTAAGATCCATGTATGTACACATGCAGGTACAAAGCAAGGTAAGGTGAGAACCTATAATGATTTTTAAAAAAATCGTATTTGCCGGTTTGGCTTACCTCTCCCCCCTTGAGTCCCATGGATTGCCCTGCTACCGGGAATAACTTTGGGTGACAGTGCTGGTTTAAGAATCCCTTAATTTTGCTATAGATCCGCAAACCTAATCAAGATTCGGTTTTGTTTTTTCTGCAAAGTATACCATATCATCCTTTACTATTTTTAGCCTATACTGATCATGATGATAGATTTGTGTTGATTAATGTGATCTCTACTACACTGTAATATTATTGATACTACATGGATGGCCAGTCTGTGAAGGATAGCAAAACGTAAAAGAAGGTCTTAATAATCATTGCCTGTCTCAGCTATGAATATTTTATCTTTTATCAAGCTCCAAGCAGGTCATACCCTTTTATCTGGCATTCAAACCCCAAATACCTTTCCAATATTTGGCAGTGGTACCATTTGACTTGTCAGTAAAAGACTGCCCATTGCGGCACTTGTGGCAGAGGCATTTACGGCAGGGACCTGGGCCATCTCAGCCTCCATACACACAGACCCACAGACTTGCCGAGCACCAGCTACGTGTAATCTGATTGGTCCCGGCGGCACCCGCTGGTACCCGCCTTACCTGGTATTACCACGTTAGCCACCCGGCAACCAGCGGGGGTGGGTTTGGTCGGGAGATGATATCACAGAGAGGCCTCCAGGGGCGTGATTCTACTACTGGGTATGTGGGGGGAACTTAATGGGAGGGGTGTCAATGGTATAAAGGGAGCTGGGAATACATAGTGCGGGATTGTCACATTGGGCTTGTGTTAACACTGTCACATGAAAATAATAATGACTTAATCAAAATAACCTGGCCCACACGATATATGATTATCCATAGGACAGAATACACGATATGTATATACAGGACAAAATATGACATTTGAAGTTTTATAGTTGTACATTGTATAACAAAGGTATAATGACTGCTTTTCTGTAGCAGGCCACCATATTGTCTCACCTCTAAATACCTAAAGGATGGTTCTCAAATACAAGCATAGATGGAGCAAACTCCCAAGACTGCAGTTGGAATGGTGCACTATGGTAAGTCTAGTGGGAACTAATAAAGATACCATCTACATTATCGTGTCACGGTGCGGCAGTTTCCTGCATGCACATCGAGAGGATAGAGTCGCCATGGCTTGAATCGTTGAAACAAGTAGAGATTGTTACATGAATGTCCAATTACGAACCCTCGGATTCCATAAGCCATGAACTGGGTGGGTGGAGATGAGTTGGGGCATGCGCTGGGATGTCATGCAACTTGGTGAAGGGTGGTGTATTGGTGCTCACCATAAGGGTTAAACAGTCCAGACTAGAACAGGGGAATCTACTAAGATGTAAATGTAGGGACGACTTAATTGTGCCCTATAGGCCTAACAGCTTAGATTCCCTTTGCCCCATTCTGCCACCCGCATCCACCTCCCCTCCGAACCTATACATGTCCTTCCCTTTAAGCCTCCCTCTATTCCTCTATTTCACTTCCCATTTGGATCAGTTTCTACAACAAACAGCTTACCAACCCCGCCTCACTCCTCTATATCATATCTATACCCCATCTCCCCCTGTATACATGCCACAGAGAGAAGAAGTAGGATCACTGTAACTCTCAAATGGGAGTCCAGCCCCGATCACTGAGGTAACTCTCCCCACAACTCTAAAGTGACTCCCAATCATTAGGGAGTCTTAGAACAGAGTCATTATAGAGTCATTATCGAGTTATTTCAGAGTCCTGCTAATGCTAAGGAGGAGTCATGTTAGAGTCCTGGGGAGAGTTACCTCAGTGATCACGTCGGGAGTTACAGTGATTCTACTTCTTTTCTGTGTGTACCCCCTCACTCTATACCCCCTCCATATCTCTCTGCCTTTGCTCCCTCCATAATGACGCACATGACTTTGGAATGCTGCGGCTATAGGAAATTAAAAACAGCACATTGAACTGGCAGGTGAGACCTCCCCTCCCCCCTTGGCTGTACCCCCCTCTCTGTACCTCCTCCCTACTACTGCCATCTCCATACAAGCCTATCAATGTGCCACCGTGTGAACGTGAGTGTAAAGCATCATAAAACACCGTCTGGTGATGACATGAGATTTTAAAGTATTCACTAATTAATTCCGAGAGTGTTGTGTATCAAAGGACTCACACATTAAGAGAAATGTCGAATCCGAGATGGGCATCTTTCAGCCTGTCTTTACCCCCCAGGAGTAGAATGGGAAGTAAGAAAGTCATTGTTATCTTCTTTTGCATTGTGCATTTTTACATGCTCTTTGAAATTGAAAGACAGGTAATGAAAACCAGATTCAGAATATAGCATACTCACTGCTCCGCATAATGCAGGAAGTGAAATGCACATGTACTGAAAATGATTCAGTATTATGTACTATCTCAATACATTATGAAAAAATCAGCCAGAATGGAGAGGTACATTAGCCTTGTTGCCTTGGGTGGTTTTAAAATTGAAAAACAATTATAATGTTGTAGAGATTACCTTTAAAGTGTGATGTTCATAATTTACGTGCAGGTTAACTATATGCATGGTTATAAGTTTATTACCATACACTTAAACACTTGCACATTGTCTATGATGATAGGGTAGATCAACATAAGGGGATTATTCGATCTCTATTAAATCAGTAGCTCTTTAGCCAAACCCAAAGCCAGTCTCGACGTGACTCATTACAGTGTTACAGGTTCAAACGGTGTGTTTAAGATTACAAGGGTATGAGTGTCCAAGTCAGGGGATGTCAGGACAGGTTTAGGGGATGACATGGCATGTGTGTGTGTGCGAGAGGGGGAAGGGGGTGGGGGGGGGGAGAGAAGGTGTCGGGGGTTGGGGAGGTTGGTGAAGGGTCAGGTGACATTGGTGAAGCCCACTGGACGTGGCGGGGATTTAATATCCAAGCTAGCCCTTCCATCATTGTCAGAGCCCTGCTCACGGGAACTATTAGTAACGACGTGGGCACGACCAGCCACTATGGGCACGGAGGTGACAGTGTTCACCCCCTCCGTGTCCACACAATCACCCCCCCCCCCCTGCTCCCTCACCCCCCCCCCCCCCACTAGCTATATAGGGACGCAGCCTAGCGCCAAACACTGTGAACGCTACGACTTCCTGTTCCGGTCGCTGCAATGGTGCCTTCTATGAAGGAGAGGTCAATGTGACCTAGTTACGTCACGGAAGACTGTTACAATTAATTTTGAAACGAAAAGACTAGTTAGGAAAGGAGAGCTATGAATAACTAAAGCAAGAAAAAATTAAAAAGATAATCACTGAGAGCAATAATACCCACTATTAGAAAGGGGGAGAGTATTAGAGGGAACGCCAAAAAAAAGGTGTGTTTCAGGTTACATAGTCTGAAAATCTAGGTAGGGTAGGTCGGATTTTTTTTTTCTACTTTCCCAAAATTGACGGAAACTTCAGAGCCAACTCGCAGACAACAGTGTTGACTCTTGGACTATCAAATTGACCCTGAAATAGCCCTAAAATCACTTAAAAGTTAAATATGTTAAAAATTGGATAAAAATTTCTAGGGTCGGCCCTGTTTTGTTAGGTAGGGTCGGGTTACCTGAAACACACCTTCTTTTTTAATTTGGCCCAATGAATAGGAAATTAATAATGAAAGAGGTGAAAATACAAAATTTGACGCTGAATGGTAGAGGACTATGCACTGGTTCCCTGGGGTCCTTTATAACCGTCTACAAGCCTAACTCACACACCTGTCGGCCACCAGAGTAAGAAGCTGCTTCTTGATGAGCTGCTCGGTGAGCTGCTCTCCTGTCACGGCAAAGTGTTCCCCTGAGCAGCTCCAACAACAGGCACTCACACCAGGGGGCAGCACTTGACCCCTGCCGTCCGGTAACATATACATCACATGGCCTCCCGCCCAACACACTCTCCATCCCAGTCTGGCGCCGGTTGTCGACGCAACGGAGGGACAGCCTATAAACAATGTGCGGAATATATATGTGCATGCATTGACCACTTGAGAATTTTCCAATTGGTCACAGAGCTGGTTGCTGGTGATCACTATTGGCATGACTGATACCAGCAGCGAGCCAATCATTGTCCTTATTGGTGTTTTGGTCTGCGAGGCAGGTACAATTGCATAATTATTTTGGCGGGAATTCGTTTCAAGATGACCGACAAGACGGCAGCAGTTTACAGTCCCTCCTTAGGACTAGGCAGCCATCCACGACCTCCAACCAGGGCCCAGACTGGTGCTCGTTTATGCTGCTAGGTGAGGGGGCAGTGTGACAATTGGGCATGTTCAGATCTGGCATGTTCTTGGGTCTCTCTGTACATGTACCTTCTGAGAGCAATAGTCGGCCAGCTTGGCCTGTCATGTTGTTCATTCCAAGATGGCGTCTATTTTCTCAGTACAGATGGTATCCACGGGTCCTAGCCTCGTGCTGGTGGGACTGTGAGTAAGAGCTGGACCCTGAGTCGCTCCGTGAGCTGCTCCATCAACATCTACACCGACTCTACACGGCCCAAAGAGCTGCTCCACCTAGAGAGATCTTGGAGGTCACCCAGTGTGATCCACCATCTTGTCCTTATAAATCCATGCCTGGTTCCTGTGAACTATAAATTCAACTATACGAATTAACTGAAGTGAGTTGCTCGTCTGCATAAACCCTCAAGAAACCCGGCTATTTAAGTTCCATTATCCGCTACTAGTACAGCCAGCATGGCTTTGCACACGACCTGTTACACACCTATTATAGGAGCGCTACACGCCTATAGTGAGGAGATGGATGGCGACAAGGGGTCATGATGGGTCTGCTTTTGAGGGTGGAGGAAGTGCAGCTTTTAATCCTTTATGGTTTATGATCACTTTCTACATTAGACGCCACTAAGTGATTGGCCCTCAGAAGACGCCGGCGCCATTTGCCCACAGAGCGTTTATTGGATGGGTCACGAAGGGAGGGAGTCAGTGAAAGGGTGTTAAGGCTGGGTAGTCAGCAAGAAAGGCTTTCTTAAGAAAAGCCTTTAAAAATTCCCTCCCTCCCTGCCTCTCAAAATATCCTACTCCCATTCCTGCTATTATATGAATCCCCAAATACTTCATCTCCCACCTGGCCTATTAGCACTGCAATATATATTTTTATGAGAAGTATCAAAGGTTGGGGATGTTTATTTCGAGATAGGGCCTTTGGGACCCGGGAGAGAGGTCAGGATGTATAATTTCCGGTTTCTGCCTGACACAGGTGTTGTTTATAACAAGAGAAGACAACCTGGTGAAAAGCCAATTGTATCTCTATCCATAGGGCGCACACAGGCGGTGGTATATACGGATCATAATAGAGGAGGGGGGGGGGCATATAAAAATAGACATACCGGTATAAAAATATGCATACCGGTATCTACATTCATACATAAATACAGGTAGATGGGTATATTGAAGTTATCATCATGATTGTACCTTAAATAAGCTTTGCAAAATATTTCAGTCTGCATTGTAGAGGCGATTCTGTGTATATTGCCCAGGGCACCTCGCACCTAGGTTATAGCAACATCCAGATAAGGGGGTCAGTTTGGCTGGTCAGGCAGGTCAATATCTGGGTGTGGAGACCAGCCCTGGTCAGTGGGGCGGCGGTGATTTTATTATTGGTCATCCTTGTCTCCCGTCGGCAACGTGCACCCAATGACCCCTGACGGTGCGCGCGCTGCATGCTGGGTCTCTGACGTCGTTACGGAAATGGATCCGGCGTCTCACCCCAATACCCCGTCTTGCCCGATACCCCCCCCCCTCCCCAATACCTTTCTTTGACCTACAGTACCCTTTTCTAATACCACCCTTACTCCAATATCCCCTCCCCCTATACCCTCACCACATTTACCTCACCAATGACACCCCGTCCCCCACCAAATACCTTGTCTCCGGACAACATTGATTAAACAATGCCCATCAGAAAAACAAAGAGAAGGTAAAGGAAAATAATTATGTGAAAAAAGAAGAAGCAAAGGGGTAAAACAAGCATCACCAGAACAACCAGCAGCATCCCCCACCCCCTCACCTTCCCCCCACCCCCACCTCCACCCCCACCTCCACCCCCACCTCCAAATATCATGAAATTCCTCACAGCCCATCTACCCTCCCCTTCCTTTCCACCCATCCCTCAGACGTCTGACCCCTCTGTGACCTCCCTCACCGACCTTTTGATCAATATGACCTTGGGGGTGACCTTGGAGGGTGACGGTGGGACAACAGTGGCGTCTGCCCCCAGAAGGTGGCGCTGCGGTGGTCAGTGAGAACCGGGTTTGACACGTGATTAGCGACGCGTTCATCAGGCGTCTATTAATGAAGGGGTAAACGATGCTGACCCTCCCCTGACAACCCTTAGACAGGTCCCTGACCACTGGTCAACGCTTGACCCTCTCCCTATTGACCTTAATATGGATGTAGCGCGTCGAGCGCAGCGCTCAAGTCTCATAGCTGGCAGACATGGGAACATATGGTCGCTGTTTTTTTTTTTAAAGTTGGCTCCCAGACTAGCGCTGCATCCCGACCATTAGCGGGAGCGCGGTGCTAGTCCGTGGAAATCAGGAATAACATTAAAGGGACAAGATGGCGGCCTACTAGAGGTGACCAGTGATGGGGCTATATCGGCCGATGATCCCCCAATGATGAGTGATCCCCCGAGTGCAGCGTCACGGGAGTTGATCACCCTCGGCGATACGGTATCTGTTCTGCTTGAGAAGAAGGTGTAACTAATAAAAGGTCCCCGAGGCAGGAGCTGGGTGGCCGACTGGGTGATATGTCCTGACTCCGTCTTTTTAGCCAGATCACTTGAGAATGATCACAGAAAAATAGGACCCATTTTCAAGATTCTGTTCTAATTTCATTAAAGTGGCTAGCTCTCTGTCTCGTATGCATGTATACATGTACACCCTTCATTTACTTTGAACGGATCTGATTCTAAAACAACAATTAGGACTATTTTTTAGACAAAATCGCTGACATGACTGTTGTTGAGGCCGAAGTTATTTTTCTGGGTACTGGCCAGTGTATCTAATGGTGCTGGGGACGTTGGTGTATGGCTGTAAGATGGCGTGGGCTGGTGGCATAGTTTTGAGATGTCTTATTGTGTTTGTAGGGTCTGGGGTGTGGTGGTCAGATGTGTTTAGTATCGCGATATGTGTAATGATGTTTGTGTGGGGTTGGGGCATGGTTGTGAAATGTGTAAGGGTGTTTGTATGGGGTTGGGGCATGGTTGTGTAATGTGCAATGATGTTTTGTGGGGTTAGGGCATGGTTGTGAAATATGTTGGTATTTTTTGGGGGCTGGAGCATGGTTGTGAAATGTGTAATGGTGTTTGTGTGGGGTTGGGGCATGATTGTGAAATGTGCAATGATGTTTTGTGGGGTTGCTTGGGGCATGGTTGTGAAATAGCTTGGTGTTTGTTTGGGGTTGGGGCATGGTTGTGAAATGTGTAATGGTGTTTGGGTGGGGTCGGAGCATGGTTGTGAGGTGTGGTATGGTGTTAGTGTGAGCTTGGGGCATAGTTGTGAAATGTGTTATGGTAATTGCGTGGGGCGTGGTCGTGAGATGTGCTATGGTGTTTGTATGGGGTAGGGGCGTGGTTGTTAAATGTGTAACAGTGTTTCACAGTTCGTATATGGTTGGGCAAGGTTGTGAGATAATATCATATCTATGGTGTTTATGTAGGGTTGGGGCATAGTTACCAGATGTATTATAAATGTTGTTTTTGTGAGTTTGGGGCATAGTTGTGAACTGTCTACTGGTATTTGTGTGGGGGCGTGGTTGTGAGATGTACTATGGTGTTTGTATGGGTTGGGGCGTGGTTGGGAGGTATTCAGTCGGACTCAATGAAGTGTGCCTGTGTGCTAACCGACCAGACTCAATCTGTCAGTCCCTGTTTATTCCGGCTCACCTCCTGTCAGCTTTTAGACATGCTAATGAGCAGTTGTGAGTCGTTCAGAGAGTTGTAGGTCACCCTGAACTGCTCATAAGTGGGACTCATTACCCACAGGGGGCTTCCTGTGACTCTGCCATCTCCGGTCCCGTAACCTGGGCCATAACTGGTCCCCATATGCAGGTCTCCATTATGTCCCCCCCCCTCCTTAGGATATAAGCAACTTACATACTAGTAGTCTAGTACCTCCTGTAGAGGACTATACTTGAGTACGTTTCTAAAATTATAGACACATTGAAGCTATGAGGTCTGCATTAACATAATTCCATTCTCGGCCATACGAACAATGACAGCATATGACATATTATATCCCTATAATAATGATAAACAATGATAGCTACTGCACTCATAAGTTGGTCTCCAGGGGAGTGACGGGTAGGAGGCTTCCAGGGGGTCTCCCTCCTCTCCCCCTCCACACCCCACACATGTACACATCCACACCCACTGTATCATACTCCTGCAGAGGGCAATAGGGCATGCTAATGTTATGCATGTCTGTAGTACCATTTTGTCAGGTCTTCCCTGTGGCTTTCTGTAGGTCTTGACACCTCTTCCCTATTTATAAAATCCCCTCCCCGCTGGGTCTTGCATATCACACACCCTATTTATAAATTCCTAGCCCCCGCCCCACGACTCACCACCCTCTGGATGGCTTCCTGTCACCCTGCCATCTCCGTCCGGTCCCCGCGGCACCTTAGGCTTTCCGCTAGGCCGACGTTAGGCTTTATGTCACCCCTGTGGCGACCTACTGCAGGCCTAGTCTGGGGCTTGGCGGCTTGGAACAATGCAGGAGGAGTCTGGGTGGATCGTGATGATTAGCCCTCCACAGGGAAGGAGATACGAGGAAACATGACCTGCTCCCACCCCGCCCCTAATTTGGGCATGGCCGCCAGAGGGAGGATGATGGTGGTGTCGGCAGGGGTCGCTTTACACTCCCCCCCAACCCCTGCCTGTTCTATTGCCCGGCTTGGGTGTCCCCCACATCACACCGCAACATCCCCCAGCCTCTCCCCTACACCCTCGCCACTTTAGTAACTCCAACCAGCAACATCAGTACATATATCACGCGTCAGCTGTATCCATCTTGATCTAAGCTCCTTTATAGTGCATCCCTTCCGTACTCTGCACATGTTCCTGTTATCTCTCGCCCGCATTCCTCTGTCTTGTTCTGCCTTTCCGTCCCCCAGTCTTTTTATTTCTTTCAATGTATGTTGATGTCTCCCCATATCTGTATGTGTTCCCCCCTTCATACCCTTCCCTTCCTGTATACTCTGCCTGCTTTACTGCTCTACCTGCCCTGCCTGCCCTGCCTGCTCTGTCTGCCCTGCCTGCTCTTCCTGCCCTGCCTGCTCTGCCTGCCCTGCCTGCTCTGCCTGCCCTGCCTGCTCTGCCTGCCCTGCCTGCCTGCTCTGCCTGCCCTGCCTGCCCTGCCTGCCCTGCCTGCCCTGCTTGCCCTGCCTGCTCTGCTTGCCCTGCCTGCCCTGCGTGTTCTGCGTGTTCTGCTCGCTCTGCGCAGTCTGCCTGCTCTGCCTGCTCTGCCTGCTCTGCCTGCTCTGCCTGCTCTGCCTGCTCTGCCTGCTCTGCCTGCTCTGCCTGCTCTGCCTGCTCTGCCTGCTCTGCCTGCTCTGCCTGCTCTGCCTGCTCTGCCTGCTCTGCCTGCTCTGCCTGCTCTGCCTGCTCTGCCTGCTCTGCCTGCTCTGCCTGCTCTGCCTGCTCTGCCTGCTCTGCCTGCTCTGCCTGCTCTGCCTGCTCTGCCTGCCCTGCCTGCCCTGCCTGCTCTGCCTGCCCTGCATGCCCTGCCTGTTCTGCCTGCTCTGCGTGTTCTGCCTGTTCTGCTCGCTCTGCGTAGTCTGCCTGTTCTGCTTGCACTGCATGCTCTGCCTCCTCTACCTGCCCCTCCTCCTCCTCCCCTCTCCCTCCTTCTCCCCCTCTCTCTCCCACTCTCAACCACCATCTTCCCATCCCTTACCAGGGGAAGCCTGTTTTCTCTACGGTCTCCATCTGTTAACGTCGTAGCAATTAAAACGTGGCCATGGGCAGCTGGCTCATGGGAGGGATGTGTGTGGTGGCTCGGTGTTGTGGGGTGGGGAGTCAATACCATGCCTAAAACGGCACAGGAAAGCTAAGGATAAAAAAGACTGCCGACGGGACGGGACATTGTCATGACTTGATAACGCCGCGCCCAGAGCACTTGGTAAAATTGCTTTCAAATGCGCATGCGCTGCGGCCATTGTTTCCATCATTCAGCGGACTGCGCACCCTGTATGGTACATGGTACACGGATGTGACGTCATTATGAGGACCTGCGTCTCTCAGCCTCGTTCTAGGCGCATGCTGATTAAAGTTGAGGCCGTCACGTGGTATAGAGCATCTCTTGGGTCTGGGGAGGTCCGTATGTTACGATACGATATACTATATATATACGTTTGGACTTATAAATGCCCAGAAAGGTTCCCCCAAGAAGGCAATAGCCCCGCCCTTGAATATACACGTGAAGATGCTTGTTAGTGTAGTGGTAATAACTATAACAGCAGTGTCAAATTATGCGGTATACACAATGCAGCTGCACATAATCTGGTAACTAAAAAAAAAGCACTCTAAAAACGTCACTATATGAGGCAGTGATGATGATGCTTTCATATTACATGAAGATCAGTTAGATGTACATGTCACATGACTATCATATATAAGTGTAAGGTAAGTTTTAGGTCAAACAGATCCTATATCAACATGTTGTATTGAAATCACACATTTAATAATAGCTTGTCCGGACAAAGGGCATTTAACCCAGAAAGGTTTCCCAAAAAGGTAATTGCCACACTATTGGACATACACAATTGCAAATGTGTCAGGTTGAGTGATAACAGCAGTGTAGAATTAAGAGGTGTGTCTGTAACTGATAAAAAACCAGTAGCCGCAAATTCCAATATAGCAGGCAGCGTCGACGATGCTTTCATATTACATGAACATCAGATCAGTTAAATGTGCATGTCACAGGACTATTATAACTGTTGTGTTCACGCCCGTAAGGTAATTTCTGGTCAAACAGGTCCTATATCACTGTGTTGCAATGAATCGCCTAGAATAAAACCACGCTTATAATATTATGGGTTTTCCGGACAAAGAGCATTATCTTACAACTCCTAGGCAGGGTTTTGAAGAAGTAGTATCATAACATTCTGCTTAGCTAAATGTACTTGATCTTTTTCTCTATGTCTTCCCTAATTAGATGTGGTATATATTGATGCGCAATGGCCTGGGAGGGTGGCGAATCAATGATGGTGATGTAAGGTGAAGAAATACTTTTGAGAATAGGCAGTATGGGGTTAGAGGCGTCCTCTGTGTTTGTATCTCGGAGATAGTAGAGGGGTGGGGAAAGGTGTCAGGACCGATCTTGGTTGTTGGTAGGCTAGGGGTTGGCGGTGGTCTAAGCTTGATGGGGATGGGCTGTGGATGTGGGCTGGGGGTGGCGGTGGCGGTGGGAAGGGGTCAGCTGGGGTGTGATCAATGACTTGTCATCAGCGTTCTGGCCGTAAATTCACGATCACATCCTCCCCCCACGCCCCTGCCCCTCCCCCCCAGCCCCTGCCCCCTCCCACCCCCGGAGGGCCCATCACCTAGTGTCACCTGGTCACAACACCCCCTTGTGATAAACTACCCTTATGTAGGTCACCCTGGTGTATCATGATTTACTGATAAAGGCTATGGTATAAAGTATAAAAGATCGGTGGTGAACGTGATCAAGCCCATGTAATGAGTGAGAAGGGTATTTGTACAATTTTCGGATACAGTAATATACTTTGTGATCCACATTTCAATATTTGTAGATTCTGTTTGGAATATCATAATATTTTCAGCATGCACCTTTCTTCTTGTCAGCGTCTTTGTCCAACAATATGGAGAGCACCCTCAGTGTTTGCTGGTTGTTTTCACAAAACCATCCCTGGTTCACTTCAACAAGAGCCTGTATATTGGTTCTACCACTGCACCAAGGTTATCGTTATGACTGCCTGTTCCAGTTAAAGAGCTACATAAACACACGAGGGCCTCTGGCGGTGGTGAGTGGTAGTTACATCAGCCCTGACCCACTTCACAGTTCTCATCACACTGGTCAGAAACCAGCTGGAGCGCACAGCACCCACCCTGGAGGACACCATTTATGCAGGAAGGACACTCCCATTTCGCATCTTCAGGTGTGGGAGCAGGTGTTTCCCCAGCGCCTTTCTTTCACCCACGACATCCGCATATTTTTTGCGTTTGTTTTGTGAGCGGGAGGATGGGGGAAGATGGAGAAAAGTGGAAATGAAAAGGAGAAAACACAAGGGAGAAAATGGGATATTGCACTCATTTCTCTTTGAATGCAATTTGGCTATTGCCTTCTTTGTATGCGGGGGAGATTAAATAAAAACAAACCAAATAAGGACATAAAACAGCATATTACAATAATCCTACCATGCTGACTGGCATAATAGGCATTTCGATATGCAATATTACTTTAGGCTTACCTTGAATTATTCAGATTATGTTACTTCATACTATGATTTTATGAAAACTGGTAAATATAACCAATGCCCCTTTATTGAAATCCGCGAAGCTAATGACGTATCCTACTACACGATAACGGCTAATTGGCAGCCTTCCCTATTATTAGTGATCCGGGTCAGTAAGAATAATTATGTAGGAATCCAACCTACACCCACAGTCTATTTACGTCCGCATAGATACAGAGCCGTTACTTAATTGTTGTAAAATTAGATTGGTTAGTGTTCTGATGACTGCGTCTCACCTCACCCCAAATAAGGCTACTAATTTCTATCCAGATGTGCTATAATATATAAGGCGATCGTTTATATTGGGATATATATTGCATGGGAGACGCCTTCGTACTATGTGACCCTAGGAGGCAGGATTCACTGGGTAACGCGAGCGTTAGGCTGTTGACACATCAAAATAATGTCACAAGAGTATGAGTCGTGTAGATGTACCAACATCTGCTGATATTACCCAGTGGGCACAGAACAGTGGATCAACATTGCCCAACGGTTGTGAATGTTGATTTGATGTTGATTCAACATTGATTCAACTTTGAACTCAATCTTGTGCCCACTGAGTAGATTACCAGATGCACGATTCTAAAAAACAAGATGACGAACCTCGTGACAACGTCCGTGACAGAGGACAATAAGAAAACTAGCTCATTCTAAACGGCTTGAATTTCAAGTAAGGATATCTAGAACCATTTGGATTACAGTTGTGGCCCACACATTGACGATGCCCATCGCTCCAGACTAGGCGTACACGCCACGCCTGCCTACTATCCCCATTTCAGTATACTACTTTGCAAACTTAAACCCTGAGCACCACCACACTCTCCGTATACTACTTGGTTTGGGCCGCCTACTTTACCATTGGTATACGTGTTGTTTGCAGCGTTTCTGTCAATGCTGATGGTTTCCTAAAACATCTAGTCCTTCAGTGTGTTTTTGTTTTGGGATTCCGATACTACCTATTCAATATGTTTGGTACAGTATCATGGGCGATGGGCATGAGCAGAATTGCATGTGGGGTCACAGTAATAATTATAGAGAATGTATGTCATACAAGTCATTGCCATATTACCTAGCCATAGATTGCCGAAGCAGGTATGTCGATTACAAAAATTAAGGAATGAATACGAAGGTGATATCAGGGAAAGCATTACCGATCTCTAAAATACTTGCTGCAAAGCATAAAAGAGTGTAGTTTAATAGATTTCAGGATAAATAATTACAAAATAAGTCTTGTTAAACGTTGATCCCGCCATTGATCAGCAATAAGATCCACCTGTTACCAAGATATGCAGTGTATGGTTTTGTGGGATATCTCCTACTTTAATAATTTTCATTTTGATTAGTTTAATCCATTATTGCCAAAATATTGGTCCCTAAAACAGCATCCAGTTGGCACTTAAGTGCAGGTCAGGGATTGTGAACACTCAGTGCCACTTAAAAGGGAGTAAACACAGAGAGCCATAGAGTCGTATTTTGGGGACGTGTTCAATAAGGGCGTTTTGCCCCAGGGCAGGGGAAATGGTGGTCAACGCCTGAAAATAAGTGGGTAACTTTTGTTCCTGTCTGTTTCATTAGATATTATCGTTGAATCAGTTGATTGTTTTGTCCCCATCCGCACCATGATCTTTTCAATTGAAAACGTTGTCTTTCTACCGTGCAATAGAAACAGGTATTTTATATATGCATACATATATATATAATACTATTCACACCAGCCTCCACCAGGCTCCATCTCCTTTACATTACCGATGAAGCCTTCCTACTTTCAATGCCATGCACCTCTTGCACTATGCCGATCCACCCCCCCCTGATTTGTTATAGAGTGTATACCGTCAAATGAACTGGCTGATGTACCACATCTCCCTCTATATAGCACCCCCTGATTTATACATAATTATGTCTATACATGTAAAACACTAGATTGACCATCTGTAAGTCTCATGCACTCAGTCTTGTATGTAAGTATATACATGCGGTGTTTAATCAGCCTTCTCTGTACGTGGACAAATATAGACCTGTACCCAAGACACCAGCACAAGGACACCCTCTGTACCTCTTATAACAACACAGTCTTCCCATCTCTCCCCCTCAATATTCTGCACTCATCCAACCCCTGCAATCCTACCCTTGGATTAAAGATCCCTTAAGTGGATTCCGTCCACATCGTTGTCCACGGCCATCCCCACTTCACATCATCCTAGAAGTAGAGTGTAAGGGTGACTGAAGGCTGATCTCCCACTGCAGACATCTTGTTTCACAAAAAAAAACACCCAACATCACCCCTTTTTACCAGTGCACATGGCCAAAACTTAATTTCCTTGTTACACGAACTGTCTATAATTTAAGCAGTTTTTGCCGGTGCCTAATCAAAGGGTTTTAGTTTGACGGGGAGGGAGGGAAACTGACGGGAGGGGTGGGGGATGATGATCGGTGCCTTCTTTTTATTGGTCATCAGGAAAAAGGAGGTAAATGGTGTAAAATTAGAAGGCCAAAGCCTGCTGGTGCCCCTCCCTGACAATGAGGAAGCGGCCTTAATCGGAGCAGGGAGCTCGGCTGACGATTGATTTCTGGCTTGGTGTGAGGGTGGCAGGGATGATAGCAGCCGTTTTCCATCAGTCCTAAGATGTGCTAGATTTATCAAGGCCTCCATACCTTCAGACAGGGTGTTCGTTAAGGCACACTTTAGAGAGGGATTATAATACTAGCTCACTAGCTCTATCCATGGTTATTCATACCTCCATTTTGGCGCGGATAAGTTAATTAGCTTGAGCCTGATTTCATGTATGTGATATCTAAATGGGAAAGAGGGTATTGGAACATAACACCTTTATGATTATAGAACATTATGCTTGTCACAAAAGGCGCCTTCTCACACTTGCTTACAGTTCAATCTGTCTTATCTGCATGAAATGGATCCTTTTCTTATTTAAATCTAGTGTCTCTTTGACTCAATATCCCCCGAGGATGTGTTCTATTTTTGAGTAGATCTATTTCTAATCCACTAAGCCTTTTCCGGACGGGGGCATGTCTACTGGGAGACATCACCATGGTCATTCAGGGATATGCCATGTGTGTTGGAGGGGGTAGGGGGTAGGGGGCAGGCAGAATGGATATTTATTGTCCCTACTCAGCCTTACCCTGTCATTCGAGCACCCACTCCCTCCCAGGCCTCACCACGCCCTCCAGATATCATAAACATAATCCTATTATCAATATCAATAGAGCGGCCCCTACTTGGGACGCCCAATCTCCTTTGATGACGTTATACTGTGGATCTGGTCTTCCTGGTCTTACTGTAGAGACTTGGTGTCTGTTTTTCCCTTTGGTCCCTGTCTTTTTTCCCTTTGGTGTGCTCAGTGTTATCTACACCAACCCCTCCATGCTTCTGTAGACCCGCAGTCGTGCGGTTAGTGTCAGGGTCTGTTTATATAGGGCTCTCACTGATCACCCTGTAGGCCGCCATCTTCTGGATAGTTCTGCTGGTTCCTACAGACTAAGGATATACTTTTCAGAGTCGGCAAATGCAATGCACTGACAATAAATAATCAGTAACCATTGTCAACATATTGGGAACGATGCCTGCATTATAAACATGAGGTACCGGCACTGAGTTCACTGTGCTTTTCAATAGTAGTTTCATATCCGACCAAAGGATGTGGTTGCATAACGGTTCCCTTTATCATAAGGTATCTTGCTGCATGTTCGCACATTGCAGTGCATACTATAGGCATGTAGCTGGTTGAATTATCAACCAATCAGATAATTCCCTGGTCTCCACTGCGGAATTCTTAGGGGGCATTATGTAACAGCCTGTACCCATTGTGATTGCTGCATCAGTGCTTATCTCGCCAGTTACCAGATCAAGCAATGGTGCCCCCTACTAAGGAACCTGCAACCTCGGTATAGTGACATTGAAGCACTCAGAGGGGGCCAACGATAATGCTGGTATCATAAGTTCCATTTTAGTTCCTATTGGCCATGTCACCATGGACCTACAGTCGACCTGTAACGTCCATATACAAGGGGATGAAGGGGTAGGTAGTAGGTTGGTTAGTTCCAGTGTGAGTTTGTATACTCATTGAGATGCTCTATCAGTATCTGAGCTGCTCACTCACTACTAAACTCTATATCTGAGGTATTGGCTGACATAAACTGAGCCATTTTGGCAATGAGTGTCATCCAGTGGCCAGAATGTCTGCGCTTTGCTCCATGTATTCATCTGTAATGTCCTCTATAAACCATTGTATCATGCTAGATCCGTGCACACCTTTCCGCCGATCCAGACCTGGACCAGAATCCACGCGCAGGTCTTTTTGTTAACAAAGTATATATAATTCCTTTTACAATATTGTTTCTTTCCCCCATTGTAAATAAATTGAACTATGCTTGCATATCAGCATGCCAATAGTATTG
Source organism: Harmothoe impar (assembly GCA_947462335.1). Lineage (NCBI taxonomy): Eukaryota > Metazoa > Annelida > Polychaeta > Phyllodocida > Polynoidae > Harmothoe > Harmothoe impar. The sequence continues at coordinate 48,240,829 of OX381710.1, forward strand.
ACGTCCTGTAGTTCTTAATCATTGTTGTACAGTAAAGCTACCTCTATTTTGCCTCGCCAAGCAGGCCAAGGCCACAAGGACAGTATGTAGTAAGGAGGACTGGAGTTGATCCTTTCTCATTGATCTGTTCTCTCCTAGGGCTGCCCATACAGACTGGAGGGGCGGCCCTATCTGCAGCCTACCACGACTCTATCAGACCCTATCTCCATACCCAGCACCCCTAGCCTGGATGGTGTCTCCTACCCACCACCTAAAGCCCCACCCAGGCCGGGGCCCACAAAGCTGCAGACTTATCCCATAACCTGGACAAACACACCAAATACGGTCCACTGCTCCAGCGTCTGCCGAGTCTCCAGACATGCCAGTCGCCCAGGGAGGGTAGGGGCTCGAGCTGGGGTTCATACAATGTAGGCTAGGCTTACATCGGACATCACATGACAACTTCAATTGCTATAATAAGGCATGGTCATGCGTTATGCTGCACAGAGTTTGTCATTGTAAGTACAAGCAACAGTTTTATAACAATACTTGCAGTCCATGGAAAATTATTTCTGCGAACACTATACTATACTGATAGTCCAATTGACATGACGTGTGTATAACTTCGGCATTTTTGGCCTTTGATGATTGCTAAACCCTTTCACCACTGGAATCCTGGCTATGGCCTAAATTTAAGGACGATTTCGCCATTAACCCGTTGATTTCAAAAGTAGGATTTATTTGTGGTTAAGTCGGGCCAGTTGTAACTTGAAATAAAGCAGTATAATTCTCCCTTTATTCGTCTGAGCCTTTCAGAGCTTTTCGGAACGTAGCTCAACTTGATGAAGTCGAAACCTCAACTGGTCTATTCTGTACACAAAATCCCTGCAACACTTCTATTTACAGGCTAGATACCTCAAATAGATTCTGTCCGAAAATCAACCTCTGCTCAATTTTAACAATTCCCCTGGGAATGGTCCCAGTGGCGGTGGGTGGCCCAATCAGGGGTCCTTAGTCACAATTTGTGGTCAATCACTGGCCCTTAGCCCCAATTGACGGTCAATAGCCTCCTCGTTGTGTCTGGTCTACATCACCATTTTTTATGGTCTGGATGGCCTACTGCCGTGGTGGTTCAGGGTGGGTGGCATGGTTATGGTTGGGAGAGGAGGCTAGTAGGAATCAGTGGGTTGTGGGTAGGTTAGTGGATAACCGTGGATAAGGTGGCCCAGTTCCTGGCCATCATGAACCGGAACGTGTAATCGCCGGTTGTACTTTAGTATTAGAGGGATTAATTCGTTTGTCTCCGGGTGAGATCAGGGAAAGACAGGGGAGAGAGGAAGTGAGGTAGAAAGAGAAAGAGAAAGAAACAAACAGACAGACATACAGAGACCGGCAGATACGTTGTGAAAGACATACAGAAAGGGAGACTGACAGAAAGGCATACGTAACCATGATGCAATTGTAGGCAAAATGTCAATAGGCATGTCAGAGTCAAACTTTATAGGGCGGATCTATAAGGCTAATTCAAAAGTCGTTACTAAAGCATGTGACGTTATATCGATACCCAGAGTATCGGAGCAAGAGGCAATAGCAGTTGGCTGTGTCTCACGAACTTGGGCCAATGTTTTTGTCTATGACCGGGTGCCATCTATGACCGGGTGCCGTCTATGACCGGCTATCTGTAAAAGTTGTTTTGGAGGAATAAAAAATATATATTTTTGTTTTTTTACCATTTTTATTTATAGACGGCACCCGGTCATAGACGGCACCCGGTCATAGACAAAAACATTGGCCCAAGTTCGTGAGACACAGCCAGTTATATAACATGAGCAATATTAGCAAGCTAATGGTTGGTTACACCTAAAATTCACCAAAGCCTGTATTGGCATAGATGAATGCCAGTTTAGTTCTGATAGATAGGGCAGAATACAGCAGATGACGGAGTACCTGTAATAGCCAGGGTAAAGAGTGTTACTTATAGAGCTGTGTTCTGTATTCCCCGGACATATCAGCCTCTCTCAACCGACACAATAACGGCTACTGCATAATACAATACCAGACATGAATCTCAACCGTAAGGCAGTCTATTCCCGCCCTCCGCAACAATCCCCTCACAGCAATATCCCTCCGCCACAGCACACAGTAAACAGCTATCATCTGGCCACATCTCAGTAGCATCTATCCTCTAAATATTATTATGTCCATGTGGAGTACTGTAATCTACAAGAAGTTAAGACTATTCAAATGCATCCTTCACAATGCCCTGATATTATAACGTCAGTTAGGGTCAGGGTAAAACTTAAAGTTAGCGTTTCTAAATGCAAAGTCGTGATATAAGCTAGGTAGCTAGGGAATATAAGTGTTCAATCCACCTACAGCAATAACCATAGTCTTTTTTATATTCTGAAAACACTGTTAATTTGTTTTCTAGGATACATTACGCTATACCAATCCTAAAACTCATCATGAAGATTTCTATATGATTTTCCACGACCTCTCCATTTTCGATTCCTATCATAATATTATCTATCTTCATTCTTCTATTTCAGTTCCTTCCCCCACCAGAATCGCCTTTATATTTCTTGGCAACCTTCCACCCACTGCTCGTGCCTTGTACACTACTGGTAGCCCCATCCAGGGGCCTCTCGGCGCTTCCACCCCTGTGAACATGTCTATAACGATACAGAATGGAGGCAGTGAACGAGTCAAAGACGTTGTCCTCCTGGGAAATAAAGGCCGCCCACCCACTATACACCCTACATATACATACCACAGTCTACCACCACCCCTCTCCATTTATTGGCGTAACGGGGCGACTGCGGTGCCCCATGTCCATGAAATAGTGGCCAACAAGAGAGGTAAAAGTTGACTAGATATGTCTAATACTGCCAAATAACTTTGTAATGAGATACTACGTTTTTAGAACAAATATGGAGACAATATGGCGGCCTCCGCAGGTTAACCATTCACAGCGCTATATGTACGCCCCCAACACAGGCCCCTGTGGAACTGACCAGCCAGACAGTAGGCTCTGGTGGAGACTGAGCGGCGCCTAAAGACCCCAGAGGGACTTGGAAGTGAGACATCCCCTGCCCTCTTCTTTATTTACACATCTATCTGTAATAGATCCGATTCAGATTCAGATATAATATAGAATAATAAGCTGCATCTAGCTCCTGATACATAATGAAATTGCCAGACAGTCCCCGCGGCACTAATCTACCTAAAGTATATTTCTATATGCAGTGGCATATGAAGCTATATAGGGATTGGCGCCAGAAGAGCCATATAATTTATATACAATAATAAGCTCATTCTGTATGATTATATAGCAATTCTGTGGTCCTACGTAGGTATATATCCTCATGGAAAGACACCTAGTTGGATACCTGGAACGGAAATTATACACATCTCCACATCTCTTTGCAGGGATGTCCTCTTATATTCACTTTCAAAAATAAAGTCCATTTTGAACTCGAATGCGGTTTATACTGTATTATCTATATTTCGTAGATTCCCTCATATAACAATGGGACTGAGGAACCCTCATTTTAAAGAACAAAATAGGTCTTGTTGCATCCTGTTTCCATCGTGTCGTGACAGAACTAGGTCATTGATAACGTCGAGTCATTCAGAATTTATATAAATGGATGTAGCCCTACATGTGATTGAGTGTAGCTTTATCTCTGTTTCGAACGCAATACGAGCTCCAGTCACGGAGACAGCAACCTTGTGTGTTCTATGAACAGACTACTATAGAATCTATCAGTCCAGCAGCAAGGTTTCAATTTATGTTTCTAATCACGGTAATCTAGAGACACATATATCTGATAACAATATCACAATGCAGCGAAAGTCTTTGTTAAACATAAATGATAAGAATAGAACACGAGAAACAAGCCCTAGAGATTGCTCATCTAAATTGAATCCAATGTGGATTTCTCTATTGGATCGAGGAACATGTGTGTCAGTTGAATGAGTTAAATCCGTGTCTTTGTTGATAAGACAAAGGAAAAGATAACACATATTATTATCAGAAACAATGTTCCTTATTGGGAAATTACTATAAACCAACGCTAGGATATTGTTCTGTCTGCTAAAGTCTGGCAGTCGAAGTGCATCTCAATGTTATTAAAGGTACACCAGCCATTTCACTATACTACTGGGTGTATGTAAATGTGTCATGTCCTACAACTACTGGGTGTATGCAAATGTGCCATATACATTTCACTATACTAATGTGCCGTGCACTACCACCCATTTCACTATACTACTGGGTGCTTGTAAATATGCCATGCACTACCACCCATTTCACTATACTACTGGGTGTTTGTAATTGTGCCATGTAATACCACTCATTTCACTATACTACTGGGTGTTTGTAAATGTGCCATGTTATACCACTCATTTCACTATACTACTGGGTGTTTGTAATTGTGCCATGCACTACCACTCATTTCACTATACTACTGGGTGTTTGTAAATGTGCCATGTAATACCACTCATTTCACTATACTACTGGGTGTTTGTAAATATGCCTTTGAGTACCACCCATTTCACTATACTATTGGGTACTTCAGTGTGGTGCATCGTAGTTGAGAGTGCTTCTGGATTTTACATCACTAAATAACAGAGCTGGTTTTAGCTTCGTGATAAGATTTCACTGCTGCCTTGGGAACATGTTTGTGACCCCTTCCCTTTCCCATCCTACCTGACTTCCCCCTGCTCATTTCCTGTTTCGAACTCTGCCTACCAACCTGCCTACCCGTATGGGCCATGCCTTCCCCTCATCTACAATTCTCTTCCCCATGGAAATCGTCATAAAACCTGAGAACACCAAAGAGAGCACCAACATAAATGAATGCCACCTATTATACCCATTGCTAACCCCATGGTGCACCATAGGCTCACAGTAGTACTTATATGACAGGTGTAGAGTTACTCTAGTCCCCTGTGGTCAATGGACGCAGCATCCACCAGAACCACCATCAAAGAAAAGTGATCCTGCTGCAGTAACAAAAGCTGTTCATTACCTCGTCAATGAGCAGAGAGTGAGACGCCATACCTGTTCAATGGGTGGAGAGTGAAATACCATACTCGGCAATAGAGCCCTCAATGGGAGTGGAGTGAAAGGCCTTATATACTGCAGCAATAGGGACATGCAGATATGGCCGTATAGTGAGGGATACAAGAAGACGGGATAGTGGTATATGGTGCCCTGTTTATGGCATGGTTGTAGCGGGTGTAGAGTGCCATCCGATGGTGTATCATGCCGAGATTAGTTGGTCTTCCATGGGTGGGCGAGCGTAGGGGATTTCGGGGGATGAGAAGGAAACGTGAGAAATGACAAAGGGGAGATGAGAGAGATAAGGGAAGATGGAAAGGTGGGCTTGTGAGAAATATGCCGATTTCAAATTGTCCTCTTCTAAGGTGGAATATGGTGTGGTTTCCTGTTCACAAGTAGTAGCTCCGAGGCAATTGCCCCACACCCGCTGCATCATAACGCACCCGTGGCAGGCATGCCAGAGCGCAATACAACAGCGACGCTTGTTGCAAACTAAGTCGATTGCCCCCTCCCCCAGCCACCCACCCTCTGCTCCCATACCCTCCATGTCTGTCATCTTCCAGGGTACAACGATTTTTCAGCCAAATGAAAATATTCAAATACAATACAATCCCTACCCTTTCCTTCCCATATCCATGACTGCCTGCCTCCCTGTCTGCTTACCGCCGTGCCGCCATGTATACCCTCACCCCATGTATCATACTAGATTTAGCCCCGGGTAAAGGTGACGATAACACTTTGCTGATGTGAGTGCTATAGAATAATTATATACCAGGGGTGGATACAGGGGGTCCAGGAGATCCGACGCCCCCCCCCCTTAAAGCCTACAAGTGCCTACCCACACTCTGAAAAAAAGTTGAATATTTCTATATTGATATTTAGTTCCGAATCACCCTTCGGCACCTCTCGGTGCCCGAGGGGCTCCTCGGGAGATAACACGTCACTTCCGGCAGTACAGCGAACGCACGAATTGGTTTCGGTCAGGATTGGATCGTGCGGGTGAGTTTACGCTTTTAAAGCAACAAATTGATCGATTTGATAATAATATTTTGATTGAAATTGATGAATCCCGTTTTGGGGATCATGATGATGTAAAATTTTTTGTAAGTTTCTTACAAAATTTTGCTTTTTGGTCGTTTTCAGTTCTGAACGCCAAAAGCAGTCCACATTCCAAGCCTTCGCGAGTTCGCTAGCTATGGAAAACTCAAAAAGCCCACCGCCAGTGGAGGCTAGAGTTGATCAAGATCGTCAGGATCGTCGATCTCGTGAAAAGTCGATTAGTAGGGAGGGTTCGGCCCGGCCAAAAACTACTAAATCTAAATCTAAGAACAGTAAGAAAAGACGGCGGAGGTCGTCGTCGTCGTCGTCTTCCTCAAGTTCAAGCTCGAGTTCCAGCTCGGAACGCAGCCGCTCTGTGGCCCGTAGAACTACCCACAGTTCACACCACAGGCATGCTGCAGAGAATAGATCTGCTAGATCTTCAAGTTATCGTTCTACTAGTCGAGATAGACAGATGAGGGCAGATTACAGGGAGTTTGTTAGTTGGAGGGATGCGGGGATGCCAGCGCCCGCAAAGCGCGCCCGCCAGATCCATGATTTGTCGGCCTCTGAAGTCGACTCACAAGTCGGATCTGCCCGTAATTCTGTGAGAAGCCATCTAACTGTGAGTAACATTGATCGCCATAACAGCCAACCCCCACCCCCGGGGACTGAGATGATTGACTTAGATGGGGATCGTAGATCTCTTGATTCGGTAAATTTTTGGGCGAGATCAGTTGCCGAGGCCAGCGCCCCAGACGACGCAGACGCTGAGACGCAACGTATTGATGACGTCACAATGCCTGGTTTGCCGCCAAAACAGCAGGCGGCGCCTTCGGCCGCACTCGGGGCGGACCCGGAGATCCCCGAGCAGGATGTAAACAAGGAAGCGTCGGGGAAACCGGAGAAAGTAAAAGATCCCTTAGCCGGTTACGCTGCGGGTTCTCTGCGAGACCTTATCGATGGAATTAAATTGGACGATGAAGACTCCAAACGTGGCCCACCGGTGTCTGCCGCCCTGGTGGACGTTATGCAGAAACTGTTTGCAAAATACAAAGATGAAAAAGACATAAAAGTCTTAGCCGCGGATTATCTTACCCCGTCAAATGTGCCGCAGCTGAAAGTTTCCAAAGTCCAGTCTGGTGTCTATAAGAAACTTAACTCTAGGGAAAAGTTGTGTGACAAAAACATGCAGCTGATCCTAAAAACCCTTCACGCCAGCATTACAGCTTTCATGCCGCTGGTGCAGCTGGTGTTGGAGAGGGGGAAGGGCGATGACGACCTAGATAAAGCCGGCAAGCACGCTTTGGGAGGTATGGCCCTGGCGGTATTCACCAGACAGGCACTGTCAACGAGACGTAAGTTTGACATGACAAGGGTCTTAGATAAGACCACAGCTGATGTGGTTATTGCTGCCCCTGACGTTTCAGAAGACCTCTTCGGCGAGGAGGCTAGGGCCGAGGCGACCAAGGCCAATAGAGAGCGGAAACTAGTACAACATCTACTAGCCCCGGAACACAGAGATGATAGGAGCGGTAGGCCTAGGGCTGCTGGGGACGCTCAGAATAAATTCAAGAAGCCCGCCCCCCGAGGCAGGGGGGGATCCCAGCCCAGAGGAAGAGGCAGGGGGTACCAGCAGCACAACAACAACAACAACAACAACAGCTCCTACAGTGAGGACTCCTACCGCAGTCCACTTGAGAATGCCTACCCCTCTTCCAGGTTTGAGTCCTGGTGGGGAAGAGGGGGCCGAGGTGGTGGAAACAGCACTCGGGGTCGGGGAAACGCTCAAGGCCGGGGAGGGTACAACAACAACCAGCCCCGGCAGAACAACAACAACAAGACCTTCCAGAACCAGAACTAGGTGAGGTAAGCATGTTTGAAGATGACTTAAAACACTCGTTGTTCCATACTCCTGTAAATTTCTATGCCGGTCAAGTTCAGAATTATTTACATGAGTGGAAGAAAATCACCAATGACAGTTGGATCTTGTCCGCTGTCAGTGGGGTGGAAATCCCATTCTTGTTTTTACCAGAACAATTGTCAGTACCTCACCCTTACAAGCTGGGGAAGGTAGAAAGACAAGCAGTAGACAAGGAGGTAGATAGATACCTCTTGAAAGGTGTCATTGAACCGGTAGAGCATGAAGCAGGAGAATGGATTTCGAATGTTTTTGTAAGACCAAAACCTGATGGGGAATTTAGGGTAATCCTAGATAATATACTAACAAATCCCCTCCCATGAGTAATTGGAGCAACCTACTCCAACTTAATATTGAAAACATTTTTCCCCCAGAAGACCCAAATAAAATGAGCTGGGTCTTGGGAGGTGTGGTGGGCCCTATGACCCCCAGGGCACCGCAGGTGCCTTGGCTTCTTCGGAACACCAGTTCTCCAGCATAACTGGTAAGTTATTCGGATAACTATTTATCTGCCGTGAAGCTTTATGGTCCAGGAGATCCGACGCCCCCCCCCCCCCCCCTTAAAGCCTACAAGTGCCTACCCACACTCTGAAAAAAAGTTGAATATTTCTATATTGATATTTAGTCTGCCGTGAAGCTTTATGGTAACTTTGCTATACTTTGGTGTTAATTGAGATGTTTATTGTTTTTACAATTTCCTGGGTCGGCACTGTAAACATCCCGCCTTTCCACCTCCCCAACTGAGGAAAAAGTGCACATACCAGAATGAAAAGAAAAACACAACACCACAACAGAACAGGAATAGATCCCTAACACCGTAGATCTATTGTGAAATCCTGCAATGCATCTTACTTTTAGGTCAGGAAATCGGCCCTGACCCCCTCTTTCAGGTTGCTGTGAGAGGGGAGGGCTGAGGGGAGTTGGAACCTCCAGGGGTGAGGGGATCGGCAGGGGAGGTATATTCACGGGGGTATGGGACGTTAATATGTACCTGTCTGCCCACAGTGCCTACAACACGCGATGTCGCCATCGGGCCGAGCCTGCAGGTCACCGATCAGCCCTACCCCCTATATACCCCTCACTCCCTCCAGCGTAAAAAAAAAGTATAGAAAAGGCCCGCTTTCACTGCTCACTCAGTGTGTAGGAGGAATTAAGCCATACCTTCACTGGAGGAGGCGGTGCATGTGCAGGGGTGTGGAGGGGGTCCGAGGGGAGGTGGGCAGGTGACACGGGCACCAGCAAATGGACGGATGGGACAGTGCTGGCTGCACGGTGGAGGAAGTGAATCAGTGTGATGTGTGTAGGGGTGACGGGGTGGAGAGGGCGGGGAGGTAGGAGGAGATGGAGAGGTGGCTATTGTAGGGACCGGCTGTATACGAGTAGCATGAAGGATGGACCGGAAGAGGCTCCGAGTCGCCCGTCGCGGCCACAAGGCCGGCGGGGCGGCGACCGTCCGGGCGGGGCCAAACGCCGGTCTTTATGTAGCGCTCATCGGCCCGGAGGAAGGCGGCTGGGTGGGAGGGGGTGGGAGAGGTATATAGGGGCAGGAGGCAGCGGGGAGGGGGCAGGTTGTTGTATTTTGACAGGCGGCGATGGACCGGTCGCGTGCCGCGCCGTTCGTCCTGGAGGCACCACGGGTCGGTAGGGGTCAAACGATGGTGATCCATCAGTAAGAGAACGGCCCTAGGGGGCAGATAGGGGAGGGGAGTGGCACAGTATGGGGAGGGGGCATAGGGAAGAAGAAGGGTGCGATAGAGAATAGGGGAGACAGAAAAGGCAAAAAGAATACGTGGGCGGGAAAGAGGCCATGTACGTGAAGACAGAGCAGAAAGCAATGAGAAAACAAGGGGAGAACAGTGTCGAACTCAAATCCCAAAGCTATCCAACATGGTAGGATAGAAGGTACATGGCCATAGTTGAAGAGAGACAGGGCTCTGGGGATTTGGCTACACTTGGCTACACTAGGAATGAAGAAAGGAGTAAAAAAGGAGCCCTTGATAGGGGGGGTCCCGATGACCCGTGTCGATCTTAAGAAATGCTCATGTCGCCATATCGATCTTAAGGAATTCTCCATGTCCCATGTCACTATCTATTTTTACCTCCTGTCCGATGTCACTATCTATGTTCTCCTCATGTCGCATGTCACTAGGGCCAAAAAAGGTCCATGTCGCCATGTCGAATTTAAGGGTCTAGGGCCATTAGAAAGGACGCGTACGCCCGGACTACAGACGGAAGGATCGGATGGGAGCACATTGAGGAGAAGGCAAAGCAAAGTGACAGGAAGAGAGGAAAAATGGGATGAGGCAAAGGGACGAGGCAACAGGGAGGAAGAGGTTTGCAGGGTCAGCACAAAACGGTCACCTCACCTCACGCAGACTGCATTTCTTTACGAGCGCCACCTATCGGATCGGACACAAGACAGTCGCCGCTACCGGAAGTGGCGGAAGTGACGTCACTTCACGTCATCGTCAACAGGAGACGCGTCAAAAGTAGCATTAAGTGACGCCAGTTCCGTCCCCAGGCATTGGCCACCAACGTCACAACTGACACTGTCCGCCCATACGTCACTCTATGTACGTCACTGCACTCTCCCCACAGAGGTCACTACTTTCCCAGCAGAGATCGGCTGTGGGCATGGGTGTGAGGCCCACAAAGATCCCAGTCTGAAAGGGGAGGGTAAAGGTCCCAGTTGATATATGCCTCAATAAAATGTAACAACAGTCACAGATATATTATAGAAAACTCCCTCTTGATACAACCATAACAAGTGTAAGAAGAAAGTTAGAACTAGGTAAATGTATTTTGAAGAACTGGTATCTGGTTAAAATATTGTCACAATGTGTTTCCCAAAAATTTCACATCAGCTTGTGTCATACATTGTCAGAGTTTGTAAGCTTTACCAGAAGGAATCCTTACAGGACAATAACATCGTCCTTCATATCATTTATGTAAATTTTCTTTGCTAGATAATATGCTTCAAGGGCAACAAGATGGTCCTTTGGGGCAGGGGTTTAACACCAGACCCCTCCCCCATAGTTTCTATTGGGTCATCATCATCTGGCCCTCCTTGTGTGGATACATGAATCAAATGCGAGGCTCGCATTTGTTCAGGTACCCAGGCATTGATCATTTTTGCAACAAAACAATGGTTTTCTCCTAAAACTAAAATCTTTACTCTTCTATTATTACCATAAGTAATGGCCTTAAGCCAACTATTACTTATCATAAGAGCTATTCATGTGAAAGATGATTATGTATAAACCATCAACTGGAGATCCAATAACTACAGGCACAGATTTGCCTACAGGTTTTCAGTATAAATAAAAGAATTTCAATCAATATAATATACTCCGGGGAAAATTTCCTTAAATGTCACATGGCCCGCCACCTATTGACAACCAAATCGACCATAGATTCCCTTAAATGTATCTAAACGATTGTAAATCGTATTTCCAAAGTGTTCGAATTTAAAAAAAAGGCACTAACTGTAATGTCGGTCATATTTTACTCGAGGTAGGCTTGAATAGCCTGAAAACATACTTTCACTGATTTTCATTGGCATGGGGTTCCCCCAGGGGGGTACCCACTCTATGACGGTACCCGTCGATTGCCAAACTACCACTCGCCTTACAACAAGAGCAGCCAAACCACCGCCCCTTATAAATGCAGAAATCAGCCCTGTACGATTCATTACAGATTAGCCAGCGTCCATGTTATGTCAGGAATCCTGTAATGCTGCCTTTATTTCCTCTAGAGGGTGCCAAGAGTCACCGCCCCCTAACTTTGAGACCCACTGCGTTTCCATGGGTCCTCATTTGGAGGTGGGTTCCAATTTCAAACTTGAGTACCCCACCCCCAGTTTTATCCATGTAGATTTCAAATTTGCGGTTTGTGGTTCATACGCGACATGACGAGCTTTTAGTCATACTTACTTACAACGGAAATATCATAACTTCCCCTTGCTATCTAAAATGCTTATCGAGGATATTTAAGACTTTTTTCATTCTAGTGACGACCGCTTCAACATTCTTGAGGCCACTGCAGTAATTTTATGTACCTCCGGATCAGACTTTGAGAAGACAATGTTGCTGACAGCATATTCACAAACAGAATATGATTCTCCTGTCCCATTCTCAAATTCTGCATATTCAACAGCCGTAATTCTCTTATCTCAAACGCCTTTTTTTCGAAATCAGCCAGACAGACTCTCTGAATGTAACTTAGAAATGTCCCTATCTGATTTCCAGTGCTCCTCAAATGGAAATATAGGATTGAAATGGCACGATTCACAAATAAACCTTTACATTGTTCAAATGCAGAACCGACGGATTCTATGTCAGCAAAAGAACATCTAAGGACTCATTGTTTACACTGGAAGCTGAAAAATATGAGCCATATTCTAGAAATACTGAATGGATCGTTTGTGCAAAGAGTACCACACGTAATATAATTGAATTAGGAGCTTGACAAAATAAAATGATTATACCTGGTCTGGATTTTGAATATATATATAGAGCTATGCATACGTTACAAGTCATTTATCATACCATTTTGAAAGTGAAAATATGAAAAAGAAAGTCCCATATGAAAAAGTCCCAAATAGCAAATGAGGTCAAGCAGCAGCAGTAAGCTCACACTGATGGGGTGCAGTGATCAAGGTCACATTACTATTAGATAGCAACATGGCAGCAAGCAGGTTTGAATTAGCAGCAGCAGCAAAAATGGGGAAGGTGTTATCCAATAACAATAAGCACATTGTGGGACAATATATTCGATACAGAGATTCCATCTCACGGTCACAGTCAATCAAAAGGTATCAATATCATAATGTAGATTGCTATTCTGGTTTAGGAACACCTCACAATCCTGCAAGAACACAGCGTCTTCACTATTATGGAACTGTTTTTCCATTTTCCTTTCCCTTTCATCATAATTCTATTCTTGTTGTTTGAATACTGGATATATATAATAAACATGTATTTATAGATGTGCCAATCACTGCTAAATTGGAGCTGAAAATGTTATTTTGACTAATCTGTATGGGCGGGTAGAATGATAGGCCAGAACTCTTACGAATGATACGCTTCAAACCCATTAGTTAGTGTTCTCAAATGGAATATAGGTATGCGTTATTTTCTATACCGTCTGTCCCAAAACGAGTGCTCATGAAAGGGTTCATATTGGTTCGATACCTTGGTATGATTATGATGTGAACAAAGACCTGTATTGAGCGTGAATATAACCTTGGACAGGAGTGGGGGCAAGGTGAGGGAGACTTTGATGGACTCATTTAGAACAAGGTCAGTAACCCAGGAGTGGTTAAGGAGCAATTCACCCTACAGGGGGTTGTCTCATATGAAACAAACTTTTATAAAGAACACATTGGTTTACGTTTGCCTACAAATATTGCTACTGAATGATGTACGTGGGAGATGAAAGTAGTAGAGACAACTTCTTCACAATAACAAATGAAACAAGGAGGAGTCTCTTATATGACTAATCTAAAGCAAAAGGCCTAATCTAAAAACCACAAAATTATATATCCTTATCAGGAATACTGCTGAACTGGTCTGAAACGACCCCCAGAAGAGAGCTTCTAAAATGGAGCGATTAGTAGGAAACACTTTACTACCCTGTGCAATCCACACTCAACAATCACTGCCCTCCTGTGCCACCCCTCCCCCTCCCTTCCCCTCCTCTGAAGCCTCCATTAAGGGGTACCATAACAACAGGGGTGGCCGTGATAAAGGGTGTCGTTCACACCAGAGTCTCAATGCCTGCCAATTCACCAACAACCACTGGATTCCGTTGCCCCTGGGCTTATTGACTGCCATCTTAAAAGGCAAGGTGGCAGCTGAAGTTCTATGGAGAGTGAGCCGCCCACTGGGAGTGCTATGTTGCAGCATAGCGTTAGCAATCAAGAATCTGATTCAGAGGTATTTGGCATAGAACAAGAGTGTTTTACTTCTTTCTATGATTATTAACTTTTATTACTTATAGACAGTACAATTAATAGTCACAAAGCCACTCATGTCTCCGTTCTCTGGCATGCATCTATCATAATCTTTGTGATTATGATAGTGCAACAGACTCAAAGGATTGCTTTGAATCGCCCCAAAAGGCCGTCATCTAGCAGTAATTACAGGAGAAGTATTGCTGACAGTACAGTAGAGCTCTTGGATTCGTATAATACAGAGATTGGTTGGCAATGGGTTAGCTGTGATCGATATAAAGACAATACAAGGAATATTTTAGAATGTTCCTCCAACAACAGCCATATGGCATTTATTATGTTTCAGTCACAACTAATCGTTGTCAAAAATTGGCTTTCTTTCAAACGCAGCCAAGGAAAAGTGGGTGGATTTATTTCTATTGCATCAAAGAATCACTGTTTAAGGAATTACTTTCGATATCAATCATCAGCGGTTATATGAAAGACTTCTATCGTTATATATAATATGAAATGTAAATTGACTATATACTATACCGAATAGAACAGAATTGTATGCGAGCGTACGTAGCTGGATTGGATATTCATTGTTGGGAGAAACTTTCAAGGTCTGGCAAATGTCATAAACGATACTACTTCTATGTGCATTATACTGTGATACTACTTCTATTTGTATCTTCCATTGCTGGAGGTACATGAGCTGTATGGTATCGGGCAGGGTTTGCCTATCACCATCACAATGAGGACCTCTCTGGTGACCGCAGATAGCTATCAGCTCCCACAAGTGTAATTTCGCTCTATGCTGTCCCTTAATGCATATTTAACCTACTTTATTCTGGAATATTAAATAAATACCCTAGCCGGGTTTAATATAGGTTTAATACACGGCTCAAGGTGCAGAAGACCCTGCATGATGTCCCATACATAATACATGCTCCCCATCATGGACCCCTGTCAATCAAATCATCTCTGACGTCATCTTAAAAGAAGCCCGCCCTGGAGTGACTGTCTCTTTAAATATGTATGCTGCAGGCCGGCTGGGTGACCAGCTTAAGTGGGCAAGGTGAATAAAACTGACCGCGGCAAGTGCAGTCAAGGGACAGGACAGGTGGGGTTAGGAGGGGGGAAGAAGGGAGAAAGGGAAAGGGGTAAGGGAGGCACAGAGGGAGGAAGTCAGTGAGCGAGGGAGGATGAAAGAAGGAACGGAGCTCGTATATTTAGAAAACAAGAAAACACGAAAGAAAAAAATACAGAATTAATTGATTCCACCCAAAGTATGATGGAAGCATGATAATTGACTTCAGAGAGCATCCGTAAAATGCCTATAAATGTGTTCACCTGATTATGGTAATTTCATGCTACATTAATCTATAATAGGTTTCTAAAGGTGCTGAACGTCCATTGCAGTGAAGGCAATAACAAATCCCCCTTATAAAACTAAGGTCACACACACTCACTACTATAAATATTGTGTATGCCTTGCCACAGACAGTTTTCACGGAGCGCTCATAAAAATTCCGCAGAGTGCTCCATTCATCACAACCATGGTAAATACAGCTTTCCGTCGGATCATAACTTGATCTCTGTCCCTCCCTAAACAAACCCATATAGCCTTGATGCCAACGGGCGAGCCGTCTGGAATAGGCAGGGAGCTTTGCACTCGAAATCCTGCAACCCCCCCCCCCCCCTAGCACAAACAAACAAACAAACAAAAAAAGTAGAATAAAAAATTGTTGTTTGAGAATATAGCACCGCGTTGGGCCAGACAGCTCTAAATGGGATTTTTAAGATTCATAAAAATATACGTAGGTTTAGCTGTGTAGCTGTAATGTGGTAGGTATCAAGGGATGAGGAGGGAGGTTGTGTATGGGCGCAGTGTGAATCCATTGATCGCAGTGCCAAACTCCAGACACCTGTGTTGGGAGTTAAAGTCCCTTTGTCTGGCGTCTGTCAAAGCAGGCAATAACGACAGCCGGAGTAGCAGGGTGTTGTTGTTGCACAATGTGGTTCAACAAGTTTTCACCTTTCTCCCCAGATGTAGATCAACAATTATTGCTTCCATCACTCTCCCATACATATTGTTACATCACTGGTACTGACAAGAATTGGCACTATTCAAAATAGTTTCTCATTAAATGTCCAAGGATCTAGAATAATTATGAAGACTGTGTGATATAAATTGACATATGATTTGAACGTTATCATATGCATTCAGCAAGACATTTCGCGACCAGACCTGTGCAACAGGGCCCTGTGTGAGTTAAATCCTTATCTGGCGGGTGTCATGGCGGGGTGGGGGCAGACAGAGATAGCGTTTTACATCCATATCTCACCCAGGGCTACCCTCTATTTGTATGTGGCCCACGGCAGGGGAGGTATAATATGACAGCAGCAAATCCCCTAACTACAACCCCGCACGGGGCCCGTGTAGTGTTATGGCATGACATGTGTGTGGACTGGTCGTCAGTGTGTGTGTGTAACGACCATATTAACATGATGACCGCCCCCGGTGATGGTCGCTACGACTACAACGAGTAGAACCAGTAGCACTTGTAACCCCACGCCCATCCCGCACACAGCCTCCTAAACCCAGTTCCCACATGACGACACGACGAAGAGGGCGGTGCCATGGGGGCTTAAGTTGACATGCCTGACTTGGCCCCTCGGTTGAAGTACAGTTTAAATCCCAATGATATCTGTTTGCTGTGTAATCTCATAGATCCGTTCATCTGGACTGATCCTCTTATGACAGTTATAGTGTGTGCACACCCCCTTTCCAGGTTCCCCCAAATGCATAGATTCCATCACACTCACTTGTTCAGGTACTTAATAAAAGTATAACACTATAAAGACCTCTCCCAAACCTGCAGCTCCAATACTACCTGTCGATACCTGTCTCATTAAAGGCCTTCCTTCAATGTTCTAATAGATATTCCCAGACGCATTGCCTTTAGTATGATACAACATCGTCAGTAGGGTATAATCACCCCCCCCCCTCCCCCTTCCCCCTTCAAGGTCGCGTGGCGCAGTCCGTTAACGTTAACGGTAGCCGAGCACCTCGGGAGCTGCTCGTCTAGTCACGTGACACCCCACACACCACAACGAGGCCAGCCGTAACCGGAAGTGGTCCCCTGAGCTGCTCACTGAGCATGCGGCATTCAGCACTGACTCAATGCCCACACAAAAAGTGGACATTGATAACGTCCAGGGGGTGGTGCGGCACTATGCGATTAGCGACCAAAGTATAAAATATTGACTTCTTGCCCCCAATAATCATTATTGAAAATGTGCCAGAATTGAATAGCACGATGGAGAACTAGGTACTCAAATTTCATACAGGCCACATAGTTTATCGTGTCGGTAGTTGCAGTAATACTTTCCAGTGACCAAGATATTGGAACAGGACCGGGGGTAACATTGTACACCATGTATGGACCAGGGTGGTATGAAAGGGTATTTATCAGCAGTGGTGATTACGTTATCGATATGTGTAGGCCGAGGTGTCAATACAATCAATCACGGCAAAACGAGATTGTGATTGATGTGATTTACCTTCAGGCACTTTAAATTATCCTGGTAGAAAAACATGGGGTGTGCCATAGCTGTCGGGAGACCGATGATTATAGACTTATCAGGTCAGAGGGAAAGCACAACGGTCCAGGCTCTAAGAGAGGAAAAGTGCTTGGTAATTGGTAGTAAGCGTTGAACAGTCACCTTGTGAACAACCTAATGAGGTACCGGGGGATTCGGGTTAAGGTGCAGCATATCTGAATCTTGGGGAATGCTGGCAATGGAAGCACGAATGATATATAGAAAGAAGAAAAAACGAAGAAGTTAAGAACTATTATATATAGATGAACGAGGAAATCGATTACTGAAAAGAAAGCGAATGCATTTAACGGTGAACAAAGACGGGGGAACTTTCTATTGGCGCAAAGGTGAGAGAAAGTAGGAAAATGAAGAGAAATAGAAGTGTACAGCATTAATTAAGAAAGGCTGAAGGAGAGAAATTGCACCGAGGGAAGGATGAGAAGTAAAAGAAAAGGAGAAAAAGGACAGCATGAAACAAACGAAAAAATGAACAAAGGGGAAAGTGGTCAGACAGAAGCATACGCATACATATAAGAAATACACAAAGTAAAGGAGAACGCAGTTTAAAAAAAAGGAGAAACACACAGAATGACTGTAAAAGGCAAAAAACATGTTTACAGCTGTAATATACGGTTATGGACAGCCTTTTAGCAAAGGGTGGCTAAAAGACACCACAGGAGCAGGAAAGTCGCCTCCAGGGTGTGGCCTGTGGTTTTATGTGTGCCTGTGACAGTCATCATTTGCCACATTGCCCTACTTCTACCCCCTAGCTTTCCCAGGGAAAGCACTGGTGGTTTACAACACCTGAGTTGTTAGGGCTGGCAGTCTTCCCACTGCCTCCCCTTCCCCTCTGCCTCCCCCCTGCCCTACCCTACTTCCCAGGCCCTGACGATCTTGTGAGAGTGCCAGCCAGGCCCGGGGTAAGTAGCAATCATCATTAGAGCACCTCGGAGCTACTCGGAATGGCTTCGTCTCAAGGCAATCAGGGTGATGTTGCAGCAGTTTGGGTGTTAACAATGTGCATGCATGTCTACAGTTGCACTATGCATACATACTGCTACATTGATGAAATATATCTAACATATACAAAGTACAATATCTGCAGTCTATATCTGATGCTATATCATTTTAGGCAAGTTTAATGCTGGTTGGGATGAAGTTTGTCACAAATAGTCAATTTCTAGTTGTTAATACCATACTGAAACTGGCCCGGGGGCCTCCCGGCCTTAACAGACACTGCCGTGGGTGGAGTAGTGACTGCGGAAACATTAATGACTTAAAATGAAGGGACATGAAACGTTGCTAAACCGTTTAAGGTTGTTTGGCAACACGACAAAGAAAAGCGGGGCTTCATCAGCGGGATGGGGTGGGAATCAGTGGGCATGAAAAACACCTGTTTGAAGACGCTTATTAAGGCAAATATCATAACCAACCGGCTCATGGAGAAAAAAGGGTAGTGTTTACAACTTTTGTTAGGACCGAGGGGATGTAAGGCAGTAAAATAAGGTGGAATCAGGATTTTACTTTTTACATTAACATCATGTTCTTTCCTATTTTTTTCTGGTTTACACTTTTTCCTAAGACGTATAATTTGGTGATGAAGATCTTCGACTGCAACTGAATTCCGGACATAATTATATTTCATGTGTAAAAATGCTGAATTAGTACCATGGTTGTGAGAAAAAGTTTTAGGATAATACCTATGAGCACTGTAAGGCCGTTTAATTCTGATAATTTGGACTACGGATCCTTCGCTGGGATTTGACAAAATAAGGAAGGAACATGCAAATGCTGACCAGTAAAAACTCAACATCTGGCCTTTCAAAATGGCGATTTTTCTCAATATACCTTCATTTGATGCTTTTTCCCACTCTGCCCATTGGGAAATTGTTTAACCCAGCTCCCACTCCCTGCACTCTAAATATTTGTTGTGAAAGCCCAACATCCAAGTTATCAAAATGAGGTGGCCTCATCAGAAATCGCACAACAATGATTGAAACCAAATTTATCAGTTTATTGTACAACATACTTTACTTTTTCAGACCAGGAATAGTGCAACGTGACCCTGACATGCGCAACATTGAGTCCATTCGGGCCAACGGCCTTGGACCTGAACTTATGTACATACAAATGGCTGTCGATGGTATATTCTGTGACAACGGTAATACTCGCTGATATCATCTGTGATATAAGTCCCCATCTGAACCCTGTGTATCCGGCTCTCAATGAACACATTGTAGGCAACAGTCATCAATATGTATATATGGCGTTAAGTTGTCTTCGCATCGGCCATCGACAATGAGTTGTATATCACACGTGGCTATCTAAATTAACAGGGCAGGGGAGGAGACTGGTACAATAAGCATGAAATATAAATGTAGACGTAGGGAGACCAGCCTCTTCCCAATAACCCGGGACGTGTACCTCTAACGCTTAACAAGTGTAGGGACGGATGTTTCACGAATATATCTGACCATTACCGAACAGGGTATCATTCTTGAGTGGCTACAGGGTAGGAAAGCATTAATTTTATAAGTTTGTCTAAGAAATATGATACTGTAATTGAGATGATGAAGCAATAATGCATATAATACGAAAATGTTGGATTCCTGGGAAATGATAACTATTCAATAGCTTTCTAAAAAAGAGATGAAAAAACCCGAGAATTTAAAACACCTACTATTGAGCTTGACTTTCCTATAGACCAATACAAACAGAACTAAATATGAACGCTTGAAAACAGACAAAAACTAACTGTTTAATACAAAGTGCCTTCCTGGTGTGGGATGGACATCCTGACAATCAACATGTCCTCTCCCAAACACTTTATCAATATTTACAGCCAATTCCCCTTTGTCTTCTCCCACTGAAACCCACTGAACATCCGGCAGTTTGGGTTGTTTTTCTGCACTTATGACCGACTACTCCACCATGTCAATCACTCCCATCATTACCGTTAATGCCAAAGCTCGTCTGGTTAATTCTGGCGAGTGAAATTAGTGACCGAAATTAGTGACTAAAATTAAGATTGTTCATGAATGTCTTATTAGGGTGGGAGGGGCAGTAGGAGGGGGGAGCCACAGAGTAATTGCAACCATAACCACAGACAAACCACCTCGCCAGCTAGCTGACACATCTGAGTGACTGAGTAATAGCAACATGTTATGATTGTGCTCTCTAATATTCTCCCACGGTACGTCGCCATAAACCTTCCTTGTAATTAACAGGCTCCATCCGTGTACGCTTTTACCAACTGCTGATATACACTTTGATAGGTTGGATCTTGGTCATTCCGCATGTACATATTGTGTGTGCTGCTGCCTTCACCTCTTACTTAGCAAAATATGGCTGACGGTAAATATTATTCTCAACAGGAGAATCATGATCTAGGTAACTTTTGAGTAGTCACGGTCTATTTGTTTAATTCAAATTCATACACAGCATTGTACTGATCATGAATTTGGAATGTTAGATTTGTTTTTTGAAGAGGACTTGCTCGTCTTTTGAAGCTTTTTCTTCCATCAATATGCTGTCTTGTGCTATATATGAATTGTTACATATCTGAGATGCGCTAATCTGAAGTGTGTTATATTCCCGGGGTTATTTTACAAAAAAAGAAATACAAAGAAAGATTAAAATCTAGAGGGTAATATCAGAAAGCACTGACTTCACCATGAATCGACCAAAATGTCGCCATGAGATGACCCAGCTTTCCAATGGTTTACCTAGAATGTCGTAAAAAACCTCGTCAATAATGATACTAACCCTTATTGAGGAAAATCGTCGACTCTAGGTGAAATTTGGACAAAGCTAGGTGAAAATAGCCTAAATGGAATAGTCTATTAGGTATTGGTGTAACTATATACCGTCAATTGAGTTGCTATAATATAACTCAATATGGAATGTGGACTTTGCATGATACCTAATTGGAGTAAAGGATTTAGTTTTGATATGGGGGCTATTTGACTGCTGACAAACGGACACACATTCTTTTTGCATCCAACGAGATTTACTTTATGTTTTTAAAAAGGGGTCAAGTTAATTTGTTTTCAGCGGAATACCACTGTAATGCAAATGCCAATTCTAGGTGAAATTTGGACAAAGCTAGGTGAAAATAGCCTAAATGGAATAGTCTTTTACCTGAAAAAAATCGATAGTCACACCTCCCCTACATATAAGTCCCAGAGCACCGGCTGTTGCACCTCTCCGACTCTTTGTGGAGGGGCAGTAAGAACCGGTCCTGCAAATAAGTATCAATATCACAACTCAGCTCCTTTACCCACACTCATCCAGAACCCAGTTACTCCTCATCATAGTTACGACTCCCTAATAACTAGTTACGGCACTTCCAGACTCCACCCGCGCCGTTTTATGTGACCAACCCCTCAATGTGCGGTCATCATTAGCTACAACGGCTCTCTGGGTAATCGTCGGTCACTTCCGGTTAGGTCCAGTTTGTCTCATCTTGCAACCTCCCCTCTGCTTTGAGACGCTTCTGGCGAAACTGGCTGCGGCTAGACTTCCGGTTAGTGGTGTTTAAGGCAGATAGGGGACGTTAAATGTTCTGCTCTTGAGGGATGAAATGTTGGGAGCAGCGTTGGCTTGACATAGGTTATAGATGCAAAACAGCGACGATCCTTCATCATTGTACATAAACTTGGGATTTAATATTTTGGATTATGAAATACCAGTTATGTCACCAGTGGCAGTGATGCAGGGTTTATTGCCCTCCAAGGATGAATATCAATTAACCTATGAAACTACTCCAGCAGCCGTTCAGATTCACTTGAGAAAGAAACAGGGAGCTGCTCACTCGCAAACATTCCTACTAAGGTGCTCGCTCTGACCTGGTTGTGGCGGTCAAGTGAGCCCTGCAGGAACCAAAGGCTTGTAAGCTTGGTAGCTGAGCAGTTGATCTACTCACTGATCTGCTCAAGTCTCTCCTCAGGCCACTTCCTGATCTGCCCACCTACAGATTCTGAATGACCTACTTATGGAGCATCTCACAGGGTATTGGTGTAACTATTATACCGTCAATTGAGTTGCTATAATATAACTCAATATGGAATGTGGACTTTGCATGATACCTAATTGGAATAAAGGATTTAGTTTTGATATGGGGGCTATTTGGCTGCTGACAAACGGACGCACATTCTTTTTGCATCCAACGAGATTTACTTTATGTTTTTAAAAAGGGGTCCAGTTAATTTGTTTTCAGCGGAATACCACTGTAATGCAAATGCCAATTCAATCGAACCAACAAAAATCATGACTACGATGGCAGAGCGTAAACAAGACTAAATTTCAGCCACTGAGTCTTGACCACTGTTATTGTCAAGGAACGATAATGTTATTGTAATGGGTATTTGTCCTGTCACATCCGTCTCTCGGAGTGAATATTAAGGGGTTATCTGATTGCCCCAAAGATCAACCAACTGTTTCATAATGCTTGCTTATAACGTTAGGAGTAGGTCCTACAATCGTAAAAAAACACACCTGATATACACTAAGCTACTAGGATGCTAGTATTCTAGGGAAGCCACACGACGATAAGTGATAGAAACACGCATTATAAAAAATACATCTGCCTCACGTTCTTGTTATGATCATGATCAAAATGTACTCATACATATGAATGACCTACTATTATAAAATACATCTATAGTAAGATGTAGAGCTAAAGGAATAGTCACCTGATAACTCATTGTGCTGCTTTATGGTATATCCTCCAGGGTCCCAGATGCATCAGCCGGTGATCACCTAGTGGGAACAACTAAATCTGCCTCAGGGGTCGCTTTACTACACCATTGATAGACAGAGATGGTCATCAGCAACCTACTCCAAGCGAATAAGTAAGTGTGTGCTAATATGTCACCCTCTCATAAATAATCATCAAATATGAATGTGACAATTACAGTGTGAACAATTACCACACAAAAGTAGCAATCAGCCATTCTTGAAGCGGCTCTTCTATTTGAAATACTTGTCTATCACATCATTTATTATTAGTGAAGGCTTTCCTGAATAGTTTTCACTATCTCCCCCTCCAAGTATACACACTGAATTAAGGAACCATAAGAACTGATGCAATCGTTTTTAACAACTATGTTAATAACTATTATATGACAGTGGATGATATGTGTCCAAAGCCACATGTAGTGTAACCTTTCTAGCAGGGGTATGTTTCAAATAATGTAGTCTGTAGCCATGGCAACATAACTTAAGGGAAGGGGACCAACCGATCCTTAAAGCAGTAATTTCTTTTGATGGTATAACCCGTCCGGAAGCTAGGGATGTTTTTCAGGTGGAAGTTAAAGGTAGCATTCAAACTTAACCCATTCAACACACTCTGCAAATTACTGGCAACTTTAATTGTGTCGATGCATGGTTGCATAATCATCAAAAAGCCCAGTGTTTGATCAACTTGGTCAAGGTACTGCTCTGGTATCCACCCAAGATAGTGATACTGCAGCCTGCAGACAAATGGTATCTTGATACTCAGTAGAAACTCTACAGAACCAGCACAAGATGAAGCAATTAAACATATCCCGTGTCAGGAATAGTAAAACAGCACTGTAGATACCTAATTAGCCCGAGCTTGTGTATGGGGGAAATAGAATGTTGCCTCGGTATCTCACTTTGTCATGTAATAATCTCCAGAAGCCAGACAGTTATTTGAGATTATTGGACGAGAGAGGGGAGGAATCAGTAAGGCAGAGGGAAACCTTTAGCAGTCCTGTGCCATATTAAAATGCCACTTATACTGATAGGCCGTGTGTCTAGATAGACATATCAATTAAGGTTTTGCTTTGCAGTTCATTAACCAATAGGTTCATGCCATGGTTTTGTTGATCTGTCATCTGACATGCCCTATATTAAATGTAGTTTATATTAAAGCTGTACAATAATTAGAGCATTATTATATCACTAATTTTAACTGGTATACACAGATACGTACAGTAGTTAATTTGTCAGAAATATCACATCAATGCGTAGGAAATAAATCCATATTCCTTATTATCTCTGATGACTACATATAAAAGGTCGAAATTGGACCTTGCAGAAATTCAAGACATCCAAGCATGTTGGCAAATGTATCATCCTCAATGAGCTATTTTATAAGTTCATCTCAGTCGAAGCCATTTAGCTTACGAAATAATCAGCATTTTATCTAGTTAGGTCTCTTGCAGTGTTTTGTGATACGGGATGGGTCGTATCAATTTACACAATATCCGATCAAGACGACGTGAAGCCCTCAATAATCTAATATTAAGGATGACAGTTGTATGCATGTGTGTGAACTTCATCAGATCACAAATGGTAAACAGTTTAAGAAAATAGATGGTACATGTATGAAGTGTCAGAGACCAACCTACCAATTAGAGTTTGTAACGATGAAATCCTATTATAACCATTAGTCTGAACTTAAAATAAGTTCCATGAGAGTGGCAATCAATCTAAATGCTGAGGGAAATAAAAAGCAAATTAAAGGGGTACACGGTTTGTAATGGGCATCGGGCCCATTCAGGTCCGCCCATTTTAAATATACGTATCTCTTTGGCACTGAGTCAAAATCGCATCAATACCATAATTGTGGCAGGGGTAAACATTCGCTCAAAAATGAA
This sequence comes from Harmothoe impar, assembly GCA_947462335.1. Taxonomy (NCBI): domain Eukaryota; kingdom Metazoa; phylum Annelida; class Polychaeta; order Phyllodocida; family Polynoidae; genus Harmothoe; species Harmothoe impar. The sequence continues at coordinate 48,265,998 of OX381710.1, forward strand.
GGACAAAAGAACAAAAAACAGTTATTAAATCTGGGAAGAATTGAGGAGTACTAAATAGAGACTGCAACTAGTATAGAAAAGACATTAGACATTGGAATCTATTGGACATAATTGGGGAGTAGTCAATATACATGCAAACATGCAATTTGTATATTAATGTGTCGATTTAACTTTCTTTGGCTTATACATTGCTCAGGCTTCCAGCATATTTGACATTGATCATTATCGACGACGAGTCAGATCAGGCAAAACAAGATTACATCAATGAAACAGAGCTTTTATTTCCTACATAATTAGAGAGACATAGAGACACATAGTTATACATAGAGAGAGGACCAACAGAGAGGCATACAGAAGGATAGCGAGAGCCACATAGACACCTATAAATTTAAATAGGGATAATTCTGGTCTCTCCGTATATAGAGGGCCATGTTAGTTCTGAGGATGGAATTTCTCACGGGATTCAGCTTGGTATCAAACATGCCCCCCCCGTTTGTTCACTATAGAGATAAACTCAAGGGTTAGTAGGCTGGATATTAATTTCTTCTATTTCATTGTATTTTTCTTGAAACATGAAAGTACTAGCTAACCTCTGTGTTAACCACCATAGTCTAGAAGTATTTAGATTTCGTCAGGATTTTCGCCACGAAGCCCATATTATAAGTAGTCACAAATAGTGTAAACATAATAAGGCGTCCCGAGCTAGTTTCTGAGATATCTGGCTTTGAGTTTGGAGTGATCTGTAATAGGATCATATGGTGATAGTATTATGTGCATGAAATAGCATCTTAAAGTAATTAACTTTCCCTATAGTTCTCTCAGGATATAGTCTATAATATTTTACACCCAGAAAAAATATTTTGAACATATGGTCCCCTGCATATTTTACAGGTTTTTGGTGTTTGGAATTAAAAAAAAATAAATGGAGCACACAGTCTTGATGTGATACAGATATAGCTTTCAGAATACCTACTACCAGAGCCCCAGTAGAGTAGGGGTAAAGCTTTAGACTCACATGCAGGAGGATTCAAAAATATCACAAAGCAGAATGTTGATGATAGAAGATAAGTACAACAATAATTATTTTTAAATAAATCTAAATTCTTGCCATCCCAAAATAGGTCAAACACCCCCACTATAGCGCATCATATATGTGTGAAATCAATGAATGAGGTAACAGTTCTAACATGAGGCCATGTTATACAACAACACTTCAATCTCCTTCATAATGAGTAGTTAATACCCTATATAGCCTAGGGAACGTACCATGTGGTGCAGAAGGTAGTCGACTCGCACTGGTAGGTCAGAAATAGGTGAATGTACTCTATGGTTGTATAACAGGACAGGGAGTGAGAGGCATCCAGATATATACACAGGGAAAAGAGCAAAACAGAGAAGGACAACCAGATAAACAGAGGACATACTGGGACGGAGACAGGGCAGAGGCAGGGACAGAGACAAAGATAGGGGAAGAAGCAGGGACAAAGACAAGGATAGGAGCAGGGACAAAGACAGGGGCGGGGACAGGGGCAAAGACAAGGACAGAGATAGGGGAAGAGATAAGGCCAGAGATAGCGGCTGAGGAGCCTCAGACACCAGATGCATCTGTGGTAAAACATCCATTCCACTACCACGCCGCTGAAATGGGAACTGTGTAAAACACGATGAGCGATGGGCACTTATCTGAGGCAAAGATCATAATCAGAATGAAACATCATGTGGATCTGGGGATGCCGCTGATCAGATGCTGCTGATTAAGTTGACAGACAGGTGGTTTTACTACCAGTCCCATTCCAGCAGGCTCAAACCTCTGAGGGGTCCTGTAACCTTGGTATTACTGCCACCCACCCACAGACCCCACATCGTGATGTGGTCTAGGGGGCGTACTGGTAGTGGGGATAAGAAATGTGCCAGTGTTAACAATACAAGGCTGATTATGATATCGAAGCTGTATTGTAATTTGTATCAGAATATTGAGGTCATCAGATATAGGGTAAGCTCACCTATTTCCGACCTACTACCATGTGTCGACCACCTACTGCGTCATATTCCCATGCCCCTATGCTATACAGGTTATTAATGCTTTGTTGGAAGGGAAATTGAAGTGTTGTTACATTCAATCAAACCATTATCCTTTACACATTCTTTTATTATCATATATATAATATGCACTGAAGTGAGGCTGTATGACCTGTTTTGAGATAATAGAATTCAGGAATTATCCATAAATGTTTACTTTTAGTGTTTCTTTGTAGCCATTTCTTCTAACCAATTTACTATTTTGTGATGTTAAATGAATGGATGCATATCTAATAAATTCAAATCATAGGTTTCTCACGAGAGTATCTTCATAAATTAATTTTGGAGGCTATTCTTCAAAACCAACAGATTTCACCATAAAGCGACCATAATTTCACCATGAGACGACCTCTATGTTCAGTGTGTTGGCTAGACATCCAAAGTAATGGTGATTCTGTAAGGAATTCAACATTTATACCTACTTTTTGAAATGTCAGAAGATAAAGAAAAAGCGAGATTATTGGGGGAATATCAAACCAATAAAATTCTACTATCAATTTCCTCAATAAGTTGGGCTGGTCTGGTTATAGATATAAAAGTCTTCATATTATTCTAATTGAGTTAAGACCAGTCGACTCTAGGTCAATTTTGGTCAATATTGAGTGAAAATAGGCCATTTAGGATTTCTAATGTAAGGGCAATAATATGCATGTAACGTTGCTTACAAAATTGTCAAATCCAATTATTTGACCTCTTTCGACCATCATCTGATGTCTGGTACAGCATGCCCGTTGTCATTCTTATATTACATCACATTATCAAGCATCTTCTGATGGTCATGAAAAACTGTGACGGGAAGGGTCGACTTATGGTGAATCTACCCTATATATATCAGTCCACTTTACATGAACATGAGTTTAGAGCGACCCCCTTTGGTAATCCCTGAAGCAGACGCAATCGTGTTATGTATTGTTCTTCACATATACTCCACGCAGATAATTGAGTAAAGAAACGATTAAACATGCAAGAATTTATCGTGCATATACGCCTTCTACTTCACCAACTTGTTAAGAGAATAAAATTAATGTAACTTATAGGTCTCTTCCGGACCCATATATAGACATGGACCATAATTGGACAAGTGATTTAATAAGGGTAATGCAGAAAAAGATCGAACGAAAACACTTTCTGGTCTAAAAGTATGTGCTGTGATCGAAACGCTTCATGTACATTATGTGGTATTATTTATCAGGCACATACATCTTCGTTTGGAATACCTAGCTTTTAGATACGACAAACATGATGACTTGAACATAGGCGAAGTTTTCATGAAGATAATTTACCTCTAAAAGAAGTGATATTGATTGTTATCTATATGAGCAGTTTCGCTGTGATAAAACATTAAATCTAATTATCAAAATTCGATTTCCTTTGAAATAAAAGGAAAACTGCATATACCGGTATTTCCCTTTACTTTCTGCTTTCTTGACAGGTCAGATAATGTTCTGTTTTCAAATGAGAAACAAACTGATTGTTATAAGATTTCTGTATTTGTACGTATTTGCAAGCAAAATAATATTTTAGAGGACCTTCAGTACCCTCAGGGTGTATTTCAAAGGATCACCAGTACTCTCATGATATATTTCATAGGACCTTAGGAACTCTCAGGGTGTATTTCCATAGTCTCAAGAAGTATTTCAGAGTATAAATAAAGAGACAGACATCTGGAGTTATTGGTTGTTTCAGCCGAACAACATCCTTTGTACTGAATACATCTTTTTTGTAAGGGTATTTGCTGCCGATGTAAGATTTTATATATTCAAACGTGCTTGGGCTATCAGGAAAATGAGTGTGATCGTATCAATGGATTATGTATACAAATGGGGTGGTCAGCATTTGGATTAATCAACTTAAGCCGTCTGTTTGTCGGACCTATATATTTTATAAGATGGAGAGATGGAATTAGTCTGTCTTCAACTGAATCGACTTGGCGAAATCAAATTAAAGATTCAGGCCTGACTAAACAATGGGCGAAGCAGATCTAAAAGAGGTAAAAAGGCGAATCAACTTCTGGCTCAACCAAGCAGAGTTTTCATCCTGTCGATGCAATGTCAAATGTGCCATACTTACATGGAGCAGTCTTAATTTTCCATAACATACTTTATGTTGCAACAGTTAAACAATGAGTGAAATTGGATATGGTTACAATCGTACCAGTGTTACTCTTATTTTGTTCTGTAAAATGGCATCATAATTAAACTGTAAACTGTGTGATCAATATAGTCACATAAAAGGTAGTATGACGTAAGACGTTAGCTATTCTGCAAAGCAATCTAGTTGGCGCAGTTAGTGAAACAGCACCCTGTCTTCCTAAAGATAACATCGCTTGGTAACCACAATTTACTATATCCAATCAATAGAATTTCGTTTGCCTGCTTTATTAGGCATACAGTGACATCTTTAACACATTGTTGTATTCAGTGAAGTAAGATTTTCTTCCTGACTAGATCGATACCAGGGATACCAATGTCTAAAATCAATACATAATTCATGTCGGCCGCCGTCACTGGTGGTGGAAGTCACACTAACACCCCTTTGTCCTATACTACATCTATCAGGACAGGATAACAAAAAGATAACTATGGACTGCCAAGGCTGCATTGATTTCCTTGTACATCTCGTACAGTTAGTTCTACTAGATGCCTGAAAGAAGCAGCCAGCTCCCTATACACTCTGCAATTAGTGACTGAAGATAGTCACTGCCTGCCATTTTGCTTAAAGATGGGTTGTCACCTAAAATTCGTCAATTTTCTATTGATGCCATAATACTATTGTATATCCAATGCTATAAATACTCCCTTACTTTTAAAAGGATGGCATATATCTAAATCTATCAAATAAGCATATTTAGTGCAATCATTTCTACTGTAGGTCGACACTAAAATCCCCTGTGTTGTGGTACTGCATGGCTCAGTGCATTTTCTACCAGGCTAGTTTACCCTGTACTCACCTGGGGGAGTGACTGAGTCATTGAGGTGAATAGGCTATATCGTTAACTATCTAAACTCATGTATTTATAGACAAATATCTTGCAAATATTGGGTACTGTGTATTAGCCTAAATGATTATGGAACCCATGGCATCCCTTTTAAGGAAAAAGTTTGGGAAGTGTATTAGCTGATATACCATCTTTAAGCAATTGCCGCATTTTTACATGTACTCTTTGAGGTGTAAATGGTTAGACATTGTGGAGTCTGCTTGTTTAGCAATGACATTCACAATAAAGCAAAACTGACTACTGAAATTAGTTGAACAATAAATGAGGCAATCTTAGCCCGACAACCCTGAAGTCTCATGTTAATTTACATGGTTTTAGAGCAAACTATCCCTAACGATGTTCTATATAATTATTGACCAGGATAGTGCAATAGGGTATGCGAAACATGTCTGCCAAGAACTCTGGGAGTGGGGTGGAACATCTCTATGATCATGTACCTGTACTAAGGTCAGAATAGAGGTAAATGTGGAGTACTCGTTGTCATCGTACCACACATTGGACTGAGAACCACCATGATGTGCCCTCCTTAAAAAATATCTATTACAGTACACCCATGATAGACAACTTGTTGTTGTTATTGTTGTTGTTGTATTCTTGTTGTTGCTGTTGTTGTTGATGTTGCTGCTCTGTAGCATATTGCAGTATGTCATGAGCAATTCTGACTACAACCGATCACCTTATAGTTATACCCAATCTTTGGTGATGACAATTTACACTGCAATGGCAATCAACAATACATAATTATGTAGAAAGTGGTGGCTTACCTATAGAGATACTGTTGATCTGTAGCATTATGCTCCTTGCCGGAGGCAGAGCGTTATTAACCACATCCAATGTACCTTCTAACTCCATCGGCTGTCACTGCTTTTCCTAGCCACCTTATATTCGCAATCCTCACTTCCGGCAGAAGTAGCCGAGGAGATGCGCGCAGCATTGAGCGGGGATGTTTGTCTGAGAAGATCAAGGAAAAAAGTTTCATAATGAGTATTTTTCAAAGGGAAAGCATCTTTGAACATGATCATGATATTATTGACAAAATACTGTTTTATCATAGCAATTTATCATTGTACATTGACATGCAGTCCAGAACAGAGACTGCAGAAAACGTTAATTGTATTATCATCAGAAGCATAAAACGGAAGATTAAGAGAGCACTTTTCATGTTGAATTGAATTTTCTTCTAGCTGGATTCACTCACTAATACATTTTTGATACAGGTATGTTCATGTATCAGTATAAAGGCAACGTCTCGTTACCGTATAGTCTAGCGTCTTTATTGTTGAGACATGTTACAAATGAAAAAAAAAAGAGAGAAACGCATCGTTAAATTATACTGCGTCCATATTTTGTAATTGTATTTTGAACATCACATAGTGAATAAATACTTTTATAAAATCAAATATTGCCCTTCGGTATATGATTATATAATTATACTGGTAGCTCATTGTATAGCCTGTCATAGAATTACATCTCCAACAGCCACGATGACACTTGACCATACTGTTTGGTGATATATGGCTATGTGCAGGTTTTGTCAGGTTAAGTGCATGGTCTGCAGTATGAGGAGGGGTGAGAGCAGCCCTTGGAACAGCCAGCTACTCAGGGCAGCCTATAAAATGATAGCACGCATCAATTATTGAGTTTGTGACAAAAGGTTGAGCGTCCTGGGAGAGTGGCTGGGCGGAGGAGCATTTGGTGCAGGTCGGGTAATGTTTTAATACGTGGTGAGAGGGCACAGAGATGAGGGACATAATTGGTAGAGGGTAAAGTGGACGTGCGATGAGGGTTGGCCCCTGAGGTACCCCCTACCGCCTTCTATGCACACGCCCCCTCTCTATGTGCACTTCCTTACTACCCCCCCCCCCCCCCCAACACACACACCACATACATAGGCCTTTTCACAAGCCATGGTCCCAACATGGGATGTAGGGTCAGCAAGTTTTAAAATTAATGTCACGTCGCGCTGAAACTTTGTGACCGGTCAGGGCTAGAGACCATTCTATGCAACCATGCCCCACATCTCTTTTCCAGACACACGGGGTCCTGTTGAAGGAACCCACCCCAGAGTACAAACTTATCAAGCTTTTATATGGAAGGTTATTTTGAGGCCAAGGCGCACCACCACTTTTTTAAAGGAAAGAAAACGGAGGGATACAGGCATTAGTGTACCACATAACGTATTGTTTCCATTATAAGCCATGGCTTGGCCAATTTAAAGTGCACTGTCTCTTGATATATTCCCTGGGCCTTTGCTGCACGGAAGGGTAAATGAACGGTCCAACTACACAAAGTCACATTATGTAACAAAAGCTCTAGAACCCTTGATAATTGTCGATTAATGAACTTTAAAAAAGCACACCCCCTAAAAGAAGTTGACGTCGATCAGTCCTGTTTTTCTAGACCCGGTCGAGTGACTGGAAACAAACCTTCTTATCTTTTTGGCCTTATGTGGGGGTACATCAATCATTTTATTTTACCCCACACTTATGCTTAACAGGGAGCCCCACACCATACCCTCCACCGTTGTGGTGTCTAACCAGGATTTGATGAATCTTCATGTAATCACCAACACTACCCTTGAGTAGGACAAAACTAGATCCTTGTCTATTTTCTTCATCGTCTGTGGTGGGAAATCGATTATAACATTTCCTTGCCAACTAGTTTTGTCACAAGAATTCTGAATTATCCCATTATAATTATTTACACTAGACCATCAACCAGACTCAGCATAGTGAGGGACGTCTGGGACAGGGCTATTAAGGCCCAGTGCCCCTATATATAGGGCTGAGTACCTGTCCCGACTGCACTCTGACTGTTACTGGACGTGCAGTAAGATCTGCGGGTTTAAGAAGTTGTAGCAAGTATAAGCGAACTGGCAGAGAGTAGAATGCGAAGAGTATGAATAAATTAAGATGATTGAAAAACGTGGTTGACATTGATAGGAGAGATTATACATACCTACAAACATGAGAATATAACAGGAAAGGGAGATGTTTGCAAGATATACATGTAGAGAGATCAAAGGAGGAAGGGATAGAAGGAGTGAGGGAGTGAGGGAGAGAAGTAAAAAGAAAGTCAGAGAGGAGAGAGGGAAGGAGACAAGTGAATAGACAAACAGTCGGAGTGGACGGTAATATGTGTGCTCTATTAGACTGCACGTTCTTTGAAAGACGTCTCTTCCATCATCGATAAATCACCAGTGATAAAAAGCCAAATCCATCTACCGTCCAGAAGACAATGAGCTAAAGGGATCAGTTCTTTTTCTCTCTTTCAGACTGCTGTAGGGCGCAGAGCTTGGAGGGTGAGAGACCCCCTGCTGGGTACCCTTGGAGGCTACCCGTGCTCCAGCCTCCTACCCATGTCTCACTGCCCTGACTATACTATATCCCTCAGCCTCTTGTGATGTGGTCCTAGGTAAAGGGAAAATGAAGGGAAGAAGAACACCAGGGGTGACCCTATACTGAACTCAGCGATAGGCTCAAAGTATGTACATAAATATTGTTGGTCATGAGACAAATCCAGCCAACTTATGTTTACGGTTCATCTAAGAACGATGTAATTTACAAAGGGAAATTTTCCCTTTTCAATGAGCATTTAAACCAGTAATACCATACCAACTTCTGTAATGTTCCTTTGCTCGGCTACTTGAGGGAACTGAATGCTCTGCGGGGGTGTAGTGGGGATTGGGTTCGCCATATTCTCAGAGAAGTAGTATACTATACTGCAGGATACCCCACCTTCAGGGGTGCAACCATTATAAGATTGTGGACCGATCTTGACTCATGCACATGGGCATGCCCGCCCCAGGCCCACACCACTTCTCCATTCCCCATCCCCCTCTCCACCCCCACCACGACCCCCACAAATTTATATTCAATATCCACTAGCCGCCCGAATGCTTGATCATCCATCACAAAAATGAAATCATCCGAGCTGGCTGGGTGCGGGGAGAGGGGCCGTGGTGTGGGCACCACCGGCGGTGCTCTGGGTTAGGCTGGGTTCTGGAGGACCCTACGGCAGGGACCTGGTCACAAGGCTCCAAGTCTCCTCCTGGGCAGCAACCTAGCTCACAGGGCTCTGTTGCATAATCTGAACTGCTATGGGGTGTCGCAGAATAGCAAAGGCTTGTGGATAGGGGTCCGGAGAGGTCCACCCTCAAGTCAGGGAGTCACAGAAATTAAGTGCTCCAGGTAAAAAGAAAAAGCCCTTTTTTAGACCATTTATACTATACAGCCAAACTTGGCTCGCTGGGTCGCTTAAATTGTTGTATCAGGTCGCCTGGACAACAGCCCAGGTCGCCATAAGATCGCTATTGGCCCCTCACTGAATTGACCATGACTTAAAAAAACGATGACACAGCGGATTGAGCCTCCCCCACCCCCCCTCCCAAGCCTTGATCTGTTGAAATTAGTCTGCTGGGTGCAACACACCCCTGGAGAAGACAGATCAGCCTAGGGCTATTACTATAACCTGGGCACCTGACCTCTAAACCCTAACCTGGGTAGACTGACCTGCAACTGAGCCTACCAAGATCCAGACGCTGCCCAGACTCAGACATCGTTATTGTTAATTAAAGTTAGACAGATTTATCGTTCTATTTACGTTCTACGGACTTAGGCTTGTAAACGTATGATAAAGTGCGGTTCTACCAATTCAGATGATTTTAATTATCGCCATGTACATAGTTACAGTTACTAATTATATCATTAAGCAGTGTTAAGGGCTCCGGTATATTGATGAAAAGGTACTTCACAATGTAGTAAATTAAATAGTCTGGAAAATACCACATTTCAAATAGGCTAACACAATCATGTATATAGCCTGCTTCGTAGGGTATGTATTGTGGTTTGTATTTTCCATGTGATCGATGCGTGTAGAGTTTCCCACAAGGTAATCAGGAATATATCTTCACAGGATACAGCAAACATGTACACGTGTGTAAACAGTACCACTGCAACCACTATGCCTAGAGCACCACCATAGGCAGGCGAGACGCAGGATAAAATCAAATCCCCTAGAAAACCGAATTACCTTGTCCATTCTGCCCTTTGTATATAGCTCTGTAGGGACCAGGGCTATAGGGATGTCTGCAGGTTCTCTAGATATGATAAACCCCCAATCCTACCTCCCTATTGGTCATAGAGCCTGACCCCAAGTCAGTCCCATAGGGGCGTCACAGGCAGACTGTAATGCGAATCCAGCAAAAGTGGCAGGACAATGCTATAAAAGCAACAATGGAAACAAGATGGCGGCCTACATAGGACGAACTGCTTTTGACCGTTATACCCTCAACTGTGCTAAGGGCGCGGATAGCTGATGAGATACAGAAAACTAGATAAACCACATGAAGTTAAAACACCCCGAACCACTGCATGATGGGTAACAGGATCCGGAAGTGGGTGCGCGGTGTATGATGGTCGGAAGTAGGTTGGGGGTAATGCGGCGTGATAGTCACACATACTCAGTAGGTGGCAGCTCCCCCATGCCGGCGGGCGGCCAGAATTAACGTTGGGATAATTCAATGGACCTTGATGCCCTCTGGTAACGACCACACAGGGGTGGGGTAAGGGTGTGGATCCTGTGGGAGGGGGAGGGGTCAGCGTCTGGGTGAAAGTTGTGTGTGACTGTCAGGGAAGGGAATGAGGGTAACAGGGAAATCAGCCCTCAGGGGTGTCTGTAGGTTTAACCACGTCATTCTGACCACAGCAGGAGTGTAAGGCAAAGGGCAGGGGATCAAGCACAAACTCTCATTTGGTTCTTTATTCAATAATGTTCGGGAGTACTATGTAGACTTCGTTTTGCCTCTGGGTGTATCATATCAATCACAGATGTTGAGCCACACAAGTTGTTTAGTATTGTTGGAACTATTAGATTTTAACATAGGATCTTACAGTCTTATGGGTATGTGGTAGTTCCACTACGCCAATGGCATTGCCCAAACTATATACTACTATCAAGTAGTATATAATTGCAGCTCAGAATCAGGACTCTTGTATAAACTCAGTCATAATTAAACCAAACCCCATTGTCTTCTAGAAATATAATTTCTGAATTCAGTATCACAGATCACATATTCCTGACAGGACTAATCTAGACCGTATTTTCATTGACCACACAATTTTATGTCCATCTATCATATATGGCATTGTACATACTACCCCAAACGTACTGTATAGGCTACTTTACCTCTTGGTATGTATGGTATACGTTGATACCTACTTCCAGCCAATGACCCTCACACGTCGACACAGCCATACTGCCCTTATCTCCGACCACATGGACAATTGGCTGATGATATCAGCTATAGGGCTGTACACTGTCATTTCCCCTCGGGTGAGTAACTCAATGGAGAAGTGATGTGCCATTGTATATTGTGTATTGGCATTATTATACTACAGAGTACAGTGCTTATCGGTATATAATAAAGCTAAGTATGAATAATTCGTCACTATTAAATGGAAGCTTTCTAATTCACAATTCGGAATTTATAAACGCATGTTTTGACAATATTATGTAGATCAAAAGTCGCCGCTTTTATATTATCACCCCATAATTATAGAATGCTCTTCCTAATAAAACCCAACTAAGTATTATTATTATCAGTCAAGCTGTGTTCTTATCATTATCTAATTGTTCAAAAGTAATGTTCTCTATTATATAACACGCGTAAACACCTCGTATGGTAGAGAAACCATATCTCGTATATGTAAAGCAAATTTAAGGTCTAATCTCCATATTATTCCAAGCTGGCTTGGCCATGATAAGAATTGAGGGATGGTGGGGTGATGGTCAATCTGGGTCAGGACCATTTCCCTCTATAATCAGATATCACCGCCATACAGGGCACCATAACGGGATATATACACTGTAGTGGATGCCCACACGGACCCTCGCCCGTCAAGTAGGCTTTGATAAAGTGATTTGCAAATGTCGGACAACGAATGTAAATTGATAAGGTTGTCCCTTTGGGAACTTCTCTCTGCAGTGGAGGCTGACAACGGACTGCATTATTCAATTTCTTATAGCGGATAAAAACACAGGCCGTGAATGGTTCGCAAACACTGGTGATGCTCGGGGGATGAATCCCAAAAGTATATTGCCATGATTTTGTTTTACCCTCATAAATTCTTATTGCCCTTCAAAATCAAATCGAGTGATTTGAGATAACTTTGGATGACCCCAGTTGTATTGGACGAGACGAGGTGAGTGCTTTTTTTGAAGTATGTAACAACAGTTGTTGCCTTAATGTACGCAAAAGATTAACCTTCAGCACATATCCAACTATTGTAAAGTGTACCATAGTGCATTAGCCCAGGTATGCCTACATTACTATTAGCAAAATCAATAACCGACGTTAAGGACATACACCAGTGCTACAGTATTCATCTGTCAGTAGAAACAAAATTATTCATTCCACTTCATTTAATACAAATACATTGGTACCTATGATTTTTCCTTTGTCTGCCGACATAACATTTTTAACACAAACACGACGAAACATAACGCAACATAATGGTACTAATCCGTGGTGAGTATACCTTTCTGCGCATAACCAGACGACAATTGCACATCCTTTATGAATGCGATTAAAACGATCACACTCTAATCTCTTCATTAAATGCTGTGCATATTCAGACCGCTGCTGGGGAGTGACATGAACATTCCTGAGACTGTATTGGCAGAATATTCAATGACAGACTATAGACCTTGAGGAGAAGGGTAGGGACATAAGATAGTGATCTGTATTCATGATATTCAGGAGGAGGACTTCCATGAAGCCACACTGGAGGATGGGTAAACAGTATGTGAGGTACAAACATGACTGGGGTACAATGCCCACAGCCCCCCTCCACACACACACAGTAAGATGACCATACTACCCATACAGGTCATACTAAATGGAAGCTTGACTGGTGTACACCACCCTAGCCACTCCAGCCCAATTGGGGCCACACCTCAGCCCAGCCATTCGCCCAAAATCAAATCCAGCTCAGTTTGCCCAACTCTAAACAGCCAACCTGAGCTAAAATTGAATTGGCCCCGTGCGCCATTTACTTTCGCCTACTTCAAATAGTATATAAAATCGTGTTATTTACAATTCAAAGTGTTTGATCCTTAATGACTGTTTCGAAGACCTAGATACATATGGACCTTCGTTTGCTCCATATTCGATATCTGTATGCATATTAGAGATATTCTAGCTATTTTTCAATGATATCATGTTTGATGGACTGATTGTTCGGCAAATTCCGTTAGGAAACATAAGCCATGGCCATAATAATCCCGTTCAGCAAAGTTACAAAAGAGGCATCAGATGAAGGCCTGCTACGGTCTTAAATTTTCTTTGGCGTGGTGTTGAATGTTTTGATCCTTCTTCTTGGGATTAAATAGTTTTTCTTTGCGATTGAAATTGATAAGACTATGCAATTATACCAGAGACTTTTTGTATACGTTACTTTGTTTAATATCATTTCTACAGTGACAAAACATCCATGTACATTCAAAACGGTTTAATTGAACATTAAAACATCATTACTTCACAGAAGTAATCTTGAGGTGTATCAGGGAAAAAATGGGATTCTTCTTACATGATCGGAGTTCTTTACCAATAGGATATGAAAGGATTAAGTATCAACCAGGCTTTTCAGGTTTTTGGACTCTGAATTCTAAACCTGTCTGTAATGGAATATTCCCTAGACAATTGGGGAGTTATGCGATAAATCCCTTCTAGATATTAATTGCCAATAGGGCAGTAATTGTTGAGAAGCTCTTACCTAGGATGAACAGGGAAATGTGACTTTCTAAACAATCTGTGCCTGGGAAATATCCGATAGGGTAGGTTCACCACTTTCAACCGGTCTGATTCATGTTTTTTCATGAGCTACCTTTCAGGTCTAACTGCTCCTAGAGTTTTTTGTGCATATCCTTCAGAATTGAACCAAACTTTAGGTATTGCTCTGGAGACTAACTTTCATAATGTCTTACAATGCCATACATCAGTTTACAGTATTTAATTCCATGATTTATCAGAGTATTCAGAATTGCCCCTTTTCACCCTAAGTCAGCCAAAATGCACCTTGAGTCAGCCATATTTCAACCACCAGAAATATGTGGAATAAACCAGTAATTTTCTGATTTTCATAAATGGATGAATGCATGAATCATATATTAATATGTTACAACTAACAATAGAGAAGAAAATGATCTATTGAATATGGAATAATCAAGACAAAGTCAGTACTGTACCTTAGGTGAATACAATTGCATTATGAGCTATCAATACAAGTAAATATTACTTGTATGAGCAATGAGGACCAAATATAACATTATAGACATGCAGTATGGAGTTCTATTGAATATATTGGGGGCTCTGCCTTCTCACCCCCTTTCCCCCTCCCCCTCTTTTTGCGTTTCACCCTTGCCTTCTATACAATACACAAGTAGGCCTGCTATCCTTAACCCTGTAGTAGAAGAGGGTATTCTGGAAGGAGGAGGTATTCACAAGGGTAGGGGGAATGTTATTGGACATAAATTCAAGGTGAGAGAATTCCAGGGGAGATTCCCGAGAATAAAACCGCATGGTTGACTTAAGGTATGATGTGGCTGACTTAGGGTGAATTCATGGCTGACTTAAGGTGAAATGGGTATACCTTATGAAATCAGTCCTAAATATAATTTAGGAAATTAATTTTGCTCAATAAAGACATGATTTGTATGATTTAGATACATATGCAGCTCACAAAACTGATTGACACTGTGTATGAAAGGGACAAACACTTCAAATCAACTACCAAAGAGTATGAACAGTGGGGAGATTTTCATTCTCTGTTTGCCAAAACAGGTCAAACAGGAGTACTTCTGACTGATTTTACAGTATGAAAAAGAGTGATGATGTGGATGCAATGTGCAGTATATATTTGGAAAACACTTGAATTCTTAAATCAGTGGGAGTTTATTGTCACCAGATGCATATTGAACTTGTAATTTCATGTCAAAAGTGGTTGACTCAAGGTATGAGTTTGACTCAGGGTGAACCTACCCTATATACATATGAAATTATACATATATATTGTAGATACGACTCATATTAGTTGATAGTTCTGTTGATGAATACCGTTATTTGGTAATACCCTGCAGCCTCGTGATTCCCTATCAAGATACCTGATCACATCACCATAAAAGTTCCCAATCTCCCTCTAGCGCAATGTAATGTATGATCCAGGTATACCATTATACATATATACATACCTCTGTTTCTTTATCTCCCTAGTAGAGCCCACCTTAGTAAGCTACAGGCATGCCTACAGGGATGAGCAGATTGGTACCTGGTTCTATTGTTACTGTGGTGCAGTAGAACACTGGAGGTAGGGTGACACCTGATGCTACAGTCTAAAGACCTGCCGACCCCTCAGGGTACCCTACACGCCACCAAACCATCAGCAGCAGTAGCTACAGGTAATCCCCCGGCCACAGCCTCTACAGCCCTAAGTAATATGTGTGTATATTACTAACTGTTTTCTGTCCTATTCTAAATTCCACCAAAGGCAAGATTTCGTGGTTTCCTAACATAATAATTAAAGAATCTATTTGTTAGATAGCTGAAAGAGATGGCCCCTCTACCATCTTATTGCTTCACCGGTTGCACATGGATTATATTAACTTGAATAGTGAACTTCTTGAAAGTTTAGTTATAGCCAAACAATTGTTGCCAAAATTCATTCCATTCATAAGACCCTGTTATTCTGGTATTAGTGTGTTACAACAACAACATTGCAATTTAATGCCTAGCAAAGGATACTTGGGATTTCAATGGTACTATTCTCGTTATTCTTGTATTAGCTGGTATGGGTGGAGATAGCTGAATCCAGGACATATCCATATATTTCATCATCGATAACCATGGAATTTAACCAACAGTAATATTCCAATTTGAGTTCCAAGTGTCTATGGGCTCGAGTAGGTATGAATGAATTCATGAAATACTCTCTTATTGCTCCTGTTGCCATGAAAGAAATGATGAACATTGCTAGGCTACACATTGATGCAAGAATTACAATTCCTTGGTACCTGATAGTTCTTAGAACCGATGGACAAAGCTCAGGTATGTTGGCAACCATATCAAAGGGTAGGGATAACTTCATCAGTCCGAAATCCTCATTATGTCATATTTCCAATAACGGAGGGACGGACAATGGAGGCATTGCTGTTGCTGTTGCTAAGCTACAGACAAATGGAATCATTGGGTCTTGAAAATGGGTTGAATATGGGTTGCAGGTACCCTTGCAGATGACACCATAACATAGGACTGCATATCACGTCAACTCCATTCTCATTTATAAGAACGCTTCCCCTCTTTGCTTCCAGCGGCCAAAAATGACCGAAGCCAGCTATAAGACCCATGAGACGATAATGAACTCAGCATCAGATTAATATGGATTGGTTCGGTGACACTCTTATACCCTTACCCTACATCCTAGCACAGAGGAGCTGCCTGGCACATGCCTACTCCCACGCCCTCTATGTCACTGCACTCTGGTCCTACAGAGGGTGTGAGTTACTCTACAAATACACAAACAGTGTTCTACTACCTCCTACCTGCATCCTTGGGTCCTACCCGGTAGCCATCCCCACACAAAGTAACATTATTGTAGACCTGCCCAATACTGTGTATCCAGATTACAGAATAAAAATATTTGAACAGTTATACTTAAGTCATGGAAGCTATATAATACCTGAGAAGGAGAGCATGTTGTGAACACTTACAGCTACTACTGTACCTGGTAATTGTGTGTGACTGCGGTAACCGCTTGTTTCTTTATTCTTCATTATTTATTCTTCATGCAGACAAATTGAGTGATCCTTATCATTCTCCAACATGGTTTATGATTCAAACTGTAAAACAATGGCTGTATAATGCTCTCATGGAAGAATTAAGTCTATTTAGGCCACTCCAAATAATATCCTTGTTTCTCATCACCGCTCATATCACAATTATTAAAACAAAAGTTGTGTTCACTGATAGCTTCCCCTACCCATTTAGCCCTTAACAAAATAAAAGGAAGAAGAGAAATCGCCCTCATCATACTTCTAATGGCCTGGTGATGAGAAACAAGAATATTGTTTGGAGTGGCCTTAGTTAGGATAGCTGCATTTACTGTGCTGTGGGGGTTGTCGCGGTTACTATGGGGATTACCATCAGAGAACACACGCCACAGTTGTTCATTTTTTATGCAGTCTTGATAGCAGCAGTGTATTAGGCCGCTGCGGTCTACCTCTAAGGCTAAGCTTGTGCACAGTGGCTTGTAGCTTCACCGCATAATCTTGGACACTGAATTAAATATCATTTCGTACAGTTTCTTGTTCTGTCGGAAAACCAGATCATAGTTTCATCAGATCATTTAACCCTTTAAGGGCGGCCAAAGGTATCAAACTTTAGCTGTGGGGGCGCTTTTATTTAGAAACTTTCCCTGGAGGCGGGGGTTTGCAAAATCCCATAGAGTTGTGTCAATTATAGTCGACATCTGCCCCCTCATGGTGCAGTATATACGCCACATCTGCCCTGAGATGGATGAAGAGTATGTATACTCTATACATTCGCCATTGATGGCTTAATAATCATATTTAAAAAAACATGAACATACACATTTTAATGTGAATGCCTAATTACTGGGTTGAATGTTTCAAACTACAGTGTTTGATCAACCCTATTGGAACAACAATAAATCGTTCTATATAACCCAATATTCACGCACTCCTATAATAATAAAATAGCCTACGTGCTAAAAAAACATGTTGAACACACAATTATGCATCTCCATTTTCTCCTTCACACTCTGCCCTCACACTACCCCACCACAGCTCCCTAACTCCTACTTCCTTAGCCTGATTAATCTAATTCAGACCTGTACCTGCCACCCCTCTCCACTGTCTCATCCCCGCTATTAAGGCACCAACACGCTCCCGCAGCCTTCAAAATCCAATCTATGGTCTCAGCTAACGCCAAACTGGGTCAACAATGCGCGGATAAGGCGAGCGTGCATCACCATGCATTGGTGCTGCGTTCACACAACCCGAACTCAGCCTCGCATAGTTTTAACTCAAATTCACACAACCCGAACTAAAGTGCGCATGTCACTTCAAATTCGTCTTCACGCGGTCTTCATTCATCAAGTTCATATGGCTCTCGCCAAAGGTTACATAGATCTAACCCATCTTCACACAGGCCTTAGTCAAGTCCATGTGGCACTTTAGTCGAGTTCATACGGGATTACTCATTTTCACACAACCGCACCCTGTTTCCAGTGCACACAGACCATTTATCAGTTTATCCAAGTTGATACAGCACACAAGTTCATGCTGCCCTTACTCAGGTCAAGGAGCCCAAATTCCAACCCATCTGTCCAAAATTCTAACACTGTCACCAAGTCCTATCCACCAGTTTACAGTGTCATTCCATCTTCACGCATTCCTACACAGCATAGTCCATTTTCACATAGCTCGAACAACCCAGCTTCATTAACTCCCAAGCCAGGTACACGTTACCAGCGTTGTTTAGAATAAGAACGGTCCTGTCGATCATCACCCTTTTCTTACGCCAGTAAAGGCAGTGTGAACATGGCACGATGCGGATCCACAGAGGAGCAGAGGCTGATCGTGGGAAATGCGAATCTGAGGCTGTAAACGTGCAAACTGTAGGGTGTGCAGGTCTGAGGAGGAACCCCTTAGCGGTCTGTGAGCAGCTCTGGGGTGTCAGCTGAGCAGATACATGAACTGCTCCTGACTAGTTCTATGGTCGTCAGGAAATCATGTAGGTGTCTATAAAAATAAAGTAGCATGCAAAGCATGCCACATCGAACGCCAAACAAGTCATATTCCATATAATTTTACTATAAAAACATACTACCCAATGTTAACACTTAATATAGAACAAGACATGATTATAATGGCGACTGAATCTATGATGAGACAAATAGAGGGATTGCATTACACAACACATTGCTCCCTTGAGCCAATACTAGTAATACTATTACTGATACCGTAACCTGTCTTGCCCAATGGCTGCTCTCAGAGCGAATAGTTAACGGCTTTGAATTACTTTCTCATTCTTATTACCTGACATGTAGCTGACCAATAACCGAGATAGCAACACGTCCTATTAAATCGTTTAAAAATGATATAGCCCCAAAGATATTACTCATGTCCTGGTCACATCCCCCGTATACGATATATTCTAAATTAATCAACTTGTAAACGGTCTCACGTATGGAAACACGCCCTCAAAATTTACTCATGGCCTGACCACGTGAGTAACTCATATAGGTACATCCATATGAGCTATTCCTTACCAACTTACCGCGCTCAGTGATCTGATTCTGAACTATTCTAGGTCTGTTTGCCAACCTGCTCATCTAGAAGCCATCTAGAAGCCAGGAGAGGCGGAGGACACCAGTGGAACATGTGTTCTGATGCTAGAACAATATTTGAGTTAGAAATTTGCATGGTAATGCGGTGTTGATTGCTGCTTGGCTGCTGATAATGAGCTGCATAGGATGTTTCTTTTTCTTCGGTAGGCATGTATACCGCTTGTAGGGCTTGGTCTAGATGAAGAGTAGGTTTTAAGGTAAATTTGAGGCTGCAGGCTACATTTGTTAAACGCCTCTATTGATGTAAGAATCTGGGTTAGATGTAATTACTGTGCATGTAAAACAAGTTACAGCTTTAAATGTGTTAACAAATTGCCTCTTGCTTGATGTTGTCCTTGGTGTCGGGTACTGCTGTTTTAACCTGTTTGATACTTTTTGTAGCCGTTTCGGGAGGCTGAGTGTAGTAAAGCCAAAACTTAGAGGTGATAGAGTACCATATCATGTTACTTTACATTATTCGCAAGTAGTATATGTGTAGGGAAGATTAACATATAGAAGAGTCCACGGTAAAAAGACCTGAGAAGTATAGCAATCAATGCAATACTATCAGAGTGTTTACAATGCTTAGGGTAAAAACTACACAATTTAAACACGAATATATATATGCTGTTGGCCTGCGGGTTCAATCCCATTGCTATGTGCTTTGCGTAGGGAAATGTATGCATGTAATTTGTAAGCAGTGCGCCACTGTAATTATGGGACATTGTATCCCAACTAGGTCAGAAGGTGCATCCCTGTACTCCAGAAGGGATAGGATTCATCCCTACCATTCCCCCACCTTTACCACATGCACATAGTAGCAAAGCATTCTAAAATATTGCTTAATATCCATGTTAAGACACGCTAGAACAAATTCCAGACTGGAAATATCTACCATCATGCAACATGTAATAACCGCTTGATGATGTATTAATCAGACTTCTTGTATTTCTGAGACAAATAATTCAGCGCAATCGCTGACTAATCTACCAGTAGTTATTGCAATAATACAGCAGTTAATCGCCCTCCCCACTATATCTAATTTGCTTGTGTTTTTTAAGGCCGAAAGGCCCCGTAGGGGCCCTGGTGGTGAGCTTGCGAACTACCAGGTTGAGGCATTATATTGTTTTCATTTGACAGGAAGTCAGTACGGGTGCCGCCATTTTGTTTTAAGGTGTCACAACACAAATGTATGTATATATGAATAAAATTAATATTAATCAACCTTCGATCCTGAGGTTGATCATAAGCATACCTATACCCCCTAACATGGACCCAAGGAATTCAATGGTTCTATTGGTTTGTTGCTAAGACAGCTGGTTGCCTAGCAACAGCTATTCTAATTGTTTATCTGCCTAGCAACACCCATTTCAATGCTCCTGAGGTTGATTTTCATTGTACCTACCCCCCTAACATGGACCCAAGGAATTCAATGGTTCTATTAGTTTGTTGCTGAGACAGTTGGTTGCCTAGCAACAGCTATTCTCCTTGTTTATCTGCCTAGCAACACCCATTTCCACGCTCCTGAGGTTGATTATAATCCTACCTACCCCCCCTAACATGGACCCAAGGAATCCAATGGTTCTATTGGTTTGTTGAGAAGACAGCTGGTTGCCTAGCAACAGCTATTCTAATTGTTTATCTGCCTAGCAACACCCATTTCAATGCTCCTGAGGTTGATTTTTATTGTACCTACCCCCCTAACATGGACCCAAGGAATTCAATGGTTCTATTAGTTTGTTGCTGAGACAGTTGGTTGCCTAGCAACAGCTATTCTCCTTGTTTATCTGCCTAGCAACACCCATTTCCACGCTCCTGAGGTTGATTATAATCCTACCTACCCCCCCTAACATGGACCCAAGGAATCCAATGGTTCTATTGGTTTGTTGAGAAGACAGCTGGTTGCCTAGCAACAGCTATTCTAATTGTTTATCTGCCTAGCAACACCCATTTCCACGCTCCTGAGGTTGATTATTATTGTATCTACCCCCCCTAACATGGACCCAAGGAATTCAATGGTTCTATTGGTTTGTTGCTAAGACAGCTAGTTGCCTAGCAACAGCTATTCTAATTGTTCATCTGCCTAGCAACACCCATTTCCAAGCTCCTGGGGTTGATTATAATCCTACCTACCCCCCCTAACATGGACCACAGGAATTCAATGGTTCTATTAGTTTGTTGCTAAGACAGCTGGTTGCCTAGCAACAGCTATTCTAATTGTTTATCTGCCTAGCAACACCCATTTCCATGCTCCTGAGGTTGATTATTATTGTACCTACCCCCCCTAACATGGACCCAAGGAATTCAATGGTTCTTTTAGTTTGTTGCTAAGACAGCTGGTTGCCTAGCAACAGCTATTCTAATTATTTATCTGCCTAGCAACACCCATTTCCACGCTCCTGGGGTTGATTATAATCCTACCTACCCCCCCTAACATGGACCCAAGGAATTCAATGGTTCTATAAGTTTGTTGCTAAGACAGCTGGTTGCCTAGCAACAGCTATTCTAATTGTTTATCTGCCTAGCAACACACATTTCCATGCTCCTGAGGTTGATTATAATCCTACCTACCCCCCCTAACATGGACCAAAGGAATTCAATGGTTCTATTAGTGCTGCTGCACTGGTGGCCACCTAGTGGCTGTATATTACTTGAATGGGTCCCCTACAAATATACCAACCATGTAGACATTATGTTCCTTCAAATGCAAGAATTGCGGTTGTTGCCGCGTATAAAAATGCCTGAGGCATTTTTTTACGCGGCAACAACCGCAATTCTTGTTATCATTGTCGTGTATACATTCTTAAACAATAATATTATTTTCTACAGAAAATTGCACGGCCGTTATGGCAGTGCTGGTACAAACAATCTAGAACTATCCATAACACATGACAGCCATTATATGGCCCACTAACTTCCATATATTGATCGGGGAAAAAAAGTTATGTCCAAGATCGTATCTCTCCGACTGGATTTCCTTCGTGGCATATATACAGCATTGACCGAATTGCATCCCGTAAAACAACAAAAGCCTATCAGTGCAGCAACAAACAAAAATGTACACACTATTTCAGCATCCAATAACAAGCGGATTTAAGTGCCTGATTATGTTTGTCAGGAAGCTGGGGATTTTTGTTGATCTACAGCTACACTGGCTTTCTGTGCCAGCGACCCCAGCGTACCATGAGGCCAAGGTCTAAGCCCGCCTCTATCTGTTACAATTGGACAATTCTGAGGCTGCGCTCACTACAGGCGCCCCGTAGAGACCTTTCCATTGGGACTCTAAGTCAATCTAAAAAATGGCTGCATTTTCTTATCTTTTCACTTGAAGGGCGATTTTGTGGCGAGCCAGTCTGAGATGGAGATAGCTTTTCGGATATTGTGTCTATATCAGTGGTACGCCTGTAGAACCAGGAGCAGCTCAGATAGGGGTGAGCGACTCCGGAGCTGCTCACACTCATACTATAGATAGGCTAGTGAGTGGAGCGAATGCTTAAAGCATCAATTCCACTGGGTCCAATGACAATTTCACCATAATTCTATCCTTCATTGCTAAAGCATCAGGCTGATATGAAAATAAACCATATCATCGTATGTTCACAATCAGGCCTCACTAACTCACTTTGAACCCACCTGGAAATTCATGTATTATACACCATACCATTCAGGACCTGAATTTCGGAACGACCTCGTGTCACTTACTCAATACATTGTGTATGGTGCTAATTCCTTTCATTCTCTAGGCACATTTTGTCTCAGCTTTTATGGAATTGACTAAAATAGAAGTTCCAGCTAATGAGCTGTTGAAATCTATTCTATCATGGTATAAATACGTATGGCATTCAACTGCAACAGACCAAATTTTAGACTGTCACATTGCCTAATGATATTGTTTGGATATCTGGCTTTAGACGTTAGAGTCAATCTCACACTAAAAAGCTGTATCACCAAAGAGAACCACTATCTACTGCATAGGTGATAAGGAGCCACAATTTGATGTGTCTTGACATGGATGTGCCAACAGAGCTACAGGCATCTTCTGTTTCAACTGATACCACTATCTTCTTCAGATGATAAATCATCCTCGCATGAATCTTAGTGCGAGGATGTAGATATCTTTCTGCATATAATATAAGGCTACTTTCCTTATAAACTCGCATTACAATCCCCCCTATACCCATTTTAGTACTGTCTCACAGGGGTTTACTAAACGGCAGTAACTTTCTCCTCCACCACGGCTACGGATTTGACCCAAATCTGGGTAATGAGTTCATAAACTATCCGCTCGTTCCTTCCTGTGCAGTCCGCCACTGCCGCTGTACCGGACTAATGACACCGAGCCTTGATGACGCCGCGGCTATCAAGGAAAGGCTGCTAGCAGGAGAAGGCAAGGGGGAGGGGTGGGCAGGGGGAGGAGGAGGAAAAGGGGCTGGGGTAAATGCCAGTCTCAATGGCCACCCCAGCCCCACATCTCCAAACCCGATGGTTTGCTAAGGTACTTGGGGGCACGATTCGGCTCGGCCTTGAATCACAATGGGGTTTTATAATCGTCGATTTGGAGGGCGGGGAACACTGGGTCATGTGATCAATCACCCTGGCAACACAGTGATTAGCAGTCCTGATTTCCTCGTCAGAGAAGTCAGCAGACAGGTGTTGGCCTATACAGTTAGCGACAAAAAGAGCAAGATGATCTCTCCAAACTGGCTGTGGAGTCAAGAACAGCATCAGATTTGTACTGTGAACAATGTGAGGAAATAACCCCAAATTAGGTAGTTGGGACCTTAGACATAAACAATTCTATAACACATGCAAATTGCATAAGAATAAACATATATGATCATTTCAAAGGTATTTGTTGGTCATCTTTGACGCCATCTTGAATTTCACAAAATGTTTAAAGATGCCAGTTGGGCATCATTAATTAAGATTCTGATAGTACATGACTTCCTGTACTCAAATCAATCAGTCCTAACTACTTTGGGGTAGGGGGTGACCTCCAAGGTTGCAATGATAATTCCCCTTTGGCAACTGGACTACTTTAGAGACTAAGATAGTGCAGCAGGACCTTGAGGAGGGCGGCAGAACGCGGGGAGCGTGCAGACATTTTATTGACCAGACGACATTTGGACTAGCGGCAGTTTTGGCGGGAAAATGACAATGGGTGTAGATATGTCGATAAATATATTGATTTTGTGTTTGTCGCTGATGACATCTGAGATAGAGTAGGAGAACCGTGAGCGATGGTTGGGAAGATGGAGACAGGAGCAAAGGAAGGAGAATACTCAATATGTATAGAGTGAGTAGATAGTTTTACAGTTAGATTGTTGTTGGAAAAGGGTTGACTGAGGTATTCATTCAGCAAGGTTCTCCAGGTGTCTTCAGATATAATTATGGTGTTGGTATCGTGCAAAATAAAATAACAAGAATTGCCATTATAATATAATAACTCCTATTAAGTTGACAAAGATAACATGGCTAGAGAAGCAACCATGATTGAGAAACATCAGACCAAGGACATTCCTGACGATCAATAACATCTGAAAGAGAAAAACTGGACAACTCTCAGTAACTGTGTTTGGGACAACAATGAGATCTCAGAAACAAAACACTATCTCCATCACAATAGGGGACTCAGAGGAAGCCTGATAAGGCATGATAGTAAAGCGACCAGCGACATTGTCCCCACGATTTAGGCATTGTGGGGGTACATCTAAAGTCGGCTTGCCCATACTGCTGATTCAGCCTTGGTGTACTGTCAGGGCCGATCGGTGTCTGTTCAGGGTCCTGTTTTACTGCCTTGGCCATTTTTGGTTGTTGCATTAGATTCAGTGTCCTCTCTAATTTCTCTTTATAGAGAGGAGTATAGCATTGTACAAGTAATTGTGTATAGCTATCATGTATATTGCGACGCATTATTTTATAAATTGTTACAAACTTCCATGTGCCCCAGCCATACCTTGCAGAATATTAGTACCCCATTGTCATAATATGACAACTATCCTAAACCATCTGAAAAGAATAACTCCTACATATTGCCTTGAACCACTAAAGCCATATAGAGACCAACATAACGTGGGACTGACAACAAAGTTTGCTATTGCCCATGGCAGTTGTGGTCATCTACCATTAACTACTGCCACAGTACCCAGGGTGGATCGATGTCTTCCTCCCTGCTTCCTGATTTAACATTGATCTCCCACAAAGGGGTGATACTCTTCTCACGTTAGTTGTGCTGCTCTGAGCTGTTCCGAGTCAGTGCACATCACATTCTCATTGGGTGTTTCTTTTCAATTTCGAGGTAGAGACAAGGCGGTGGGGTGTAACGATTGAGCTTAACTCTGGGAGCTAAGATAGGCAAACTAGTGGAGACCATTCCGAATGGGATGTATAGAGAGAACTACAGGTCAGGTTAGAATATGGGGCATTGTGCCTCCACCAGTGTCCTCTAAATAGAGCAGCTTTCAATACATTATTCAATGCTTTGTAAAACCTCTCTGAAATGGGCCCTATTCGTGACTGGGTTACAGTCTGAGAGCTGTACTAATTAATGTCTTGAGACATTTGCTACCACTTTGGCAAATAAGGAAAACACAGTATTATTAGTTCGCTTGGTATACGAGGTTGTGACACTGTAATCCCAGTAAAAGGCAAAGGTTATACAACGTTTCAGAATGTTTGTCTATGGCTCATTATCATGGCCAACCATCGTATAACGTTAAATAAACATGCTATTTTAAAGATCATACCTGAAAAATAAACACATAATGTGCCTAAGTGTCACAGAGAGCCTACAGATGCCCCTAAAACTGGTCAAATGACATATTTAGATGCCGGTTTAATTTATCTAAAATAACTGGTTCGTTTTATCTCAATATTTGAGATAAAGTGAACCAAAAAGAATCTTTCAATTCTAAATGATTTTTACAGAATATTTTCCTTTTAAGCAATTTTTTTACCTTAATATATCAATTATATATGGGCATTCACTAATTTAATTGACTTTTAAAATGTCTGTCCAAAAAAGTCGGAGGCAGGGATTATGCTATTTTTGTCATTGTGGTTACTATGGGATGCTATAATGCATGTATAAACACACTCAAATATAATGTTTTAGGATTTTAAAGAAAGCTTATCACTCATAGTTTTAATTTAATGATAGCCAGAAATTATTTGTACACTTCCATAGTCAGTACACTGAAAAAACGTTCCAACTGGTTCGCTTTACCTCTGGTTCACTTTACCTGAATCGACCCTATATATATATATGTCCCTGGTATTCGGAGAGAAACCACTGAGGGATTGTTGAGAATCAAGCTCTTGGCACTACCACCAGCCTCAGTCTCATCACCATCATCCACCTCTACGAGCAGCTCATCTGTAGTTCCCCATCTCCCTGCTGCAGGAGCCCTTTTCTTATTACCACCAGAAATCCCTCTTTGATGAAGAGGCTCGCCTCCTGATCCAGGCCCTCTGAGCTGAGTTGCTCACTCCCGAATGGCTAGATCAAGCGAGTCACTCGGATCATACATATAGCGCCCAAACGTGCTTGTTTTATATAAGAAAAATAGGGGTGCTGTGGAGTAGCGCTTAGTGTGGCTAGATTGGAATCTGAAGATGAGCAGTTTGAATCCTGTTACTGCCAGTTACATTACAGAACCCGCCTTAATCGTATATATACAGTTTCCTCCGGATACCTCTGAGAGGTTTGCTGAATTGCACTAATTTTCTCAGAGTTCCTATGGTTTTATTTTGCACACGAACCCCTGTCCCAATGTACTACTTATAATATTTCCATCAGTATTGGTCTATATAATGCTAATGGAATGGACTAAATTAACCTTTCGATGATACTCTACCTTTGGTGTGAGTTGTCGATCTAATACACACTACATATTTAGATGTCACACATTAGCCTCCTGTTCCATATTATAATATTCCTCGGCCATAATACCAACTGATACTCCACATCCCCACATATCACATGAAACCCATTGCTGCAGACATATGGGAAGCCATAATAACCACTAGCTACCATCACCAGATACAGGTATCTGGCAGATCTAGGGAAGCCTCACACTCTTCTGGGACCAAAGGGACACCGTCATATAGTACGGGCCCGCAGAGGGTTGATTGGTTGTATAGGCTGCTTTACGTCCCACATCCGACAGTGGGAAATCATCAAAAGACAGTCAAAGTAACAAAGTTGGAGAGGAGATTCTTGAGTTGGAAAGGATATACATAAATGTAGTGATGATGATTAATCTTTTGGTTTATATGGCCATTTATCAAGTGCAACAATTAGGTTCTTTGATCACCTAATCGTCATATTATATCATATAATCTAAACTCCATAACTGAATGCACTGCACTGTAAAAAAAATGTCGTCAAAATGACGGGGAATAACCGGCAACTTTTGGGACATAACTTTCACTGTTATTTTGACGGTGACGGTCACCGTCAATTTTACGTAGAATCACTGTTCATTTTACGTTGAATCACCGTTAATTTTATGCAGAATCATCATTAATAGATTCAGAGTATTCAAATATACAGAGATTCAACGTTATTGTCAGTGCTTTTACAGACTTTGTGAATATTCTATAACCCTGGTAGGGAGTCTGATTATGGTGACTTTAGTTACTGTAGTATACATTTTAAAACTTACAGATGAGCCATACTTTGACTTTGCCCTGATCTTATATGCCACACTGGTGATATGACTTGCATACTAGCCATGGCCTATACAAGAGGTTTTATTCTATAGGATTGATACAAGTCAGAGTTTCCAGATGTGGGGATATATGCATAGTATGTTACTACAAAATAGGTGTATAGATCCATACAGCTACTCTCTTCTGGATATTATCAAGTGATCATGGTATCTTATCAAACCTATCACAAGATTGAATTGTTAAACTGTCGAACATATAGATTAATTGAAAATTACCATTATTTCAATGTGTATACTCCACTTCAAGGGCTCACACTCTCTAGAAAAGTCTTCTTATCAACCAGGCCACCTATCTATGGCAGGATCAGCTATATGTGGCTCCTCTGGGATTTGACATTAGAAGATAAATTTACGTTGAATCATTGTAATCCAAACCAGGTTAGCATTTAAAAAGGATCCACTGTGAAATGGCTGATATTTACGATGCTTCATTGTATTCCAAATAACGGTGAATCAGCGTTAAATTTTACAGAGTGAATCTGTAAAAAGTACATCTATTTTTTACAGTGTGGTCACTCCCGTATTATGGTAGATGACCATTTATGTGATTCTCATAAGGCATTCTCAGATGTCAAACTCAAACTCAACTCACATAGGATTCAGCAGAAACAATTTCCCATCTGAATTCACAGGATAAAGAGACAAGTTGCCACAGACTACAGGGCTATATACTCAGGTGATGTATTACTGGCAGTTATATTGTATCGTTATAATAGAAGTCGGGATATTGAACAAAGCCCTGGTGAAGAAAGGGCATCAAACAGCGTATTCCGGATATCAATGTACTGGTGTCCTAATACTTTGGGATTATATGAATACATGGCATACTAATGCTGTTTGCATTCATCGATACTATCTCTAGGTCTAGAATGTACGTTGACTCAGACTACGTGACTGTGTATCCTTCTATTGCGAACGTATCAGATACATGTGAATGACATATTTTTGTTTCAGCAGTAATTCAATAAATGAAAGTGGATAAGAAGAGACGTCTGGCTTGCTGCTCTCTGATAGAGGGAGATTGATTTCTCGCTGACCGCTGGTATCTTTTGCAGGATAGATCCATAAATGCAAGTTCGACCTAGGGAAGCGGGGGGAGAGGTCTAGATAAAAGTGATCTGTGAAAGTGACTTTCGGTAGATGTTCTGACAGGTTTCCCCACTTAATGGCTATTTCGAGAAAACTTGACAAATATAATTATGCAAACCAGGCCGCACAGAGAAAACCAGACTTTATTCTTTCCCATGTACAGATTGTGAAGTTCTATACTGAGTGAAAGCCCCTAGCTACAATGTACCTCGCACCTATAGGGCGTGTGGGGGCAGGGGGCAGGGGTAACTAAGCTGTTACCAGCAGCAACCAAATGGAATCCCTCACCCCTCAGGGCCATCCTATAAACAACTACTCATAGGTAATGGTGGCTTTCCCCTCTACTATGTCACCCACCCCGTAACAGTGTGGTACTAGTAGGGGGTAAATGGATTCACTTCTATCCAAAACAACCCCCAAATTATCACCAACAGCGTTGGTGGCTTTGCTGAGTGGTTTCTGGGGATGGAAGTTTGGGCAGCAATTTCTGGTTAGATTGGTTTTCTAGAAACTCCGGGGCTTTACAGTTGACACAAGGGCCAACGTAGCAGGTGTCATAATTATGTCCATGGAAGTGAAATAGTGTCATTATTCATTGGAACTAACTTTTCATTTTCTCATTGATCCAAATCATGGTTTTAGCCGTATGCTTCATTAATACAGTTGTTGATTGTGACTATTATTTCATAATATAAGTATATCAACTAATTCCTCAGGTTTATAGACGTAAATATGTCCTTACTTCATTTAATGTAATTGGAATTCAATCATAATCATAATTTCATGATATTGCAAAAACAATATAGAACACAATCATACCATTATGATTATATTTGTGTTTTTTTATATTGCTTTCTGGCAGCTTCCTATACATACTGTATTGAATCCAATGTTATTCCAATGAGGGAAGACTATCAAGTTCAGAATAATAATTACCTCTACCATGATCTTTGGTATTGCTGCCGCCAGCTTATCTCAGACCCACACTGGCTGTAATCAGGTCACCATCTCCCATACCCCAGTCTCCATGATGGATGGACCGTCAATATGGTCGACGTT
Source organism: Harmothoe impar (assembly GCA_947462335.1). Taxonomy (NCBI): domain Eukaryota; kingdom Metazoa; phylum Annelida; class Polychaeta; order Phyllodocida; family Polynoidae; genus Harmothoe; species Harmothoe impar. The sequence continues at coordinate 48,296,357 of OX381710.1, forward strand.
GTCATATACCCCAGCCTCATAATCAATATGCACCTACTGCGCGTGCGCACTGACCTAATTATCTTACATATAATAAAACCCCATCCACTTCAGGTTTGATTTTCCTGTGGTATTTCTGCTCGTTGCGGTAGCTGCAATCTATGGTTGGGTATTTCTGTGGACAACCACGATGCTCTTTTGTGGGGAGAGAGGGGAGGGGTTTATTACTTAATTAATTCTGTGATCAGATGATGGCGTGCTGCTGTTATTACAGAGTTCTTGTGTGTGTATGGGGGGGGGGGGGGGGGTAGGTAGCACTGTGCATGATTTATGGATGGTATATAAGATACCCCCTGCTCCTTCCTCCCCAGCCTCACTTATCACAGCTTTACGTGTGGGGTATATACCTTCAGGGGTGTAACAGGTTAACCCATTGAGGCCGACTAAGAAATATTTATTCTAGCCAGGGGACGGATTTTTTTTCATTTTTTTTCCCAGGGGCCGGGGGTTTCCAAAATCCCATAGAGTTAAGTCAATTATAATCGACATCCGGCCCCACATGGTGTAGTAAATAATCGACATCCGGCTAGGGATGGATGTTGATTATAATCGACATTCGCCCTCAATGGGTTAATGTTTAGTGTGCTTGGTTATACTTTAAGGGGTGTACTTGGTCTAAGCTGAGAGACGGGGACAACACTAGCAATGTGGGATTTAGAGCCCCCCAGATTTTACCTATGTTTTTTTACCTTTTCCAAATCCTGGATCCATCAGCAATTGATGCCAGAAAAATATCTAACTTTGTATTGTTTGTGAACAATATTGTAAACTTAAGACTAAGTAGCTACTCTAGCTAACTTCTTTCTTAAAATATCTTCTACCTGGCACCCTTCGCATACCATGCTTCTCATACATGACAGGATATTATTTTGTACTAGCTCCCGGCTTCTTGGAAGTACTACGCCTTATGAGTAACACGTTCTTGTGCAATGCTCGATGTATGACGCCATGTGCCTAGGAGGAACACACACATATGACACAAATTACCCCTATAAAAGGGATAAGCAAGCCTACTTTATCAATTATCTCAATAATATCTCCCAAGGCCCGTGGTCCATATCGGGACTTCCTGTTTTAGCATTGCCCTTTCTTTATCCGGGTTCACGACGTAATCGTGCTACAGTAGATAACCATTGGTATAGCACCGAGTATAGCACTATAACTGGTTACCCCAGAGAGGTAGCCATTTTGTCCCTCATGTTACTGCTTTACTTGAACTTCAACAACTAGCGGGACTGCGATACCAACACATACAATGTATGCTTCTTTATATGCCACTATAGGGCTGCTAGCCTTCTAACATGGCACCATCCACATTTGACCTACATCAACCTAATATTTCCCTACCTCAGGCTCATATCAGGCTTATATTAGGCCATAACTTACAAGGAGACCTACATCCTGGCCTGATTCCAGTAAACCGGCCTCATAATCCCAGCGGGGACATTTGCAATCCGATACATTGAGACAAACGTGTAATGCGGCAAATATAATATTACGCGGCTAACAAATGATGACAGATAGTTATGGGATGAGATGATCTAGCGGCATACCACATTAGATTATGGATAATCTATCACGCGGCCAGATTTGTATGTGTCTCGTGTAATTGACATTTATGCCTGAGTATACCCTGGAGGACCGACGTAGGACTGCTGATTTCTGCTGTCTTTGGCCTCATATAAAGTAACATAGGTTGGAAAAGTATTTGGATATCACTGTACAGTCTTAAACACAGATTGATTTTTGCTATCAAAATAATTGTGTTCTTTCTTCTCGGATCAAGGTGAAAGGGGTTTGCTCTCAGATGATTGATGACCCATGGCTTATTTCGGCCTTCATCTGAGACCAGCGAAATTGATAAATCCTACATGTCCTGTCCGCTAACCGATAATTACATGTGTATCAGACACAATTAAGAAAGATTCAGCCAGACTGTCCTTGTGTCCCCAGTTCAACACTCTCTCCAGGGCCAGGCATTTCGAAGAGGGTCAGGCAATGATATAGCCTCTCCTTGTGAGTCCAGAATTCCAAGACTGCAAGAGAGTAATGCGTGACTCCTCTTCCAGGATCTGGTAATATTGAAGTCTTACAACAAGAATCCAGAATCCAGCCCCCTGCCTGTATTTAGCCCGATTTATAGACCAGTTCTCATTTTTTTCTCAGTGGACAGCCAATATCCAGCGACTCGTCTTTGGTTGATCGCTTTGGGTAGAAGACACAGGATAGGTAACTTTGTCTGACCTAGCAGTTAACCTTTATTAATTGTGTAAATCATTGGAACCTTATATACACATATCAGACACCCCTAAATCCCAAAATGTTATACGACACACATCAAACATCAAAAGATAGCGTTATTCCTGTCAGAGGCAAATGGGGAGTAGTATACACACTGAAAGCGTTAATTAATTTTAAGGTACCAGCTGAACCCACCCTATATATCAAGTTTATATGCTGCATATGCACCCTGTATGTAGACTCTGAGTGCTAGCTGCATCTACAACCTGGGTTATTGCGGGATATCTCCATACTTATAGCTAGGCACGTCTTAGGCTAACGTCAATGAAAACAAACGCTGCGGCCGTCAGGAGCCGATATGGCGGTGATAAAAACGGACACGTCGCGGTTTGCGGAACCAGCGATTAGCCGCCCCCGCCCGCCGCGCCGCCTATCGACGGAAAAAAGAAGTAGGACGCTGTGTGAAAGATGGGCTATGGGGTGCTTACTGTGGTGTAAAATAGATACCTGGAATTTGACATGGTTTTACCATTGCTTGGTGTCTTCTTCAGGTATATAAATCCAGGATTACATGTTACACCTGCTTTAGGCCTTGTATATACAGCAGTTGCACGACATCTGGTATGTGTAAATCGTTAAAGCAGGTAGCTAACGTGATTAAAGATGCAAACGCAGCTAGCGTTACGTCAATTTCTGTCACCATAATGTGTGCTCTATTAAGGTTGCTTCTGAAGTGCATACCAAGTTTGAGATCTCTTAATCAATCAAAATGGGTTAACATTATACCTAAATGGGTTACTGTCTTCCAGACTTAAAAGCCCATATTGGGCCAAATAAAGACCATACGTGTATACACATAGGCTCATCTAGACAGGGTACATCGCCAACTTGTGTGACAACAGATGGTTTTTCTATCCCATTGCAGTCTTCATGTTGCAACCCTCGCGTTTGCTATGAAGGCAAATTTCTCTATCAAATAAATCAGCTATAATGTACAATAAAAAAACAAGAAACGAAGAATATATGCAAATATGATAGAGGCATTGTCTGCACTGTGTGCGGTAAATATCATCTTTCAAGGGAGTGGAAAATACACATTGTTGACACCTACACAGTGCTACAGAGAACGATGGACTAATACAGAAGGGACAAGGAATGTACTGTAGGACTTAAACTAGCCCCGGGATGATTTTGATGTTATCATGTCTACCATAAAACCAGCCAGCTATATACGAGATATGGCAACAAGGTTTTGTAGATCGGGAACAGTTGAGGTTCGATATAAAAAAGAGAAAAGGAGAAAAAGAGAGATCTAGAAAGCACCAAGTTATAGCGATTTGTCAGGACGATTTCACAGTCTGGGGGTAGAACCCGTCTGGTGGAAGGGATGGTGTTCGATCACTCACGTAGATCTCAGTGTGATACCCTGTGTGACTTCCCAGACTTTGAGTCATGTAGATTGTCGGGGTACGTAGACTGTCTCAATATCACACTGACTATATGGGGTACTAGATAAGCAGGCAAACTGTATCCTAGCTATCTAATAGATTTCTACCAACAGGGATATATTATAGAGCCATGTTGTTTCCAATCTTTAAGAAGTAAGACTATATATGTGGGTGTTTCTACAAGCTTATTAAATCAAGGAGTCCGTGTGGGGTTAATCAAAAATGAGAAAAACATCAAGAACACATATAAATTGGTATTTCCAATTACTTAACCCCGCTTATACAACGATAAAAATCATTTTAACAATCAGATTTTTTGGCAATTTGATAAGACGCAGTATCCACAGAAGTTTTTTACATCTTCACCAAAACTAATTGGAACCAAGAGGGACAAGACAATGGAGTGAGTGTTTGTTGGCCTCACTACCTGTTCTACCCGCACATGTTCTGCACTCTAAGAAAAGTGTTTTACATTAACATGTTTTTTGGAAGCCACTTTTAACACACTTTTGTATTGTAACACACTACACGCTACTCAAAGTGTGTTGACCTCAAATGTGTGTTACTCTGTTACGCTACTCAAAATGTGTTACTCATTAAATGCATGTTCCCACAACACACATATTCTAGAGTGTGCGTCAGAAATCAAGCCAATATAATATATTCGACTTAAGGGAAAATGGTCACCAGCTGACTTCTCATCAGTATAATGTCGGCACATGTACGGTAATCTGAGGCACGAGGTCCTGGTGCACCATCTTGGTCACTAGATGTTGCATAATAACCGACCGTTCTATTCTACATTGCACGAACCATAGCCTTAAAGAAGAGGTGGACTTTAACCCCCAATCTCCCTATATATTATAGGGCTGAGTATCTGTCCCAGCTGCACTCCGACTATTACTGTAGGGGGGGGGGGGGTTACTGAGATTGGGCCTTTAAGCGAACTCTCATTGTACTGACAATTTTCAGGATACCTTCATTCTGGTTATGGCTGGTTGCTATGTACTTTTATCACCCAATCGAGTTGTCTTAACAGCACCAAATAAGCAGTTCACAACTCTGGTTTGTTAGAGTTCGGTAAAGTTATATTACTCATTGATTATTGGTCAAATAAGTAACTTATCTCCCCCCCCCCCCAGAAGGCTTTAGATATAATGAGCAGAACTCACAGTCAAGCGTACTCAGATATGAAGTGGCACCACTCACCCTATGGGATATCTAAACCAGTGGGACATGTCCCACCCACACCCCTTTAGATTAGGGATTATATCACATTGTCATCAGTCATGTTAAACCCTCCTGGGTTTGTGCCCCTAACCACATAGTGCAATAACTATGGAAGCCTGGCGCAGGTGTTGTTGTCACAGGTGCTAATGTCATTGCATCCTCTACTGGTAGTGCACATCCTGTGACCATTTCAAGTTTATGGACATGTTGTGATAATGTTTGACATGTAATATCAGAACTGGGTCTAGATACATGTGTTGATCACATCTCTTTGCTATTGAAAATGACGTAGGGAAATAAGAAAACTAATGACAGGTATGGCAGTACGGCTCATTAATTCGTTCTGCTTTAAATGCGGTAGATACAGAAATTGGTTGATTGAAATTCTATGTGAATTCTTTACAAAATCATGCATAGGGACAGCTGACAATAATGATTTATGGGAGTAAAGGTACAGACATGTAGCCAAAATGTGTACATACACTGTAAAAGGTTGTTGTTCCTGAACAGCAAAATATGCTGTAACTATACAGCACTTTTGCTGTAAAAAATAATACAGTAAATTTTGCTGTATACATATGTACATTTCTGTTGCTGTAGATGCAGCTTGCTCTTTGCTATGTACACGGGGGGGGGGGGGGGTCCTGGGATCTATCCTTGGTCTCGCCACCTCACAATGTGTTACATACCAAATGGTGACAAGCAATTTAACATGATTCTCTATGGGCCTTGTCTATAGTTTTCTTTGTATAGTAAACAATTTAGGTATAATACAATAACGTCTGCATGTTGCTAAAGGTGCCAAATATGAGAGCCATGCTGCAGGCCTTACTCCAGCTGCCTTAATAGCTCACTCAGTTACATCGTGGGACAGTGATAGACAGGTCCCCAGTTTAATCCCCAGTCAGGCTAGTCATGAAACTACAGTTTCTTCATGTTTTGAACTTTTTTTTCTATAAGTGATATGCAATTCCACACAAGATACATTCTAGATATTTTCTAAAGAAAAACATGAAATGTTTTGTACGCAGGACAAAAGAGACCTTTTAATAGCAAACTCTACATAACATATGGTTCTAGCACTACAAGGTCAACCTTGCACTATTTTCCTTTCGCTCATCCATCTGATCATCTATATGAGAGCTATGCTGCAGGCCTTACTACAGCTGCTTCAATAGCTCACTCAGACACAGCATGGGACAGTGATAGGAAGGTCTCTAGTTTAATCCCCAGCCAGGCTTGTCATGAAACTATAGGTCCTTTATGTTTTGATCAATTTTTCTAAAAGTGATAATTATGTAAGTCTATCAATGAACCGTTTTGTTATAATTTTATGTGGTAGTCTATTAGGTTATTCTAGATGATTTATGTTGATTAAGAGGTAACTCATGATGACTAAAAATATCACCAGCCTTGAGAAGCGAACCCTAGACCTTCAGATTTGGTTTTACAATTCATTCTGCTGTACAGTAACAGTAGATTTTGCTGTTACCGTACAGTAAATGTGCTGTAAATATACATCAGCTGACTTGCTGCAGGTCTACAGCACAATCTACTGGAACCAAAGTTGCCCCCAGTATTCGCTGTACAGGAAGAGTATTTACTTCTAACAGTATTGGGTTTGCTTTTATCACAAGCTACACAAGAGGAAATAAACATAATATTATCAACTTTGTGAACTTCTGGGTTTATTCTATTATCAATACACTTTGCTATCGATACCAGTATGTAATTTGTTATTCTAAACCCCCCTGAATTAGAGACAGTTAAATAATATATCCCTGACTTACATATAACCACAATCTAACAAAAATATAATGCCTTCTGGTGCTGCCATTCCATGTTGACATCAATGTTAATGGCCCTCAAGATCTGGGTCGGTTCCCAATGCACGATACACGTGTAAATTGACGTTTTCACCTTGTGTTTGAGACATACACGGTACTACCAAGCAACTACTGCACTATACTATAGATTAAATACACCTTTAGCTTAGTCCTTCTAATCAATACAAGCCTTAGTGAGTCGTCTCCCAAATTATGAACATCTGTATAGAACAGCCTCCTGGTAGATGCTCACCCAATGTGGTAGCTTTGCCTCTGTGTGTTATAATCAGCAAGGCCATCAGTGTTATCTACCTTGATGGATGATCCCCTTAGAGACACTCCTACCATCCCAGCACACACTGGTGTCAGTGTAATCTGGTGCCTTTGTTCTGTGCCCTACACTGTCATTGTACCTAGTTTCTGTCAACCCAGCTTTATCATGTTCACGTCCTAAATATATCCAGAGGCCGGTCTGATATCTTTGAGCGCATGATGCTCCAACCTACTGCCTCTTTAGCACTGCGTCTGTAGACCAAGGTCTTTATGTATAGCTGGCTATAAAACTTGCTGTAACAAACAAACAAAAAACTGGCAATAAATTTAATTTATTGTCAGTTTGGTTTTTATTAATAGCTTTACTGGTGCTGGGATGGTAGTATCAGGTCTACTACATGCATATGAACGATTATGGGAGGATGATCCAAAGTTCTGTATTCCACAATTTAAGTTCTATGACAGCGTAGAACCTGATTCATATACATGCATTATGTTGGACCCTAATTTGTTATATCATAACTGACTCCTACTACTATCTCTAGACCGTGTATGACAAGCTGGATTATAATATTAACAGTCATTAGTACTATCCACATAGCAATGAGCACTAGTGTCGCTTCACTTTATTGATATCAAACATTATAGAACAACAAGAACACGCTCTAAACATGCAAGTTTCATATAAAACTTGGGTAGGGAATCCCAGCAGACTTTATGACCCAGTAATTGAGAGCGTTTTAGATCATTAATACCTAATGTGCCATGGTGGTCTGTGGTTGTGAACACAATAAGAAAACATGCCATGAGGCACGTATAGGAAGAGGCAGTACATTCTGAGGCAACATGCAACATGCCATGCTGATATCCCCATGATATGTTACCTTATAAAACCAATACTTGAGGTCTCGTGACTAAAGCTTCCCCTGGTGACAACAGGGAGTAATGATTGCCCATGGTTATTTGTCATCTAGCTATCTTCAGCTAAAGATAATTGTTCTTATTGTTTGCGTTTATAGTTGAATTCCCTGCTGAGCATGTAATTGCCTCTGATGACATGATTATGCATGTCAACTGCTTCCCCCTGTCCCTGATGTTTATCTAGCACGAGCTGGAATTGTTTCCCATTATGTACAACAAACAAAGCCTACCAAAGCTTAATACAGCTTGATTTCGCTGTGAAAGGCTTGTTGAATAATTAAATAGAGGCCGTGGCCAGTAATGTACCAGGGCATTTTATAGGGTTGTAACAGCGCCACAATGATAGTAGTCGTGGAGGGGGTGGAGAGCTTAACCCCCAACTGGTACCTTTACTGCTCCCACTACACATTGCAGTGAGAAGGTAGTCTACTATGTATGGTAAATCTGAATGGTTTTATATGTATCTATATAGTGTATGCTACTTTTCTCTCATCTCAATTACTGCATGGTCCCCACCAACCATTTGCTCACCCCAAATATTTCTCCTTTATTTCTAATGCTACAATGGGTGATGAATTCGTTGTTCCATATATTCACACATCGTCTTCCCAATTCAACACCTGAATCCCCCAATAGACAATGCCATGAAATATGATGTACATGGGATGATGCCACTTCCTAAGATAGACTTCCTGACTCCTGCGACTATCAGTTTTAATAAAGAATAGGACGGCACTGAAACCTTAGAATACTTAGGGTGCTCCTGGCCCCAGTCCAAAATGTAAGCCTACATTAAACCAATACGACTGGCTATTTCTGTATAAATGACACAGTTTACGCGCAATGAATTACAAGAGTTTGTTTGTGTGAGTGGGGGGGGGGGAGCTTCGATCCTCGACATAAAAGCAAAAAGATCTGTTAAAGCCTATGACATCCTACGGCATCGGAGGGATAACAAAAGCATTCATGAATAAGCTCCTCCCCCCTAGCTGCGGTCAGGTGAGAACTACTAGAACCTGTCTTACCCCAGCATCCATATATTGTGTGGTTTTGAAAACATGTAATAACCCTTGGTGTCATGTTGATGTAGCATACTTTCTATTTGAGCAGCTTGTTACTTTTATTATTACACACTTAGAAAACGGTCTTCTTTGTGGTGTCGCCATGGTAAAAAGAAGAGAATTACCACCAGGGTCCTTGGCATTTTAGATAAATGAAATACACCCTGATCATTAATTAATTTTTGACTTTTTAAATTGGGAAAACAACTTCTAATAGAGAGAAGCATTTGTGTCGTGTCAGCCATTTCATCCCAGCTGTCAGACAATGAAAGCTAGATGTGCAAGCTGCAATATTAGACTCTGGAGGAGGTACCTGCTACCCCCTCCTCCTTTGCCCATGCTTCCTTAAACGTGCCCGGGGGAGGACCACCTGCTCCTTCTTTGCGAGGAGAATACTGTATTTGTACTGCACAAACAGCTACTCAGCAGCATATTTTTGCTCGTCATGTTTTCACTTGTTTAAGAACACTAGCTTACCTGTGAACCCCTTAGCAGTGCGTAATTGGCTCCCAGGAAGGCAAATCAGGGGCCGAACAAACAAATAGGAAGGAATGCATCATTATACTAGTTAGACAAACAGCACAATGGTATAATCTAAATCCAACATGGTGGTATGTAAAGGTCCTTTCCTGCAGCAGGGGGAACCACAAATGGTGTAACAAAGACTATGCCCTAGTCTGACACAATGAGCTACTCATTACTCCAGGAACTGGCTCAGGAAATGTTGGAGCAGCTCAGATTATAGGATTGGGTTTCTTCAATCAGGTATCGATGGCAAATGATTGGCATAGTGAGATTGGAAACAACTAAAACAGTCGCAGGTCAGCTGATCTGACCATATTAAATTGTCCACTGTACAATTGTATGGAAAAAATATTTTAAGGAGAGAAATAATGGTGGAACACAAATGCTACTGTTTTGCACCTGGTCCTGCTATGCTGACCATATAGTCTACTCAGCTGCTCAGGGATATCTTATGAGGACTATTCTGGCTTATATAATATATAAACTAGAATAGTCCTCATAATATTATCATAATGGACTTTGCAGACCCTGAAATCGCAGGAAGCAGCTCACAGAACTACTCATGCTTGTATATAAAAAGCAGCATGTGCTAGGTGTAACCTAGGGGTCAAATGTGAGTTTTGCCACAGCTGGGATTGTGAAGTAACCTGACCGGGTATTTTATTTCGTACACCTGGTGCTTATACTGCTGTTATACCCTGTACACATTAAAAAAATCAATTCATTATTCATAGCATACTGTATATTTCCAATGTGGGGGTATTCAATGGGCTAAGAAACAGTTGCCTTTCCTTCATTCAATGGCTTCAAATAACAAAAGAAAACAACTGCCAACTACATTGATGCCGTGTCTATCTATCTATCTATCTATCTATCTATCTATCTATCTATCTATCTATCTATCTATACATACACATATATATATATATATATATATATATATATATATATATATATATATATATGTATATATATATGTACGTTGTAGGATAGAGTCCTCATGGTAATCATCATCACTTGAAGAGTTGCCTTAAAGTACTGCCCTTTAGACACACACACACTGTTCTCATCAGCTGTTTCCTATAAAGGTCAGGTTCTCACTGCATGTTCATGCCCATTCGACCTTCACTAAAACTGTTTCATGACATCGTCCTAATCTGGAATCAAACAACTTAATTTAGCGTCGCGACAGTAGAAATGATGCCTGGCATATTACTAAAAGAACGCAGTTTGTTTTGTTTCTCACTCTGTCCGGATGTCTCATAACAAACAGCAATACGCTACCGTAAGGCTCGTAACACAGTTTTTTCTTGTGTTGTGTTTTAATAGCAAGATTCTTTGTGCCTGTAATGCTAACTAGCCTAACAAGAGAAGGAGGAAACCGATATAAAAACTAAGTTATTAGGGGTGGAGCAGTAGGCGGGGACTGTCTCATTACACAAGGCCTTTGTCGGACAGCCAAATGTCAGCCGTTGATGAAGTACAATGTGTGTCAGAGTACTAGAGTCGAGCGACCTAAAACAATATTAATTGGGCTTTGTGTACTAACATATTCATGTTTGTCTCATCATAAAAGCCCTATTCCTATTTAGCACTGTTTATCTGGCGTCTGCTATATTGGCTTGTTTATTCCTGCTGGGGGGAACAGGTGTTGCACAATTTGGTTCGTTATCAGAATAATTGCTAGTGATACCTGCCCAAGCGATATATTATACCACTTTAGGTCTATGAGGCTACACGGATCCATCTAATATTCCAAAGATTGAAATAAACAATTTAGTAGGTGTGTAATTTTAACCAAATTGGCTGAAGTTAAAATTGGCTGAAGTTAAAATGGACATAATATTATATAATATGTATATAGCTGCGCATTTTTCCTTATAATTATAGGGAACCCTATTGTGAGTGGGCATTGAACTACTACATGTATGTACAAATCGCACACATTTGCAACCCTATGGATGTTTATGATTTAATCTAGATCTATGTCGCATAGAAAAAACACTTCTGTATATGTACCCCCAACCCACCAACCATAACCAATATCTCCGATGTGCACTTTTATTTTACATTTCTTATGCCTTCCAGGTAAATTAAGGTACTGTGAAGATTGGCGCAGGGTATCGATAGCTCCTCCTATGGACATCTACAGTTGGCGCCCAGAGCAATCCTCTGCTGTGCAGTTCCAGTCACTACACAGGCCCTAGAGTAGCTATAGTGATGTATCAAGTTGATTGCAGCGCTATGGTAATATATCAGCGGCGAACTGAAATCTAACTGTTTTATCCACCGGTGTCTATAGACTAGTAATGATATGATTTAAACACCGATGCAGCCCGAGGCTGGCCAACAGGTCCACAGGGCCCATACGGACCGACACACAATGTTCTGTCAGAACCAGCGATGAGATGGGTGACAAGATGGAAGCATTGCTAAGGTGACAGTTTACAGCATCATAATCTGGCACATGTTTTGAGAGAGGATTTTGTCTTGAAGCGTTCAGCAATGTGCGCGAGGCAGTTTAATCCTCTCCTTTGAGAAAGAGCCTGAAGAATTAAGCCAACAGAGGAGAGAAGTCATTTCACTGAGGATCTCTATCCTGTCCGTAGTCCATTAATATATAAGCCGACAGCAGTAACACATACCATCTTCTCATAAGTTGCGTTACGGCTTAGTGCTGGCTTTCTCATGAGTAGAGAATTTCGAATACTAAGAATCATATTACTATAGCAGCACAAATGGAAGAGTTTTGGACTTTTTGATGAGCATCTTGCGGAAGGACGTAGTAGAATGGATAATTGCCTGAGAGGTATCTAGAGTGTAGGGAATCTAGAGATATATCTAATTTTATGGACGCCATTTGTGCACTGATAATCCCCGAGAACTTTTAGCCTCCCACACTGTCCCAGTGGAGTTCAATTCTGTTATGGTGCACTTCCTAGTTGCAGCACAACAATTAAAAACGTCGTTGAAACTCTGTAGGAGAAAACGATTAAGTCAAGTTTGTGTGGGGAGAATATACTTGCAAATAATGTATTACAGGAAATTTATATCCTAATATCAAAAAGCAAGAGATATCTATGGCATGCATATTTGCAATCTCGATGTAGATCTACAATGTATAATACAGCCTGTTAGTGGGTATGGTCAGTGCATGGAGGGATGTGTGTAGGTCTACATTGTGACGTGTGTTTTTTTTAAAATAATGCCAGTCTTTAGAAGACATGAATCGAGAGAACATGTCAAAAGGCCACAACCCATTCAACCACTCTCCCCCAACTATCTTACGTAATAACCCACCGAACTAGAATCTAGGAAGTACTCTGCCACACAGCAAAAACCTATAGAAACCCTAAAGAAGCCAACATAGACCTGAACCCGCAAGCCGTGGGATCAGTGGTGATAGGAGAACCCAAGGCCAGGCATTACAGAACCACAGACCAGGGTACCCAGATCAATAGACGGATATATCAACCTGAGCTGCTCCATGAGCTGCTCAACGAGCCACTCACCAGCCAACATGGAGGGGTCGCTCTCCTCTCAGCTCATCCTGGGGGCCGTTGTTTGAAAGTGTATATCGAAACGTCTAGTATCCTGAGTTGTGTTGGTTTAGCTGGTATCCACTTTTGTCATTTGGCTGTGAATCTGTTTGTGTGCCAGAACTGTTGCAGACATCAAGGTGGCGTTAATGATGTTATCTGTCACGAAAATATCTAGAACTCTAATTTACTCTGGTAGAAGAGTCATGCTGACGCTGGTAGAAGGGCCATAGCAACATTAAAAGTACTCCAGTCATACCCCTTTGCCCTCTTACAACTTGACCCCACATTTATTGTAGAATCAAGTGTAGATGATTCCAGCCCACAGTGGAGTCGTTGGTAGTTCATGGCAAATAGGAAAGGTGTTGAGTCTGATAATAGGTGCATATCACCTGATGGGTCAAGTAACACTATGTTGGTACCATGTAGTGGGTGTACTGGGACCCACAGGTCAGAGCGACTATAAAAACTTCAGATATTTGTTTCATGTTATATAGTTTTGCTTCTTTAATGAAAGATCCAATATATCTAAATGGTGTTGTTAAGGGATGTCACTGAAGATTTCACAGTTGCGTTTATATGAATTGAGAGTGATGGTTGGCTATACAATATATTCTAAATACATCAACAGTAGAGCCTATTCACGATAATATATGTGTGTGTCAGGGAGATAAACATAAGGCTGTGTACTAACGGTCTGAGGTATAATGTGTGGCAATGATTACTCTAATTTGACGAATGTGGCTATTGGTCTGCAAAATGGAGTGAGAGACTGGTATTAATTAACCCTTTCACACAAGCGAAGTTGTGGACATGAAAACATGTCTTGTTATTGACCCCTCTTGCACAATAACCTCACCTACCCACTATTCTCACAGGATTCACCCGGCCTGTTCACTAAGACACATGCACGTTGCCCCCACTTCAACCTGACATAATTACAGATTCAACCTTACCTGCATGTCACTTATGTATGTGAAAGTGCCAATCTTGACTCCCCTCCTTTTGATGGGTCAATTGCTGTTGACTCTCCAGAAATGGAGAGTTAACCTTACTCCCCTTCCTCAGATCCATGTGGGGGACAAACTGTAAGGCAGACTGTGAGAGTCATACTCATAGCAACTACTGTACTTTTCTCAGTGTTGGATACTTCGTTATGCAAAGTGTCATTTCCCACATAGCTATCATACACACCTCAGTCTGACGGCACTGATATGTTGAAAAAGGTTATGACCTGAGTTGTAGTATTTTAAACATAAATTTACACTTTCTTTCTTAGAATTTAATTCTATTTGTGGAACACCCCACTGTAGTCCTGTACATAGTAGTCAGACGTCCTGTAAAGCAGGGCAATTGGGGGAGATTTGGATGCAGGCTTCCCAGTCCCTCTATACTGATACACATGTAGCTTGGGTTTAGGGTTAGGGCAATAGGCAAAGGACTTGTGTTTGGATTGATCGACTACCACAAGCAATAGTCTCTAACGCCTTGATTCCACATGATACTTGAATGATTACAAGCAGTTCTTATTACTGGTATGTCTGTCATCCTATTTGCTAAATGCTATTCATCGATTAATCAAAGAGAGTGTTATAAACAATGACTGGGAGATTTTCAGGGCATCACATTCAAATTAATTTCCAAAAGAATATTCAATAATATTATACAAAGGTCCATCTGTTAAGTTAATTCAAATCAATGCGAACTAGCCATCAGTAGACAGTCTACTTAGCAGGTTTGTGGGGGTATCATGCACATTAGGAATGTAGATACATCTATAGTTTAATCAGCAGAACTCTGTGATAAAGGCCCAATTAGTGTTATCCTTACAGTAAGAAGTGAAATTGGGCTAGCATCGGTAAACTGGCCCTTATATACCCCCGGTGCGCATCATATTAAAAATATCAGCATTACCGTACTCAGCAGAATCTATTTCAGCAAAGACAGTATGAACACAGCATGAGAGGATTATCGCCTCCTGCTCATAAATCAGTGAATACAATTGGAATACAACCGACCCATTGAAGGCAATTCCATAGCAAAACTAACTTTATGCTTCTTTTTCAAATGTAGTGCGCTCAGAGTAGTGGAAAAATTGCCTTGCCGCAATGAATCCTATCTAATGATGCTCACACAGCTGAGCAAACTAGGTAACCGTCCATGGCTGGCAACACTGTTCATTTGATTTCACTACTAAAACGCCGACCGATGTTAAATCAATTTAAAAGAAATCGGCATATGATTGCTACAGCTCCATCAAGCCTGGCTCCCGGCAACTGTTTGGCCTCTGCTGGCTATTGGTACCATTGAGAAACACTTTTACGAGAAAAGCCTAGAGAAAAATGACATTTCCAGTAAGAAGCAATCAATTCATTTGCTAGACTGTGTCCCTGCATAAAGTATAATTGCCAGTGAAATATTACTGGCTGCAAGGATAAAGAGTAACTTGCATCACCCTATTCCGACAGGCACTGAGCCATGTTGCAGGACATTGGTTGTTAATGGTCGCTGCAGACATTGTTAAGGTTGACAGTCCTTAATGTCATATAGCAGCTAATCGCCATCTTAATACATGCAGTCTGGATTGGGTGACATAACTAAATATTGAAGATGCACACTGGCAGAATTCAACCTGTTCAATTCATCTGCAGGGTGTTATTGCAAAGTGCAAGATCTTTCAGACAATACAATAATGGCCGCTAGTGCAACAGTGCCCACTAAGAGGGTGGGGCAACTCTGTAGATAGTCATGTTTCATGTATGTGTACTTTAAGTGATGGATGCAGTTCAAAATTGAGTTGGAATCAGCATTGGGTTGGTCGTGCTGCGCTGTGGGCGGTGCTTACATAGCGTCCTCAGTGCTTTTACATCACTCTGGATTGACTGCAATCAGAGAAACCAATCCATTATATAGGCTTGTTGCTGCAGTGAAGGACGACTATATACCTTACCCCATCTTCAGGGTCTACCATAGACCCACTGGGGCTCGATTTATAACAATGGACAACAGCTCAGAAAGGCTACGACCACAAAATAACATGTCCCCAGGTAAAAAAATACCATGGTCACTACCATGGTTTACAATTCAAGACCATAGTATACCATGGTTTACCAGAATGTACTATAGTATACTATTGTAAACCAGTGTATGTGTAACTATAATTTATTGCTGTATACCATGGTAAACTATAGTTGCATTTATTACTATTGTAAACAATAGTTAGATGGTTAAAACAGCATCACTGAATACCATAGTATACGACAAACTATTCTGCAAGGATGGAATTTGTAATTTACCATGATGGTTGGATAATTGTTAACCATGGTTTATTATGATATATCATGGTAATACATTTTATCATGGTATATAATGATTCTCATCACTATGATTTACCATGGTATATCACTTTCATGATAAACCATGGTTTATATATCATAGTATATCATGGTTAACTCATGTTTACTAGGGTGGTTACACTTCATATATGCAACTATAATATACTAGAGTATTCTGTTTACTATGGTATACCACAATGTATTTGGATGATAGAAAACTGTAGTTTTGATGCTGTAGTTTATCATAGTTTAGTTGGTCATACTAGAGTAATATTGTGTTTCTTTACTTATGGTAAACTCTGTTTAGCTTTGTTGAATTTGTCATAGGCATCATGCACCAAGCACTCACTCTAACTATGGAGTTTGTCATGGTATCTACTATGGTTCATATTATAAGTACATAATAATAGTTACCATTTTAAACTATCATAGAACATAGTTTATTGTAGTATTTTATCATAGTAAACTATGGTTAATCTACCCTGGTTATTTGGCCAAACCATAGTATTATGACAATAGTTTACCATCGTATTTACTATGGTACACTACAATAGTTACCATTGTAAACTATCATAGAATAGACTATAGTTTAGTAGTGTGGGCAGCCTGAGATGTACATGTACCTGGGGATGCAGGCAGTGAGTCATACACCAAGCACCCATACCAACAGAGGTGTGTGCGGCCTGAGAGGTACCTGAGGGTGTAGGTGACGAGTTATAAGTGTCATACACCGAGCACTCACACCTATAGAGGTGTGTGCAGCCTGGGAGGTACCTGGGGGTGTAGGTGACGAGTTATAGGCGTCATACACCAAGCACTCACACCTATAGAGGTGTGTGCAGCCTGGGAGGTACCTGGGGGTGTAGGTGACGAGTTATAAGTGTCATACACCCAGCACTCACACCTATAGAGGTGTGTGCAGCCTGGGAGGTACCTGGGGGTGTAGGTGGCGATTTATAGGTGACATACACCGAGCACTCACACCTACAGAAAAACTTGCTACAGTATACTATAGTGTCAAGGTGTGCGGGAAATACTATTGTAAACTATAGTCAACAGATAATAATATAATACATGTACCTACTACTCTTTTCCTGGCCTCAAAAATAGATGTCATGCACCGAGCACTCACACCTACAGAGGTGTGGGCGGTCTGAGAGGTACCTGGGAGTGCAGGTATTGTGTTATAGACAACTTACTGGTGTCAAGGTGTGTGGGAAATACACTAGTAAATTGTAGTAAAACATGCTACAGTTTACTATAGTGTCAACATCTGCGGGAAATACTATAGTAAATCATAGTAAAACATGTTACAGTTTACTATAGTG
Organism: Harmothoe impar; assembly: GCA_947462335.1. Lineage (NCBI taxonomy): Eukaryota > Metazoa > Annelida > Polychaeta > Phyllodocida > Polynoidae > Harmothoe > Harmothoe impar. Next base: position 48,314,123 of record OX381710.1, read on the forward strand.
TCAAAGTGTGCGGGAAATACTATAGTAACTTATAATGAATCATGCTTCAATTTACTATAGTGTCAAGGTATTGCCTCCAGTACCCGGCCCTATACCCTCCAGTACCCGGGCCTATACCCTCCAGTACCCGGCCCTATACCCCCCAGTACCCGGCCCTATACCCTCCAGTACCTGGCTCTATACCCCCAGTACCCGGCCCTATACCCTCCAGTACCTGGCTCTATACCCTCCAGTACCTGGCTCTATACCCTCCAGCAGTCCAGTACCCGGCCCCAGCCTCCAGTACCCACCCCTAGCCTCCAGTATCCGGCCTCTGCCTCCAGTACCCGGCCCCAGCCTTTATTACATGGCCCAAACCTTTATTACACGGCCCCAGCCTTTATTACAGGGCCCCAGCCTCCAGTACCCACCCCTAGCCCCCAGTAACTGGCTTCTGCCTCCAGTACCCGGCCCCTGCCTCCAGTACCTACCTCGGGGTACAGGTGCTAGAAGTGCTACCATCTTCACCCAATGACAGCCAATACAATACTGATCCGCTTCAGTGCACATTAGAGGTCACGTGACCTCCCTAGCCAATCAGAGGGAGGTCTCGCGGCGGTCACGTGACCAGGACAGCACCCCCTTTATAATGGGGGTGCTGCTGAGGTTGCTCCCCACTTCACCACTGCTTGAGCTACTGAACACACCTGCTGCTACAACCTACCTCCTGCCTGCCAGATTGACTGCCCAGCTGCCTACCTGACTGCCCAGCTTACAGGACCCAACCCAAGCCTCCAGTACCCTGCCCTAGCCTCCAGTACCCGGTCCTATACCCTCCAGTACAAACCCCGTGCCCCCAGTGCCCATCCCTATCCTCTAGTACCCGTCCATAGCATCCAGTGCCTGACCCAAGAAAAAAATCCCCTAGCAATTGATGATTTATATAACCTGACACTGAATGAAATAAAGAACCTAGTAGGCCTATTCATCAGAGTGAATCATTGTTAATTTACTATAGTTTTTTTTGGAAACACCATAGTATTTAGACAATAGTTTATCATGGTATTCACTATGGTACAAATTGATAGTTACCATTGTAAACTATCATAGAATATAGTTTATTGTAGTATTTACCATAGTAAACTATGATTAATTTACCCTGGTTATTTGGCCAAACCATAGTATTTGGACAATAGTTTACCCTGATATTTACTATGGTACATTACAATAGTTACCACTGTAAACTATCATAGAATAGAATATAGTTTATTGTAATGTTCATCATAGTAAACCATGATTAAATTACCCTGGTTATTTGGCCAAACCCTGATAGGATTACTATGATATACTACGATATCAACCATGATATATGATAATATACAATGATAGAACATAGTAAAATACTACATTTCATCATAGTAGAAATCATTATATACCATAGTAAATATCATAGTATATCATAGTATTAATACCCTGGTTTGGCCAACCCAGGTAAAAAAATACCATGGTCACTACCATGGTTTACAATTCAAGACCATAGTATACCATGGTTTACCAGAATGTACTATAGTATACTATTGTAAACCAGTGTATGTGTAACTATAATTTATTGCTGTATACCATGGTAAACTATAGTTGCATTTATTACTATTGTAAACAATAGTTAGATGGTTAAAACAGCATCACTGAATACCATAGTATACGACAAACTATTCTGCAAGGATGGAATTTGTAATTTACCATGATGGTTGGATAATTGTTAACCATGGTTTATTATGATATATTATGGTAATACATTTTATCATGGTATATAATGATTCTCATCACTATGATTTACCATGGTATATCACTTTCATGATAAACCATGGTTTATATATCATAGTATATCATGGTTAACTCATGTTTACTAGGGTGGTTACACTTCATATATGCAACTATAATATACTAGAGTATTCTGTTTACTATGGTATACCACAATGTATTTGGATGATAGAAAACTGTAGTTTTGATGCTGTAGTTTATCATAGTTTAGTTGGTCATACTAGAGTAATATTGTGTTTCTTTACTTATGGTAAACTCTGTTTAGCTTTGTTGAATTTGTCATAGGCATCATGCACCAAGCACTCACTCTAACTATGGAGTTTGTCATGGTATCTACTATGGTTCATATTATAAGTACATAATAATAGTTACCATTTTAAACTATCATAGAACATAGTTTATTGTAGTATTTTATCATAGTAAACTATGGTTAATCTACCCTGGTTATTTGGCCAAACCATAGTATTATGACAATAGTTTACCATCGTATTTACTATGGTACACTACAATAGTTACCATTGTAAACTATCATAGAATAGACTATAGTTTAGTAGTGTGGGCAGCCTGAGATGTACATGTACCTGGGGATGCAGGCAGTGAGTCATACACCAAGCACCCATACCAACAGAGGTGTGTGCGGCCTGAGAGGTACCTGAGGGTGTAGGTGACGAGTTATAAGTGTCATACACCGAGCACTCACACCTATAGAGGTGTGTGCAGCCTGGGAGGTACCTGGGGGTGTAGGTGACGAGTTATAGGCGTCATACACCAAGCACTCACACCTATAGAGGTGTGTGCAGCCTGGGAGGTACCTGGGGGTGTAGGTGACGAGTTATAAGTGTCATACACCCAGCACTCACACCTATAGAGGTGTGTGCAGCCTGGGAGGTACCTGGGGGTGTAGGTGGCGATTTATAGGTGACATACACCGAGCACTCACACCTACAGAAAAACTTGCTACAGTATACTATAGTGTCAAGGTGTGCGGGAAATACTATTGTAAACTATAGTCAACAGATAATAATATAATACATGTACCTACTACTCTTTTCCTGGCCTCAAAAATAGATGTCATGCACCGAGCACTCACACCTACAGAGGTGTGGGCGGTCTGAGAGGTACCTGGGAGTGCAGGTATTGTGTTATAGACAACTTACTGGTGTCAAGGTGTGTGGGAAATACACTAGTAAATTGTAGTAAAACATGCTACAGTTTACTATAGTGTCAACATCTGCGGGAAATACTATAGTAAATCATAGTAAAACATGTTACAGTTTACTATAGTGTCAAAGTGTGCGGGAAATACTATAGTAACTTATAATGAATCATGCTTCAATTTACTATAGTGTCAAGGTATTGCCTCCAGTACCCGGCCCTATACCCTCCAGTACCCGGGCCTATACCCTCCAGTACCCGGCCCTATACCCCCCAGTACCCGGCCCTATACCCTCCAGTACCTGGCTCTATACCCCCAGTACCCGGCCCTATACCCTCCAGTACCTGGCTCTATACCCTCCAGTACCTGGCTCTATACCCTCCAGCAGTCCAGTACCCGGCCCCAGCCTCCAGTACCCACCCCTAGCCTCCAGTATCCGGCCTCTGCCTCCAGTACCCGGCCCCAGCCTTTATTACATGGCCCAAACCTTTATTACACGGCCCCAGCCTTTATTACAGGGCCCCAGCCTCCAGTACCCACCCCTAGCCCCCAGTAACTGGCTTCTGCCTCCAGTACCCGGCCCCTGCCTCCAGTACCTACCTCGGGGTACAGGTGCTAGAAGTGCTACCATCTTCACCCAATGACAGCCAATACAATACTGATCCGCTTCAGTGCACATTAGAGGTCACGTGACCTCCCTAGCCAATCAGAGGGAGGTCTCGCGGCGGTCACGTGACCAGGACAGCACCCCCTTTATAATGGGGGTGCTGCTGAGGTTGCTCCCCACTTCACCACTGCTTGAGCTACTGAACACACCTGCTGCTACAACCTACCTCCTGCCTGCCAGATTGACTGCCCAGCTGCCTACCTGACTGCCCAGCTTACAGGACCCAACCCAAGCCTCCAGTACCCTGCCCTAGCCTCCAGTACCCGGTCCTATACCCTCCAGTACAAACCCCGTGCCCCCAGTGCCCATCCCTATCCTCTAGTACCCGTCCATAGCATCCAGTGCCTGACCCAAGAAAAAAATCCCCTAGCAATTGATGATTTATATAACCTGACACTGAATGAAATAAAGAACCTAGTAGGCCTATTCATCAGAGTGAATCATTGTTAATTTACTATAGTTTTTTTTGGAAACACCATAGTATTTAGACAATAGTTTATCATGGTATTCACTATGGTACAAATTGATAGTTACCATTGTAAACTATCATAGAATATAGTTTATTGTAGTATTTACCATAGTAAACTATGATTAATTTACCCTGGTTATTTGGCCAAACCATAGTATTTGGACAATAGTTTACCCTGATATTTACTATGGTACATTACAATAGTTACCACTGTAAACTATCATAGAATAGAATATAGTTTATTGTAATGTTCATCATAGTAAACCATGATTAAATTACCCTGGTTATTTGGCCAAACCCTGATAGGATTACTATGATATACTACGATATCAACCATGATATATGATAATATACAATGATAGAACATAGTAAAATACTACATTTCATCATAGTAGAAATCATTATATACCATAGTAAATATCATAGTATATCATAGTATTAATACCCTGGTTTGGCCAAATAACCGGGGTAAATTTACCATGGTTTACCATGGTGAATACCATGGTATTTTTTTACCTGGGATTCTACTGTGTACTTACTATTTACAGTGTTGGATGACACAACATCTACCCTGTTGTATACACAGTTGAAATCCGCACAGATCTGCAGATTGTGCAGGCATTCGGTTATGTTCGCATTGATTAAAAGTCATTAAATTTTATCAATAGCATTGTAGGTGTTTGCACCAATAAACATGTACCATCAATAGGCATGGATTACAGTTTGCAAATACCCTGCTTTAAGTGCACATTCCTTTGGTCTAAAGATTCATAAAAACTAACGGTCTAATTAACATTTAATTAACTAGAATAATATGCAGACTCCTTTATTAACAAGTATAAATCACTGGATCGGAACATTACAGTATGCAGTGATATATTGCACATATGTGCTATGTGAACTGAATCATGATACATAATTGTATTGCCGCTGGCAAAAGCGGCTGTTTGCTCATCAAATATATTAATGTATTTAGATAGATACAAGCCATACTGTCTCAATTTAACTCTCAACATGATAAGTGTGCGAATCAGTGTACACACATACAGAAATTGGGAAATGAGACAAGTGGATGATATGTGTACAGTGTATGCACCAATGCTGATTAATTCTGAATATTCTTCTGAGCCTCATTGCATCCCATCTTCAGAAAGTCTTGCTTGTGTCTGACTGATATTGTAGCGCTGCAGGCATTCGGGCTGGACAATCATTCCCGAAGATGAGATATGGACGGACATATCGAAGGAAAGAACAACACAGGGAATTCAAAGTCTTTGGTTTAGAGCTGTCAAAGGGATTGTTTATTAAGCGTGAAGCCTTTTCTCTAGCATTCTCTTTGTCGATAATTAGACGCATAGATTGCGTCTGGCATGCCATTTTATTGATGGGTGAAAACACAAAACCCACCAGCCCTATGCCCTTCAGACAAGCATAATGCAGAAAATACTAGCTGTCCCCAATACATATATGAGTGGCAAGTGGGTGTGGAGGCTTTTACTATATGGGTAGGTGAACCCATCCCCACCAACCCCCCTACAACCAGCACTGCCACAAGTACCACAGCCACAGTCAGACAGAAGCAACATTTTTGAAGATGAGATGCAGCGAGGCCGAGAAAAAAATACAGAATTAACAAGCCTTGCCAATGCGAACAAACATTCCGAGTTGGTGGCTGCTGTGGAAAGTGGTGTTTTATTGACTATGAATTCCTCCCACCCCTCGTCTTCCTGCTCGTCCCTATCCTCAACTGCGGCCCACCCCTCCCCCATTACCAATACAGCCATTTAGGCACTTCCCAACCCCCCCCCCCCGGCCCAACTGTCCGCTTGTCCGTATGCAGCGTGAAACTGCTCAAATGACTCACATACATCTAACATAAGTTTGTACTAATGGTATATGGAACTTAATATAAAGCCACGTATAATTTAGCAGATGAGGGCTGAGTTTTAGAAGTTCTGGATTCTCTAAGCGACAAGGTTTCTAATCATGTGGGTGAGGGCAGGCATGTGGCTGTGGGCTTATTGATAAAAATTAGCTGTGGGGTTTCTGTGGTCTATATCAAAGGGCCAACATTTGACAGAAGTGGTAGCTCTGTGACGGTTTATGTGGTTGCGGTAGTTTAAAAATGGCATTTCCTGATTTAAACAAATATTTTGGATGAACTGTTTAAACATGCTTTCTTTGGAAGGTAATTTGAATTTATCTCGTTCTAGATTCACATAGACCAGTAGCATATTTTACTTTTTCCTGAGCAATGCAGTCGTAGTATCATTAAATGTTTTCCTTTCACATTTTCCTTTAACAATAAGACACATAGAATATAGGGCAATGAAGGAGCTAGAATATGTAGAACTACCAAGACATGACGGTGGCAGAGTTACCTCACCAACCTCTAGCAACTCCCGATTTTAAAACAGTGATTCTAATCTACATGACTAATCATCTGCCTCCCGCCTAGTACCCGGTTTAAAGGTATTCCTAAAAAGTCTCTCTCTCTATATATATATACACATATAGATACCCACCCGTGTCCAGGGTAGGTGGTATAGGCTGGATGTTGGTAGTTGGTGATAGAATGATGGTAGCGGGAGGCAGAACTTGTCAATACCTGAACCACGTCTACCCATTCATTGAGAGGCTGCCGGAGGAAGTGAACATATCTACCACTTTAGCTGTGCACATCAAGACGAGCCTTCTGCCAATTATACATTCTGCATCAGCACTCCACTACCCTAGCCCGGAATACCAACCCCCTCACAGGATATAGCTGGGTCCTGTTGCAAAAAGCGTATTGTTCATGTTAAGAGGATATGAGATGGAATAAGCAAAATATAATACTAGACCATGCAGCTTTATCAGTAAATTCGAAGCACATTCATAACATTTCAAATATGATGTTTGTAACACTTTTCAATAATTTAAACGAGCAATCACAGCAACAATGCAATACAGACGGTTATCTTTTGGTACTAAAGGAATGATGTAACAACCCCCTGACTTCACTAATAGCTATCCTAGTGGCGTAGGGTATGGAGCCCAGGGGCGCCTATAAATAGGTTACATCACATATACAATAAAACAGTCTACGGGGGAGAAATACACGTCGTTGTGAATTGAATATGATTTCAGGTGATAGCATTGAAACACCATCATTTCTCTGACAGCCAATGTCATTTATATTCACCTAGTGCAGGCCCGGAGAAAAAAAGCGATTTTAAGTAATGCAATTTCCCTTGTTTCACCGTGCTCCTTAACTCACCAATGATGGGTAATTCTTTGAACATTCCCCAGTTACCAGTCTCATCCTTTTATAAGCTTCACATCTATTGAGTTCGCTTATTCCAATGAAATTGATATTTTCATTTTATTATTTCGATAACTAGATTTCCATCTGTCAATCGGTACGGTTCCTAAAGTGAAGCATGTTTAAACACGTTAACAAGAACTGTATAAAAAGATCAGGGTTCCTTATTAAACTGAATTCAAACCGATAACATGTTGGGTTCAGCCAGGGTTTACATGGGCCCATTTACACAAGCTGCCTCCCACATCTCTATCAACCCACCACTAGACTAGCCACTATTATAAGTCTGATTGCCAATTGCCAATTTCCTGGGTAAACACCAAACTTCTTGTCTGGCAGGCAGCCCAATCCTCCTGCTCCTCACAGAGCAGAGAGATGGTTGGCTTTCTGGGGCCCCTTGAAGTGCTCTGGCAACAAATATGATTTGTCTAATTAGAGAAGTGGAAGCTGGTGACAAGAATTCTGAAGGGGACATATCTAATTGTCCACGCAGCTCTCACCACAATACAGGAGGCATCCATCCCTCTTGCTGTTTACCTAGCTGATTGATCTTATTAAAATTCAAAAGAAGAAGCAGTCTTTCTTATGGGTGCTAGCCTATAGCCGCAACCTAAGTTGGTATGGTATAGAGGCTTGAGGAGTGAAAACGGTTAGATCCGTATGAGAATGACTGTGGTTAATATTTGAATGGAGGAACATGTATTTATGTGGTATGGATAAGATTCTCCTGACAGGCCATTTCCTACTGCCAGCAGATAAAATCTCATATGGACCCAATTCTGAATGGTGCAACGTTGGGTACTGCAGTAGTGAGTTGGTATGGTCCTCAAAGAAATCTATTTGGAGTTTATTAGTGAAACACCAAAGGCTGTATGGTGTAGACCATAATAATGTTATCATGAACAGGAGAATGAATTAGGAATTCCTCAAACGCCTCAGCCTACACAGAGGCAAATATCAGAGTCACCCAATGTCGCCAATACTACTCTCAGACAAGGGTCAGGCACTGCTGGACTATAATAGATGGGTCAAGGGCCATTCTAGTGAGGGTCAGGCTAGGCTGGACATTCAATAACAGGCTAGACCTTGGCAAACTTGCTTGAAAGTCTGGCCATGCTGGATCCTCATGCCATAGTCTGGCAATGCTGGACTCTTGCAGGCTGATAGAGACTCTCCCAAAAGTCCAGCATTGCCAGACTATGGCATGAGGATCCAGCATGGCCAGACTTTCAAGCAAGTTTGCCAAGGTCCAGCCTGTTATTGAATGTCCAGCCTAGCCTGACCCTCACTAGAATGGCCCTTGACCCATCTATTATAGTCCAGCAGTGCCTGACCCTTGTATGAGAGTAGTATTGGCGACATTGGGTGACTCTGATATTTGCCTCTGTGTACATGCATTTGTTCACACTGGCACTAACTTAGAGTAAGAGGCCTGACAATGAAGGTGGTGCACTCTAAGCATTGTTAGAAGTTAGAAGAACTTCAGAGAAGAAGAACGCCCAGGAAAAAAAGGATAAAGACAATAAAGCGTTTCTTGTAAGGAAATATTGCCTTTTGCACGTCTGTACATAGAAAGGTTACCCACAGAACGTGCTAGTCTCATGTCTCAACGTGTGGGTGGCTTAGGTTTGACTCTAAAGCGAGGATGGCTTATTAGTATTAGAAGTGGGAGGAAAAAGGCGAAGGGGGAAGGGAGGCTTGTGACGGAAAACAGGGTCCCAGGCCTTTACAGACGCAAACCCAACTGAGGGTAATTTGCATAAGTTCTATCTTCTTGTAAAGGTGTAAAGCCTCTGTCCCCAGGGGCTCTATGACGAGGGTAATTACGTCATTTGTAACATAATTAGGTGTATTATCTCCTCTTCCAGCCCTAGAGAGTTCCACCTAGCCCCACCTTCACTACAAAACAGTTCTACTACTTCCATGACCTGGGGTGCCCGTATCACACCGGTGCAGACTCACATATTATCGTCCAGGCTGACAGGGAAACGGCTAATTGCCAATAAGGCTCTAACATGTCCCTCTTGTATGCCGCCATCTTGTCCCCTTCCCCAGTATGGTTCCTACAGACGAGCAATTTCACATGTGTTATTCACATTATAACCAACATGGAAACCAACGACGGCATTTTAGTGTTAGTTCCATTCATAATCGTTTCAACCACCACCATGGCGTTGCCGTCAACCCGATACACCCATATAGATACCTTCCAGGCCCTTGTGGGTATGGTGGATTGGGAGAGGGGGTGGGGGATATCAACAGTTTGTCATGTGGGTAGAGAATGGTTGTAATCGGTGACGGCATCACGTCCCACGTGTTGGTTTTTAATAAGGAAGGAGCCCACGCCCCACCCCCGCCACTCACTGTATTTACTAAATGTCACTCGGCTTATGATCGGGGCCGGAGTGAGGCACCCCCTGGGAGGAAAGGTGTCTCTTAGTCCGTCCCGCCCCCTCCTTCGGTAGACTACAACCTACAATACAATGTACTACCAGGTAGTAGTATAGGAATATTGGCAATAAGTGGTAAAGGGATCGCCTGTAAGTAGTATAGGAATCGGCCAAGTAAGACCGTTTTGATATAGTTTTATTTTGTAAATGGTTGAGGATTCTGTCGTACATATCTAGGTATTTATGTAATTGGTAGCTATAGGGATCTGTTGGAAGTTTATCAATCTGGTATCAGTTTATAAGTTAGTAGTATTATGTATGCGAGATTTTGATAGGTATTATGAGCATAGGCATTTTTCGTAAGTAGTCTGGGGATCTGCTGTTTACATGTCTTCGTGTTAGATTAAACTATGATATTATGCAGGTTTCTTTTGTAAGTAATATAGAAATAATTTCTAAGTATGATATAAATATCTTTGTGAGTAATCTGTAAATAGGTTGGTTGAATAACGAAGATATCTTTGAAGTAGTATAGGAATGAGCGGGGTACATACAAATCAACAAATCAGCAGTATAGCCGCATTCATCCCATGAGGACATCGACAGTACTAGCGACATCTTCTGGAGGTTAACTGTATAGAATTCCCTTAGGTTTAATGATACATACTCAGCCAGCAATTGTGAAGGTACCACATTTTCAATCTAACGTCAGACATTACACTTATAGTCAATTGCCCTTAAAAAGGCAACACAGTTACACCTTAGGATTTAATTTCTAGCACACTTAAGTCATACCCAGCATAAAGGTCCATCGTACATGTAGTATAATGTATCTTATATCTGAGAGATCTGGGGTTCCAATGATATTGTACAGGAGAAGTGCTGTAAGTGTAGATAAACCTATAAACATGCCTCCGTGTACCGAACCAAGCCTCTGCACCATGTCAAACCTCACATGATTTCGGCGCACGCCACCTGAGTCCGGGCGTAGGCCACACCCAACCCCGGCGTAGGCCACAAGTGGGTGACTATCTGCGCACGCAGCCCGTGTTAGGAGGGGCTAATAACGACACACGACCGTCGTTAACCGTGACGTAGCGTCCATTTTCGTGACGTAGCGTCTATTTTCGTCACCGTCCTGACATGGATAATTGCTGCATAGGATGAGCAGTGATCAGTCTTCTCTGGTCGTGTGCGTGTGTGTACCGTGGTGGTGGTGAGGGGGGGGGGGGCTGAGCTGGTTAGACGTGATTCAGTATCCAACAGTATACACCTGTCCTTCCTTTACCACGTGTATGGGGCCAGAGGGTCATCATTGACCTTTCACTATGGAAGGTGAAACAAACTGTAGTTTTGCTAAGAAATCTAGCATAGAGAGGGATTTATACTAAATCTAATAAATTATACCTGACATGGGACATGAGGAAAAATTAGATAGCGACATGGGACACAGGCGACATGGGCATTTCAATCGACATGGCCCCAACGTGGGACAACGTGGTCTTGGCAATACAGACTTTCAACCCTTGAATACGACAGGGATCATATATGTCTCTGGGTGTGGTGCAACACATATACTGCTTTTATTATCAAGCAGGAGGGAGATGACGGCTAAGTAGATCTCTTTTCCTCTCAACCTCTGATGATCCTCACCCAAACGTTAACCGCTTCTCACCCATCCATCCCTCCCCATGCAGACCACGCCTTGTTTATTTTCCCAAGGTCTGTTCTTTCTCTATAACCCCACCCCTCTCCCCGGCCCCATCCACCCCATCCTCTGCTCTCACGGCGGCGTGACTTCATGAAGGAAGGCCCCAAGGAAGGCCGTCTGCCTTCCCATTGCCTTCTTTATCCGAGCACGTGGGTGACGTGACAGTTGTGTCAATCGGTGTCTTTGGTGGGCGCCCCGTCATTGATTTAACTAAGTGAACACAGGCGGCGCGGTAGACGACCACGTCCACGGGGAGGTCGAGTCTACTGGTGGTGTAGCGCTCTTGCTATCTGTGTAGAATGGTTCAGAGATTAGATCACCAGCACAGCCCTTTAATTCACATAAACTAACATAATACCATTGTGTCAGCAGCAATAGTAGCGCAGTAGCTGCTATGTAGATAGACAACTAATGTTTATGATAATGACTATGCCGTCATGTATATTTCCCGCCTCACTATATCTTAGTTAAACACCCCTTAATCATAATCATTTTCTCGTCAAGTGCTAGAGTATAGCTTGTGTGAAGTCCTGCTATATTCAGCAGTCAAGCAAATCACATTTAAAGTCACAAGGAATGATGGCAAGTTTCGTAAGCAGTACTATGACATAATGTGTGCTATTCCACCTGTTGTTTCTAGGGCTCAAGAAACGAAAATGAATTAAGCTGACGTTGCATGTATATACTCTATTGATATGAGTCAATGAAGGGTCCCACAAGATTTATGATCATTGGGGAGGTGTTGGGCGACATCGAGAGGTTCGACACCATTACAATATTAGACACAGTTTGAAATATCAAGGTGTATAATTATTATACACCTTGTGCTTCATCGGCTTCAGGAGATTTCATCAATTTGTATGTGGTCGCTATACCTTGAATTTGAGTGCTAGCAAACGATATTCAGCAAATGTATACCTTCAGAAATACTCAGAAATAAACACAGTCAACCCCAAGGTCTTTATTCACCTAGCTACACATATTATGTATACCACGCTCATCATGTTTATACTATACCCTTACCTGTCTCCCTCTCCCTGAACTCAATGTCTATCATTCATACTACTCCCTTACCCTACCCTTTTCTACCCAAATACGCCCTTTTCCCCCCACACAGCTTCCATATAGTTTCAGATGATACCTCATCTCAGTAACTCACAGCGATACCACATCTGCCCCATGCAAACGGACGTCAACTTCCTACACCTGCCAGTCCCCACTCCCCCTAGCTCCCCGTCCCAGGAGTAGCTCAGGAGCACTGACCTGCTCTGTGGCCGGTGCCTGTCCGCCTGTATCCTTGGCGGCCGTGTGTGTGGTATAGGGTGTGGTGGTAACAGCTCCTGTGGCCGTTTGTAAGGGCTAATCCTGCAGGTACAGCTGTGGTCCCAGACACTCTAACTGTTCTCCATGCCTCCAGGGGGCGGTACTGTGTCCTATCCTCTGCTCCCCTACCAGTGCCTTTCCTCCAGCAGGCCGGCTGCTGACGTGACAGTTCAATGGGAGACGGGCGATAATTAGCGGTCCTGGTGGTGGTGGTTCGGGTGAGCAGCTCCAGGGGGTAGGGGAGCTGACTGCTGGGGGAGTTGCTCCAGGGTGGGGGGAACTGCTCAGCGAGCTGCTCATGGACTGGCAGGTACACAGGAGGCTGTAATCCGCGCCTGTCACCATCCACCAGGCGGCTGCGGCCTCCCAGGGGACGGATTAGCCCGTTATCACCCCCTCCCACCCATTCCATACCCCCTTTCTCCCACACCCCCCACCCCACCCCTCCACATCCCTCCACACAACCTCCACCCCCCTCACACCCACACACACCCACACCCTCACAACAGTCTGGAACTGTCTGCTTAGGGATGAGCAGGAACTGGTGGGTCCCACATGGCATGGTTATGAGGAGTCCCATTTGGTTACAGGCCGACTCTGGCAGTTCCATGAAGACAATGGTAGTTCACAGCAGTCGTATACTTAGCAGCTGACTGCTATAAGTTATTCACTACTCCCTTGATGTAGAGGTACAGTGTCGTGCCTGGGATGTTAGCAACGACTTCAGTAGTGCACAACAGTCATTAGCCGTAAAAGGTCGTTTCTAACAGTAGACAGCTTTGTGAGTGAGATGCTAACAATATGTACTGTAGTTTGGCTGGATCCAAGTCTTCATCTACCCCCCTCATCCCATTAGTGCCATGGTACTTCTTGTGTACACTGTAAAAGGTTGTTGTTCGTGAACAGCAAAATCTGCTGTGAATGTACAGTTCTTTAGTTGTAAATAATAATACAGCAAATTCTACTGTACATGTACAGTTCTGTTACTGTAGATGCAGGTTACGGTAGTGACTTGTAGATCTACAGTACTTTTCCCTGTAATATGTACACGAGAGGTCGTGGGATCGATCCTAGGTCTAGCCACCTCTCATCAGGGATCTTTAGCAACAAGGCTGTAGCTCATTTAATACAGACATGGCAGAGGTAGCTTATATCCCAATATGACCATTTGTAACACTGGCTCTGTGGTGCAATGGATCAGGGCCCGTCTCCAACACCACAGGTGGCGAGTTCAATCCTTGGTGGAGCCACATCTCTTGTTTCACCTACATCCACCTAAAATTTGTTTTCTCTCACATGAATGATTAGAAATATCACCAGCACTGGGAGGCAAACCCCAGACCTTTACAAATTATTATTAATCAGTTGAGAAGTAGAGTACAGATATATCCCAATATAAATGTTTGTAACACTGGCCCTGTGGCGCAATGGATCAGCCCCTGTCTCCAACATCACAGGTGGTGAGTTCAATCCTTGGTGGAGCCACTTCTCTTGTTTCACCTACATCCACCTAAAATTGGTTTTTCCCTCACATGGATGATTAAAAATATCACCAGCACTGAGAGGCGAACCCCAGACCTTTACAAATTATTATCAATCAGTTGAGAAGTAGAGTACAGATATATCCCAATATGAATGTTTGTAATGCAGGCTCTGTGGCGCAACGGATCAGTGCCTGTCTCCAACACCACAGGTGGTGAGTTCAATCCTTGGTGGAGCCACTTCTCTTGTTCTACCTACATCCACCTAAAATTCGTTTTTCCCTCACATGGATGGTTAAAAATATCACCAGCACTGGGAGGTGAACCCAGGACCTTAAGACTATGATTTACAATCAATTTTGCTGTACAGTAACAGACGATTCTGCTATCCCTATACAGTACATAGTGCTGTAAATAATATACAAAAGCTCACTTGCTGTAGGTCTACAGCACAATCTACTCGAACCAAAGTTGCCCCCAGTATTTGGTGTACAGGAACACTACTTACTTCTAACAGTGTAGCACTCTCTCCCGGGTGTACTTCCCTTAGCTTCCATTTAACCATTTTTACCTGACATTTAAATCGTTGGAGACAGCAATGACATACAGACGCAGCTAACAGGCTAAGGAATTAACCAAATTACACCAAAACTGACATGTTCCATATTTTAACCTTAACCCACCCGTACTACTTATCCACCACACCCTCTCTCCCATCCACTCCCCCCTCCGACTACACCAAAACTACTGTATTACAGGAAGGGGAAGTCTAAGGGGGAAGGGTGGACAGATTATAATCATATGGCAGGAACAGAGGGTGTGGGTGGTAGAAAGTGGGGTCTTATAGCGAGGGACACATTCAATATTTGTTTTAAGCCTAGGCTACCTTGCAAATGATATCTCAAGAATAATTCGAGACGTTTATCTGTCATTATGAGTTGTGATGCCTCCGAGTATTTTGGATGTAGGTTGCCTGACAAAATGTGGGCAGCTTTTCTCGATGGATACATGATACATTTCCTCTTTCCCTTCATGAATATGCTGGAGTGGAATTTGTGAAACACATGTCACTCTAGAAACGTGGACATCTTGATAATTCATGACAATCGCTCATGTCTATGTTGTGTTATCTTCTCGAGAGGTACACAAGACGCTTTCCTGAGTACTGTTTCGAGAGTACGGTCATGATCAGCCATATAGCAAGCCGGACGTTATTAAGTGAAGTCCCCATATTCGCATACCATGCATAAATCGTTTTGGGAACACCATCTTCTATAGAACAGTTCTGAAATGAGTAATTTACTCATTTCAAAATAGTGTTACCTTTGTGGATTATGGTAAGGACTATAACGATATAATATGTCGGCTTGGGTTTTTGAGTGTCAGCTAGTTAAGCGGCTCTTCCACTGGGCCACTTTTTGAATTGAGTCCAAATCCTGGACGACTTGATTAGGCCAATGTTGATCAAATAAAGCTTGTTTTTGAGGGAGTCCTTACCCCCTATAGCCTAAACTCTCTCTCTTACCAATACACATGTCCACCTTCCCCCTCCCCTATCGTGGTTCAGATTCCATCTCGGCGTGATTCAAGGTGATCTAGTTTGGATCTTCAGAGACACACGTTCGTGTGAAATTCAATTGCCAAGAAATACGCCTCACTGATGTCCCTCCAGACGTCCACCCCCTTCTACCCCATCCTCTCCTGTCCACAGCCACTGCCCATTCCAGCAGTCACATACACCGTACATCTAATACAACTACCCTGTACTCATACCCCTTCACCACCGCCAAATGTAATCTAGCCAACAACGCTGGAACAGGTCCGTGATATGGCATTGCTGGATGCCCTGGAGGATCTTAAACTCCTAATCCACAGGAGGAGTGGAAACTATGCCGATGGTCTCGGATGGTCATTGGATGGCACCAGGCTCCCAAAGGATGACTTACTATTTGCTCCCAACCCAAATGCAGATATCTATTGAAAAAAAGTCATAATATTATAAGTTATAGCCTATAATGCGAAGCCATGTATTCGTATGGCGGACTAGATTAGATCGATGGTTCCAATGCTCCCCCCCCTCCACCTTGTGAGATCCAAAATGGACTCTGGTGGAAGCGCTTGCACTAATTCCTTTTTGCAAATAATTATTGGCAAAAGTCATCTTGGGAAATTCTTTGACAGTTTTAACTGGAACTCCACAACGCAATCCTCACATTGCATCAGAGCTATTCTCACAAACACTGATATAAACAGTATCCAAAGCTGGAGCTGAGCTGTATTATAATGTGATTCTTGTATTGAACAATATGGTGAGATTGCTTGTAAGAACCAGTACCATTATCTGTGCATCCTCTTATTGAATACACTGATCCTAGTGGAAGATGACTGTTATGCTGTGAGCAGCTCACTGGTGTATCGTTTAGACAGGTCCCATGACGAGCTGCTCAATGTGCTCTATAGATCACATCGCCTTCTTATACCAACCCACCCACACAGTGCACCACCTAGGGTATCAATAGGAGAGCTGATAAGGGGATGTTCCTGCTGTGTAGGCGTAGCACCAGCAGAGTTAATCAGATACTACTGATAAGGTTGGGTGTATAGAGACCAGGGTAGTAGTATCTGAGAGGCCCTGGGACGTCTAGTAGAGATGGGTAGTGGTGGTGAGGGTGGGGGGCTGGTTATGTGGGGGTGGTGTGTTATGTCCCGGCAGACATATTGTCCACCCATTGACATCTCGACGTCAGCAAACTGCATTCGACCATGCATGGGCACGCCCAGTGCCCGACTGTCACCCCATGCCAGCTTCTATACCCGACTCCCTCACTCCTCCTGCAGGGCCCCATCTCCACTTGCAGCTCCCCCACAGTGCCAGACCCTCATAGAGGGGAGAGGTGGAGAATGTAGGGTGTCCTCTCGTTGGGCACGTAGTACACACATTGTGCACGTAGTACGTGCTGTGTCAGACCCATTGGAGGGTCCACAGGGCAAATAGAGTCGAATTGGAGAAGACGTCATGGAATCTTCATATTATTATGTCACCAGGACATCAATGACGTACCGTGTGTCAACGCCCACATAACGTCAATGGCGTGGCATGTGTTTACAATGTGTACATATCGCATTTATCCTAACAATTCTGATATTTCTTCAGTCACCCAATATCATATATTCTAACAATCTGATAGAGTATGCACACTCAGCATGCATAACTTCAACACAAACATTCATAATGAAGCAACCATACTTCTAACGTCTTAATTGTGTCATACATCATAGTTCCACCAATCTACAGAACCTCTGACGATTGATACTAGTTCAGTAGTTTTATAACTGCATCCAGACTGCCACTATAGACATCTGCCCCGATACCATTGATCATTTCTCTTGTCTCTGGTCTAGATCTTTGTCTGGTGCCGCCTACATTCCATATTGGCAAGTTATTGCCGTCATTAGTCACTTAGTCTTATACTGTGGCACTGTCCTTCTCAAGCCAGATAATACCACTGCGTTAGGTATGGACAGCCGGGTAGCAGTGCCATGTTGGTATATCACATGGGACATTCTATACGGAAAATACTATTCCTATATTTTTTCTCCGGTTCCCTCCAGCTGTGCATGCAGGATGGCCCTCCCAGAATCACGTCACTATCCCATGACATCAATCTTCTTAGCCAACCATTATTGTGCATGTAAACTATCGTTGCCTGAACGACCTTCCCTATTTGTCGAAAGGTCTTGGGTAGAGAATTAGCCCTCCTAGTGTTTCTCTTTCTATGGGATTATGGATGGAGGTTGTATTCTTTATGGTTCCAGGAGTTTGGTTTCCGTATTAAAGGTTTACACACAACTCGGCTTATACATCGACAACAGAGACATTACCATGAGTCACTGAGAAATGGGGCATGATTGAGCATTATATAAACAATGGCAGCAACAAATGAGAAAGATGTATGCTTTTATTTGCTAATACCTCTACTATTCTCATTATAGAACTGGCTTGAGAGAACGCAAAGGGATAAAGCGCTATAAATAATAATGTGTCTAACCTTCTTGAGCTGTTGAGGAATTGTTATGAAAGGAAAAAGTTTGAATTAACAAAGAATTCCCGTAATGATCTAAGTATAATATGTCGTAACAGTCGGGTAATACCATGTTCGCCTGACACAGCACCTCAATCATGTATACTACTCACATCATTAAACTGTTTTATACACTCATTTAAAACTACATTCCTGTAGCCTTATCCCCAACCCTCTCTCCCAAGTACTTTCGATAGTTTTGCAACAGAACATTGTGACACAATAATTGTGGAGACCCTACATCTCTTGAATATCTTTTGACTCCAGATCTCCACACATTAAAATAATTAAATGCTAAAGTCTCGTCAATCAAAGGTAGCCTTGTGCAATATCAAGCCATGCACTTGGGGCATTGAAAAGATAAACAACACATTAGACCCCAGCTGACCGTAGAGCCTACTCCGATACATTGCGTGTCAACAAGACCTTATATATTATTTACCACTGATTATGAAGAGCCTATTTCAGTTTCCCACACCCATTGGCATTCTGGTTTTCCATCCCCCTATTCCTCCATGCCTACACTGTTAGAAGTAAGTAGTGTTCCTGTACACCAAATACTGGGGGCAACTTTGGTTCCAGTAGATTGTGCTGTAGACATACAGCACGTGAGCTTTTGTATATGTACAACACTATGTACTGTATAGGGACAGCAGAATCTCCTGTTACTGTACAGCAAAATTGATTGTAAACTGTGGTGTTGGAGACAGGGGCTGATCTGTTGCGTCACAGAGTCGGTGTTATAAACATTCATATTTGGGATATATCTCTACTCTACTTCTCAACTGATTAATAATAATTTGTAAAGGTCTGGGGTTCGCCTCCCGGTGCTGGTGATATTTTTAATCATCCATGTGAGGGAAAAACGAATTTTAGGTGGATGTAGGTGAAACAAGAGAAGTGGCTCCACCAAGAATTGAACTCACCACCTGTGGTGTTGGAGACAGATGCTGATCCATTGTGCCACAGAGCCGGTGTTACAAATGGTCATAATATTGGGATATAAGCTACCTCTGCCATGTCTGTATTAAATGAGCTACAGCCTTGTTGCTAAAGATCCCTGATGAGAGGTGGCTAGACCTAGGATCGATCCTACGACCTCTCGTGTACATATTACAGGGAAAAGTACTGTAGCTCTACAAGTCACTACCGTAACCTGCATCTACAGTAACAGAATTGTACATGTACAGTAGAATTTGCTGTATTATTATTTACAGCTAAAGTACTGTACACTTACAGCAAATTTTGCTGTTCACGAACAACAACTTTTTACAGTGTACCCCTCTCCCCATCCCTACTCTCCTTCCCTTCTCTACCCTTCTCTCCATGCCTCCCTCTCCATCTCACCTACCTTCTCCTCTATATCGCCCATTCCTCGTAATCACCTTCTATCTTCCATTCCCCTCCCAGCATTCAGCCCTCTTGCCCTTCCTACCCAACCCTACACATTTATCTGCTCCCTTCCCTCATCTCCTTCACCTCGAAGCTATCTCATCTCTTTGCCTTTCATTACTGTCTGTTGGTCTCTCCCTATCCGCTCCCATCTCTCTCTCTCACTCCCTCTCTTTTTCTCTCCCTTTCTGTATTTATGGCTGTCTGGTCCTCCTGCCCCCACACCGAGGACTATTGACTACACCAGTGCCTGCCAATGCAGTAAATATTTATAGCTATATACACCCTCATGATTACAGTTCAGGCCTGATCTGGAATGAATTTAGATTGGAAAAACAGGATTTGAAATCTGCCTGTGGAGCACAGAGAGGTTTCTGTATGTGTTGTGTAATGGGAGTTGACAGTAAACATGGATTCCTACTTAGACCATCTGCCATGTCCTTGGCTTTGATTATAGAACATGTGAAGTCACTTTCATCACTACAAATCGTAATGGGACTTTAGAAAAAGAAGAGGAAGGATAAAAAGACTCTTTAAAAACATAACCAGCTATCACATTCAATAACAATCTGAATACGGTTGATTAAAGTACACTGTACGTGGAGTTAAAAGAGAAACTACTAACTGATCATTAGTTTTGTTACACCAACTACTCATAATTGATAACGTCCGGTACCGACTCTCTTACAGTTCTAAAAGAATAGCACTCAACCTGTTAACTACCATAATACATAATATTCCATGAACCCCATCAGTTATGAATGCATAATCATGCTAAACAATTTTATTCCGTTCATCATTCTATACTAAAGTTTATATAGATGCAAAAGTATACGGATTTGGTGATTATAGAGATACCATAGTAGACCATTCCTCTTTTTCCACAGCCACAGGGAAAATATATTCTGCCTGTGGCTTTGCCCCTATTGCTATGTATTTTCCCCTGGGTATATGGGAGGCCTCTGGTACGGGGGTATGCTGCAAATTAACTGATTCCATAATTGTGATTAAGTCATGGCAGGCCTAACAGGACAGTCGGCCTAATGTCATCACCGCCCAATCAGTGTAGGCGGGCTTCTGCGCCTTAGAACGGTGGGTGTGTCACAGTAAATTATTAGGTAACTGACAATAATTTGACACTGGCGGCCCTTATTGTCATTTTTTTTGTATTAAAGTGTGATACTAATGTTATTTATTGTCAAATACATCATACGAATAGACAGTGCTACAAAAGGTCCTTTATTTGCATTAAGGAATGCTTAAAGTCACAACTGTTTCACTGTCTTTGTGTCTCTGCCTATGTGTCTCTGTTTCTGTGTCGTTGTGTCTGTATCTGTGTCTCCGTTCCCTGGTGTCTTCTCAGTGTCTCTGTGTATCTGCCTAACTATTTCTATATCTGTCTCTGTTTTCTGTCCGTCCGTCTGTCGGCCTGTCTGTCTCTCCTATACGCCACGCAACCCACCCCACACACCCCACCCCTTGCTTTCCCCTCCATTACCAACTCCCTTAGCCCCCTGTCGCCAACCCCTCTGGATGACATCGGTCACTGTCAGGCCCACATAAAACCAGTCCTGCGTCAGATGCTGTAACAGGGAAATAGGGACTGGTGTCACCCAGACTGTCCAATCCGCCACTCCATCCCCTCCCCACAAGAACCCACCCAGTGTTTCGTATAAGCGGGTAGGGTATTCTACAACACGACTGGATACATGTATTATAATGGAACAATATTACCAGTTATGTCCTACCTGTACATATATCGATAGACCTCGTCAACGTCAAATCCAGGGGAACATTAATTCGCATAGGATAAATACAAAGCACATTCAGTATTCTGAAGATTAATTAACTCAATACCCAAGGGGCATTATTTCACTTGGCCCCGCCTCATGGTTATATAGGGCCCGAAGGTAAACCCAGTTCCGATAGATTCTGGTGAATCTCTGTCTATATCTATACTTCGAAAATGCACAACTAAGGGGGTCCTTCCTCACAGAACCTGATACATGTAATTCATGTCCCTATCAGGTGGAGGGATCCAATGCTGCGCTGCCTGGGTAAGCTGCATGCCATACAGAAGTAGAAAGCATGGACAGTTACAAATGGACCAGTCGCACCACAATTTAGTTCCCAAGCTACTGGCTGGAGTGCTGTAAATGGATGTTTACAAATCTAAAAGTGCTTTTTGAAAACAGGCCACTCATGAATGCTATAAAAGTGGAAGTGGGTAAGTTGATGCCTACAGCCGACCTCACTTGTGAGGCCCCTAAGTCTCAAAGAGCCCCTATTCCTCAAATATTTGTGGGATAGGGGCCTTTTGAGACTTAGGGCACACCTGAAGTCCCTAAATGTCCAAGAGCCCCTATCCCACAAATATTCATTCAAACAGCCCCTATCTCACAAACATTTGAGAGATAGGGGACATTTGAGACATAGGGACATGTCAGGTCCCTATCCTTCAAAATATCCCTAAGTATCAAAACCCCTATCCAGCAAAAGCATTTATGATCAATTGTAAAGACTATTTCTTACTTCTGCAATAAGAAAGCATGCCTCACAAGAAAAAAGCCATTCAAGGTTTGGCCCAAACAAAATAGAATAGTTCATATACTGTAATTTCTTCTTTGCGCTGTACATTTTTTTCGCGATTTTCGCGTATTTAAAAATTGTGAAAATATGTACAAAGCGAATATTTAACCCCTCCCGGCCCCTCCCGCCCCTCCCTAAAATCATTCAATCCCTGTATGACCCTCTATACCCCTCTCTTCTTCTCATCCAAATCCCTCTCTCTAGGTATGCATGCACTGCACCTAGCCACTTCTCTCTGTCTCTGTCTTTCTGTTCTCTCTCTCTATTGCCCTCTCGCCCCCCTCTAGCATCCTTTCCTGACCCAAACCTAGAGCTGTATCGGCTTTTACCATACAACCATATAAAACTGACCTCTGATCAATATGCGTGCACATAAACCGTCCTGCGGCTATAAAATCCGACATTGCCTCCCAGAAACTTTTGCTTTGCCAATGGTGCATATACAAGGACCAGTCAGCCGTCCAAATATTTATATGCATTGTGCATAAAAAGGAAAGAAATATCCGACAACATTTTGTCCCGTTGGGTGCACTAGCATCTATAGTAACGGTAGACAGTACTATCTGTGCCTAACCCCCGGGTGTCTGTCTGTCTAGTATCTTCACCCCTCGACTGCTGGATTATACGTCTCTGGAGGGGACTCTGTATAGGCACAATATACAGAACTGGTCTTTGTACTTTAGATAGGCCTGAAATATATATATATATATATATATATATATATATATATATATATATATATATATATATATATATATATATATATATAGTGTCTATCCTTATTTAATGGGCTTCTTGTTTTAGCACAGAAGACACCTTGCCATAAAATATAGCATATTACTTTTGTTGATATGACAACAAGTAGCTGTTGTTGAATGCCAATTAATATCATTGATAATTACAATTAGGGGTATTTTTGTACCTGATAAAACGTTTTAATAACATGTTGCTAAAGCAGTATACCAATGACATGAGCACAGTTCTTCCCTGCAGTTCCTGGCACTCCAGCTGTGAACTGTTAAATGAAAAGTTAAAAAGGGTCATTCGTATTTACAATTGCTCATGTTGCAACAGAGGGAACAGAGGGGATTTAATACCGATCGGTATTATTAGTGACCTCTTTTGCATTGCTACTGGCCAGCATGTATAACACTGGAACATAAATCCTAATCCTTGCCACCTCCGGCTTTCTCTCTGATATGTCATTCACCACTTTGCCTTATCCCTCGGTGACTGGCTGCCGGGGAAATAAAGAAAAAAACTGTAAATGAAATGTCAGACAGAGAAGACAAAGGAGGTGTTGTATAGGGCCCAGTGCCTGACAGATGTGTTAATGTATCGGCCTATACAACAAGATGTAGATGTCACCCAAGGGGAGGAAATGTCTGGTTCTAAGTCTCCATTAAAAATCTATGTGGTGACTAGCCTCTAAGAAATGGTCATGAAAAAGGTTTCTGAATATCATAGTTAAATCTGCATACACCACTTAAGAGTATGGTGAACAGATTAGTGAATCCATGAAAAGTTGAGAAAATATATCAATAGTTTATGTTCTAAGGGAACATGTCATTTGAAAGAAATAAGTTGAAAATAAGAATATATGTAAGCCTGGTGACCGGTCAAGATAACAACAAATGTACTGCTGTGTTTCTTTCACAGCTTCGTTTCTCACATTTTATAACCATTCCTAAATACTTGGTATGGAGTATTGTCGATTCGTTACAGCAGAATAAATGTGATATTGAATGCTTCCATGTGTATTAAAGCTCGCTGTATTAACAGTTTTACTATAGTCGGCCACCACTGTACCTCCCTTGAAATTCAGGAAACTTACAACAGCCATGCTTTTTTTTCCTTCTTACCAAAGCCTTTAATCTCGAGACGTGTTTTCTTCTGACCAAACTCTATCCATCTAGTCAAGTGCAGGGCTACATCTATAGGTCGGTAAACAGCAAAAATCATGAGGGTCAGTCTGACTCTTACAATGTATCCAAAACGAGTCAGGCAATGCGAGACTCTCCTTAACTGCGAGGGTCAGATTTACCCTCACTTTTTTTCTGCCCTGGTTATGGTACAAAACACGACTGGAGATTAAAGGCTGCAGTTCATCTTGCCACTGGTCCCATTTTACAGATTGGATTAGCCGGGCTTGGTGGTATTGTGTCTCACCTCCATAGCCTGACCCTCCTCTATCATTTCCACAAAGAATATGAGGATGTCAACGAACACAGGGACTGAGAAAGGCAATGTGTAGGCCTACACCATTCAGTCAATACGCGTCTGGCCAATAGAATCAGAGGCAATACCACTTACACCATGCGGATACATGTATCAGGCCTCAGCAAAGAGAATAGGCTTACTTTAACAACAGTGGGTGTCGGGATTCAACAAAGCTTCCCCCTGCTCTACCCAGTGGACACAGACCACTTATTAAGAGTTTAGCTCTGTACATATTCTCTGCAGGGCTTAATAAGCGGTTATTGAGTGCTGCTTTTGAGTAGGGTATCCTGAGACTGGCCCCTGAATTGAAGACTTCCAAACTTAGGCCCAGTACCCGTTCCTCTAGTCTTTGCTCTTAGATTTATAAAGTACTTGAAACTCCCCATTCAGAATATTGCCCTGTGTCACAAACCTACACACTTAGCTGTATGTCAGATCCTACTTATATATGAAAGGGGAGTGAGAGATATTGCATCGATTTCCGGTTATTGATAACAGTAAATTACCACTGGCCAAAACCCGTTGCAGCCAAAAGCCTTTGCTTGTTCTTAGCGTGCGTCACGCAGTAATGGGTGTGGGTCAGATACCAGCGATATCTCAATGTCAGGGTTGGACGATAACAGGAGGCGGTCTCATAAAGAGGCTATGATGGGATATTCTGTAACAAATCTAGGAATAATATCCTACTATCTGACTATTCTCTATATGGAAAAAGGCGGATGTGTGATTGAGTGCATGGTAATGTTAAAGTAAGGGTTGCATTTGCCTATCAATTGGGATCCTACTATAGAGTGGTGTATAGGCCTACACTTTGATAAAAGAAAAAGGTTTGTTTGCGGCCATTGCAGTAAGAGCTGAATCTCAGGGGTGGACCCAGGAATTTGTAAGGTTCACTCAACACCAAAGCAAACTCAAAGTCACAACCCGCGCCAGATAGAAATGTCATTTTAAAAATCTAAGTTATTTTCTAAGCATTGATCTAAACGCCGGTTGGGGGAGGTGGTGTCAAATGTATAGGGTGCGTCACTTTGGTCACTACACTGGCCACCTACGCCACCTATCTCCGTGGTATGTTTCTCTCCACAACCATTGTTGTTGGTATATAAAGGTCATGTGTTTTCAGGATCGCAGTAATGTTGACATAAAGCAAAGGGGGCCTTCTCCGAAAATGGCCCTGACAATAGTTTGATTAATATTGAAGGGTTCTGGATCATCATTTTACTATTTATTTTGTACAAATAGGATCTGGTTCCTGGACATTTGACTTCAAACACCGCTTGAAATGGATAAGGCCCTCTACCGGTGTGGTAAAGTAGACGTGTAGACGGTTCAAACTAGAAGAATAAAACAATGTACAACATATACAATGTAATATACACATTTGCAGGGGACGTATATATGTACCCTGGTAGTAAGAACATATTGCAAGCAATATTCTATATAGTGATATGAAGCCTTACATATAGTATGTGCTTGACCTGCGGCTCTCAAAGGCCAACAGCAAGTAGGATGAAATTGGCGTTGGGAGCGGGGAATGGAAATTGAAGTTACGATTTATGATATTTGATGTTCTCCGCAGCCTTTCCGTTGGGAAATACCCCAGGCCTCCGCCCGCATCAAAGAAATCTTCCGCCTCGCTTCAAGCAACATAGATCTCAATCAAGTCTCGCCTTGTTAAATCAATAACAAAAGTGAAAGGCTCTGGCTGAGCAATGCAGTACAATAATAAGGACAGATTACATTAACTGCAACGCCGTGCTTAATGTACAGTAGAGGCAAAAATATAGATCTGGAAGTTAGTATTGTTCCTGGTACATATACTAATGTTTTAATGGCACTACTCACAGGAATGAGGCAATAGTCTGCAAGAACCATGCAACCTATTCCGAGTGGACAAGATGGCGATCTCCGCCAAATAAGCACTTATACGGGGTACAATGCCTGTGATAGGATCGCCTATGGCGGGGCGATCTTTGGATGGAATTTGAAAAAAGAAAGCATACTACAAACAGAATGTAATCTGTGGTCGTTGATTGAACAAACCTCCCCTTATCTAATTAGTTATAAGTGGGTCATGGTTGGAGCACCATTGGTTTAACTCGTACACAAACGGAGGAGTTGACATTCATATGAAGATTGCAAGTCAAGCAGCTGTCAAGTGAGCAAATTCAGTTCGCTGTCAAATCTGTCGTGCCGCTGAATGTTTTCTGGCTCCACCCGCCCTACGTATCACGGCTCCACTACAACTGTTGCTTTAGGGGTACCAGATTGTTGGCCTTCAAGGCACAGGCACTAGCTGTCTTGTCTTAGGGTTAATTATTTCACAAGGGGCATTATATATAGAGGATTGTCAGTTTTCTTGAACAATAATAAAGCAGCTCATTTTTGTTTTCAGCATAATGAATACCTGGGTACGACCCTAGGTTGGAGTATAAAATGTACATTGGATACATGATTTTACATTTTGTTGACAAGGCAACTTAGGCATCTCTGCAGAATGCTATTTTATTTCTCCAGAAATCTTCATTATTTGCTTTTCAGGGGTTGCAACTATTTGGCAGTGGTGCTGCCCCTGAGCAGCCGTGGGTTTTCACTGGTGCTGCCCTAGGGCAGCAGTGGATTTTCAAGTTCATTTTAGGTGCTGTCCCAGGGCAGCAGCGGCCCTTAAAGGGTTAAATCAAATAATACAAAATCAAAGTACCCACAAGAAAACGGGGGTAGACCTACCTGACCAGACTAATGTGAAGTCACTGAATCCAAAAATGATGGTCGGGTCCGGGTGACATGACTTTGACCCACCAGGACTTCTTTCTCGT
The DNA here is from genome assembly GCA_947462335.1 of Harmothoe impar. NCBI lineage: Eukaryota > Metazoa > Annelida > Polychaeta > Phyllodocida > Polynoidae > Harmothoe > Harmothoe impar. Next base: position 48,341,523 of record OX381710.1, read on the forward strand.
GACTGCTTCGCAGTTTTGAGCTGTATTCACAAACACATGTATAGCAATACCCAAGAAGAGCATTTATGTGTATCAGGCCATTGAAAACACGCTTTTATGTTACTGAAAAACACATCTAGCATATATTAAATACATCAGATGTGAGTGATACCGCCCTTAAACTGTTCGTCATTATGATAAGTGATAATATTAATATTAAGTTAAGAGCTTAGTGAAAAGGCTTTTTATTAACTATCATTGATGATGCTCATACAGAGATACAGTATTCATGTCCCATAATATATCAAAGGCCGGACCTTATCAGAGTGTCCCTACAGTGTTTTTACGATCAAATTCCCTTCTTCAAAACGAGTCTTTTTGATGTATTTCACAGCTTAGATGTATACAACCGTACGTAGGTAGGATTAAAGCTACAGCCTATGTCAATATCAACACAAAGACAGTTTATAGTTGACAGGAGGGACTATGATGATATGGCCATCCACAGCTTCCCACCTTCAAGGACTTTTGCCATTTATTCATCAGTCCATAGCAAGCCATTAGACCTGAAAGGATTGCTTTGCAACAGTGTGGCAGGAATAACAGCAGAGCTACTTCCCCTAATGGGTAACTGACGACAAGAGTTGGACTAATGCAATTTTCTGTGCACATTCAGTTTCTGAAACCCGCCTTTGAAGTCTTTGGCACAGTCTTCAAGAAAAAAATACCTCCACCCTCCTGGAATAGTCAATTTATTTAAAGCTCGTAAGGGACTTCTTTAAATGGTTGAGGGTAATTGAGTGAATACGTCCGCTGCACATCTCTATTGAGAAGGGTCTAACAATACTGCCAGTGGCCACTGAAGCAGTAGGCAGAGAGTTCATACAGTCAAAAGGCACCCTTCTCTAAAGACTCCCTCAAGGGAACATCTTAGGCCTCAGTAGAAATCACAGAAAGACAGTCAAAGGTGACTCCAGGTAAGGAATAAACATCAGCTTGGTGTATGTAAAAGAGTACAGGCATTGGCTTGTTATGCGTTTGTTGCATTTGAAAGCAAGAACACGTAGCTAAAATGGGGAGTAGTGTACCTTGAATATATATATAATGTTCATTCAACAGGTATGGCCGTTGTGTAAATACTTGTATAAACATGAAATTATTCTGGGTCTGTTCATGAATGTTATGTCATTTTATACAACATGCTTTAAAGTAAAACCTGTGTCAAGACAACTATTAACTTATATTGCAAACAGTAATACATGACAAATTCTTTGTATCTGATGGCCCAGAATAAATTTGGTCCGACTAGATAGGTAGGTCTTCTAGTTCTACTGTTAGAAGCCAAAATATCGGGCGTAATTAGGTCCAACTATTTTTGGAATCAATCTCTTCAAAATTGTTTTCTACATTAAAATATTAGGTATTGACCTAATTCTAGAAAACATCATCCCTGGTGAACACATAATAAATTATCTGAGACGAAATGCCTCAGTGAAAGGCCACGTTCAAGGTTACCTATAGCCTTTACAGACAATGTTATTAGGATTCTGCTAAAACTAATATGAACACAACTTCATTATGAAAAAGTCACCCTTTCTTGATGCATGACTCTGGTCTTGATCTCATTTGCATCAATTGGTATCAGGGTACTGCCTGACATGGGATGGGAACAAATAGACAAAAGAAAAAAAGAAAAAGACATCAATACCATGGCTCTTATTGAAGAACAAGTCATCGTGATCAGCGGAATCATACTAATAGTAATTTGTTAAGATAATAGCTACATTAGTAATGAATGGCACCGAAAGACCTTTCATCATAACTCCCTGACAAGAGATCAGATAGGCGTATAGTAGCGACACCATATCGTGACATAGCGACATACAGAACCCAGAATAGAAGTGGTCCCTGCTCCTCTTTCATCATCTGTCAGAGGAGAACTCAGCAGCATATAGAGGGGTATGGCCCTTTGAAGCTGTCTCCTGTCTGTTGATGGGCAGGTGGGAGTTGAGTAGTGGGGCCTATCTTTCTGAGGTCTCACCTTTTGATATGGAGGGTACCCTTGTATGTAGGCAGTCTACTGAGGAGCCTGACCCTCCTTATGTGCCTTTTATTCTGTTATTATCCCAGATATCCGGTTATATACAGGCAGGAGTTACAAGGGGAGATAGGAAACTTGTACAAGTGTCAACAACTCTTTGGAAAGTGCCTCAGCGCGCCGCAGGGTGCTATTAGAAGTTTCCACGGAGGGCACTATCCTCTCTAGTGAAGAACCATACGTTAATATCTGGCAGAATTCTGCTCCCTTTATTGGTTTGTTCTACAGTTTTGTTCATATATCGCCATTAGGCAGTGCCAAGCATACCGTGCAATTTAAGCTCAGTCTCGCATGCCTTTTACTTCTAAAATACAGGAGGAATACATATCCGTGAACATACATTTTACATGAACCTGGAGTAAGGCACCTGTCATGTTTATTCTGGTTGATGAACCTTAATACGAAGAAGTATTTTATCAGAAGATGGTGGATACAGCTGGAAAACAATCCATATTTCATATCATTGGGGTGCCAAAGCCAACACTAGCGCTGTATTAATCTCAAATATATCAAAGTGACAATCTTGGTAATCGACAAGTAAGTATGGTCCTTGGTTTGTCATTGTAATTTGGTTGACACATTGAAAGAGTATAAGACAATATTGGATCTCAGTGTATCTCAGAGTGAGAGTAAACCCAGTAAAGTGAGATTGACATTTCAAGAAATGGTTTCTGTGGGCAGGACCTGAATTGATACTTGTCACGGGGGGACCTTTCTTTTCTAAGCCTGAGTAATATAGATCTACATAATTTTCATTAAGCTATTCCTTGGCCATGTTCATGACACTACACAAACAACCACAGGGAGGTAGTGACAACCACTCTGGTTACAAAGCACCCATTAGTTCAGGAAATTACTGCTCAGCTCTTATCTTGCCCTAAGCAATTTACGCACAAAAAGATTCAGCTAATGAAAAACATTTCCTGGGCTGATGAAGATTCATATGCAGACATGTACTCATTCTTTGTGCGGTCGCTAGCATCTGGAATTCTGTTCTGTTTAAAGAACAAGGAGGTAATTGAAACGTGGCCACTCAACACTGTGTTCCCTCATTGTACTTCATTATGCCATCAGCACTCTGGCTCCCTGTCATGAGAAGACTTCACATAGTTAGTTTTTGCTCACACCATACTCAGTCATCGTGTTACTTTGTAACGCCCTGGGCTAAATATTGTAACTCTAATGTTTTCTGACACAGTTTTATCCTGAGGTTTCATAATTATGCGTGTATGTGTGTTCTTCGAGAAAAGCGTTATGATTTAATGCATCAGGCAAAGTAAGATGGACCTAATAGTATCTTGGTAAATGGGGGCATGATATTCATTACATGGCAGATCGACTATCAGTTAGGGATGTGCTCGATGGCGAAATCGGGTCTGGTCAATATCAAAATTAAATTTTAATAACACGTGTGTGTACAATAATATAACCAACTCTCCGACAGCAATCATCAATGGTAATCAGTTTAATTAGTTGGTTTCCTAGCAAAGTATGCCCTGTGTGGCTAATATGAAGCTGGAATAACAAAATACAGACAATTAACCTATAGCGAACAAACGGGAGGGAACTCCCGCGACCACCATGTGTAAGCTGACACAGGTAATCTCATGAAAACCAACTGTTGGTTCTGTCCACGGAACGCAGCATGTTCCTTGCATATCATGGGGCATGGGAGTCTGGTGCCTGACTAAATCTCACGAGACATTCCAAGGACAGAAACAGTATGGCCGCCCATAGCGAGGAACCAGAATTACCCTATATCTTATTCAAGGGTAACTTAATTCGGTGTCATACAGACATTGACTATAGAACAAAGGTAATCATGTTTATGGATCGTTATGGATAACAGATACTGTACTTTCTATAGGACAACAAAGACACACAATAAATGTGAGAAGTCAGATGTTTCACACTAATATTTCTCATGCATTCTTACGATTTTACTAGATATTGATGACTTACGAAAGGTCGATGACGCTAGCGAATTAAAGTAAGTATAACCAATGATTGGTACTTAAAATTCAATGTTCTTAGAATTGATCAAGAATGTTGATCAAGACCATACTTCTCTCCCTACCTATTGCTCATTACCTATTAGTTTGATCAAATTTGATCCCATTGAACAATTATAGCCAAATGGGTGGAAAGGTATCGTCCACGATTTTATTCTCCCCATCGAAAACCCACTCCTGTTGTTGTCCCTGCATAAGATTTGAATGTCCCCCATACCCTAGACGATAACTTATCTTTTTTAAGTCTTTGAAACATTAAGGAAAAAAATTAAATCGGGTAAAAATTGGATATAGCCACTTTAAGTTTAATTACCCAAGGGTAGCGTAAGATGAGTGAGAGTCTAATTAAATATGGTATTCAGATTTTAGCCTCGAGAAACATCGATTGACCAAACATGATAGAAATGATTTCGCTCGAATGTGTAAATGGGGATGTTAATCTTGTATTGAGATATAGTGATCCAGTGAATATATGCATGTGAGCATTTCCAAGACCACCTGTTCACTTTTAAGATCAATTGCTCTAATTGCTTGCCTCAAGTTTTGGAATATTTCACTGCTAGTTTATTACATGGTAATGCAATGGGAAAGTTTATGCAATGATACATTATGATAGGCAATCTGATCAATCACTGTGTCCTCTTGCATTAATTCGACATAACCATTGTGTCACATATAGGGTCCTCATAATGTATATTTCTCCCCACTTTTTTCTTTTCGATGGAGAATTTGAACACATAATATGCATTTTCTGCACCACTTAGCTTTTACAAAACTTAGCATTTAGTAAAAAAGGTATTGTATGATAAAGCTGAACTAAGATTGTTAACACCTGTGACTATGCATGCTTACCCTGGTTATACCTGTTTGTTTGAAGGGTGATATCCTTGACTTCTCTGGGCATTGTTTGAGTTTGTATCAGGTCTCTAGTGTACAATAATGTCTCCGGAGGGATGCCGAGGTTTGGGATGTATATCATGGTAACCCTGAAGTCCTGCGGTTTGGACCCAGGTGACACGCTCCTATCACGCTGACCCCATCCACTAGCCAGAACGTATTATTCTTATTCTTACAAACAATACCTACCCCATCCCCCCTTTACTCCATTAATCCTCTTCAACAGCCACCAACTCCTCATCTGATGAGCCGGGCATAAGTACAACAACGCAGTTTTACCAAGGCGCTGTGCCATCCACGCCCACTACCCCAACCCCTCCATCTCCTCCTGGAAGTGGGCTCCTGTGTGAAGGGTGGGGGATCAAGAGTCTCCAGGTGTAAAGGGCAGGTCTATGGTGACTGATTGTCACGCAGGGAGGACTACAATACAAGCCATGAATAGCCAAGCGTGCCACTGTGTCTGGACACAGAGGTCTCTGCATCTGCCAGGGATGTGCCTGGTTTAGACATCCAGGTCGCCATCTTGTCCCCCAGATCTATGAACTCCTGATTTAAATGAGATCTTTAGATCATTATCAGTATAAAGCAATCAGTCCAATGCATGCCACATCCACTGTTCTTACACACACGCAGATGAGCGGTTAAGCCATTCCAGTACACTCTGCATGCTAAAGGCACAGACGGTGATATTGTCCTCTTTTGAGAACCAGTGTATAACCATTTCATCCCACACACACATATATAGGGGGGATGAGAAACCCGAGCATATGGCTCATTTTAGTATGCTACTTAGCCGGAGCCGCAGAAGTAGTATATGGAAACAGCGGTTTTATGGAGGTGCTGTTATCATTTTGATGATACATCAAATTAAGTATCCACATATTTTACGGAATTTTAAAAGGTGACAAAACTCGAGGGGTTACATGATGAGCTGCTGTGACCACTAAACACTAATCAATGCCCCATATGCGCAGGCCCGGGCCTTTATGTTGGTGGTCTGCTCTAAGGATTAGGCAAGTAAAGTAAAACTTGCTATCCTTCAAAAAGAGTAGGGGACGTGCCCCGGTTGCAGTTTTCTCCTTCACCTCATAGATTCAATAACTCTCTATCTCATAGCTGCAATCATCCATAAATGCAGTCACTGCTGTATTGGGCAAGCAGCATATAAATATCTGCCCTACTGCAAGGCCAGAATAGAATTGTGGATAGCTACCTGGCTTACTTGAGACAGTCCCGTAAGGTACTTATAGTGCACTGGGACATTAGAATCAATCAAACGACATATTGTATACACAGTGGCCTCTTAAACCCGCAGATCTTACTGCACGCCCAGTAACAGTCAGAGTGCAGTCGGGACAGGTACTCAGCCCTATATATAGGGGCGCTGGGGGTTTAAGGATTTTAGGCTACAACAGTTAGCTTATAAAACTGAGAACTTATTTGGGGAAATGATGATTTATTTCATCGTCTATTCAGTCAACAATTGGCTGTATTGCTCAGTTCTATTGAATCGCACTACGAGTAGTCAATTTTACTCTAAACCGAAGCTTTTAACACTATATTTCGGTTAATAACAGTGTATTCATTCGCCTATGTTCATAATAAAAATGACCAAAACGTGATACAGAATATCATTACGAATGTTTACTTCTCGGCAATATCTAGAATATATTGAAAAAGAAGAAGATGGAATTAGACGCTTTATCTCTAACATTAATGTGTGGAATGTGATTAAACAGTGACGTGATGTTGTCGGTGTATTAAGTGTATCCTTTATCTCTATGTGACAGGCGGCTGTCTAGCTGTCTGAATACCAGCCCCCTATCTGCTATATCACTCTGCTGCCAAATGAATACAGCCTACTTGTCTGCCTCATCCCAATCCAATTTAATTTCTGTTTCAAGCGCCAATCAGTTGACGATGGGATGTATGCTGAGTGCAACGTAGATATTGAATGTCCGCGTACAGCTGGTATATACATGGACACACCACCAGCAATGCTATCAGATAGAATAACATGCAATACAATCACCAAATGCTGGTTCCTTAACCTTTAATTAAGGGCATAGTGTCTTAATGCATCTTCTCCTTTATCACCATGATGAATGAATCTAGTGCTAAGGGAGTGGTCATTTTTTAACAACAGGGGGGGGTTGGTGGATTTGGGGGGGGACCAAAAAAATTTGGACCCCTTGAAGGGGGGGACCGCAAAAATTTGGACCCCTCCTGAGGGGGGGACCAAAAAAATTACACCCCTTTATAGCGGAAAAGCCCGCGTGTTACTATAGCTCAAAGGGGTCGACCACGCTCAATTTCAACCTGCCTGGAGGGGGGGACTGAAAAAACTTCGACCCCTCTCGCGCGGGGGACCAAAATCAAGTCTGACCCGCTCACGCGAAAATCCACCAACCCCCCCCCCCCTGTTGTTAAAAAATGACCACTCCCTCACGATCCTCTGAGGGTCGAAATTATATTATTCCTGAACAATCAACATGTGATTCACTCAAATAGTCCTGTTTAGTATCCACACTAGATGGGCACCACCCTCCTTTGTCACAGTTATTTTATTGTGTCACTGAGTTAAAGGGTCCATGCCCATCCCATGAGCTGACATCACTACCTCCGACCCACAACAATACTACAAGACTACGGACTACAAACTACAACATGCTGTCGGCATGGACGCCACATCTGGGTCATCAGTTATTTTATTGATACCCCGTTTGTGATCCATGTGAGCCAGTCTGTGACAACTGTCACTACCAGCACTCATAACCACACATCTAAACAGACTAGAGAGCAGCGTATCACCATTCCACCTTCAAAGCATTAAACTCCTGCCATAATGTGCCGGCCAAATGGTACCGGTTGTACATATATACTGTCCGTGAACTATGATCCGAGACAGTCAATGCCGTCTTTAATGACGAACCCCTAAAATGGATTGTGTATTGATTTATATGTTGTGTATGCCCTGCCCGGAATCACAAAAAGTTACTAGTGCATATTAAGCTGCCGTATCTAAAAAACAGTTGTTATTTCTATGTGAATGTCAAAGTTACTGATGAGACTTAAAAAATCTGTCCTTGATGACCCACATAGGGCCCCCTCATGTACATCAAGCAACGACAAGTAAACATAACTAGGCAAGGTTTCCACACAATCGCCTACAAAGATATACTACCCCGACCATAGCTGGTTATTTTATCAGCATGGTACTCGGTTTGAGAGACCTGTGATTGACTGATGAGGGAGCAAGCCTCATTTAAGAAATCATTGAACACTACTATATTATTATTACTACCAGGATTGCACTGGTGCAGGACAAGCACAAAAACCCGGGCGTACCCGTGTGTAAGTCTGTAGCTTGAGGACGATTTCTATTATATAAATTTGTTGAAACAAGGCACAGAAAACATTGAGCACCTAAAACTATAGGAGTGCCAATATTATACGCACATGTTATATGCACACTTCATCGTTGAGTGACTACTCACTACCGTGTTATAATTACATTGAATAGGAAAAGAGAGTGCCTGACACTATAAAGGAGCACCAATGGAACTTTGGGAATTTATTGTCAGCTAGGTTTCATGTCACAATATATCGAGCACCTACCAAAAAAGGACTGCCTTCTGTATAAGTCAGGACGACGCATGAAATAAAGATGTCAGTCTGAAACTGTTCTTCATTAAATGTTTGTGTAACAAATGTAAGGCTCACACATATCAAGTAATGATATTCTTCTCTGCTTTATGTGTGACCCTACTGTTGTCAGCTAGCTACAACAATATCCGGTTTGGAGACTGCCTAATCAGGCGACATTCACATCTACCCCTACGCCCTCAAAATACGAGCGCCTGGGGCCTAAGCTATGCATTGAGAAACACCAATAGTTTACTACAACTTTCAAGGACCGGATCTGCAATACCCGTCAGTATGCACTACAGATCGTTTGAATCTGTTTCTAAAGCCAAGGGGCTTATACTAGTAACACTGAACACACATAGTTTGAAAGGCAAAGTCAAACAACTTCGAAAGTTGTACAAGGGCAGTGACTACCTGTGCATTACCGAGTCGTGGCTCCACCGCAGCACACGCTCAACTGATGTCAGTCTGCCACATATGAAACTATACCGTAATGACAGACCAAATCCCAGAGGGATCAAAGGCGGCGGGGTGGCATGTTACGTCGACAATAGACATGCACCATACACAACGCGCTGTCCTGAACTCACCGTCACCTCCAGACATCTAGAAACAATTGGCCTGATCACCAAGACCCCAGGCCAGAGGTACAGAGTTGTCATCACAGCCTACAAACCCCCGCGGGGCAATACCAAAGAGGCGTATAAACAACTGCTCGCCATGTTACAACTACCAATGATCAGCAATAAGGAAGTCTGGATTTTAGGAGACATGAACGTTAACACCCTGTACCACCACACCGTAAAGTACCGTTACATGACCAGTTTCCTCCGCAAAGCAAAATTGAAATACCTACAAACTGGGTATACTCACTACCACCCGAGAGGAGCGTCTATCCTCGATCATGTATACACTAACTGTGACAAGGTATCCCAAAATGGGATCGTCAATGATAGCCCTAGTGACCATATGCCCGTGTATGTTATTAAGAAGCAAATGCCAACACGTAAAATGAAGAAAATAATCACCGGCCGCTCTTACAAACACTACAACACAGAGTCACTAAAAGCTCACATTATGGAGACAGACTGGAGTGCGCTGGACGACCCAACAACAACCAGTGAAGCATACAACATCCTTTTGGATGCGCTAGTGAAATATCTGGACGAATTCCACCCGGTGAAGACCTTCTCGGTACCTGACACCAAACGCCCAGTATTCAAAGAGAATGTCTTGAAGTTAGTGAGACAGCGAAGGAAAGCTTTAAAGGAGGCGCGCTACATCCCACGAGGTCTTTACAACCGACACACGGCAAAAGCCAGACGCCTGATGAAATCCATTGAGGCCACTGCACTGGCCAACAGAAAGGCACTCATCCTAGAAGACCTGATGAAATACAAGGATGACCCTCGGCAATTTTGGGCGGTCTTAAAAGAACTGTGGGACGGGGACCGACCGGACCAACAAATGTCACTAAAGAATGCTGAGGGTGTGAGGATCCCACAAGATGAAACATCTGCATATGTAAATCACTTCTACAGCACCGTAGGTTTGAAACTTGCTGAGAAATTTAACCCACAACCGCCAAATGTACAAGACCAGATCCAAGTACCGTTGGCAGACCAGCTCGTACTACATCCATCAGACGATAATGAAATCAGCAAACTGGTGAAGAGAATAAACACAACCAAGTCATCGGGAATGAAACATGTGCGTACAAACGTACTTAAGGACGGACTCTCCTGTATGCCTTCAGTAATCAGAAGGATTATAAACTACAGTATGCAGGAGGCGGACTTCCCACCAGATTGGAAGATTGGGAGAATAGTACCTCTGCCCAAGGCCGGCAACCTGGAGCTCGTGGGCAATTGGAGACCCGTGTGTCTTCTAAACAACTGTTCAAAGATCTGCGAGAAAGTACTACATACCAGGATCATGGAGCACATGCTCAGTAGAAACCACATGTCAAAACACCAATACGGATTTATCCCAGGCCGTGGTACCAACGATGCCATATTCCACTTGACCAAGGATCTTCTGGAATCAATGAACAGTAACATGCCTGCGGCTGTCGTATTTGTCGACCTCCGCAAGGCTTTCGACACGGTTAACCACTCCATACTGTTCTCAAAGATGTCCACATTCGGGATTGTCGGCGACACACTGAAATGGACCAGGAGTTACTTGCAGACCCGATCACAGTATACAACAGCAAATAACATCGATTCACCAACCGAGCCCATCACCTGCGGGGTACCCCAGGGATCAGTCCTGGGGCCCCTGCTGTTCCTGCTGTACGTCAATGACGTCGCAGACGCTATCCAGAACACTAAAGGATACATCTACGCTGACGATCTAGCCCTAGTCTGCTCCTCAAATACACCAGCGAGAGTCCAGCAACTATTACAGGGAGATACCGTGTCAGTCGGCACATGGAGTGCAAAAAACCAACTGACAATAAACGAGGATAAAACTAAGGTGCTCTGGATATACCCATCTACGTCACCTGTTGATACCACCGACCTCGGTATTCAATTGAACGGCACGTACCTAGAAATTGTAAAATCTTTCAACTACCTGGGCGTAGTCGTGGACCGTCACCTATCCTTCTGTCAACACTTACAGAAGGTGATAGGAACAGTAAGAGGGAAGTTCACTCAACTGTGGAATACGAGGAAGGAGACCGACAAAGCAACAACCATGATGATCTACAAAACCATGGTGCTGCCCTGTCTGGAATACTGCCCTCTACTACTAGACAGTGGTCCGGTATGGGCGGTAAAGAAACTACAAGTCTTACAAAATGATTGTCTGAGGATCGTCAATAACATCCATGATGCACGAGAGGCTAACGTGGACGCTCTACATGATGACGCTGCCTTGGAGAAACTCCATGTCCGGAGGAATAGACAAATACTGATCTTCATGTTTCGGCGCGCGAAAGCCAAAGACAATCTGCTTCAGCCTACAAGGTTACTTCGCGGAAACATCAAGGCCAGGTTCAAACTAAGACGACCCATCAAGACTTGCTACATCAACAGTCCAGAATACCGCGGATCCAGACTCTGGGACAGACTGACTGCGCACAAGCAGAAGAGCGCCACCAAAGACATCTTTGTCAACAGCTTGACCCCGGCGGATCTGAGACCACTGGAACGACTAGTCATATAATTACCGGTATACGTCTATAGCCAAAAATATAAGTCCAAATGACTAATAATTGACTTTGGCCCAGATAGTTGCCTTATCACTATCACTATCTGTAATGAACTGACTAGGTACTTGAAATGAAATGTCACTATGTCATGAACAACGCAATATTTTGGCATTTATTGAAAAACGTCTGTATAGCTACGAATTATCAATGCCAATAAAAATCTAAACTCAACTCAAACTCAGTATATTCGCCAAGGCTGCATTCATGCATTATAACGACAAAGGGCATAATTCATTAAAGTACTATGCTGCCCTAAAGGGATTAGACAACCATATAGATTTCACTAAATTGGACAAGTCCTTTGTAAGACATGCTTCAAATTGAATTAACTAGTTTTGTTAACGGCATTTTTATATTTTAAAACATCTACTGCAGAGCAGCTCATACACATGGATTATAAGTTATGATCCTCCTATTTATACGCAGCCTCAATTTTATTGTATGCACTGGAGTAGATGAATGCAGCAACCGCCAAACGAAAATGAAATGGACTCCTTCTATGATTGCACGCCTATAAATGTGTGATTACAAGGGGAGTTGAAATGTCAACATTACAAATAATTAAATTGATTTATTACAGTTGACCATCATAATGGACCTTTAACATGTTTCTTGTCAGCATTTTTAAGGGACAATTATCCATGATAAAAAATCAGATATACCGTGTGTATAATTTATCAGTGGCACCCACTGTGTTCATTTTAGAAAAGGAACAAGTGGAAAGAGAAAACTCTCGGTTATCTTGAAACCACAACACAACAGAGACGTTCAGCAGTGGGTGTTTTCCCTGCTGGTATCAGTTAAGTTGGTCAGATCTAAATTGGACTCCATTGGAGTGGGCTTCAGTGGTTTGGACTGCTTCGTTTATGGGACTTACTTAAGCCTGGTGGCCGTATCATCTGACCAGGTTTATAGGGGCTCCCTGCAGGCAAGGCTTCCCTCCTAATTAGTCGGGCCAGCCCAGCCGGTCATGATTCAAGGACACATCCTCTTAAAACACACTGTAGCCCTAACTGGCTCCCCCTCCCACTTCCCTCTCCCCACTCCGATTCCTTCACAGTCACGACTACTGGTCCGCTGTCTTCAGGCCGAGTCAATGCATTATGGTAGAAACCTTTACCAACGTAACTATATTCGAGCACTTTATATCGGTTATTTCAATGGTATTGGGATATTTTAGATGCTAAGTTCTTCCTTAAGCTCCTGTATTCAAGAAGCTTCATCATCATTACATCATGGAGGTTTAACATAACTAACTGAAGGGATCTATGATATGATCTTACCACTGTTGCTCCTGTTACACATAACAATATTTATTCTCCTACCATTTCCGGACCGAGCTTCAGTGCCAATCGCTTGTATACTCAATGCATTTGCTTATTTTCGACTTGCAGCATACTACACAGTCTCGAAAAGCCCCCTGTTCAGATTGACAGCGCATGCGCCAATTCTTTATGGGATTAAATACAAAACGTTGTGTGCGCATGACACGGTCGATCGCTGGTGGCTTTCTTCACCAAAGACTGAGTAATTCTTTTTCCTCATCAAACGCGAATTGATTTGCATGGCGGTATCTGGTTTCTGTGGTTACCGTGGCTTTTATCCGCTTTACGCTTTAAGAGTGGCCGCCATTCTGGTCAGTCATGTGACTTGGATTCTCAGTCACGTGATTTGAAAATCTCCATCAGAAGGCGGTGGGTTTGTGGTCACTTTGTTTTAATGAGGTGACCACATCATGCATGTGGCTGAGTAGAATTCTCAACACTGGATCTAGATTTTAGGGATCTAGGACTTACTCTGTTAGGCCGAGATGTGATACAGTCTATGCCTAAATATGTGACATTATTGTGGGCAGCTGAGGAGAAAGGAGTTTCCCAAAAACTGGAAGGGTGTCTCCTACTGGGATACCTCATTTGAAAGTTCATGACGTCTATTTTAATGAGTATATTTAACCTCGGATGACCCTTAATTACTCTTCATTTGCCAACAATCATCCCCTTTTAACAAAAATCGATGCACTAAGATGAATATCATGCGCCTTCTTCATCAACAAGTGAACGTTTATTTCTTTTTAAGAGTATATTAAACTTGAAATTGAAAAATCACAAAGGTATGTGTTGTATGCATTTTATTGAAAATAAAAATAAGACATATGAATTTCCGGAATCAACATAAGTGATCTCTTACTTTAACACTCTTGGGGTTTATTATATTCTCATTGCAAGAAAAACACTTTCCACACCACTTTTACTTTTATACCCACCAATGACTCTGGGACTAACTAGTGACTTGAAGTATTATCATATTATATCACACGGTAATGATTTCAATTTGTTACCATTTCAAATTTAAGGAACCCGGCCGTGGGCTGTTCAATAGCTTTCCTAAAATTATCCAATTAAATTCAAACCTTGCTGGCCCAGTCCCTGCAGTTTGGGACATTGTTTTTTGCAGCCCCTTAGGAATTTCAGCTGTTTTTAATTGGGACGGCCTATAATGATTTCAGCCGCGTGATTAAATATCCAACGTTTTTGCCGTTGATTCCAAAGTTTGCTTTCGAAAAAGTACGAATTCATTCAGTTAGGAAAATACTCATTGCAGCTTGGTCGGAGCCATGAAAGCACATGGGACCAGAAGAAATCAAAATATACATATTTATTGCTTTGTCACACAAAGCCCAATACAGCTAGCGTACACTATGGAACGGTCCAGCAGTTGTATTTGGATTTATCACGATTCAATTATTATTATACCAATCTATTATAGTATGCATGTCTAAAGCTTTTATTCCTTGAAGATATGATATTTTGAAAAGATATGACATGTTGAGGATGGTCGTAATCTCGTATATTCGTATCATATTCATTGGCAGCAAAGAGTACTTTTGCAATGGACGGTAAGTGAAACAACATCCATGTTTGCACCCACAGTTTATTAATACCCATGATTCACACTTGGTAATTTGTCAACCTCAAAATACTTGGCACTAGATTGTGTGATTCTTGGCATTAATGTATTTATGATAAATGATTACCGTGACCGAGAGCCCACCGGTTGAACTGCAGGAGACCCTGAATGCAACACACAGTGAGTAAAAGGCATTCAGGGCCCATTAATCAGATGGCAAGAGGCTCCACACATCTTGAATATGCCCATGGGCGAGGGTAGTAATGGGTGAGGAACTATATCTGATGTTTCTAAAGTTGGCAGAGTTAATACACTTCATTTACTGAGATACCTTTATGTTGATGATTAAAGAGGATGTGCATCCTGATACAGAACTTTTAGAGGTTGAGCTGTCTTATTGGGCTTCACCGGATTTTGAAGTAGGCCTTGTGGTATTAATGTCAGTTATATAACTGCACGTAATGACGAAATTGTATGCAAAGAAATTAGCTGAATACCAATGTTATTTAATAACATATTCACCTTTGACAATACTGTGATAGGTCAGTCTATCTGAACTGCACAGAATCATTCTGATTATTTTGCACGATTATCAATTTGATGATGACAATTAAAATTACAGCTAGAAGTTCAGCAATTGATTTCTTGCCGTGATACAAAAATAGCCTGTCGTGCAACTATATAAAAAACTCTTGTCTGGTTTCTCTAATCTTTATAATAGCTTCAGCCTTTCTACGTTACAAGACGAAACATGGGTTCTGCCAGCTGATAACAGACCCACTATACCCTTAAGACAGAGGACATTGCCAGGCCGCTTCCCGCAACCCGCTAATGCGATTCGTGCGAAGCGTCTGTGGTTTTTCATGCTGCAAAAGTCAATCAGGCCTGATGAGACTGTCACAATAGGGGAGGTCATATTTTCTCATCTGGTCCCCAGCCTCTCAGTGAGTCACTCTTCTGCTAACCATGGAGATCGTGTCGCTTGTGTGGGAGTGGGTGGGTATGTCCTTGTAGAAGTCCTAAGCGCGGTAACATGTGGAATATTGGATAATGCTGGGTAAAGGTGACCCATAAGGCTTTATATTGCCGAAGGTGCAGAGCCCGGTTTATTGTCTTATTGATAGGTATGTCACGATGGTGAGATTCACACTGGAAACAAATTTGATCTAGACGCAAGTAAACCCAGCTTCGAACATTGAATTTGTATTGTTGAATACATGGTGTTGAAGTATTTAGGATCGTTCAAATTCAAGTATATACGCATAGTCAGCATCAACATCTTACATGCAATTTCCAGATGCATCTCACTCTAAACAGTAGACCAACTGTTGAAACCATATCCTTTCACCAATTTCATTAATCTAAATTTTAAATAACATTAGATAAATCACTCTAAATTCTATAAAACCAGACTTGACAAGTATTTAATGTCGACAGAAATCTTGTTCCTTGACAATTAATACCCTTCGCATCCGGCTTGTCGCGCTGAATTCAGTATTTATTGAGGCATTCAAAAAGCGGGACACGCATGCTGATCAGTGATAACGATGGTTATGTGTTCATCACTACCTGGAGTGTGTGTACACATGTTTTTCACACCTCAGACTAAAATCAGGGTCCATTAAGCAAGATGAATAATTATAGTGTGTATCTAGGTTCTTGGTGAGTCTGATGCTGTTACTCTGTACGGTGTCAGAAAAAAGGGAGTTTGAAAGGTTCAAGCCATGGCTGTGCCTTGGTGAGGCTATTGATGGCCGTATGCTCTGTTCCTAGACCCTTATCGAGACTGAAAAAGACTTATAGTACCTTGATGAGGGTGAAAATGAATCAGATGGACTGATTTATGCTGTTGTAGCGTTGACAACTACCGTGTCTTAGTGCATTGCGTCATGGTATAACACATAACCATCAACATCCAATGCAGCTGCATCCCCAAGTCCTTGAAAGCCAGACCTTTACTATGCAGTGACAATTACAAACTAGTATGTTTATCAAATAGAAGAAAGGAGCAGGTTAATATGAACTTGGTGTGGTGAGCAAATGTGGACCTGCCTAGAGACTGGGGTTACAGTTCGCGCATTTATCGACAGATACAGGCTGTACACATATAATTCATCTGAATAACCTAAAATATCTGATGCCTCAAAAGATAGAATCTCAAATCCAAAAGTTAATCAAACTCAAATCCAAGATACATCCCACATTTCTTGCAGCTTTAAAGTGGATTTACTTTGGTTCTGCTAGAAAAATGTTCGATTTGGAATTGGATTTAAAGAAACACTGAGAAAAGTGACAGAGCAGGATTAAATTGATTGACCAACTGAGGGAGGAAAAAAATATTACCAGCAATGTTCATAGTTAACTCCGTCCTATCTCAGGCCGGATATTGGTAGGACTTATTTAAATAACTAATACGATTAATGGGATCTTGGGAGTTGCACACAACTTCATGCTGTTAACTAAACATACTGTCAGGATAGCACTCTCATATATTGCAGGTCGTTTTCTTTAAAATCGCCCTAGGATGGTGGACTTTCATAGCTGATATCCATTAGATTAATTTGAAAGGGTAACCATGGATGGACTTGTTATTAAGGAAATGTAAACATGGCTAGCTCCTGCCAATGTACTCGCTATATTTTATTACCACACCAGGTTATTACCACACCTATCAAATACTACATCAACTCTAAAAATGAATTTGTGCACATGGACATCAGTCTTAGTATGTGGTCATTAATTTCCAACTCAAGCAGGCTTGCAACTAGATGAGATAGGTTGTGTATAATAACAATGTCAGTCCCAGTGGGCAAACAACTTAGTACAACATTGAATCAACATCAAATTAAAATTGAATCAATATCATTAAACAGTTTTGAATGCTGATCCAATGTTCTGTGCCCGCTGCGGTAGAGTCAGGGGTAAGGGCATCAAATTCCTTCCGTCATGATTTCCCAACAACTCCTAGATTCACGAAGAGAAGAAAATAAGAACCTGAATATTCACCCTGGATATCAGAATACTCGTAGGCCTAACCATTCGAAGATATGCATTGCTTTTCTAGGCTTTCAAGAATTGCAAATGGTAGTAGTGGATTCATACACTGCTTAGTGTGCCTACACGTCCCAAGGAAAAGAACACCAGGCGACCTCTGTAGCGGTCAAGTATGGTTCATCAAATGACATGACCCCTTGTCTGACCTCCGACCTAAGCGGCCTAATTAGTTGGCCGAGAGGTGAATCAGCAACTAATCAGTGTCATTGTTCAGACAATCACATATCAGATACTTTAGCGAGCCTGATGGAGAATACTTGTGTTTTATTACATCGTATTGCTCGATTAATAGCTGGTAACACAATATTATGCGATAGAATTTCAATTATCCTACATGATGCAAACACTGTTTTGGTCCGTTGGTAAAACAGCACAATTGACCTGCTCTAAAACCTAGTACCAGTATTACCCCAGAGGAAACTACGTACAATGATAATGCCGTGATCCTTCACTGGACAAGAGAGCATCCCAGTGACAGGAAGGCACTTCGCATGAACAACAAACACTATCAATATTTAATTAATGCGTTGTAATGCTTGGTTAATGCATTTACTGACTGACTAATGCCTACAGCCCCATGTTAGGCAGTCTCTACAGGGAGAAGCCTCACATAATCCGACATGTCCCTTGACAGCTAACCCCTTCTGATTAACGGTCAGCAGGGCATCTCACTGGGCAGCTCACTGAGCATCTCACAGAGCAGCTTACATTTCAACTCATGCAGCGACTCAACATCTAGCTCACAATGTAGCTTGCGCTAACAAAGCAGGGCACAGGACTAAAAGATTAAAAATTCACAGAGCAGACAAAACGGCTCATGGCGTAGAATACACGTATGAACAGGACATGCAGCAGGACTATTGTCAGCACTGGACGATACGCAGAGTAAGCTCATGGCGGCTCTGATAAAAAAAAAGAGGAACAGACCAAGAGAGCAAACTGAGCAGTTCACAGAGCAGCTCCAAGAAAAGAACTGATCCCGGGTCATAATTGTGCGGAGTACAATGTATCTAAGTGGTATAGGGCTGAGTAGACATAATAATAATTGTACATCAATGATGGTCATTTATCAACACTCGCATGGTCACGTGTTATGAGCTACCAAAGATGCACTCTCCTGAGATGGCAACCTCATTATCTATATGTCTATCTCTCCATCTCTCTCTATCTCTCTCCATCTTTCCGTCTCTCTATCGCTCTGCCTTTCTCTACATATATCGCTACCTCTGTCCATCTGTCTGTCTGTCTCCTTATCTTCTAATAATGTGAACATTGTGCCAGTAAAAGGACATTGCAGCATTCTATGGAGCTCTATCAGCAGACAATGAGCGACCATTTCCAGGCACGCCTAAATACAACCACTAAAGACTTCTAATACACAAAGTGTTTGGTCTCGATAATCTCAAATGCCTAAAGGACCCAGGTAACCCCAAAATACACTAAGTCCCAGGCCCCTTCTCTTATCTGTGCCGTACAGCGACTTTGATGTCTCATTTTTAATAAAGGCCTAAATCGGCAATAGCCCTACCATCAAAGCCCAACCCCCTACTCCAAGCCTCCACAATCAAGTCGTAATCCGTAAGCGTAAGGATTAATCGAGCGACTAATGCAATGTCTAAACTAAGATATTATTTTATGAAGTCATTAGGGTACAAGGTCTAGACCAGGGTGATGTGGCTGGAAGGGTAGCAGTGCTGTAGAGGGAGACTGATCAGCTCGGTTCACTGTGAATAATTTAGATTTCCGGAGCCTGCACAGATTTGTATGTTAGCTTCTACTCCATACGAACATGTTAGTTAATCTGAAGTGATGATAGGACGATTCTTTATTGTACAGGTTTCAATCATTGTATAGGGGACTGAAATATAGATAGAAACCCACGTTCAGCGGCTTATTATCTTTATAAGAATATAACACCAGAGTGATATTTCATACATGAAGTTGGACTGGAATGGTTCAGATACTGGATCATGCATGTATACGTATCAGGTTAGGTCAAATCTACTTCCTATTTTTCCTACAGTGGGAACTACTTGCTACCCCCTGAGACGAGAGTCAGACACTGCTGGACTCTCGCTACAGAGAATGTCAAGCAGTGCCTGATCTTCTCTGTGACCAGGGTCAGCCACAGAGAGTCCAGCATTTTGACTGACTTTCAATGAGTCAGGCATTGTTGGACCCTGTTTAGAGAGAAGGTCTGGCAATGCTGGACTCACATTGGCATGAAAGTCAAGCAATGCTGGATTCTCTTTACTGTCAAAGCCAGCCTGACTTTCATATGAGGGTGCTTTTGGCGACAAATGCATGTGAATCCAGCTTGCTCTCACCTTTTTTTCTGCATGTATGACTTCATAAAAGTTTAACCCTCCAAAGATGTAGCCAGTTATGACTACCATCAATTCACCTAATATTATAATTACTATTCCGTTTGCTATTGCTGGTGACCAGACTATAATAGCTCGCGTGAACCCTGGAATTGGGGAGTATTATACTGAGGATGGCGATAGAACCTGAGCTGGTATGACTCTGCTAAGCGGTGGATGTCCTCTTTTTCATATGCACACCACCTATCGAAACCCAAGCCGGCGGGACTTGTAAGCTCCTCGTGGTTTCACTTTTTTTTTATCACATCTGACATGCTGCCAAAAAGACCCCTGTCTGCAAATGCCACACGCAGGTCTTTTGTGTGAAACTATGGCTCAAAGGCGACTGCTACCACCACAGCCCATATGAATTGTGGTATCACTGATCACGACATAAAAAAAAGAAAAAGTGTGGTTTATTTATGACCAAGGGATGAGTCCTAATTAATGCACGACATGCATCGATGAATCGGTCATCCTCCGAGGAAAGGGCCGACTTATGGGCTCATCTACGGGGTATTTATTCAATTATCTCCGCCAGACTCATCATGATCATTGGCTACCAGCGTTAATCGTTTGGAATTGCAAGGGGTAGAAATGATAGGTGATTCCACGAACAAATATCAGCACATGCGGAACTGAGTCGGAGAATGAGTCGTGGCTCCAAGATATTAAGTATATTCGGTATCCGGGTGGTTTATTCCTCTTGGTCACGTGACGAGTTGGGGGTAATTAGCCGCCATATTGATCTGAATCTCCCCATCCCCTATTATCGCCCCCTCCTTATTATCGCTCACCCTCCTCTACCCCCTCCTCCATTGTCCCAGGTGAGTGGGCTGATTAGAAGGGAAGTGCAGGCATTAACAGGATCACATTTCATTGGCGTTCTCTCATGATTGTAGCGCCATTTTTCTCCCCTCTACAATGACTAACACAAATATCTTGAGACATTTCCTGCTTAAGATTGTATTGAGCTGAACAGATGCACTACCTAGCGCCTGGTTGTATTGATTGTCAAAGTGGTTAACTTGGCAAAGGGAAACGGTACATTTCAATAACAGAATTGCTGGGAAAAGCTGTGTATGATAAGTGGCAGATATGATTTGTGTCTATTTCACAGATCAGAGGTGGATTTGTTGTTGAGTTATTGATTTAGAATACACTATTCTGTGTATGAATAATTGTGAAAATGTATGAATAAATTGCATGGATGAAATCCTTAATGGTAGGCAGTGAGACATAATACTACCCTATACCCAGGGACAAGAGGAGTTTGGGGTGTTGATACCACTGTAAAACGTTGATATATTTCTCCAATAACTTGTACCTATAGTAAGTTGATTCCATCTGGCAGCCTTTCTGGAAATACACACAGGCTATACGGAACATACATACACACAATTAGGATGCCACAATTTCCATCTCATGTCAATACCATTACAATCATGACATTGTAAGACTAATATTGAACTTTAGCTTCGGAGAGAAACGGAATGGCTTTATGAGGGGGGCCCAGTATGGATCCCAGTGGGACACTTGCTAACCTGCCTGTCAGTACTCTGTCCCCCTGCCTGCTCTAGTTCCTGTACATCCCGACAGGAATCACCCCTGCATCAAAGGTAGTGTACTCATTAGCCGCTACCTGCATGTCACTACCGCCCCCTGGAGGACGGACAATGCATTACCGGGGTATGTAACAGGTTGACTGTAGCGCCCTGGTGGTAGCAGCAGGGGGGGGGGTGAAGGAAATGTTGCTTATAATATTTTCTTCATCCAACATCACTTGGTAATAATTATTAGTGTCTGTACCCATTAGATATGGAATGATATTTATGGATATGGCATACATTGAGTCCTCTGCTGGTAATGCACCATTGATAAACTCGCCTGTGCGCATATATTAGGGACTCTTATGGTACTGAAGGTATAGAATAACATGCTAAAGTGACTAAACTTTCGGAATAATAGTATGTTATGTTTCACTTCCCTAATGTATCTATGATGTTTTGAGTGTATATAATTATGGTCCGGGACATATTGCAAGCCTTTGAAGGTTAATAAAAGGACATATCGAAATGTGGTACACATGATAGGTTTTGAGACTACAGCCACCCAGTAAACACAGATACGTTATTTAAACGTAAATTCAGTACGTAATATAACGTTCAAATGTAAGGGTTGCTTTACGTTATCTAACGTAAATTTTCGTAAATTAACGTATATAATATGTTATGTGAACGTTAGCTTTTACGTTCATAAAACGTTCTGCCCACCTTTACTTATGTTATATGAATGTTATCATGTGGGTTCGAATCCTGTAAGCAGCTATTCGTTTGTGTTTGTAAATGGTAACAAAAACACTTTTACTGGACATTGATTAATCTTCACTCATATGCTTACTAGCCAAACGTTTGTTAAGGGCATCCTTTCATAGTTTACTTAATGTATTGAGGAAAACACTTTGAGGTGAAAAAACGTCAGTTCAATGTTGGGAAATAGTTTGCAAAGGAACATTTGACCAAATAACCTATCAATGTTCAGATCTTGTATTCAAACCAAAATAAAGTTACTGAATAAATATCAATATGCTAATAGATGGCGACAGAACATGTTTGTTAGTTACAACGAGAACATGCTTCTGGAGACAGGATTCGAACCCACATTTCTTCTCACATTATAACCTGGATTATTTTAAAACAATAAAATCATATAGAAGCAGTCCTCATATAAATAGCCTTATTAGGTATAGCTAATGTTCCTTGTACCTAACATGACGAGACTGGCCTGGGTTTGAACTAGTGACCTCTGACTCAATGGTCTCCCGCATTAGCCAACTAAGCCACTCCGACAACTGTTAGATATGTATAGTTTAAAACGGTGAGAAGGGGACCCTAAACATTTTGATATGAAGAAAGAAAGGAAATGACATAAAATACGAGTGAGAAGGGATTTCAGAGTGGAACAAAAGAGAATTAACACTTTCCATTTCGCCACCTTCTCCTGAAAACATAGAAATGATGAAAACATAATCTTTAGCATCATCTATATAATCATCATCTATATAATCATCCTCATCATCATCATCACCACAATAACACATGTTTCTAACATCACCAATATGAGAGCTAGGCCGCAGAAGTGTTCCCAGTTGTCTGAGTGGCTTAGTTGGATAACTCGTCAGACAGTTGAGTGAGAGGTCCCTGGCTCAATTCCCAGAAGGGCATTTCTACTTATGATGTACATGGGTGATAATAGTAATTAACAACTAACAACAATTGATGGTTAAAAACAGTGATTTTTTTAATGGAAGTGCATTTTCTTTTTTATATTTACATTTGAAATAAAAACGAGATGCAACTCTCCCTAGACCTAAGAATACTAGTATTTATGTCAGGCGCAGAATCAGAACCAGCTCAATTCCGGAATTGCTCTGGCACAATTCCGGAACTGCGCAGGGCAATTCCGGAATTGCTCCCTTTTTAGATTGGGCAGTTTGAGAATTCCTAACTTTTCTTAGTCTAGCTACTCATATAGCATTTAAATATATTTTTCAATGTTGTTTGAGGATGCTGTGCCACACCTTAGAGGTGTGATAATAATCACTAGGAGGTCCATATGCATCTCCTACCTCACTGTAGGTGTGATTATTAAGGTATGGCAATAATTCCTCTGGTGTGATAAAACAATGGGGGTTACCTATAAGGAGCCAACTGATACAGTAAAACATCTTTGAAAACACATTCCCTTACCCTACCTCTGTGTGTGTGTGGTATACTAAGTTATCTTACTTGACTTTTATAGCCATGTAAAAGTTCCGAGATTGCGCAAATTCCGATATGGCGCGTGACATTTACACGTGCATCATTCTTTAGGTGTTAATACAGTTAGGTTAGGTTTATGTATTTTACGTGAATATACCTGGAGAGAACGTTTGCATTACGTTCATATACGTTAAATAACGTTTATTTAGGTTTAATAACGTAAACAAACCCTTACATTTGCACGTTATTTAACGTTGTAAAGTTACGTTATTCAGACATAGAAATGACGTTATTTGAACGTTAAGTAACGTATG
The DNA here is from genome assembly GCA_947462335.1 of Harmothoe impar. NCBI lineage: Eukaryota > Metazoa > Annelida > Polychaeta > Phyllodocida > Polynoidae > Harmothoe > Harmothoe impar. The sequence goes on from OX381710.1 coordinate 48,365,773, forward strand.
TGTGTTTACTGGGCATATACTGAATAGACAATACAAAGAGTTTTGTTGAAGACCTGCATGTAGACCGCCCATGAGATGACTAGTTGGTCTGTTGGTACCTTGAGTAGGCCTTAACACAGATCAGTGGCCCTGTGGACAATAAGCCCCATGACAATTGATTAAGGATACTGCTACATGAGGAAGATCAGCCCCATGTCTATAATAACCCTGTGGAATATTGGCCCCATGATTAATGGCACCCTGATTGAGACATACTGGTCTACTCATGCACTTACTCATGGTACCAACAGACTAGCTAGTCATCTCATGGGCAGTTTACCCTATGCGCAGAAAACCGTGCAAAGGGTGTTCTTATACTTTCACAGTACTTTGTGAGCCACCAATTATAACCATGTGTACATCTAATAGAGAAGGACTTGATGAACTAAATGAACTTTCCTTGAGATTAAAACGTTATGAGCAGAACTTCCAGAAAAAGAATATGCTGAGGCAGGCTTTCCGCTGTTAAAGATAACCCGTGGGTCGTACTTGATAACACCTCACATATATCTAAAAACATATACTTGTCCGAAAGAAATATTTCATGCCCCTTACATTTCCATATATCTGCAGTCTGTAGCCCCTCACACTCGTTTCTGCTTTCTTAACACCTTCCTCAATATCAGTCCTTAGAAGTCTCTCCGCCTCTCTGCGTGATGTCTGTCGTGTGCTTTCAACTTTATTAGTCTGCATTTCAGCATGGCTCATTGTCAGTTCATGTTTCTAACGCCTTCTTTATGTGTCTGTCTTCTATAATTGCTTCTGGCGTATTGTATGTCCTTTTAGCTACTCCGCCGTTCAGGACCGATGGGACTGTTAATGCATATATGTAGGAGTCATACCTTCGCTTGCATATTAAAGAAAACATATTTTCTTTGGAATATGAACTTTCAACTAGTGTATTTACATAAATATTATTTCGTGATAAAAAAATAGGTGCAAGCATGGGGCATGTTGGGTATCATATAAAAGAGAATTTGGCTCAGCAAAATGCATTATATACATGTAATAGGAGGGAGTAGAAAAAATAAACACCCTGTTATCATTATCCAAAAGCTATTGGAAATTTGAGATATATGATAGTTATCATGAGAAAATGGTTGTATTCTCAAAACATCAAAGCAATGTACTTACCTGCTTAATATATTATATCATATAGAACATGGATATGGCCCCAGCCAATGTCCGCAATTTGGAACTATATTATGTATCTTATTATAGGGTATCTTTGATAAGTCAAAACTGCCCATCACGGCTGATTCTCGTTCAACCAGGCAACAGTTCTTTGAATACTTTATTGGATATGTCAACGGTATTTTTCAAGTTACATATCATTTAAGTCCTTTAGACACATTTCCTTCTGCCATCACTGATCCCCTCCACCTATAGCTGACCCCACAGTAATTAGTCCTCTAATTGATTAAGGATACTGCTACCTGAAATGATCTCAGCCTTCCTTATGTTTTAAGGACACTTGTCATTAGCCTCGTTCTCAGCCCGGCTTTTAGACCTGCCACCTGTCGCATGGAGCGGGAACCACACCTACTTAAGTCAGCAAAGTTCAGCACAGAACAGGGCCCAGTAAGAGCCATGGTAATGTGGAGGGAGGGGAGTGGGGGGAGGGGGTGAGGAGGTTGTATCCTAACGCCTGCAGTTGAACAGGATGTCCTTTTTCATCTGCAATCTGCTTATAGTGTTGCTGCTGTTGGTTTGAATATGCAGGCCGCCATCTTGTCTTTCATTGTTTAGAAGAGTATAACATTGCACTCTCCTCTTTAGCCTGAAGTGAGATGGGTAGCTGCAGGAACTAATGCTCAAAGAAAATGCTACATTTTGGATATCTTCTCTGAACATTGGTGCTATGGATATATATCTTTGTGTCATTACGTGCTGCCTTCTATACCCTTGTAGGAGAGGCGAAGGAGGAGACATGGACAGGTTGGGGGGGGGGGGGTGAGAGAAGAGGGGTGGAGTTTACTGAAGGATATCCTAATAGGATCACTAATCCCTCAATTAACATCATCCTGCCAATTAGCCAAGCCCCATTACACTTTTAGCTATATCCGAATAAAAACACAACTTAGAGCTTCCTGCACTGCAAAGCAGTTGTCCCCCATCCGACTTGCATCACACGTTGTCCCACGTACAAGTATAGAATACAAAAAAAGACTTGTTGATAGCAGTTGGCATGTCGTTTCTTAATGATTTATTTATTCAAGAGTAACTGGTATCTTAGTCGGTGCCTGTGGAAGGTTGCCTCATGCTGCAGCAGTGTGCAGTAGTCTAATCGATTAGCTAGGAACAAGATGGCGGCTTATATTTTATCGATATTATTAGCAATTTGAAACTGCTATAAAATTGATAGAGATTTTGATGTCTAAAATACCACCATAATATTATAATTATGTGACCTTCAATTCAGTTATTGATTAACAATATTCTGGCAAACATAGTATTGAAATATGCAAAATGTGGTGAGACAATTGCATGAGAGCACTACAATACAAACAATCAAAGCAACAATAAATAAATACCTCACATAATCTTTATTTCTATGTTATTGTGGGTGCTCATACTTGTTTCCAGCAGTTACAAAATCTGTTTTGTATCAGCACTTCAACGTTCTCTTCTTGAAAGCAGCAACCGTGCGTTGATGGCCAGACAGTCATCCTATCTGAAGGAATGATCGCACACACCCTGACATTGGGAGAGTCTCTTTCAGCCTGCAAGGGTCCCGCATTGCCAGACTCTAGCATGAGGATCCAGCATAGCTAGACTCCCAAGCAATTTTGGGTGAGTAGAGGCTCTAGATGAAGGCCCAGCATAGCCTGATCCTCACTAGAATGGCCCTTGACCCACCTATTATAGTCCACCAGTGTTTGACTTTGATATATGAGTGCTTTAGTAGACATTGGTTGACGCTGATATTTCCCTGTGTGCACCTACTGTATGCACCCCACTAATGAGGTAAATAGTGCATATTCTACCTTAATATTATTATTGTCAAGGTAGGTGCTTGACCATGATATTACCGAATGATGTCCGTTGTAAATAGAGCTTGCACAGGTGCTTATTTCAATGCGAGTAACTCAATAATTGTCTCTTAAAGTCTTATCCACATATATACCGGTATGAGCAAAATCCCACTGATGTTGTTGGTTTCTTTAGGTCAATCCACATTGTGAATCTTGTTAACAACTTCAATGTTGTACTTATATTCAATCTTTTTCACTCTGCTGCTGATTTACCTAACCCATGAGGTCGTGAAAACAGCTGTACATGTAAGTCAGGTGGAATCAGAGAGGACCAGCTAAGGAATTCCCCTTATAACCAGATAACTGCATTGGTTAGTTATCTAAAGGATTATATCCCAACACCCTCACCCCGCGTTGTCGAAGGGGTATGCTAGTGCAGGGGAAAAAATGCATCAAATGCTATTTTCAATACTCACATACATAATTAACAACAATGTATATTGTATTTTGAATGTATTTTTGACTCCAAAATAGAATATTATCGCCATTAGTAGTTGTTACCGAGTATTAACCAGTCAGCCTCAAACGCTAATAAACGTCAAATCAGGACTTGCCAATTGCTAGAAACATGGTACACTTATGTGCGATTCCCCGACAAAACCACAACAGTTAGTCCCAGATTAGAACGCAATTTGATTATTGTCCTTAATCAGTTTGATTATCACCTGTCGACTAACGCCTACCAGACTAATTTGAGGCGTTTTCAATATTTAATGTTTTGATTTTTCTCAGCAGAGTGTTTTGGCCGTGTTATTCCGATGGCTTTTAGGATTAAACTTTGAATGAACAGACTCCAATGGTCATTGTTCCTTGGGAGCTGAGAGAATTTTCTCCTCTGCGCCCACATTTCATTAGTAGAGTGGTCTGGGGGATGGATGCATGGAAGGGATTGCAGCAGACGTGGGACGTGGGACAGGGGAAGGGGTTCAGGTTTATCAACATTTCTTAAGAGATGATATTTTTTGGGAGAAATTCTTCAATCGTAACAGAATTATCCATAATCCTTTCAATCGGGTTTATGAGATGCAGGATACCCGAATAAAGAGCACCCACGGTAATGTTAAAGTGGTGAAGGTTCATTATGATATGGGTATTGTTGAATTTTAGTATTTAACAGCGGAAGATTGTTAAGGATGGTTTAATGTCCAAATACGTTCCGGTCCGTTATTGTTTAATTTTCACAATTATCTTGCGTAACGCAAGATAATTGTGAAAATTATTATGTTATATCGCAATCGCAGGTACCAAATTGCTAGGGGTTGGCAATGCTAAAGATGCATGGCAGAGCGCTTCAAATTAAATGTAGAAGTTATATAGAAATACAATATTTTCCTGGGCCATAAGATCCATTCGAAAAATTGTTTTCGAGATAGAAATGAGTTACCCAATACAGTCCAATATTGCAATTAGAAAAATAATTGCAACCGTCCAAAAATTAATAGATATTGCAAGGAAACATCGCTTACTAGCTGCCACCTCCTATCCTCTCCGCCCATCCCTTCCTTTATGGACAGTTGTGTTAGAACTTTGCCTCAGGGTTCCGACACAACCTTGGATCTTCCGCGGTAAACGGACTATAAACGCCAAGGCCCTAATGGTAGGTGCGTGCTCCCCCTCCCTTTCCCTCCCTTTCCCTCCACCCCTAACTGCCCCGCCCTGTCCATGTTCTCAGGTGTTAGGACATCCAGGTAGGCGTGTTTCCAGCCATCACTCATCTGCCTCCAGCCCCTCAGCCCAAGGCCGGCAGCCCTTTGATCCAGACTTCTCCAGCCACCCTCCAGGCAGGCACACACCTATGGTGGGCCTTAACTGAGAATGGGAAAGCTTATGGCATGGAGCGGTTAAAGATGGAGTATCAGTTACAACTATTTAAAGCATAAATTCAACAAATTAGTTGTTTATTAGGTTATAGCACTCCACGCCTCATGAATTCATCAATGGGTTCATCAATTTCGATTTGTAACATACGCACTGCTGTGAAAATTGGGGAGATGAGTAAGGGTGGAGGTAAAAGTCCTTATAGCCGTGATAGAAGACACTACATGAAAACTCCTGTTTAAGTATATTTAAGGTTATCTTAAACGACCAGGAAATGTCATGGCAATGTCATATGACATTTCCGGTTAATGTAGGTTCACCCTAAATTTACCGGAAATGTCATATGATATTTCCGGTAAATCTAAGATGGCCTTAAATTTGTTGGGAATGTCATATGACATTTCCGGTTTATTTAAGATGACCTTAAATTCACTGGGAATGTCATATGACATTTCAGGTATATTTAAGATGACTTTAAATTTACTTGAATTGTCATATGACATTCCCAGCTAATTCAAGGTCATCAAAAATTTACTGGAAATATCATTACTGCATTCAAAAATGTGGTCATAGTATTGCATGGTCGAAACATTGAAAAAAAAGTACTTTAATACATCTACAGGGGTATAGCCCGTGATACTAATCAGGGGAGGGGGGGGGGGTCCTCATTCCGTGCACTGCTGTTATAATAGAGGATATTTTTGAAGCCCACCCCCCACCCCCCTCTCCCGAGCTTGTGGTGTGGAGGCACTGTGGGAGGCTTGTGGCGGTGCTGTGGGCATCCACAGGCCGTCAGGGGGCAGCCTGTGAGCCCTCCTCCGCACCCTGGGTGTGGAGGCGCTGTGGGAGGCTTGTGGCGGTGCTGTGGGCATGCACAGGCCGTCAGGGAGTAGTCTGTTACTATAGATCATTTTAAGGCTTTAAGGCTGACCAGGGGAGTAAGGGGACACTGTACCTGTTATTATAAACATTGTCAAATATAAAATATATTGGAGGATCGTGTACTTAATAAATTACATAGAAAAACTCCAACTTCACAGTTTGTTACTTATATATAGCTCTGTAAACTGGCCTTGACATTTGGATTAATCACCTTTAATGACATTTAGGTAAATATTTCAGACGATTTAGGTCAACTTAATATTGCTTAAATATACCTAAATAGTCACTTTTGGTATAACGAAATATGCTTAAATCTCAAAATTTTGACATTTAAGTTTTCCCGGCGAGGTCAATTAAATGACATTATATGTGCTAATCAACAACATTTAAGCATATAATGACCTTTAATTAGGGAAAACTTAAATGAAATTAAATCGAGTTGTTCATGTAGTGAGAGTAAAAGAACAGGTTATGACATTTCAGAATGGCCATTCTTTCGCTAGTTATTTTAAAATTATAATGCAGGCCTTGTGAGGCATTTACCCAACATGTTATAAGTGTAGAAATAGAGGGCATGAGGTTTCAGGCAGGCATTATCCTACAAAATTAATAAACATCATTTCCTAGAGAGAAGAGGTAGCAAGACAACATAAATGTCACTTTGTGAGGTTTAGATTAATTCTATGTGGTCGAAATGGCCTCCAAAATATTTCCAACCCATAACCCTGTCCTTTCTCTTATTGGATTTCGATATGTAAGACCTCAAACGTATTAACAATAATATTTCTATAAGACGGCCACTAAGATGGCCACAAAGCCTGACAATAACAACATATTTTTGTTGAATGACAAAATAGCACCTCAGGTCGCATCTTTCAGGGAACTGATTCGAGTGGACTGGTGGGGAAACATCCTACTCAGCAACGCATCTGGTGTAAAGTGTGTGTGTGGGGAGGGGGGGGGTGTCTATAAGGATGTACAATGCTGATTACATCCATCTTCAGATAACCATTGGCAAATAGCCAGTGACAAAAAGGGACATATTATATTCTCGAACAAAAAAAGAATCTCAATGGTTTCCGCAGGCTTATACCTGAATCTTGCTCAAGGAGGAACTGAGGCCCAAGTGTGAATGAATAAAACCCTTGGAATGAATGTGGCCGCGGGTTAGGAGGCAGGGGGTGGACAAGATGGCTGCCTGCATGAGGTGCCCCAGTACACCACTATAGTGTAGGAGGAGGTAGAGGAGGTGCTACTGGAGCTGCCCACCTGTGCTCTCCTGTGCTTACCTTTAATGATTATTGAGCAGATTGAGGAGTGGGTGGTTAATCCAGGTGTCATGACCTCCCACAGCCTCACACCACCCACACACGCGCGAGTAGCTCATGGAAGTAGGAGCTGCCCTGACTTCTAAGGGGAAATAAGCTCATTGGAAGTTTGTATGACTTGGTAAGGCCCAGAACTTTGGCCATCTAATTAGCGTGAGTCGATCACGATGAGATGGCCGGAGGAAGAGCGAACTCTGAAGCCAGAAAATGCCTTACCTAAACCAATCAAAACATTCCTGTTATATTATTGAGCCATTATGGACTGACAATATGGATCTGAATATGTGAAATTGTAATTAGATCATTTGTCACTAAAATACTCCATCTAAGCTCCTAGGCTTTATGATTTCCTTCCCTGATCCATTAAGAACCCAATATGCCAAAAAGGGAAAATGACTCGAACCCAAAGACAATTTAAAATCTAAGAAAACATGAAAGAGTAGAAAAAGTTCATCCAATTACACAATACAAGTGGCACAAAACGGGTACCTAATTCAATCAAGCAAACCATTCAGTTTCAGAGGAACCACAAAAAGACCACGTCAAGCAGGGACATGTTTTAACCCCCTGCTCTGTGACCCTGGAGGGGCACTTCAAAGAGGGATCAGGTAGGCCACAGGGTGAGTCGTGAAATCTCTCCACTCCCACAATACCTAAGCTTTAAAGATTACACAGAAGTTACTGTGCTGATCATCAAAAGTAATATAGAAATCAACAGTTTTACATAAACTGCAATACATGTCAAGACATCTTGGTACTTGCATGGGTACCTGGAGACATAAATGGTGTGTACACCTGAGCACATAAACAAAGTAGGAACATTTAGTTTTGATATGACTGTACTGCAGATGCCTGAGACACTGTTGCACCGTCCCTGCGTTATCCAATAGTGTCCCAATTGCATTGTGAAAAAGTATAACGTGTGCATGGATTGCAACAAAATGTGAAGAGCTGATGAAAGACATAATTATATTTTTACTTGTGCATACTCTGCAGCAGTACACACACAGAAAAGTGAGAGTCATTGTCGCTAAAACTACCCTCACCTGAGGGTCAGGCACTGCCTGACTCTCAGGTGAGGGTAGTTTTAGCGACAATGACTCTCACTTTTCTGAGGGTGTAGTGTTTTGAATTCAATGGGACCTTGCATTTCGCAACTCCCATTCACTGTTTGTTTCGGTACCACTGCCATTGACGAACGTGCTCAATTTTTTTCATTTCAAACTTATTTCTTGGCTAACCACGATTATCCAGTTGAACCCCAGGCCGCCGTGCAGGGAAAAACAACAGTGCCAAAAATGTTAGGTGAGTCCTGGCTCCCCAAAGGTTGTCACGGAACTCTAACAGGAGAGTCAGAAAAGGGAGTCATTTTGGCGGAACCAGGACTGCCTTTTGACTATGTTTCTATTCTATGTGCGCATATATATTTACATAAAATGTACCTGTCATGCCTACAGCCCGACTCTGTATTAGATAGACTATGGTTATGAAAAGGTATGTAGAATTAACCACAGCTTGCTGGTAAGGGCCAGACGAGGGCGAAGCCCAAGTCGCCCTAGCAGCAAGCTGTGGTTAATTCTAATACCCTTTTCATAACCATTGTCTATCTGACTTAACCTTTGGTTATGTGTTAGATAGACGACACCTGGCTAGGGTTCTTCCATATACCCACTGCCCCACCAGGTCGAGACGAGGTGTTATACACCGAGTCGCTGACCAGTGGGCAGTGGGTACACAGAGGCAAATATCAGAGTCACCCAATGTCGCCAATACTACTCTCATACAAGGGTCAGGCACTGCTGGACTATAATAGATGGGTCAAGGGCCATTCTAGTGAGGGTCAGGCTAGGCTGGACATTCAATAACAGGCTGGACCTTGGCAAACTTGCTTGAAAGTCTGGCCATGCTGGATCCTCATGCCATAGTCTGGCAATGCTGGACTCTTGGGAGAGTCTCTATCAGCCTGCAAGAGTCCAGCATTGCCAGACTATGGCATGAGGATCCAGCATGGCCAGACTTTCAAGCAAGTTTGCCAAGGTCCAGCCTGTTATTGAATGTCCAGCCTAGCCTGACCCTCACTAGAATGGCCCTTGACCCATCTATTATAGTCCAGCAGTGCCTGACCCTTGTCTGAGAGTAGTATTGGCGACATTGGGTGACTCTGATATTTGCCTCTGTGTATGTGGAAGAACCCTGGCCAGGTGTTGTCTATCTGATTTAACCCTCAGGTATGCAGTATAATCAAGGTGCGAATCCTTTGTCTTAGGTGTTACCCATGGGTTAATTGAAAATAACCAAGGTGTGAAATGCTTTGTCTTAGCCCTCCACCGTGGGTTAAATGATAGTAGAGTCTGGGAAAACTCATATTAAAAGGGAGGTTTCTATGTCTATGGACTAACTAGTCTTTACAGGAGTTGACCCTGTACACAAATTCCTGTGCACAGCCTGACAGGAAGTCACAATGTAAATATAATAGTACTCTCGTTCTGGTTACAGCAACTATGATGACCTTGAACTTGGATTTTACCGGGTTTGGGCAATTCCTGCTGGTAGCTTGGAATCAGTGAACAGGAACCAGAATGTATGATGGTAGTTTTCGTATCATACTTTTCCAGTTTCATTTCCAGTTCCTGTTCCCTGGTTCCAAGCTTACCACAGGGACGGCCTAAAGCGCGCAAAAACTCAAGTTCAAGGTCATAGTGGCTGTTACCAGAGCTATCCTTCGGAAGGATTTGGGAACAAGAATTGTCTGTAGAGTTTGCATGAACAAAGTTTTGACAGCATCTTTTTGAAAGTAGCGGGAAGGGTTATGTCGCTTCTCTTTTGCATAGTAATGAGGGAGGTGTCGAGAGCGAACGAAACCTAATTTCCAATTAGGCGCCAATGCACTATGTCCTTTGTCGTCATGGCACATGGATTCAGCTTTGGGGAAAAATTCGCCAGGGCTCCATTAATTCATCAACCCTATGAGCTGATACTTTCCTGATGGGTCAACTTGATGCGTCTTGGTGCATCATAATAATGAATGTTACCTTGAGATTGGTATCATACTGTACTTAGGGAGTGATCATTTTTTAACAACAGCGGATGGTGGTGTGTTTTTGCGCGGAGCGCACAAAACCTTTTGCATCTTTTGGTCAAGGGGTCGACATAGTTTTGCCTCCACCCCCGTTGTTAAAAAATGATGGCTTTGGACATTGGTGGCTGTAGTTTGGGGAAAGCCTTCCGCACGGCCAGGGACAAGTTATGGATTGGTCGGCCAATAATCCAAATGAAAATGGATTGGAGCTTGCGTCGAGAATTAATGATAGTGAAGGTTCCGGGTCTGCCTTGTTTTCGTGACAGGTGGTTAATTTTTATTCTATTTAGTTTTGTTTCAAGAATTTCTGGTATACATCATATTGAGTATTTGGTAGGTGGTGTTCAGAAAAAGAAGTGTGTTTCTCCCTGTGCTACCATAATTGAATCGGGGTAATCATGTTTCTACACATAAATGTATAATATTATTGTTGATATCCTATATACCCGAAGGTCTTTTAAAATGATAATGTTCCGGGGTAAAACAGTGTCGGTGGAGTTTGAAAGTTGGAAATTAAAAGCAAAAACACATATTTGCAAACTTTTTAATGAGCATAGTAATGACTGATAGCTTTAATGCTAGAATAACTAATAGCCACAAATGGAAACCATGTACCATCTGAAAAACTCCATCCATCAGGACCCTGGGACCGATAGACAAGGCTGAGTTCTAGTTTTGACACTTGTTACAGACAAAAGGATAAGAAGCAAAGAAGGAAAAATTCAAACAAAAAGGGGGAAAACTTCCAAATTCCAACCTGGATCTTCTTTACACCTGAAGGGGTTCATTATTACGCGTAACCATATACAGGTTCATTACACTGTAGCCGTTGTCGTTAACCGGTACCAGGAATCCTGTCCCTTTACCAGGTGTACACTGTTAGAAGTAAGTAGTGTTCCTGTACAGCAAATACTGGGGGCAACTTTGGTTCCAGTAGATTGTGCTGTAGACCTACAGCAAGTGAGCTTTTGTATATTTACAGCACTATGTACTGTATAGGGACAGCAGAATCGTCTGTTACTGTAGAGCAAAATTGATTGTAAATCATAGTCTGAAGGTCCTGGGTTCACCTCCCAGTGCTGGTGACATTTTTAACCATCCATGTGGGGAAAAAATGAATTTTAGGTGGATGTAGGTGAATCAAGAGAAGCGGCTCCACCAAGAATTGAACTCACCACCTGTTGTGTTGGAGACAGGCGCTGATCCGTTGCGCCACAGAGCCGGTGTTACAAATGGTCATATTGGGATATAAGCTACCTCTGCCATGTCTGTATTAAATACAGCCTTGTTGCTAAAGATCCCTGATGAGAGGTGGCTAGACCTAGGATCGATCCCACAACCTCTCGTGTACATATTACAGGGAAAAGTACTGTAGATCTACAAGTCACTACCGTAACCTGCATCTACAGTAACAGAATTGTACATGTACAGTAGAATTTGCTGTATTATTATTTACAGCTAAAGTACTGTACACTTACAGCAAATTTTGCTGTTCACGAACAACAACTTTTTACAGTGTAGGTCTGTGTGCTATACCTGTGCCTTCCATTCCCTTTATTGTCGGTAAGCTGTCCCTTACACAATTGGTTCTGGTTCTCTTCTCCAGGTAGAAGTACAGGTCAACTACCCCAGCATATAGGCTTTTTTTTGTATGCACTATTCCCGAACCAAACGTGTCCTTGGCTGATGTAAGTAGGATATCTGAATAAACATCTTGCTCAACTGAAGCAGAACCAGGTTTGTTGATTCTTGATCGACGACACATTCAAACTCAAAGTCAATCCAGCTGACTCTCATTTTCTCTCTCTGCGTAGGTTTGACAGAAAGGGAGACTATTACTGGATGTAAATAACTGTCCTATTGATGAATATCCCCGTCCCCCTTTTTTCTTTCAAATCTGTTAATACGTTGAGCAAATCGAGATTAAAATAGACCCTACAAAGAATGAAAAAACAATGGGAAACTGGTACAATAAACTGCAGACCAGGCAGAAGCATGAATTACCAACCATAAGAGGGCGTATGATGCTATTGGTTCTCTCACCTTCCGCTGGAACAAAAACCCACTTGCTCATATGACAGCTCATGCAGCGAGATCACTCTTCACCACTCATCTCTGATCGTTGTATCTGAGAATCTCTGCTAAGCTGTATTTCCGAATTGTAAAGGGGCCCTCTTTATCTGTATTTGTTTTATCATAATGGAATTGTGCTTAGCATTATCCTGGGAATAACATTATTTTGTACGGAAAGATAGTTGAAGTCAAGTATAAATGATTATGTTGCAACAGAGTGGAGGCTATACACAAACATAGTTTATCTCTAATTGGGGCAAAATAAGTTTAGATATCACTTAGATTCTCAATTCCTTCATGTACTAAATATGTCTGCGAGGGCTGATGATAGAAGTTCATTTGAACTGTTTTTATATATTTTATTGGTAGCAAGGACATCTGATGTAAACCTATGCTTGTTTCATGAGCTTGGAATCCACAGAAATTCCTGGAAATATGGTACATTGACACTCTGGGACTTCACCCATCTGAACTATTATCTTGGCTTTGGGCAGAGACGTTGCAGGAGAGTGAAGGTAGTATTGTGCTGCTTGGGGAGAGTATCAGGATATCCTACCTGTGGTCGTATTGTGATATGTCGTGTTTACCATTCAGTGTGTAATATCCCTCTGTCGTGCAGGTATTGAATTATGCACAGTACTGTTTTATCAGGTGAGTAGTGTGAGCATCAACTACCAGAGCATATTGATGCACTGTTGATATAGTGTAGCTTGTTTCTCCTCATCTTGTGGTACATGTATTGCCAAAAGTACAATCGTATTGTAAGTATGTATAGACCAACCTCATGGATTCATGAACACTTTTGATTATTATTGGGTCAGTTGTAAGGACAACCATAATTGCAATCCTGCTTGGAAAATAGAAACCAATTCATGCTGAGAATAAGCTCTAGCATCCCAGTCATTTTTGTCACTGAAATACTGGGTATAACTGATATTATCAAGCGCCTAAAAGCAAAAAAAAACAGAAGCAAAAAAAACAGAAGCAAAAATACAATTGCATTATAAGCATGTGATCTCTTAAATTCCCATTTAAATTATAATTAAAGAGCAAAAACTATGTCTTGTTGTCATAGTAGAAAATAACAGTTTATCCATTTTCGGATTGGTCATAAAACAATTCTTTATGCCGAAAGGCCCCACAGGGTGGCTCTGTAGGTGGTGCTAATGCAAGGTCAGGGAAGGGGGCAGGGGCAGGGTTTAATAATTCAAGTTGGGCAAAGTGGCCTTGCCCCCTCTGGCTGCATGCAAGACCGACGTCTCTCGAGGTCACACCTCACATTGGAATGGTGCCAGAGAAATAGTCCAAATAAACACACCACAAACAACTCTCGTTTCATTGTGTGAATGGAATGGAATGGAAATCACATCTGTGTGCTTGGTAATGGCATGGAATCAATTAAGTTAGTGAATGAGTGAGTGAGTAAGTGAGTAAGGCTAGGAGGGATCGAGGAAGAAGGAGGGAAGCAATGCAGCAAGGAAGGCGGGAGTGAGGTAATACATTAATGTGCCTCTACATGGGTACCCACAATTTTGACCATGTCGCCGTGTCGATTTTTAGCAGAAGGACTGTGTCATTGTGTCGATTTTTAGGTATATAAGAATATAGAGAAAAATCCCTATGGGTCGATTTTTATCCCTAATTTTCCTGGGTCCGTCGATTTTTAAATGGGCCTAAAAGGGCCGTGTTGCCGTGTCGCCTGTGTCGATTTTTACCAATGTAGAGGCACATTAATCGGTGTGTGAGTGAGTGAGTGAGTGAGTGAGTGAGTGACTGACTGACTTTCTCATGATCTAGAAATCTGCACCAAAATAACATAATGTATCACAGTGAAATATAGAAACTTCACATTCGCCTGACTGACTAAGGCGGCATGGGAGGTAAATGTCACTGGGGGTTTCCCCTCTATGTTGCTGTCGTGTTTATGTCCCTGGGTATGGAGCAGATGGAGGATAGATGAATGTGCGGTGAACAGGTGAATGGCTTGATGATGCAGTGAGCATCCAGCCAAACAGGTGTGACTCAGGTGTTTGAGATGTCTTTATATCCATGGTTATCTTCTATAACAAATAGAATCTATACTAAAGTGCATGTATTCTGCACTAGCAGGATACAGTGGCTACACCTGGACACAATCTGTCAGAAATCTGGAGTTTTAGGGGTCATAACCTGTGGGTATTTGCAAAGTGGACTTAAAGTCCATAGAAGCTACACAGAGGCAAATATCAGAGTCACCCAATGTCGCCAATACTGCTCTCATACAAGGGTCAGGCACTGCTGGACTATAATAGATGGGTCAAGGGCCATTCTAGTGAGGGTCAGGCTAGGCTGGACATTCAATAACAGGCTGGACCTTGGCAAACTTGCTTGAAAGTCTGGCCATGCTGGATCCTCATGCCATAGTCTGGCAATGCTGGACTCTTGGGAGAGTCTCTATCAGCCTGCAAGAGTCCAGCATTGTCACACTGTGGCATGAGGATCCAGCATGGCCAGACTTTCAAGCAAGTTTGCCAAAGTCCAGCCTGTTATTGAATGTCCAGCCTAGCCTGACCCTCACTAGAATGGCCCTTGACCCATCTATTATAGTCCAGCAGTGCCTGACCCTTGTATGAGAGTAGTATTGGCGACATTGGGTGACTCTGATATTTGCCTCTGTGTATGCTCAAATCCCTCCCAAGCCATACTGTGGTAACCACGTGCCTGAACTGGGTCATTACAATTGCCTGCCTGATGTTCTGATATATTACTAACAGTGTAGTAAACTATTTGTCTACCACCTCCTGTGAAGGGGGGTAATTCAGGTAATATGGGCAATCTGAGCGGAATTAGATGTCACAAACGGTGCAACCCCTAGTTATATTCAAATCAAGTAATACCCTAAGGATGCAGGACACAGGGATTGATTTATAATTGAGATTTAAGCCCTTTTGGGTTTGTCTACCACCTCCTATGTAGTCACAGGGGTCAGTGCAAAAAAATGGCTGACATGCAGAGTGTCCCACACTGTACCTTACTTTAGGGAACCTCAGGGGTGAGAGTGTAATGACCAAGTTCATGCACTTGGTGGTAACCATACCCTACATTCATGTTTATACCTTTTGGTTTGATAGGTAGAAGTAAGTACAAGCCTTGAAGATTTGTTAAGATTAAATGAAGAAATATCAATCGTAAGATTGTGGGATTATGTTACATTCCATTCCCTATAACAATGATGGTGTGTTACAGGTCTACCTCATGTTAGTTCATTTGTATTTTCCTAGTCCACTTTCCTAAAAGGCAATAGATATGCATAAGAACTTTTCCTATGAATGGCATCATCACCAGATATGGCTTGGGAGGGATTCGAGCTTAGGCCCACCGCATTTTGAGTCCACTGTGCTAACCACTGCCCTATACTAGACAGGTTATATATATAATAGGAAATATTTGGTTACATTGTATCCTTTCAAAATCTCGGGTACAGATTTGGGTGCAATCAAATACGCTTATCATCAGTAAATCAATGGTGTGCATATAGACGATGTGTCTATGTTATGCTGTGGGGTAACTGGTGGTGTAAACATTGTGTGGATGTGTCTATCTTGAGAAGGGAGAGGGTTGTGTGGATGTGTCTATGCTGAGGTTAGGAAGTGAGATTAGAGAGTAGCGTTTCATTGGGCACCCCACTCTGTCATCTTTAATTAGCCCCGGCTGGGTTCAGACATGTCTAATTGACGCTACAAGAAATGCATGTCACCCTGCCAGGTGGTGATTGACATTCTGATATCTAGGGCCCCCTTTGTCCTGAACCTTAATCAGTCTGGATCACGTGTAGCAGCTTAAGGTCTACCAGGTCAAGGGCAGGAGATTCCCAAAATTGGTAAGTTTCGTTCTATTTCTAACATAAACACTAAAATGGGTGTAAAATACACGAGGACAGATCATTGTGAATTGCACTATATTTAGTAACACTCACACTACAGTTGGCATCAACTCCTGAAGCACAGTGGCTTGTCTTGATATCTCGTTCCCCTATAATTGCAGGCATGATTATGTTTATAAACTATGAGAGAACATTTGGCTATTTCTTGGATGATTTCCAGTTTAGGTCGAGGAACCCATTTCAGGACTGTTGATGCAAGTTTCAACAGTTTAGGAAACCACTCTGGTGGTCGAACGGGAAAGTATAACTATAAGAATGTTCCATACCTTTAAAGACATTGCCTACCTTTGCCAATAGAATCACAGGGCACAATGTCATGTACAGGGTAGGTAACCTTTAAAGTGACATAATCACCAAGCGTATCCCACTCACAAATCGAGTACTGTTCTAGTCTACTATATGGTTAAGTGCGAGTGCTGAGAATGCCCCTTTAACTTTAATAGAATAGTGGCCAACTGTACATGGGCAGTACCACAAGTGGATGTCAGCAGCCCAGCAGTACAAGTGACTTGAAACAGTTGGTATGCACAATGGTGTGCATCTTAGTATTGTAGGCAAATGAGCACAATACACATGGAAATCATTATACATACTATATGCTATTAATAGAGTAGAATGGTATTATATCGGTATGGTCACGGCTCTTTGGACTATAACATTACGTAAGGTGCCAGTGGTGTCAGGCATTGTAGATATTGTATGCAGGCAGCTTGAAAGGGCAATTGTTACATATGTCTGACGTCAAAGTGTAGGATACACTCGGCAGACAATGGTTTAAGGTAGCTCTCAGTAGCTCCTCAAAGCACTTTTCAATAATGCCTTATCGAAGACAATGTCTGGAATCAGGTACTAAGGCAATACCGAATAAGGCAAGTCTGAAGGCAAAGCTTGCAGGCCTTTTCTATGCAGCCATTCCCCAGCTCAACATTGTGTCTGTCCTAATTCATAAAGTTGCTGCTCTATTTCGGAGTTCCAGGATCCACATTTTTGATTGATAATCGAATGGTTAAATAGATTAATTAAGGTTATATTTAAACTTGGAATTGACAAGAAAATGCCGGCTCGCTGTTCGCACCTAGTCAGCTAAGCCGCGGTGATTTCTTGAGCTTGCAATTATCAGCACCGTGTTTGTGCATTTGACGAGCATAATTAATTATTACATTTAATTTCAAGGAAATACGATATCTGAATTAATAAGGGATGAACAGGTCTAACTTGATCAAGGCTAACGTCGTGTGGGTAGATCCTAGCATTTATAATTTGTATTGCATTAATGTGAAAAATGTGAAAAATGCCATGATGTGTTAGAATTAACATGATCGATTTTTAATAGTAAGATTGATTTGTGAGATACACATCATCTATTTCATTTTTTAATTAATGTTACATAATTGCTCTCATGCATGGCCAACCTTATAACAATTTCAACATATAAGATTAAGAAACACTTGTTTCTCAGCTATGTACCATGGATATCCCGCCAACATAGTTTTCAATTCTTTTTTTGACAATTGGAGCTGATGAACACTGTAAGTTATTCCTTCAACGTTTTACTGTTCAAATTGACAACAAAAGCAATATTAAATTATCGTTATTTATATAGATTAAATAATTCAACGATACAGATTAAGATCCATGGAAATGCAAGACATTTAATAGTTTTTTGTTGAAAATTCATTCGTCTGTTCTAACTTGTTTTGTAAATCCGATTGAATTACGCGAATTGGACATCATTTGAACACTGATTGGTATTAGGAGTGTTATGTCTGGGGTCACAACAGTATCTCGTTTACAACCACTTGTTATTGTTTCTAGGATCACCTGACCAAAGATGACTCTTTGATACATTGTATCTCTGCCTCGAGAGGGCATGTTATTAGTGTGTTTTTTCTAACATGAGTAGGTAAACTGATCATGCTGAGATCAATAACTTGAGTTTGTTTGACTTGCTCCGAGCTGCTCCCCATTGTGAGCTGCTCACTAATTATGATTATGTCAGGCTAATACAAAAACAGGACATCCTTTGTTATTTTCAATCTGAACAAAACCACCTTATAAAAATGGTCACGAATGGCTACTTCCTTTGACTGAAGGCGCGGGCTGTGAAGTTGGGCTTTGATTTCTTACTTTTCCACCAGGGGTCACTTCATTAGTGGCCCCCTTCCCTATCACGTGATCGGTGTAAAAACCGCGCATGCGCACATTAATAATGCCGCCACCTAGCGGATTGACGCCGAGCCATCCTCAATTAGGTTTTTCATGCGACGCAAGGTAAATTCCTCTCTATTTTCTTGTTGAGTTTCTCTCGAGTTACGAAAATGAATAAGTTTCGTGGTGGCTGACTGAAGTAGTGGAACATTCTGTGGGAATCCGCAACATGCCACAAAGACTACATGATGAAAAATGTCAGCTAATCGAACACGACTCATCGTTTAGGAGGCCATGCTTAATTATGGTGATTGAGACCATAAGTCAATTTGCTGACATAACCGATTAAATAGGGGGACCTTGCTGGGGTGATTATCATTGTTTCTTAGTCTTCATCACGGTTTCATTAAAATCCTTGTGAGGTCAACACATTATTTGGCACTGCATGCATGCAGAACCGTGGGATGACGCAGGCTGAGGATTCTGGTGATGAACCTTATTATCAATGAAGCAATCCAACGGACAATCTCCATCATTTTTGCCCAGTCTGGTCATCACGTTTAAAACATTGTTTGGTCATACCATGGACTAGCACTAATCTAAAGGTCTGCTGTCACCCTGCATTGTTATAACTTACAACCTAATGATACCATAATACTAGAGATGGCTGCTAATCATTGTGCAGATCCTGGTTGGAGTTAAACGGCCATCTCCTCTATAAGGCCAGAGTGTAGGTCCTCGCTCAACTCAACTCAACTGGCATTATTATCAAACAACCATTATAAAATTCATTTAATGATAACAATAGAGAATATATACTTAGTTTCAATAATGAAAACACTTTGAAGCATGGTATCATCTTTATGCCGGCACAACTATATCAGGGTTGTTGGGCCTTTAGCCCCTGAGTGCACGTTGTTTCTAATATTATTATGCTAAATGTATCATAATTAACGACAGTATACTTACGAATCGTGTGAATCGATATAACATTATATGTATTATATTTTGTATATATATACATATATATATATATATATATATATATATATATATATATATATATATATATATATATATATATATGTATACCATAAGTCGCATATACTATTGCAGGGGAAGTGACCTACACTACTTAAATGATCTTCTCACCTGGTCTCACCTGGTGACACATCATATTGAGTATTGACCTTCACCAACATTCATTACCCTTAATATCGCTCACCCTGGCCGTTCTGCCACCTGGTGGGTGGCGTGTGAAACTGTCACGTGATGTTTGTCACGTGTCACGTCACGTGTGACGCGGGGTACGTCAGATAGGAATGGTACGTCCTGGGGCTACTGTCTTTCACCTGACAGCCAACCCTCCATCCAACTCTGTTGGGCGCACACACACACCACACCACACACTCACACAAAGACCACTCATCACACATGTACACACACCACATGCTCAATGTGTTGAATGTCTCACCTTTAATTGCCCGTGAAGCCATGTTGGTGTGCCCTTATGAAATATAGTTGTCATTGGGTACAATTAGCTGTAGCCACACACGTATATATATCCAAGCATGCATGTTTTTCCTTGTCAATGTTCCTGTGCTACTGATGTAGAGAGCGATCCTTTCTGAGTTGACTTTCTCATGAAAAATACTTGGAATATAGTAAAGTAGCCATCCCTCATGAACGTGAGTTTGCGTACTTCAGTTATGTTCCTTGAAAGCTTATCCCCTCAAAGTGTCTATTATTTGAGTTGATACCTTTCGACGTCCATGTGAATGATACTTCTTCCAAGGGTTCCATATGACTAATGTGTTGAAGACATTGCCAACATAAGCAGGTAAGTCCTTCCAAGCACTAGTCCTTGCACCTCAGGTTGAAAACATAATACAAAATGTAGTGTTTTCTACAATGCACTGCGCTGTTTCTGACATTGTATTGGCAGAATCACGGCTGAGGTCATGGGCTGAGGTGCTATATGGCATTGTAGGTTTGAACACATCTTCATCCCTTGAGTCAACATAAAGTGGGCGACTTGAAGAACACTTCACTGTGTCAGGTGGTAGCACCGACGTGGTGTGAGGGTAGTTCGAGGCTAGATGTGAGCTGGGGAACGGAAAGAGGCCCTTCAAGACCCTCAAGTGCCCTTTCAAGGGCATGCATAACGTTTATGTAGGGTTGGTCTTGTAGGGACATAACACAGAGCAGTAACGTGAGGGAATTTGTCCCTGGGAACCGTAGGTCTCGTAAGATGTTGGCTCTGCTCTCGCAGCTTAGCTTGTTCCTCGCAATCCATGGTTTGTGGGTGTATGGTCGCTTCCCAAGTCTCACGACAGATTCTGAGCTCAGACCAGATCCAGGATTGGGACACAAAGGACAATACAGTGATAATACCACACCTCTTACTTCTCCTAATTAACCAGTTACATGTAATACTACAAGCCAGCATCAAACAAAAGTATTCGGTTATAGGAAAGGTTACATAATAGTTATTATTTTCATTTATATGGAAGATATGGTGGGCAGGCAAACCCTGAAGTGGGCATCATGAGGGAAGTGGTTGATTGTGTAGACATTTGGGCAATAAAAATGGAGTTATCACTTTCTTAGAGGCTGTGTCCCCTAATTGTAAAACGAAGGATAAACCGGGGTCCATCAATAGGTGGTCTTGATAGGGGGGGGGGGGGGGGTTGTGGGCTCTTTACACTACAAATCAGTCTTTAGACTACAAATTGATACCAATTTGTTGGATAAAGACACCCCACGGGTCTTTACACTACAAATGTGGCTTTAAAGCACAAATGTCTTTACACTACAAATGTCTTTAAACCACAAATGTCTTTAGGCTACAAATGTCTTTAGGCACTGGTCAATGATAACCCAAAGACTCCACCCATCTACTTCCAACCGGAAATCCACAAAGGGCAAATTCCACCACCAGGGAGACCTGTGGTATCAGCCAATGGCTGTGCCACAGAAAAAATCTCAGCATTTGTAGATTTATTTATAAAAAAACTGGTACCCAACATGAAATCCTATGTAAAAGACACAAACGATTTCATTAACAAAGTAGAAAATGGGATTCAGTCCAACAAGGACTCAATAATGGGAACTCTGGATGTGGGTGCCTTATACACCAACATACCAAATGGCGAGGGGGTGGAAACAATTAAACAAAAATTAGAATCCACCAGAAAACCCCATTTGAACCCCAAAAATCAAAGCATAGTGGACTTGTTAATACTAGTACTGAAAAACAACAATCTAGAATTCAATGGTAAAAACTTCCTCCAAATACAAGGCACAGCAATGGGAACAAAACTGGCACCTTCATATGCTAACCTGTTCATGGAAGCACTGGAGATTAAAATGCTCAATGCATACCATCTTCAACCCACAACTTGGCTCAGATTCATTGACGACATATTCTTCACCTGGGACCATGGAGAAGAAGAACTCCAGAAGTGGCTAGCCTACCTGAACACATACCATCACAGTATAAAGTTCACTATGGAAACCTCCACCACTGAAATAAACTTCCTAGACACAACAGTGAAAAGAGGCACACAAGGCCTGTACACTGATCTATATGTCAAACCTACTGACACAAACACCTACCTACTATACTCCTCAGCACACCCACCAGCGACCAAAAGGAGCCTACCATACTCACAACTACTGAGACTACTCAGAATCTGTGGTAGGAAACCTGACTATGAAAAAAGGAAAGAAGAAAAACTACAAGATTTCAGAGACAGGGGTTACCCTGAGAAACTACTTCAAGACTGTGTGAAAAAAGTAGAAAAAAGAGTCAGGGCAGAAATGCTCAACAAAAAGAAAAAGAAGAAAGAAGAAGACAAGAAAAAGAATTTCTTAATTACAACATATGCCCCAGGCCACAACTTTGCCAATCAAGTGGTGGACGAGAACTGGGGACAACTGGGCACATCCAAAACAACCATGAAAATCCATGACAACCAATTAGTAAAAGGGTTCAGATGACCAAAAAACCTCAAAGACTACTTGGTAAGGGCAAAAACCAACTACCACCCAGAAACCATACCCAAGGACACGGACCCCCCGGACCCTGGAGGAGACCTGGGTACTCAGAAACAGGACCACACAGATAGTCCGAGTGCCACACACAACAAAAACCTGAACAGAAACAGGTGCGACAAACCGAACTGTCTGGACTGTAACAGAATAGACAAATCGGGAAGTATCACAGCCACTTCCACTGGACACAAACACATTTCCAAATGGAATGTAACCTGCAAAAGTTCAAATCTAGTACACTGCATCACATGCAAAAACTGCAAAAAACAGTATGTGGGACAAACATACAGGAATCTGCATTTCAGAATGACCGAACACATGGGCAGAGCCAATGCTCTAGTAGACAAAACTAGACTAGGCTTCCCAAGAAGAAAGAGGCTAACAAAGCTAACCAATGTCAAAAAAGAAGATACAAGTGTGATAGCCAACCACTTCAAAAACTGTGGAAACACAGGAAGACCGGGATTCACACCATCCGACAATATGGAATTCCATATTATAGACTTCATAGACAGGCATCCAATGAGCTACAGAGCAAATGAGCTCAGACTACTCATTGAATACAATTGGATACACAAAATGAAAACAACCACACCACGTGGCTTGAATGTGATGGATAGTAAATTTGGGTAGATTGAGGGAGAGCAGATGTATACAGCCTCGTCTAAATTTTTTTGGCTAAACACCAATTACTATTTTTGAAACATAAAATAGTAGTATATGCTCACCCTCTCTACCCGCCCTATTTAACTATTCCCTCAAAAGGACCCCCACACCAAATATGTGTGTGCCAGTGTTAATGTTACCCACCTAAAGCAAGGGCAAGGTCATGAGACCGCTGACCCAATTCCCCACAGCCTGGGCAACCAGGTCACATAGGGACAAACCATTATAAGGAGGGGTGAAAACCCCTGGCAAAGTTGTACATACTTTATCACCTGATGAGACGCAAGTCGAAACTGTTATATCATAGAGAGATAGGCTTCATAAACCCACTTGACATTTTTTATAAAAATTGTTGAGCAAAGGTAACTACAAGTTAAGATAAACACACCTGTTGTATAACATCTACAGGTGGCCACCCCTAAAAGGGAAAGTGGAGAGACCCAGTGCCTCCTCCACAGATCTGTTGATTCCAGTAGGCATGGCACCAGCCAATCACAGACGCGCATTCTCTAACACACACTCTCCATGCAGAGTCATAGTTAGTAGTTATCCTTGTAGAGCATACAGCCTTGGTGGGAGGAGACCAATCCTCACACACAGTACATATACTGGCACTCACACAGTGGGTGGTCCTCTCGAGATATAGCGGTAGTGGAAAGAAGTAAGTACTAATGCCACGTCACCTAGCAAGATTTACAAATGTCTTTAGACCATAAATGTCTTTAGGCTACAAACAAAATGTTTTTATGCAACAAACCCTATATAGTGGTCTATGGGACCAAACTGCACTTAAAGATCAGCCAGTCTTTACGCAACAAATCCTATAGAGTGGTCTCAGGTACCAAACTGGGCTTTAAAATCGGCCAGTCTTTACCACTATATAGGGTTTGTTGCGTAAAGACTAGCCGATTTTTAAGCCTAGTTTGGTTCCTGAGACCACTATATAGGATTTGTTGCATAAAGACTGGCTGATTTTTAAGCCCAGTTTCGTACCTGAGACCACTATATAGGGTTTGTTGCGTAAAGACTGGCTGACCTTTAAGTGCAGTTTGGTACCATAGACCACATTATATAGGGTTTGTTGCATAAAGACATTTTGTTTGTAGCCTAAAGACATTTGTGGTCTAACGACATTTGTGGGGTGTCTTTATGCAACAAATTGGTATCAATTTGTAGTCTACAGACTGATTTGTAGTGTAAAGACCCCACAGGGGTCCCATATCACATGTCGAGTTTAAGAAATGCCTGTTGCCATATCAAATTCAAGAAATACCCATGTCGCGTCATTGAAAGTATGCTCCGGAAATGTATTATTTTTGGTGAACCTAACTTAAAATAATTAATGATGATAACCACATGCTCATAACATGGGTAGCATGCCACCCGTGAGACTACTGAGCGGCCAATGGTGCACCAACTAATTAACGACAGTCTGTTGTTTCATAATGCATTGTGTAGGTCTATGATCAGGTACTACTTATGAATAAGGGTATTTTATATCACCATGATCTGTCTGCATTTTATGTTTTATCTAATTCAGTCTTGCTAAAGTATCGTACTATAGCCAACTCACCAGAAACGCAGTTCATTTCCCAAACTCTGCCAACTTTCTGATAAGTACTTGCCATTACGTTCGCCCCTGTTCTAACCGCAGACACATTACTGCCCCCGACTAGGGTAACTGCATGTTTACAGTCACCTTAACGTTGACGTTACGTCAAAGTGAAGGGGAATTAGCTGGTATACTTGTGTAGCTGAGTGTTGTTACACACCTCCGAATGTTTCTCTTCCACATACCTCAAAATTCCTACGCAAATAGATACCCACCGTATAGTGCTTGCCTCAGTGCTACCTAAGCAAACATGATGAATAGCCTATACTTCCACTGAACAAAACTAAACGTGCATTTTGTTTGTGTTATTACAGGCATATATAACCCAGACTGATATATTACAGTTTATAGTCCATTTAGGTCGGATATATTATATGTTTGTTATTGAAATTATATTCTGTAGTTTATAAATTATGAAAGATATATATTTGATGGATATAGATAAGTTATTATGAGCATAAGATATTGTATTCTAACTAAAGGTGAAGTTTAGTCGCACCTATGTTAGGCCACTCAAAAACAAACTGGTTTCTCATCCCCAAGGACTGACAAATATGACGAGTTTGTTTTACTAGTGGGCTAAAATGTAGGCTTATAGGATAATGTATGCTTTTCGTTACCAAAATTCACAGATTTAGTAGTTAAGAATTATTTTGTTGATCGTTTAACGAGGTGAAACTTAAGCTATCTTTATCCCACTTCATTACTGGGGAGAAAATAAGCTTTGATTTGATACCAAATATGCCGATACCTTTTCATTCAAAAATAGAACAAGTTTACCTCAGAACCTGATTTCTATGATGCGCGCGGTGGTGAGAAACAAGGTATTTTATTTGAGTGACCTTAGATAAGGATTAAAATATTGCATTCCTGTGCTTTATCATATTTCAAATAAATCATCAACACTGATTTGTATGGTGTGTGTTAGATGGAGGGTCAATTAACATGGGGACCGACTCCGAACTATAGAACTGTTATACCCCCAGACATGAGCATAGAATGGCATGGATTAATGTAATGATGGCATTACATGTCTGTGCTCCCCAGGGACAACAACTAGAATGGGGAGTGACTAAATGAGAGGGATGCTTTGGAAATGCTGTCCTTTCTTTTCTAGCTCTAGCCTAACACGTTACAAGTGAAGCACAAGTAAAATGCACTAATATTCCCCTGCTCCAAAATCCCTACTTATGTTAATGATAAGGACATTGTTTTGTTTTAAATACATCCGACGTCCAACACCCCATTACTGAGGCAACGCAGTGTCCCTCTGTGTGTACTGCGCATGCGGTTGTCACGTTAAAAGGCCGTTTCCGGCTTTGTAAGCGTGACTCATCAGTTTTTGCTCATCCCTAGACAAAACCACAAAGTCCTTAGCTAGTGTTAACCGTGACAACATTGGGAAAAAGGGACATAAAGGCGCTAGACTTGTCGCCCACAGGCTTGTAAAAGCATTTGAAACTCGCGAAGAGATTTGTCAGGTTAGTCAATTTGCGAGATTAATCCTATACAGAGAAAGGTATATGGGACACGTGCTATAAGGCTGGATAACCTGTTACAATATAATGACATTAAAATCTCCCAAAAGTTGCTTCAAATTGTTGAGTTTGAGTTTAAAATGTTTTTATTGCAGACAACGATTTGCATCATTTTTTACGGGCAATATTGGGCCGGCAAAACACTAGAATTGTCACAATTCGCAAAGCCATAGGACGGCTATCTATTGGTTTCAGCAGCCATAATTATGTATTTCATTAAACATGAGACACTGCATAACGCAAATACGGGATAGCTCTCCCAGGTGCGCGGACACATGTAAACAGCGCAATCTTAATCTTACATCTTAAAATGTCTTAATCTAAGGCCGCCCTGTTTTGTATATAGTGAAAATTTAAAATCCCAGATGAGACAACATAAACATCTAAAAGAAAAGAAAAAGAAGAAAAAAAACGGGGGTTGGGGGGCAGAGCCCCCCATTACATACTAGCCGACTAGCCTATCCTACAATGGACTGTCTAGGCTTACCACTACTAGTGGCGCCATCTTCATTTGCTTAATAACACATTTAAGATAGTCTAAGATAGTTTAAGATAGGATTGAGATAATTACAGTACTAATTATAAGATAATTAAGACGATCTTAATTCTGTGTTAAGATTGCCCTGTTAACGTTTGTCTGCGCATCTAGGAGAGCTATTCCGGGCGTGCCTGCATAACTGGACATAATTCAGCTCATTGCAGGATGGCACTGGCTACATGTAATACTTCTCAAGCCACAGGAGCCCGTAGAGAATATTTTAGTAGCACCATCAATTTGTAGAACGTTAGAACCTCCAGAATATGTCTTTCAAAGAGTTGTATACATGCATTGTTTAGCTTTTACACAAGCAATCTCTTTGTTACCAAATCGAAGCTTTTGTAAGCACACTTTAACTATAAGATACGACTTGTGTCTTCGATGATATCGCTAGTAGAATGGGTGACATTATGAAATAGATTCTCAATTTCCCAAAGCGTTACCGTTCTTGTAAAGCTCCCCAGTTATAGGACTGCATAGTAAATGTTCTGGCCATCTGTTTCATCTGTGTATAAACATGATAGGCAACTCATATTGAGAGATTGGATAGGATATAAGAGTATGTCTAAACACGGGTTCAAACACCAGAAGGCAGACTCTTCTTCAAGCTGTCAGGTAAAACTATTATAATTCCAAACAAACCTTCTCCCAAATGCCCTAACCTCTATCCAGCTGTTCGGCACTCACTCCCAGATCTTCCGATGCTCTAACATGAAGCAATAACGATAATAAAGGAATAACCGCACAGTAAGTACTATGGGACCCCGGGTATGGGACACGTTTAACAAGCCTAGGGTGGCCGGACCATTTTTGTAAAACCATATGACGTACACATGATTCATGTGTACCGATAGCCGTAATATTTACATTTTCCAAAACTACTTTTGTTAAGGTGGTACAATAAATAGGGAATTAGCTGCAATCGTTTTTAACTACCTCACCCTTATAAACCTTCTGACACTCTGGCCTTCATGCACCAATGCACCCCATAGAGGCCTGTGTTATACAGTGCTGCCGTCTGGTATTTCCACCTTGTTTAAACTGATAAGAACACCTCACATCACCCCCAAGAGATACCCTGACGCTGGCAGGCGGTAGGTTGGATCATTTCCACACAGATGGGCCCCCTAGCTTCCTCCTGGTGAACCAACCAGGGCCACTCATTGAGTTTGGAATTTCAAAAATTCCAACACAGGTCAAAACCTTCAGAAATATAAATTCTAAAACAAATAAAAAATATTTCTGATTGTAAATATAAATGTTCCCCTAGATTACACCTGATGAGGCCATTCAATGGCCGAAACATTCCAGATACCAAACTAAGCACTGAATACACATAGCTACATTGGCATAGCAACATAACAACCACACCATGTGACCCATGACTAAGTCTGAGAAAACTTATTCAAAATGTCAATATAAATTCAATTGAATATTGAATTGTGTAGGTCCAATTTATTTGGACAATTTTGAATTAAATTAATAACTGTGTGGAAAAACAAATGAAAGAATTGTGGGGGAACTGACCTGGTTCCACCACAACAGCCAATGAAATGCTTAGATTTGGATCACATGACCTGGCAATACCTGAGGAGGCAAAATCAAACTTAGTTTTTGGTCATTAGGAATGTAGTGTTGGGACTATTCACGCCACGTCCACCGTACCTACCTTGGATCATTTCTATCCCAAATGCATCATTTTCAGTTGGTTCAGCTCTATCTTCAGTAGTATGCCGTCAATTGCCAATTGAAGCTTTCTATGAAAATATTGAAGTATAAACATCTTTATTTTAGATAGCTTATCTGATACAGATATAATTTTGTGAGTTGAGAATAAGACCTCCCATGGGATACTTGCATTCAAAAGGCTTCAAACAAAAAAATAATCTCGTTGATACATGGATTTGCCATTCAGCAGTGCAAATTCTCCCAAAGGATATGTTCAAGAGATCACCCAGTTATAGAGCTCAAAATATACCCAAAATCTGAAGGTTTGTCCACATTGCCCCTGAATTACATTATGTAATACAATTTATTATGCTTATTCCAGCCTGAATATGGTGAACCTATGTAATGTCTTGTGATACCAATTTACTGTAAGTCTTTGTCTCTTCCCTAACCAAAATAAGAGCAGATCATAAAAGGCTCATTTAACATAGGATCAGATACGGACAGCGTGGTCGGCCAGAACCCTCAGCCACCCTAACAAGCCACACAATGGCAACGAGTCATGACCGTGGTCCAAAGAGTGAAACAGAGGGGCCTCTGGTGGTCATTGGATGCAACTATCCTTTACCCATACTCACACAGAATAAATTACCTGAATTACTTTCTATAGTTGGGATACAACAGAAGAATAAGATCCACCCTTCATTAGGACCACTCGGGGATATGCATGTATGTAGGCTACTCCCCAAAAGACACGCTCAGATCAGTTAAGCGTATATATCACCGCACAAAGAAAATGCATTAAATCTGGATCAGCTGTACCCGACCTAGCTCGGTAAAGCTTAGGATTAACTCAGAGTACTGCATGTAGGTGGCGTTGTGATTTGCAGTTCATCTCGTGTACACCAGGGGGCTGTACTGAGGGATAGCTGAGACTGGTATGGGAGGAGGTAAGTGCTTGTGCTAGTAGTAATGCATTAAGTCTTTGTGGCAAGCGTTATCTGAATCAAAGGGATGACAATCCTTGCTGAGCCATCTGAGGAGATGTAGGCCTACGTAAAGAGAACACAGTCATACAGAGATGGGTATTCTGCTTTTACTTTTGTAAGTAGACCACAAACGGAACAACCTATATGGGATGTCCGGTATTTAAAAGCAGGTAATTGACAGATTAAAGGACATCATTAAAGTTTAACGAGAAGAAAGCCTGGCCTCATATTAGTACATCGATTATTTATTTCTGACAAAGAAGAGGAACAAGTGTTACCGTCCGCATGCACTCATTGAACAATGCAAACAGAACATTGACTCATGTTACAATCACTTTATTTGGCAGAGCTAGGATGGGATATCGTGTATACAACTCAGGGTAGGTTTGTATTTGTATGTATATATAATGGAATGGTTATATAGCAACGGGTAAATGATCAGTAAGACTGTTTGTGCTAGTTGTGATGTGGGACCCCCATGAATGCTGCATTTGTACAATATGTACACTCCTTGAAGCTTGGATTGATTAAAGATCATAGTCGTCAAGCCTTACATCTATACACATGTAACTACATCAACTCCGATGTATAACGATAATTGATTTCATATGGAATTTAAATCGCATTAGGTAGCTGTGATTTTATGAACTTTCTACAAATCTAGTGTACAATCCGCGCATGCTTCACACAATGTCAACCATGGTGACATGGATGACGTATCTCTCTTAGCATTTACAATTGACATCATGGTAAGTTACGTCATGATCGTCGCGGTGACATGACGGATGAGCTACTCGGCGTCACGACGTCATGGTTTTCCCCATCATGGTATGGCCAGCCCGACGAAGGACGCGGTACTTGCTACACAGGCGCCCGAGGAGAGCCTTACGTGGTCCATTGATATGTCCCCTGAGAAGGCGCCGCCGCGGATACCACGGAACAGAAGCTGTGAACGAGAATGAAGTGAGTATGGTAGGAAACGAATTTGAAATCATAGATACAGTATATTGAATATGGATACCTGAAGAGATGATCGTGTAGAGGTAATGATTAAACAAAGTCTTCACTTGAAATATCGTGGAATGTTTATTCCTGTTGGAACTTTAAAACATGGTTATACATTTTTAACATACGGTAGCACATGCTACAAAGGAGTATATATCTATATCTATGTCAGAGTCAGTCCTTGTATGATTAAGGATATATGTGAGCAGGCAAGCAGAAAGGGGTATCCCCGCGGGATTAGTACCATTTTTAGCCACCAGGGGGCTCCACCATGGCCTAAATTGGAAGAAACAGGCTAATATTTGTTTTTTGGTACTTTTTTCTGGAGAATTCAGTAGTTTTATACAAAACATTCCATTTTTAGTGAAAAGCTTCCTTATTTGGAATGCAAAAAGAACGTTTTAGAGACTAAATGAGTGTCTTTGTTGATATGTGTTGCCATGGAAACATGATTTTCATTCCAAATACAGAAAATAAAGAAGGCCATTGACAGAATGATTCACAAGGATTACTATGATCAAAACAGAATAAAATGATCATTTCTAGATCAAAAGCTATGGCCTATAGGAGGAAAATGTATACATGATCATTTTCTAATTATTCTAATTATGCTAATTAGATAGAGATATCTTGGAAACTATGAGACTTAGAGCTAATTGGGGGTTTGGACAGGGCCATGCCCACCCATATTCATATAGCCATTTCTCAAAAACTAGAAATGATATCCTCTTGTGTAAAATATCAATGGAAAGATTATGATATCAATTTTAAAGTTGACATTTTCGTCGGATATCCCTTTCCCCTTGCCTGTACACATATGATGTATACTTTAAGTATTTTTAAATCCTTATTTTTTAAGGGTGGCGGGCGGGAACAAATTTATCCTGAGACAAGCACCGCGTGGCTGCTTTGACGAAATGGCAGAGTTCTGCTGGTTGCCGGTTGTCGGTAGTTTTAGTTCAAGACGCTGACTAGAGGTGGCGCCACTGTTTCCCGCTCAGCCTTTGCGTCATTAATCGAAATGCTGAAGCATTTCGGCCAATGATAGAAGTCACTAAGAAATAAGGTGACTGTGTAATTTTTTATATGCTTCTGTTTGAACTACATCTATCCAACACGGTTCTTGAAATGATAGATATCCCGACCGGGCCTAAATTCACATGAATGCACTGATTATACCTTTAGGATTGTCAGGCTTCTGACCATTTTCTTCTACCTGTCTAAACACATGTGTGTGTTGTAGCACTAAGGCTGTCTGGCTACCTTTGGCATAAAAGGCACCACAGAGCTGCGAAACCATTTTAAGGCAGGATCCTGCCACTGTGAATTTTGGGCTTATGGGAATATCTGACGTATAGATCTAAGCAATATCTTAATGTGACATTCACTGACCTGGTCCTGGCTGCTAATGCTGATGGAGACCATGCCCAGCCGCCAGTCGTCAGACTGGTGTCCACCCAACACCCACACTATCTGCTCCTCCTGGGTGACGTGGGTCTGGAGGACCACCTGGAGCTGACCCACGTGCCACCCCTTCATGTGGTAGAAGAAGGAGAGGCAGGACGCGCCCGACCAGGTTACCCTGGGTATGAAGATTCTGTAAAGCAAATAAAGATTCATGGGTGTATATTTTTAGGTACTAGAAATAGCATTATATTAGCTACACAAGATCAAGATACCCATATGAGCCTATTTAAGGGATGTATCCGAGGACAAGAAGACATTACATGTATTATTCTAATACATCTTTGAAGGAATACCCTTAAGATACATCGATCAAAATTATACAAATACAAGTAGTACTTTTGAAAGGTGTACCACATGGTGGGTGCTGTCTATTAAAATTAAAATTAAGGTGATAGGTAAGGTTGGTTAACTTGTGTGGGCTTTAAAAACTGATTTGAAAAATAAATTTGCAATACTTCATGGAGCTTGTTAGTGGTTAAAAATAGTAAAAGTTATAGCACAATGGAGCAATAATAATGTGATACTTACTCTGCTACATCTCCTAATTTTCGAGGTGCGGACGCCTCCAGATAGATATAGAACTCCCCTGTGACATCTGCAGCTGGCCCTGTATGTCTGGAAGGTGTGTTTCCACTTTGTATTGTCCAATCAAAGTCATCGTCTGTGGACTGTGACATGGTGCAGAACGTGGACTGTTTATCAGGCCCCTCAAAGTCACAGCCGAGAGTACCCGGTTCTGAAAGGGTAGAAAACAATAGATTTATCGGATTAAAAAAAAAGTACAGCAATTCACAGCATGGGGGTTTGTGGAATAGTGCAGCTGCTCCTCTAGATGGATTTCTAGATGTGTTACAACGTTAGAGACATTGATATTTAATTATTTCAAATGCCACCTCACCCCACTCTGAACTATGATAGATTATCCATCAAATCGCATATTCATGGTGTAGACTGTTGCACCCCCGTCTTTCAGGCTGCTGGTTTTATATCTATATTCCCCCTCAGAAAAGCACACAAGTCATTGTTAATAATAATGACCATCTGGCTAACGTGGCAGTAAGTGTTTTACTTACGGTGGGTCATACAGATACTTATGGTATCCTGAGATTGGGTGATGGGTAATAGGAACATCTGACTGGGACGACTTGCCACCCACACCAGCTCCTCTCGTGCCATCTCAGCATATAAAACGTAGATGATCACCCCTGCATATGAAGATAATCAAAATCTAATATGAACAATAAGATTTCAGACATTAAATTATTTTTTCTCCTCAAAAGGAAGTTTCTGATGTGCAAACTTGTTTTTCTTTATCAGTTGAACGAGCAAGGAAATTGATTGATAGAGGGGCATACCGTATTACACTGTCAACAGAATAAAATGGTATGCTTGCAATATGTGTACATGGTTATATAGATATCTAGTAATCAGCTGGTAAATGGTTGTGCTAGTCATTCAAATGAGAATTATTCATATATTCATACATACCCGCGTCTCTAGCAGTTTGGGCATGTTCTTCCAATCCCGGGATCTCACTGGGGTCTATACCTCCTGGTAGTAGCAGCGTGATAATTTTCAACGCTGGCTCTTCTGCAGACAAATACACACTGCGTTTATACCAAACATGTCTCTTCTAATAGTCTATGAAAACTAACAGCATCATATCATATATGTTACTCTGTGAATCTCTGGGCGTAGCAATGCAGAGCTTGATATAAATTTATCATTACATCTGTCATTAAATTATATTCAGCCATTCAGTGTAGAAAATAGTTACCAGTTTTTACATTAATTTGCTTCATTGACATTTAGTTGTGATCACTTTTCATCCTGCACGAACAGGTTTCTTTATGTTAAGTACAAGTCTATCCCCTTCGTAAATTATGTCTAATGATGATATAAACAGATGAAAACCAGTGTCACCTGTGTCCAGAGCCTGGGCTAGCATGCTCAGCCCTTCTTTCATTGTGTTGGAGGGATCTGTGCCGGCTCCTATGGGAGTGAGGGTGTCTAGTTGAGATAGGAATTCATCCCGTCTTACAAACTCCGTAGGATAAAACCGGATCCCCTCCTGTACGCCCTGTGCGATCTATAGAAAAACCATAAAGGAGGTATGGGTGGTATTATACATGTGTTACGAGGGCGAGAGATCGTAGGTACAATTTAATTAAATAGAACGTTCTAAAATTCTAAATTACATGTGGCAATTGCTTATACATTTGCCTATGATAACACTTAATAACTATATATATTTCTGATTTAAAACAATATATTTGAATCATACTTATTATATGTCAGTCACATTAAATAGCCTCTGCAGACATGAACTTGTCTGAGCAGGTATCAAGCAGGTATAGCTTTGGATAGAATGTAGACGCTGTCCTACTATGCCAATGCGGTGGGTGTCCAAATCAATTTGGAAGGCCTGGTCGCGGACAATGTCAATCATCTGACGGAAGGTGGCATTACTTCCCGTCACGTCATGCATGACGAAGACGACGTCATAAGGACAGCTTCCGGCTACAGGCTGCTGGGCTATTAGGGATCGTGGGTCTGTGGGAGGGAAACATTGGGGCATTATTTTCCAAATAATTATGAAAAGTTTCTTTCTTGAATGTCCTCATTTGTTTAGCAATTTTAGTGATTCAATGCACCGGTAGTTCACTCTGAAAACTTACAGTGGTTAGCTGGTGACTGTGTTATTTAAAGCAGCAACTCGACCTCTTCAGACCTCTTCCAACTCTAGCATGAATTTAATATTTATAGGACCATCATTTGTTTTTCTTTAAGGCAGAGCAAAATAGCATATCATATAAGGCCTCTCTAAAGCATAATGGATGGGTGAAAATACAGATATTAATTCCTCTATGGTGGGAAGGAAAGCCATCTCTGCAGGGGCCAATGCCAATATGACCTCTTGTGGTCAAAGATGGAACTAAAATGGCTTAGTCATGTGTGGCATTACACTTAGATCAATCAGTACACACTTATGGTGGAGGTCTACATACAACAAATAAATAGGGAAGTATATATAATGTATAATCTGCATGAATACACATGAAAACCCTTATGGTTGTGGATGGGAATAATGTTTTCATGCATATGAATAGGAGCATAGGGAGAGGTAGTTCACCTCAAGCCCAATAGGAGGCAGCATTGAGTAGGCAATTAGCAGAGTGTTATTGTTATCCGGTTTACAGTTGGTTGACTGCTATTCTCACAGGAGGTATTTCACCTATTTTCATACAGAAAGAAGCACCCATATTATTTGTAAATCAACCTGTCCACATATGAGTCTGTGAAGATTGCTGACATGTTATTATCTAAAATTCGATGCTTGGAGCTCGAGTAGCTGCTTTAATGTACAAGGAAATCTAAATAGCGGTTTGTCCCAGGTAGAATATAAAACTGGTCAGCATGACTAACCCTTTAATGGACGCATAATGCTTTAATATGCCATATACGTTATCGTCATGATGCATGACCTCCACCCTCCAGCATTCAAGCATCATGACGATCATATGGGTGTGTATCAACTCCATAGGATTGGAATGGTACATGAAAGCAGACTCTGGCGATTTATTCCCCATGGCTGAATTCATGACGACCAAGGAGTGTATTAAAGCACTATGCAGTCTTTAAAGGGTTAACAATATCCGTCCTAACGATCTGCTGTACCCACCTAGACATGTACGTCTGAAGATCATCTCTGCCTGGTTGGAGAGCTCCTCTACATTGGGTATCACTATGAGGAAGGAGTTGCTCGGTTCGGAGGACACCCCGCGTAACTCCTTCAGGTTGACAGCTCCTCCCAGCCCTACCACGTAAATAATCACTCCCTGGTTCTTTAACTTCTCGGCCTCCGTGAGGGTGGTACCAATGTCCCTGAGAAATAGAGATTAGCCTCAAATTCAAAGGGAGTGGATATCTGTTATTAACAGGGGAGTGGTGTTGGGCGTCTGTGTGAAGAGGTGAGAAATGTCGATCCCCTCCTCTGCGGTGGGGGCATTATAACATCTTTTATCAAAAGAAAAGCTTGTCATTCCTTCCGGTATGGACACATGTGTTCTGACTGCTGGCCCTAAATAAAGTTCTAAATTAAAACAATAAAAACATATAAACCTTTTAATTATACACAATGTAGCAAACAGTAGAGGTGTTATTCCATGGGCACAAGCGAAATGTATCCCCACTGCCAGACAGTTGTTGAAAGACAGGAATACAAACACACGTACAATGTACCACTATACCAAGAAGCTATAAATATGGATCCACTACAAAGTTGCTACCGGTACTATGTACCCCCATGATCTACCCTATACATTTCCAACTATGTAATAGAGCGTTTTGTAGTCACCTCCTTCACTTCCAAAACTACCTCCCTGGGCTGGCACACTGCTGGTGGTGTCCCCTCGTGTCAATATTGAACAGTGTATGTATGCACCACAGCGCCCCCTGCTTTCATTACACCCAAGTTTCCACTCTGCCATTAGCCACAGCACGGCGACAGCTGATTCAGTGGACGCATCGCTACTACCGCCTATACTCGGAGCGAGACCGTAGGTGTCCAAGCCCCGGGGGGGCACTTAGTATATTTTGTATACACATGTGTGCGGCTGGGAAGGATACTTTTTCTACAAAATCGCCCTAACAAGGGTCCACTTTTCAAAGAAAAATCGCCCTAACAAGGGTCCACTTTCATGAAAATCGCCCTAACAAGGGTCTACTTTTCACAAAAATGTCTGGGTTTTCGCCAAGATTTGCCCATTTTCACAAAAAAATGTCGCAGTTTTCAACAAAATTCTTCGCAAGAGGGTAATTTTTTCAGCAGATTTACACAAACATGGTATATTCTATTGTTTTTTTACCGAAACCTAGGCACTTTTGGCTGAAAATGCCCTAACAAGGGTAAATTTTTGGCATTAAAATCTACCTTTTATCGCTTTTTTACTGAAACCTAGGCACTTTTGACCGAAAATGCCCTAACAAGGGTAACTTTTTGGCATCAAAATCGCCCTAACAAGGGTAAGGGTTGTCAGAGGTCCAGCCGCACACCCCTGTCAAAAAAATTCAAGTGCCCCCCCCGGGTGTCCAAGTCAGGCGACAGCCCGATAGTATGGGCTCTGTAACTGATACATGAGGACTGATGCCTTCTCTGCTCTGTCATTCATTGCCTGCGTCTTGATCAGACAGAGTTCAGCGTGTCATCATGACACGACATCCCTGATTGTCATGGCATGAATTGGCAACGCAAGTACAAATCTACCTGACAAATCGGACTAGGTATATGATTTATAGGAAAGCTTAATCGTATACATGTCTATAGCAAGTGTAACTTTTAAGGGACTGATTTCGTTTTTAACACCAGTGAGGGGAACTGTCGCCCAATTTGAGTAATAATGAAAATAATATACACACAAAACAACAGTTCTGAATGTTCACCAAGGGGCAGGCGAGGGGGGGGGGGGGGGATTGGAACTAGTATAGACCAGTACTGGTAGTTGTCACTATGTTAGAATAGCATGAAAGAGTCTTCATATGTAGAGTATGGTAGTAAAGCCAACCTGTTGGAGCGTCCATCGGTGATGAGTAGGATGACGTTCTCAGCATCCTTACGGTCGAAGTTGGTGTTGAACATCCTTGTCCGCGCCATGCGTAGGGCACCTGAGATGTTGGTCATCTGACTGGTCCAGGGCACGCTGTCTATAACAGACACCAGTTGGGCCTTCTCGTCCACCGTACCCAGCTGCACCGTTAGGAAGGCCTCTGAGCTGCAGGTATTAAAGATGGCAGTCTATTGTCAAAGTGGAGACTTGATTCCCATAACCCTTAAATAGCCGCATGGTGCTTTAATATGTTAGGCCCTTAGTCATTATGATGCATGAGTGCATCATGATGACAATGGGAATAAATGCATTGTAGGTCCTTAAAGGTTTAACAAAACCCGTTTCGTGTTGTGGTGTTTGAAGTAAATTTATTGCTTTAGACGCTATGAGGGTGTTTTGTTCTGCATCTGAAAATAGACGTCCACGGTCTGACCTATTGGACAATCACCCATCCTTTATTACATAGGACCAGTTATTCAAACAGGGTAAACGCATTGGACTGACAATAACCTTTGGAAGATCCCCACCTTATGAGCACAATAGGCGATCGAACTGACTAAATTGCTGTACAAATTTAAACCCATAGAACCACTGGTCATTATTTGTATGCATTGTTATCTTTCATGAAATCAATGATTATTATTAGAAGAATCAATTAGTTCAAGGTGTGTGCTACATTAAAGCATGAGCATCATATTGATTACGATTGTCATTTGTATGAAACTTTAAATCTTTATTGTTTTATGATTATAGTAGGGAAAGCGACTAACCTGAAGACAACTATACCAACTTGAGTGTGGACCTGGTCCAGAAATAGGGAGGTTGCTACTATTGAAGCCACATCCTTGATGCTATCCCAGTTCACTTGGTTATTCAAAGAGCCTGAGGAATCCAACAGCAAGATGAGGTCTGTTTTGTCGCAGGGAATACGAGATTCCGGGTTGGCTGCACGAGTTGTAGATGCAGGGGAAGATGTAGCCTCTTGCGTAGATGTGGTTGAAACGGCAGGTGAAGGGGTGGAGGAGACACCAGGTGCGGGAGTGGGGGAGACACCAGGTGCAGGGGTGGGGGAGACGCCAGGTGCAGGGGTGGGAGAGACACCAGGGGCAGGGGTGGGGGAGACGCCAGGTGCAGGGGTGGGGGAGACGCCAGGTGCAGGGGTAGGGGAGACGCCAGGTGCGGGGGTGGGGGAGACGCTAGGTGCAGGGGTGGGGGAGACGCCAGGTGCAGGAGTGGGGGAGACGCCAGGTGCAGGGGTGGGGGAGACGCCAGGTGCAGGGGTGGGGGAGACGCCAGGTGTAGGGGTGGGGGAAACGCCAGGTGCAGGGGTGGGGGAGACGCCAGGTGCGGGAGTGGGGGAGACGCCAGGTGCGGGGGTGGGGGAGACGCCAGGTGCAGGGGTGGGGGAGACGCCAGGTGCAGGGGTGGGGGAGACGCCAGGTGCAGGGGTGGGGGAGACGCCAGGTGCAGGAGTGGGGGAGACGCCAGGTGCAGGGGTGGGGGAGACGCCAGGTGCAGGGGTGGGGGAGACGCCAGGTGCAGGGGTGGGAGAGACGCCAGGTGCAGGGGTGGGGGAGATGCCAGGTGCAGGGGTGGGGGAGACGCCAGGTGCAGGGGTGGGGGAGACGCCAGGTGCAGGGGTGGGAGAGACCCCAGGTGCAGGGGTGGGGGAGACGCCAGGTGCAGGGGTGGAAGAGACGCCAGGTGCAGGGGTGGGGGAGACGCCAGGTGCAGGGGTGGGGGAGACGCCAGGTGCAGGGGTGGGAGAGACACCAGGTGCAGGGGTGGGAGAGACACCAGGTGCAGGGGTGGGAGAGACACCAGGTGCAGGGGTGGGAGAGACACCAGGTGCAGGGGTGGGGGAGACGCCAGGTGCGGGTGTGGAAGAGATGGCAGGAGCGGGAGTGGATGAGACAGCAGGTGCGGGAGTGGAGGAGACGCCGGGAGCGGGAGTGGGTGTTCCTAAATAAGAGTTGGTGAAAAAAAAGTGATTGATCAATACAACTAGCCATCTTCAGTTTTTCTTTGCAAGCAAGACACTCTATTACACACTTTGTCAACTTGAAGGAAATTGATGTTTATGTTAATGCTGCAAATCTTAATCTTAAGAAATTGTATATTAGAAATACTTATAATGGATGGTCTTACTGGTCACTTACCTCTGTTAGATGACCCTGTTGTCATACCAGGGGTGGATTTAGTGGGGTTAACTTCCCCTGGTGTTGTACCATTACCTTCCACTCTCGTGCTAGTTTTAGTAGATCTCTGAACAAAACCAACTGTGCTTGATGCTAGTATTGTCTTTGTTGTCAGTTTCATGGATGTCACTGAAGCAGGTGCTGTTGGTACCGCTTGTGTAGGTAATGGTGTTGACATGCCTGTGGAACGTGGTGCAGGTGAGGGAGTTTCCCCAGGACCAGGGGTGGCTGAAGGGGAGGGGGTCTGTGCAGGTGAGGGAGTTTCCCCAGGACCAGGGGTGGCTGAAGGGGAGGGGGTCTGTGCAGGTGAGGGAGTTTCCCCAGGACCAGGGATGGCTGAAGGGGAGGGGGTCTGTGCAGGTGAGGGTGTTTCCCCAGGACCAGGGGTGGCTGAAGAGGAGGGGGTCTGTGCAGGTGAGGGAGTTTCCCCAGGACCAGGGGTGGCTGAAGGGGAGGGGGTCCGTGCAGGTGAGGGTGTTTCCCCAGGACCAGGGGTGGCTGAAGGGGAGGAGGTTTGTGCAGGTGAAGGAGTTTCCCCAGGACCAGGGGTGGCTGAAGGGGAGGGGGTCTGTGCAGGTGAGGGTGTTTCCCCAGGAGAGGGTGTGGCAGAAGGGGAGGGAGTCTGTGCAGGTGAGGGAGTTTCCCCAGGACCAGGGGTGGCTGAAGGGGAGGGGGTCTGTGCAGGTGAGGGAGTTTCCCCAGGACCAGGGGTGGCTGAAGGGGAGGGGGTCTGTGCAGGTGAGGATGTTTCCTCAGGAGAGGGTGGGGCAGAAGGGGAGGGAGTCTGTGCAGGTGAGGGAGTTTCCCCAGGACCAGGGGTGGCTGAAGGGGAGGGGGTCTGTGCAGGTGAGGGTGTTTCCCCAGGACCAGGGGTGGCTGAAGGGGAGGGGGTCTGTGCAGGTGAGGGAGTTTCCCCAGGACCGGGGGTGGCTGAAGGGGAGGGGGTCTGTGCAGGTGAGGGTGTTTCCCCAGGACCAGGGGTGGCTGAAGGGGAGGGGGTCTGTGCAGGTGAGGGAGTTTCCCCAGGACCAGGTGTTGCCGAAGGGTCTGGGATTGGTGCAGATGTGGGAGTTTGTACAGGGGTGGGCCTGAGGCTTGGTGCAGGTGAGGATGCATCTATAATGGAAGGTGTAGTAGGTGTCAAAACTGGTTTAGATGTGGTTTCAACAATAACTGGTTTAGTAGAACTCCTCTCAGCTAAAGCTAAAACTGTGGCTGATGTCTGTCCTATCGGCCTCACTGTACCCCTTCCCCCAGCCTGATTAGACCACTCAAAAAAATAGTTGTTTCTCATCACCGCACGCATCATAAAAATCATGGTCTGCGGAAAACTTTTTTTAAATTTTCTTTTTTAATTTTCGATGGGAAATATGTTAAAATTGGAAAAACATTGGCAAATTTGGTATCAAATTAGAGCTTCTGCTGTCAGTAATGCAGTCCACTGGGAATAACTTGCATTATCACACAATTTTTTGAGCAATAAACTCTGAATTACTAAAAAGTGAAAACCTATTGCGAAAAATCCTAATTTCCCTATATATTTCAGCTTCAAGTAAAAAAAAATATATACAAAAATAAAAAACGCCCTCGTCATATTTTTCATTGCTTGGTGATGAGATTTTTTTTTGTGTGTGGCCTTAGTCACACTATTTTCACTGGAAGCTGTTTTTACAGTGGTAGTAAATACACGTGTATTAGAAACTGGTGTCTGTGATGAAGGCAGTGTACCTGTGGTCGTTGTTGTGCCGGCTCGTATATCTGCTGCTGTAGTTGCAGAGGTGGTGCTGCTGGGCGGCCTCAATGTTGCTGAGAAACAGATGATAAGATGACAGAGTGACATACACATTGACATTCATTAAGGTGCACTGCCGATTGCCCACAAAATTGCTGTGACTCGATATATTTGATGAAATGTCAATTGGCTAAGGCAGACTTAGTCCATTTTTTTATTATGTGGTTTTAGGGAGAAACGTTTCTCAAGGCTCAAAGATGGCTGAACGAATTGCTAAGTTTATGAAATGTTTCAACTCAATTTCAGTTTATCTCACATGTTGTTATAGGCAACCAAACTGACTCTGAATTTTAGGGAATATTACCTAACTTCCTAAGTTAATAAAAAGACTTATCAAACTATTTAAAAAGAGATCCTCCACGCTAGTATAGGCAGGTAGGTACCCACCGGCAAAACCGGGAATCACCATGCCTCCCGTTGCTTAAAATATAGTCATAAACCATGAATACTCACAAGTAGCAATTTCACAGGCTGAAGATAAGACCATGTTGACCATCCTGATGAGCTCTTGGAAGTCATCAGCCATGAGCACACGGTCAGGCACATTGCTGGCTAGTTTGACCAGCTCTGAGCGACTCAGATCGCGCCCAATGCCGACGACAAAGGTGGAGATGCCAGCCTCCTGGGCTAGTGCTACCTCGGGGAAGGTCTGGTCTGTGTCTACTGTAGGCTGACCGTCTGTTATCAGGATGAGCACATTAGGAGCAGCATCACGAGCACCTGTGAGCAATTCAATATTAGGATCAATGCGTTTTGAATGAATATTTTCATTGTAACTGTAGGGAACGTGTGTTTCACTATTGATATGCATTTAATTTAGCAATTTGGCCGACTAACAGGTGACTGTCATTCTGACTGATGGGTCCTTTTTTTTATAACTCCCTAGCCACTCTTATCGCAGTAAGCCACTCAGAAAATGAAAACCAGTTTGATTATACATACATATACAGTACTGTTACACGCTTTTGAAATTTACATGTATATTTCGAAGATCATCAATCGAGCTATCATAACTCAAGAATCCAAAGTCAATTAATGATAAACTTATAAGCTGTGGAAACAATAACCAAGCTAGCTTCCTTGTGGGCCCTGTTTGATGGCACCTCTACTCAAATGGCAAAGGAGCCAAATAATTTAGGGGATTAATTAAGTTAACATGGCTGCTTTATCGTGTAGGTATCTGTCTACATAATATTTCGATGAACCCTTTAAATACAAATATAATTATGTCATCAGGAAGCTGTAATGCTTGGCATAATATCTTAATAATCTTAACCACTCTTAACACTACAATAGGCCTATGTCATGATCAGAATCTTAACACTATTTCCTTTCCCCAACTTTTATATGGCAAAGTCTCAACCATAAGCAATCTTAATAGGGCTAGTTGATCAAACTTAATTATCAAGTACATCAGTAAGGCAGTCCTTACGTTCTTATCAGGCATTACCCAAAATGCTATCAGTCATAATATTATAATAATATCATTGTGCTACAGTACATGTTTATGACACAGTGGATTATATCCGCCTTAAATTTAATGCTGTACATATTTACCCTGAATAAAACTTAGGGTACTATCAAACTACTTAATTCAAGGCCTTGTACACTAACCGTTACCTGCTGACGAGTTAAAGAGTCTGGTACGTGCGGCCCTGAGTCCGGCCGCTGTGTTGGTACCCTCATCCTTGTAGTTGACAGACCGGAGGGAACCAATGAAGGAGTCTGACGAGTTGTGGTCATCAAGCTTAATGTCTATTGTGGCCTCATCACCTGAGAGGTAGAGATATTAGTGTAATATGTAGACCAGTTATTTATTAATGATCCTGTAGGATATGGTGGACTATACATTAGGAAGCGTTCATTATTTATCGCAGGGGGGGGGGGGGGGGGTGTCAAAGGAAAGGCGAGGGGGGGGTGACCTTTATTTTGTTGCATTCGGACTGGGATGACTTTTCTTTTATATAAGGAATTTCTTTACCAAGTAAGTTCTTTAACTGAACGGGAGAAAAAATACTAAACCTTTCTATAAGGAAGGGTTTATTTCATTTTGAATCGTCAAAATGTCAAATTATGGTAAAATACAAGTAGTCTATTGTCATATTATATGAGCTATAATTCGTTAAGCCTCCTTACACGAACACTAGAACTAACCACCCATTGGACCCACTGAATGAAGTGAAAAAGAGTCTGCTAAAATTTAATGTTGTCAGTTTTAGTGGCTATATAATATGGCGACTTCGGGAAAAAAAACACTGACAACAGACCTTCCATTTACTCTACATTCTCTGATTCATTACCTTAGATCTTCTTTTTCGGAACAGCAGGTACACGTAGGTAGAGAGCATATGCAGAGGGGCCGCCCGCTCCCTCCCCCAATCAGAAGTAAAGGGGGCTCGATACTTCTTTTCTATATAATCCAATATATGACTGTGTACATATGATATGTCATGCATAGAAGCCTTTATTTAAAGATGATTGATGTGCCCCCACCCCCGGGCCCCCCAAATGAAGATTTTGCTTCCTCCGCCTCTGCCTAGGTGCCAGACAGGGAAGACGTTGGGTCATGGTCAGTTTATTCTATGGAGCAGATCGAGCTTAACTTCATATTGACTATTATGGGATGACTGTGTGGACATTCTAATATTGATATCAAGGGTGATGAGGGTAGTCTAATCAAGAAAATTAAAATGGATGAAGTATTTTCTTCCACACCAATAATACTACATATGCAGGGTGACCACTTCCACCAACAAAGCTTCACTTATATGTGTGCCCCGTCAGCATGACGCCTACCACACA
This sequence comes from Harmothoe impar, assembly GCA_947462335.1. Classification (NCBI taxonomy): domain Eukaryota; kingdom Metazoa; phylum Annelida; class Polychaeta; order Phyllodocida; family Polynoidae; genus Harmothoe; species Harmothoe impar. The sequence continues at coordinate 48,410,034 of OX381710.1, forward strand.
CAATCCCTTTGCAATGGGTAGTGGTTTCACAGTTAACTTTATTGTTTACATTGGGTGAAGCCTTAAGTGATCTCTTTGATGTGGTTGGCAGTCAGCGTCTTAACCCTCTATCGTCAAGGGTCTGTCAGGTATAGAGAGGTTTGTCCACAACAAACAGTAAGTTGGCTGCTCTAATGCTGCTAGAAGCACCAAGTCAACTCTTTCGAATGCTACCCAGTTTTTTTCGCAGAATCAGTCTGCATTGTAGCAGGAGAGTCAGAATCAATCTATTTCAGTTGGATTGTACTTGCAATAAAGATGAGAAGAAAGCTTTGGGGAACCTCAGCATTCTGTTCAAGGGCTGGATATGGTTATAAAAGTGACAGTGAATTATATTAACAAATATTTCAATTTAGATGGGCACACTATGAAACCTATTGATTTGGACCAGCAGATGCGATGCAAACACCATCTACAGACAGCTTTATGCATTTCTATTTTAGGTGGGTTATGTTGTATAAACACTGATGATATATGATTATTGGTATTGTAGGAATGTACCTCTGTACACTAGGATTTAACTGTTTAGTATTTCCGTTGGTACATTTTTCTCAGGACAAATAAAAAGGTATTGTTATATGGTCTGGAAATCTAGGTCAGATTTTGCTCTTTATATCTTGGCCTCAAAACTACCCAGAAATTTACTAATGGACAACTATACGACTCTAAAATAGCCCCCTGAATTTAGAATAACAAGCGTTTTTCAAAATTGAATAAAAGGCTTCCAGGGTCGGCCCTGTTTGCTTGACAGCGTAGGGTAACCTGAATTACACTATTGTTTTAAGCCTAGGTTACTGTACATTCAACGTATACAATATTATATAGTGTTTGGTGAGAACTTTCAACGGATGTACGCCCTATCAAATAACCAAGCTACTGTCCGTATATCTTGCACAAGTCATCCCATCCCTACATTAATAGCCTGGGACAGCAGGGGTATATAAGTGACTAAGAATCGTGATGTATGATACCTACTTATCTTGAATGTAAACCATACCACAGAACTAAAAGTCGGGCATTCAAATCCAAACAATAAGTACCATGCATGGTCTTCGCAAAGATATCCGCAATACTTGGTATCGCCTATTTATGTAACAGATAGACTATGGCTATGAAAGGGTAAGTAGAATTAACCACAGCAAACCGGTGGAGCCAGATGAGGGCGAAGCCCAAGTCGCCCTACCATAACCATTGTCTATGTAGTAGATACCCTATGAGTAACTGAGTGTATGTCAAAATAACCACGGCAAACTGATTGGTGGCCTCATAGGCCACCAGCCACTACGCTACTATACCACTATACCATATTAACAACGCTGACACAATGAGCAGGTTAACCCCTGGAACCCAACCGAAAACTCAAATTATGATCACATTTATTTAACGTTCACCCTATTTCAACTTGGGCTATCTTAAATGTATATTTACACCATAACAACATATGCGCAATTTGGATAGCTGCTGTCCGTGTGAAGTGCGTGGGCGTCTTTTAGTACTCAAGGTACCTATTCACCCCCAGTTTAATATCCAGTAAAACCGACTTTGGTGAGATCTGTGTCAGTGATGGGACTGTCTACTGTGGGAAAAGACACTTTATTCTATCTTGAGTTTAAATTTAATTTATAGACGGTTGCTATAAAATCTCTAGCCAGCTGCTAGGTGGCAGAGAGCACGAAAGGAGAGAGGCATTAGGGGTGATCCATTAAGTATGTCACGCTTTTTTGGGCCATTTTGAACACCCCCCCACCCCCATGTCACACTTTGTCACACTTCTTCCAACACCCCCCAGAAAAGTATGTCACAAATCTGCTGACACCCCCCCCCCTTACAAATAGTGATGTTATTAGGCATGATGTACCTTATCGATTAGAACCTTTTCAGATTACAACTGTTCAAAGAGGCAGTAACAAAATTATATGAATATTGGTGGCACCCTAGATTTTTGTGGCCTTGATCCATGGATTCTTGCAAGTGGTCACAGGAATAGGGCGCCTAAATCTGGTCACATGATGGCCAATTTCCAGGTGCTTATGGGCTCCCCATATTATCACCTGCAGGCTTGAAGGATGGGCGACATTTTTTGTCTGCATATATCTCCACTAATATCGAGATTTGAGCTATAAAATATCAGATCTAGGATCTCTTTAGGCCAACTTAGATCTGGGTATTTTTTGTTAGAAACGATGATAAAATTACAACAACATTTTATAGGGCAACTTAGGTGCCCTATAAAAGGTGTGCTGGTACTGCTACCTGGCGGAGGGGGGGCACTCAATTTTATTTCAACACAGGTATGTGGCTGGCTCTTCAGCAACCCTTTCCCTGGGTGACGTGAAAATTGACCCCTCATGGAGGAGATTTTTGTGTCTAGGTTTAAGCAAATTCTCTGAGGAGTGACCCTTTGGTGAAAGGGATTTTTAGTCAAAAGTGACCTATGTTGCTGAGACCTCCGAAAAGTGACCCTTGTTTTTACAGATTTTGTTGAAATCTCAGAAAAGAGACCCTTGATGAGGGTGGTTTTGGTGAAAAATAGCCCTTGTGAGGGGGATTTCTTGGGAAAAGCAGACCCATGGCAAGGGGGGTCTTGCTCAAAATATAACCTAGCCAGTCGCACATCCATGTATACGGGATCTTGTGTTACCCTCTACAGTGATTGCATGGAACCGAGGTCAGTTAAGCAGATGAAGGATGATGAAGGCTGACCTGTCTATAGTGGATGGGGCTGGTAGTTGTAGGTCTACTACAACCACCAGTATGTTTTTAGCCTGGAGATATCACTAATTATACAGCATTTATTTAATATATGGTTTTGAAAAAATCTGAAAGTGTGACGTCACATAATCCTATACACCCCCCCACCCCCTCGTCACACTTTGTCACACAAAAAAAAGACCCCCCCACCCCCTCGGGCGTGACATACTAAATGGATCACCCCTTAGAGGAGAGATCGCTTTCTCTGTCTGTCTGTCTGTCTGTCTGTCTGTCTGTCTGTCTGTCTGTCTGTCTGTCTGTCTGTCTGTCTGTCTGTCTGTCTGTCTGTCTGTCTGTCTGTCTGTCTGTCTGTCTGTCTGTCTGTCTGTCTGTCTGTCTGTCTGTCTGTCTGTCTGTCTGTCTGTCTGTCTGTCTGTCTGTCTGTCTGTCTGTCTGTCTGTCTGTCTGTCTGTCTGTCTGTCTGTCTGTCTGTCTGTCTGTCTGTCTGTCTGTCTGTCTGTCTGTCTGTCTGTCTGTCTGTCTGTCTGTCTGTCTGTCTGTCTGTCTGTCTGTCTCTGTCTGTCTGTCTGTCTGTCTGTCTGTCTGTCTGTCTGTCTGTCTGTCTGTCTGTCTGTCTGTCTGTCTGTCTGTCTGTCTGTCTGTCTGTCTCTGTCTGTCTGTCTGTCTGTCTGTCTGTCTGTCTGTCTCTCTCTCTCTCTCTCTCTCTCTCTCTCCTGTACTCTGTCTCTGCCTCTCTCCCCCCTTGAGGGCCGTGTCAACATGAAACATTAATTTAATCTCCATAGCGGTACATACACATATTTTATGCAAACATATGGTATCAAAATATAAATGGACTTACCAAAGGACACCACTCCAATAAGTGTTTTTTCAGGTCCGAAAGTGCTGAGTGTGGCAAAGTCCCGTATGAAGGTTAACATTAAATCCCAGTTACGCTGGCCAACAGAGGCTGACCCATCCAGTACGAAGGCAACATCGGCTCTGCAGTCTGAAAAATAGATTTATTAAAAAGTGATATCGATTTGTTCATGCTATCAAAACAAAGGGACTAGGCCATATACCTTATATACATCTGAACTTATTTTGCCATCGGGTGTCAGTTCAAACGTCTGTTATTCAATACTATCGGGGGTCAGAGCAGCTGCACTTCACGATTGGTCAAGAACATTGATAATGATTTTAGTTATTTTATTGTATTTCATGGTGTCATAGGGTGGCCATAATCTAGCATCTTCTGGCTGCAGAGTGTTGTGGGCAAGCTAACGTCCCTCCAGTACATTGCCAGATAAAAGCGATGCGGGAGATGAGGCTGCCAAACGACTTACAGCCGTCGCAGGTGTGACTATGTGGATTTCCCAGGATTACTGGCTGAGTTGAAATAAACCAACTGATGCTCCACTGATAGGGATGTGCACGGCTCAACCCAGCTGCCCTGTCACTAAATATAGAGATGTGACACCCTCAATGCCCTGAGTAGCAAAGGGCTTAAGTCAGCAATTGGTCCGGACTTTAGACATTTGCTATATTTAACCCTGCAACCCCCATAAATAACATAATCCAGCAAACCCGGTGCAGCGTACTTTCTTTTCTAACATCCTCATTCCGATTTCAAATATCTCAGCTGATATCTATTTCTACTAGTTACAAATGAATGATACTACACTTTCTATTTTTGCGGGTGGCTCTTATTTCATGAACAGATCATAACTTCCTCTAATTAACGGTGTGTACTTCCTCATTCTTTTCTAGCATTCCCACAGTTCATGTTGGCTGATCACATTTAGCATACCACCCCTTCTAACCCCCTAGCCTCCACTCCCACTCCCGAATATATTCATTTCCTCTGAAAATATTGACCCCTTCCCAACCTTTAAGTGCACAAATGGTTTATGGATGGCCCTATACCAAACAGAGCGGGGGCTGATCCTTACATCCCTTATAAAGCCACCAAGTACATTGCCACTCATGTCACTTGTCAAGTACAAGTAAAGTGGTAAACAGTAGGCTACTTTCAAGTCTATACTTAGTCTATACAATACTTACCCAAGAAAGGTGCTGCGCTGACCGCCATGAGAGAGGTCAGCCCGGCTACAAGGACGATCCACATCGTTGGAGAGGGCCTGTAATAGTGAAGAAAAGAAGTGAAGAAATGAAGCTTTAAACTTATGCTAATGGTTGTAGGGCACAAAGTCTACCTACGTGCTCTTGCTGTGCAATGTACAGTACAGGGGGAAAAATGAAATTATAATAATGTATAGTTTGTAGTATACAGTATGTAAGATAGGAATAACACATCGCCTCTTCATAATAAGGCAGGCGGTGACACACATGTAATGCCACCTTTCACCAAGATAATCGCCCCTCTCATCTCGAACTGAGGTAGAATGTTATACGCTTTCATTAGAATGCCGAATTGGGTCACGTTGCAGAAAACTTACTTAGATGTCTCTTGTTAGGGACATGATCACGGACTAAAAAAAACGTCTAATGAAGGAACCCTTTGTTAGTAAATCGACACCAGCCATCGCCTTGTCACGCCACACATTTACCATTATCACCCCCACTAGACACAATCATTAACTGCCACGTGATCAATATGCTGTTTTTTATCACATACAAGATACTCTGTGCATCATGGGCAGGGTCCTGAAAGTAGTGCCTTTTATCCCATTAGACAATTTAGATAGATGAAACTGGAGGGAGAACTGACATGGGAATAGGCTTTAGTTTTAGATTAATATGTACTCAAAGCCCCAGCTCCCCTATAAATAGGGCTGAGTACCTGTCCCGACTGCGCCCTGACTGTCAGTGGAGGGGTACCGAGATCGGAGCCTTTAAATCTCTCGTCAGTAGTACTAGTTGGCCGTTAAAGTGGCCAGATCATCTAATCTACTGAACTAAATAAAAATGTATTGCTCAAAATTGATGTTCAGAACGATCAAGGAGTAGGGCCAATAACAGCTTCTATACACATCCTACATAATGTGGGAATAAGGATTGCAAGTCACACCCTCCCCAGGGTCTGAATAAGTGTTCTTATTTGCAAGCCAATGGCGTGCGAATAGTGGCCACTAGATCTATGCCATTGAAAGTAAAATCTTGCAACTATTAAACTTTTGTTCTTATGTTGTTACAAAACATTGCTGGCCTAGGATCTGTATGGAGGTCAAAATATACATCTGAATGCTTGTGTAGAACCTGATTTTACTCCTAAATGTGTAATGTAATTTGAATTACATCAACCTTATCTATGATGGCTGTCATAGGGTACAAAATTGGGGCACCTTGAACCATGCTCAAGGTACCCCAATCTCAATCTTGAATGACTAGTTCCATTATTTACCACATACATGTCTGTGCAATGCATCGAGGGACAAGTATGACCACTTTTCACCAGAGGTCACCATTTTTTCAAGGTCCCCTTGTCAGCTTGTAGGCAAGAGATGAGATGATATTACTCAGTTCAATCTCTGTTTCTACCGTAGGCTAACCCAACAAGTAGGCCACATGTTAAACAACCCATAATTCATTCGAATTAAGCCAGACAGACAGAAACATTAATAAGATACACCTTGGTTATACTAGTATGATAGAATATATAGTTTGCTAGTAGCATATTCACAGTGTCTTTATTCCCATATGTATCATTTTTTAGAAGCAGAACAGCCTGTTACATAATAGAGGAATATATTTAAACATTTATGTGGACTTTGCAAATAGCAGTTAACCTCTGAAGATGGTTTATATTGAGATAAAGGAAAATTTGTTATACTTTAACCCCTTCCACACTGTATTGCACAAAATTGCATTGAGTTACAAGAAATCCAGTGGTGAAGGGGCTAACCCAGTGACTACACTACAAGCTATAATTTATTATATTCAATCCTATGCAAAAGTAACATAGCAAGTAATTCAACCTAAACTTTCAATAATAAGTCCATGTCACTGATTGTTTGAGCCGTTCAAGGTATGTGGTTCAAAGTGCATGAATGGGTAGGTCAACCTAGCCAGGGCATTGAACCACCCAAAGATTTTATTTTCAAAAGAAATAAAACAAATGACCATACTTGCTTTGCCATATGTCATCATATATCACAATGATATAAGGTAGCTGCTAGATACAAAATCAAAGTTCAGGTGACCTTGATAAAGTCAGGATAAAAAATGATAGTGCATAAGTGGCTTGACGTGCCCCTCTCTGCCCTGGCGGTGGCGCCTCATTTCAATTTTTGATATATGTAAAATTTTATAACTCTTCCAAATTTTTGGCCAAACCATAGAGAAACCTGGCGGTGAGAAGGTTGGTTAACAGTGATACAGCCCGGAGAATAGCGTGATGGGTGAGGTAGACTATTTACAGTACTGTGCACGTGCACCTTATATTATATTGGGGATATGGCTGATTGCCGTGGTATATTGTTAAAATGTGGTTAGCCCAAGGAACTATGCGTATCATTAACCTCTAGCGGTTAGTTACAAAAAATGCACTCAGTAGATTATCAGTGTTTCACCACACTGTTTAAAACACTTATCAGTATAATCTCTACCCTTGTTCTGGGATGTGGGGTAGATTGACCTAAAGTCAACCACGTACCTCGAGATGTCCACATTAATTATGTAGTAATGTATATATAGTACTGTCTTTATTTGTGCTTTGTTCAAAAGAGTAACACTTACAGTGTACTCTGATGCACAGAAACAGGGCTTCTCATGCCTGAATGACAACAACATTAAGGTCGAAAGAGAAACACTTAAAGTGTGATGTTATGCACAGAAACACCATGCCTGAATGACTACAACGTTACTCAAGATGGACATCTCAAGGTAGGTGATTGACTCTAGGTCAATCTACCCTAAGGTGAGAAAGAGAGTTCACCTTCATTATGCTCTGTGATCACAGGGTTTGACCCAGGGTGGCCGCCATAGTGTTACATTTTAGACTTCACAGGCCCCTGTCATTAGAACCACACTTTAAAAGTGAGTAGTAGATATCAGTTTAGGACAGCCGTTTAAGCATGGCAGAAACGATTCCAGAGTAATGGGATGACCATGTAATAACCTGATATCATTATAAGAAATGAAAATGATGCCCAATAATTAACTTAAAAAGTATTCAATTAGTTAGGATACAAAGGACAAAACTTCTCAATTAACCTTCCCTTTCAGTTGCTCTTAAATGTCATTAATACATTGCTTCCTTTTTATGCGCCGTCACATTAAACCCTTCACATTTCTAAGGGTTATTTGACGTCGGTCTGCACCCATTTCAATATTTTCCTGATTACGTCAACATTTTCCTGCCACATTCACACCTGATAATGCCCCACTCCAGCCCCTATCACTAACTCTCAGTCATAACATGACCTTTGGGATAAGCCAAAGGCAATAATGCGGCAGCTCAGGTGGTGCCAGTTTTACAGTAGTAGGCATAAGGCGTTTGCCTGCAGACTGATGGTTCTGTAACTGATTAACTTATGGAGGCCACCATGTTGTCCCCTTATCAACTACTGGTGGTACTGGCTTCTCCACTACCTGCCTCTTCTGAACCAGAAGTGATGTAGCTATTGTGTGTGTGTGTGTGTGTGGTGGGGGTTGTAGATAATAGTTTCCGTCCCTGCCATTCCTATACTACTTCTGTGGCACTGCTGGCAGCCTGCGACATCCCTATGTGTGGATCAAAAGCTGTTTGACTAACCTCCCGCTCTGTATTATGTCAAGCTGGTCAAGTTAAACCAACTCCCTCAACGTTTCTTTTGGCTCTCTTCCAGATCAATGAAGGGAAGTGCACTAATTAAGGTTGGGCATGCCCTAAAGCCTAAAGGATAAAAGGGGATGGGACTGGCTCTCATAATATACAGGCACTTGAAGGCTGGAACAATATGGATTTTGTGAGAGGCTGGCTCTAGTCTCAATCAGTGTGCTACTGGCTTCTAACCATGCGTTGTGCCCCTCACCCCTTTCCGCACTAGTGGACAGACTCACGTGGGAGCGTAGACAAAAAAAATTTTAAAGTGTCCAACCTTAAAAACGTTGGAATATTGAATTTAAGATAAATTATAATAATAAAGATAGTCCATTGACTTTAAGAGTGTAACGTTTCTCCGCGTGGCCATTTTAAGATCTTTAAGATTGGACAGATTTTGTTGTTGACGCTCCCTCTAGAGTCGGTTCCTTCGAGCCCCCTTTCCATCCACCAGTGGACGAACCTCTCTGGACTATCCATGCAGTATTGGAGTCTGATGCCAACTAAATCTTGCGAGATAAAGACCAAGGCTGAGAAGTGTGTGCTACACGTCAGTTCTATTTTTGAAAAATGTATTTTGTAGAATAAAGTGAATTATTTTTTTATCTATTAAGATCGTTTTAGGTATTATAACTCAAAGATGGTGCTGAACAGGATGATGGGTATTTATTTCCCATCAAGCAATTGAGACACTTATTTTGTTTCTGTTATATCATGTTGTATCATGGAATCAAGGAATTAGAGGAAGTCACGGATTCTACTGCCTATAATTTATGGTCTGATTAGTGATAGATTAGTGCCTTTGTATTTGTATCTTCTGCATTACATAGAATGTGTGGACAAAACTTATCTGTGGGTGTATCAAACCCCGGAGTTAAACCCTATGTTAGATCTTAAACCACAGCGTAGGGCCAAGACAAATGAATTCACACCTTGGTTATTTCCACTTAGACTCACATAACCTTCTAGCTGTGGTTTAAAATAGTTAGACAATGGTTATGAAAGGGTAGGTAGGATTAACCACAGCTTATAAAGCTGTGGTTAATTCTATTTACCCTTTCATAACCATAGTCTAACTATTACATAAATGTCCCATGTCCCGTGTCACTACAATGTATCTATTTATTCCTCCCGGCCCATACCACTAAGCCCCCCCAAATAAAAGGTCCATGTCGCCATGTCGAATTTAGGGGCCTCGGCTAGGGCCATCAGATTCAAGTGTATAATGTTATAAGTTATAACTTATAAGTGTGCACGATCCACAGGGGAATTAACCAACGGTATGAGAGTGCAGTCTGTATTCAACCATACGTATGTGTTAACTTTTTCAACAGACTGATATGAATAATCCAGCCAGTTCTGCCTATACCTGCGGTGGTGCCCGATGATCACTATCACTTGAATCCGCCCCCAACGGCTGGAGCCTAAATTTGGCGCCCTTTGTCAACAACAAAAACGCGTGTGTAGCACCGCGTCAACCTATTTGCCAATTTTGACAAGCAGCAACAAATTGGCCATTGGCCAAAGAATGACCCATGTATATATAATGTCTCGGTGTCAATGCATAATTATGTATACAATGTGTCGCACATTCTATTCATAGCTAACACAATTCAAATCGTATGGAGTTGTGTACCCACCAGGGGGTATATACTTTACATTAATGTTGATGACCTTCCTGAACTCTATGCATTGATCTTTACAAATGGTAGTTGTTGCCCTCGACAAAACTGAAAGGTAGGCTGCATTGAAAGCGTGCAGGATCCACAACGTGCCTGCTATTAAAGGTCGAACTCACTTTACTTGCAATCGTCAGAAGGGTTGGCTTTCCTTGGCCCTCCTGAGCCCTGTTGGGATGTAAACTTGTCCTTATTATGCCCTTCCTTGTTTCTATTAAAAGACAGGCTAATCTCGTCCTCCAAGGCCCTGCCTCTTCCCCTTTTATAAGGCAGGCGCTCCCGGAGTCCCTTCAGAGTTAGGGCAGGTAGTATGACCCCTACTCTCTACCTCCCAGTGCACACAGGCCTTAGGGCGTTAGGTCCAGCCCTGATTGAGTCCACAGTGTACCTTATGTCAGGTGAGTATACACCTGTAATACACCTGAGGTAGGAACACACCTGTGGGAGCAGAGAGGATCCAGCTGCGACTGGCTGCGCCTGGGTCTGATCGTTGACCACTCTGTACTGCTGACCATGGGACTTCTCTGGTCAGACTCGTTCAGCTCCACTGGACCGTTGACAGAGAAGCGGCCATCGTCCTCTGCATTCCACAGTTTGCTGCGCCAAGTGTACCAAATAATGTTATGAAAACCTTCACAGTTAAACTACTGGTGATGTAGGTACTAATTATAAAGTGGATTGCCCTTTTTGAATAATGGACTTTGGCAATAGAAATAGTGTCTTTAAAAAAATAAAAGTTTATTTCTAAACACTCATTCAAATTATATACATGTAAAACATACGTCAAGTTTGATACCCAGTGATGGCGGAAGACTCAGAGCAGTACAGTAGCACTTTGTTTTCCATGGCTTTACTAAGTCTAATACCTCCATATCTATTATTGATATTGATGTAATTACTTGTCATATTCTATTATGACTTTACTTAGGGAATGGAATGCTTTGATGAAGATTGACGATGTACATGAATGAAGCCACAGGTAAGGCATCTATGCCTACTTGATTAAGCATATTTACTTATGATAATATTGATACTACCTATATTCGTTTTGAACTTACATACATATCATCCCCATCAACTATCACTCCTCAGAAGGAGTGATATGACGAAAGTCTGACCCCATGATAAATTAAATGTATTCAAAAACACATGGCCCCCCATAAGAAAAGCCCACAAGTGCTCCCCCTTCCCATACAATATGAACAGCTATAAACATAAGCAGATGGTTCCTAAATATAGCCATATTCTACACCCTAAACTATTAAATGCCCCATTTAGGTCACCTGGGCAGCTCCTTAGGGTAATTGCCCTGTTAGCTCAGCACTTTTATGGCTAGGATATCCTGAATTACACATTCAATACATACTCACCACGCCACAACGAAATTTAGGTACCTCGTTTCACACTCAGCCTTACAAGCTTAATTTTGGCAGGTGATTGGGGGAACCGCATTTGATCTCTCATTATGATCCTTTCTTTCTGGACGTTGTGCTGGCTGTGATCCCTAGGGACTTTACGAAAGGTCATGTTAGCATTGCTCAAGTTACTGATTATGTAATATCAACTATCCGGTAATACAATTTCAAAATGTAATACAGGCGACAGGGTGGATGGAAGGATGCAGCACAGATCTATACTGTTGCTGTTTTAAGGCAGCTTGAATGGCTGTAATCCTAACTATTTCAACGAGAGGTAATTCCTAATCCTTTGGCTACTTCAAACAGTCGTGGGAATATGCAGTGAGTAAACCTTTCACGTCAGTACAATGTAATTACACGTTGTACCTTTTCATTATCCTCTTCATCAGACATGGCTGGATCTGCCAAAGACGACCTCATTGCCCCCTGCATTCTTTTCTTTCTAGGATGTATATCACAACTCAGTTTAGTAATTTATCTAGCTTTAGCTTCAAACCAGCATGTTTAAGTACATTGTAGCCCATTCATTGTCATGCTCTTGTAAAACAGGATATATCAAACGTGTAAAGTCACGTTTGATCCTGTGTGTCCTTGCACATGTTTAAAAACTGCTGAAAACCACGAAGGGAAGAGTTAAATTAATTTAAACCAAGTGGGACTTTATTGCCTTTAACAGGAGCATCATTATATAACATGCAGGTGTAAGTATGTGGACAGGGTTCACTACTTACGTAAGGTGAAATAGGTCCTTGGTCAGGTATTAATAGGGTTAGGTGAGAAGAGCCAACAGTTTGGGAGCGCTGCTGTTCATCCCACCTCGCCATCTGGTCCATCGTGTTCAGCAACAGGGTCTCGTGCATAAAAAAGAGCTTACTCGGTAGGTTTAGGTCAGTATAGTACTTTACAGATAAGGAAAACCTTTGTGTGCACTTATGCTCGACACAAACCACGGGCTTTTGGTATGCCGTTTTTTTTAAAATCGCCAATGAAATACAATGACCCAAAACATAAATTAATGAATAAAAGTGTGTTTAAACCGTTACCACATAAGAGGATGTTTACTATGTGCACGCTGTAAGCTCCATCAGTTTGTCTACTTTAACTGATGTTGGTGAGGCAGTCTACAGGGTGCCGTGAATGTCCAATAATTGGTTTCAATTATATTGAAAAAGAACAATGAGTTTCGAGTTTTATAGATGTTTATTGACAAGAAGTTTCAAAAACATGTTGCACATTTCAAAGGTCTGTCAAGGGTGGTGTTGATAAATGCCACAAAAATATAATACATTTGTACGTGGATCAATATACAATACCTCATAGTTCAATTATATCCATTGCAATCGAGTAGAAGTAAATGAATGAAATAGGAGTACGTCATTAGTCCCTACACAGTAGATGCAGCACGTGCAAGGTAGTACAATATTACACGGCGATAGTCTCAGGGTCAAAAAATAACTCTTTTCAAATACACGCTAGCAGCTTCAATCATAGGCTACATAACACAGCTCTTTGGTAAAGTCCATTAGATTTCAGAATGGACATCTCGTGGACCACGGAAGACGGCAGCTGAAAGGTAAGATTTGTTAAGTGAAGGGCTATGGTTGATATGGACCATACATGTCGCCCACTCTAGAGGGTCCTCAAAAAGAACAGTTTGACTGTTTTATCTTCTGGTTACAACCAACTGTGTGGACACTGTCTCCTCCTTCTTACCGACCATTTATTTATGTATACATACAGAACAGTCTGAGTCCTCCTGGCCTAAGCCCATCTTTGGTATGATAAAAGCCTTTGCATGTACAGATATATTTATAGAACTGCACAGCGCAGTACGCCTACTATCACAAGGCAAGCATCATGTCTCATTACACACACATTTACAGAAATCACAGAAATAACATTTTCAGGGATGAATTGAACCACCAAGAATCAGCAATATGGTTTTGGACGCGGCCGTTACAGTATGATTCACATAGAGTCGCGATAGTCAGAGGCTCATATATTCAGAGTTGACTCATTATGTACATGCAATCTGTCTACAGATATCCTAACACCATACATTGAAGGCCACCACCGCAAGCTAGGCTCATCTAGGTAGCAGCATTTGGATATCGATCCTCGTAGGTGGAATCTGAACTCTTGTATTACCACTTAACATCGAAACGCACCCCAGAGGAGGCTTCAGGCAGTATCAGACCCCCTCTCTGGTACCTTTCCTGATACAGCTGTGCCGTCCACCCGTTGCCTCTTCCTACCACCACTGCAGTAGGTGAGACAGGCAATCAGCATGTCACCGAACAGCTCAACCCACTCAACAATTGTCAGTATACTAGATCCCAGAAAAAGACCAAGGATACCTCCAAGACTACCTGCAAGAAAACACCATATCTTCATGTACGAATGAGATATTTGTCTGGAATCACTGCTATATTTAACAAGTATTTAATCGTTTTCCTTTGCTGTACATTGGGGCTAATAGAAAGTCGATTCAGTCGTCAAATTATGTCTGACCTTTATTTAAATTTCACATTGAGTACTGATTTGTCAACACAAGGATGGCATCCTAAAATGAGAAGTTATATCAGTTATATATAATATTGATAAGTAAGTTTTGCTAGCAGTAGATCTATTCACATTAGTTGATCTTTTGTCAATATCACAAAAATCAAAGGTTAAAAACAACATGACTGTGTCCATGTGTCAATTTAATCGATTGTACCAAGCGTTGCTAATGCCAATGATGGACGTTCTAAAGAGAATGATACTCATCCAAACTTACTCCCAAAGTCTCCTAGATTGAACGTCTGAAATTCACTGGTAATTTGGCTTCTCAATGTCTCGAAATATATAAACACAGATATCATGTGAGCAGTCCTGAAATTAAGAACAGCGCAGATACATTTGGATATCACTCAACCGTAGGTAGGAAAAGGTCACCTATGCTAGCATGCAAATATCGAACCCGATGATCATATCACAATTAGATATTCTAAAAATGTGTAAATTCAGCTAGAAACCTTATGTTTGCCTCTGGATATTAATTTGAAAATAAGTTTTCATCTTAATCCGCATTTATAATCGTCATCGGTTCACAGTGCACACACAAAGATTGACCACTAGAGCATAAAACATGAAATGGTACTGTACTCATTTCTGTTGCTGCTGTTGCTCCAGACCGCGTTGAGAACACTGTTGGAGGGGAAACCGCTGTAAGAAACATGCACAAAATATCCAGACTCCCAACAGGCATCTGAACAGTTAGCCGAGCAATCTACGACGGCTGAAAAAAAGGTGAAAAAAGGTGTTGCCACAAGAATGCCTGTCGAAACTCGTGCAAGCATATAACAAGAACACTATGACCACCTTCATAAGTTCATTGTAACTTTATAGTAGGGGGTTTCTCTTATTAAAATGAACATATAGGTAAGAGATAATCCCTTAGATTTATCAATGCAGGAGGTTGTCATATCATAATTGGCTCCTCGGAATCCAACAATATAGCAACCACGACGCAGCATGTATATATGTTTCATCATGATGCTAAGTATATTGGAACAACATTTGAAATATACATACTTGAAATTCTTTTAGCGCAATTGATTTCCTTTTGCCATCTACATATTCTTTCATCATCTAGAAAACAGATTTACATTCACCGATGTAGAACAACTACTAAATGATCATGCTGTTTCTTATCAAATACAGTTAATCACGTCACACACAAATTTGGTGAATAACACCTCTTATTTACAAACTCATTCATAGACTTTCTTTTGGTAAATGATGAAAAAAGGGCGCGAATCTTTTTTTTTTTTAAATTTCTACATAATATATCTTGTCCCTTAGCAGGTCCGAAAAGTATGTGGTTGCCCCCATGCCATGGGAAACTACCACCTAACTCCCGTTGTTAACAAATATGTCAAATGGTTGCCCCTTACATTTACTATACTCACCAGGAGAGTAGAATGAAGTACAGTTACATCTTTTGATGACATGTTGTTGTTGACATTGCAACATACACATTGACCGTGAGTAGGTAGGGGCATCGAGCAGTCCAGAGCGCCCCACATCGGCTCTACAGCCATTAGATGGGTGATGATGATACTAATCAAGTTAGAGAAACGGTATTATATTTACTGTCTTAAGCCTCCGAATTCCATTTACAGAATAATCTTTGCAAATTTTCCCCCTATATTACCTTATACATAGACCTTGGCATTTGGGATTGCCCACACATGTTCGCGGATCCAAGTGGTATCTGCTATCAAATGAAATACAACACTAAAAAGCTTATTACCTCAATTCTAAGATTAATAGTTTCCTTAGAGGGCCCTTTTCCATTTTTTTCGTTGGCTGTCCATATATACATACACACACACACATATATATACAATGTATATATATATTGATAGAATTAGGTTGTTCGCGTGTCCTCGAGTCTATATCTGGGCCCTGGGACGGCACCTCGAGAGGCCCCGCAGGGGACTCGAGAGGTGACGTCCCAGGGCCCAGATATAGAAAAGACGACAAGCCAACAACCTAATTCTATCTTTATCCCACGAGAAAAAGGATAAGGGTCAAGCTTGTAGATTATCCAAAAGTCTTAAAATGATTTAGGCTTTCAAATGACAAGATAATGCACGTATCTAGGGCCTCTGTCCATCCCCCTTCAGGGCCCCAATGCACGCAGCCCTTAGAAACGGGGGTACGTCATGTTGCTAGGGGCAGCAGATAGTTGTTGCTATCGGCGCTGTCGATAAGGTTTGTAAATTACTGTTTTCCTAATGTTTAGAGTGAGAATAGCTTAAATACAAGTTGATAAACAAAGAGTATGGATCAAACTACTTTAGATAACTCGATTTTAGCTCTTAGTTTGCGAGAATTTCCCCAAAAATTATGATTGTTCCCCCCAGTCCCAAGGGCCCCAAAAAAAGTATTAGAAATTCTCGACGCAACTTTCATTCATGCTTTAGACCAATCAGGGCGACCTGTTTTTACTACCTTGACAACATAGTAAAGATACTTGACAACATCAAATATCACTTGACAACATCAAATATCGATCTGATATTTGATGGCTTGATATTTGTGTCAAAGCCCACCTCGAGTGGGATAAATATATATATATATATATCGTAGCAGGGACGTCACGTACGGAGCCGCCGTGCGGAGCCGTGCGGAGCCGTGCGGAGCCGTGCGGAGCCGTGCGGAGCCGTGCGGAGCCGTGCGGAGCCGTGCGGAGCCGTGCGGAGCCGTGCGGAGCCGTGCGGAGCCACTGCTAGTGCAGGACTCAGCCGCCAGGTGGTGCAGAGGAGCTGCTCAGTACAGGACTCTCCCATCAGGTGGCATCACAATAGGGCAGTCTATAAAAGGCCCTGCACAAGCCAGCAGGATCAGTCTAGGACTCATGACGATGATGGAAGGACCTGCTCTGACAACAGATGACTGATGACTGATGATAGGTGATAGATGATTGATGATTGATGATGAATGTACAAGCCTAATTCTGTCAATAGAGAACTACCTGCGTTCTGTCTTCTCTTGCTATCATCCTTCTCCCGTTACAATATATATATATATATATATATATATTTATATATATATATATATATATATATATATATATATATATAATATAATATAATACTGACATTTTTGACCATGATTCCTGCTCTTGCCTCTACGCCAGTGCCTACTACAAATGATTCCTCAAGGAGGTCTGGTGTCACATGACCTTTATGTATTGTAATCTGTAAAGAAATACAGGTAAAAGAACACAGGTATTGGCATCAAAACATGCTGTAACTGGTAGCCTATTTGTTGACATATATCTTTTGCTTTGTGGAAAACAGTACAACTGAATGATATTATTGAAAATCTAGGCATTTGTAATCATGACTTATACACTTTATACATAAAACACTACGGCAGCTGGACATCTTAAGCCTATAGGTCGAAAACCCTCTTTTGCCACACAGCATTTGATTTGTCCATTCATAAGCAGAATTTTAATTGCCATCAGCTTCAATGATACCCCATCCAGATCAATGTGAGTATACAAAACTAGTTCTTACTAAGGCTCCCTCAGACATGGTGTCAGACAGGCTTGCAAAGTACTCTTCAGGTAAGACATTGATGATGAGCTGAACCCCAGATGACAGCCCTGGACGGCTCACCTCCCAACTCTTGTTCAATGAGTAACATCTGCCATAACTGGTGAGTACGGGGTAGAAGATATCAGACATGTTCTGTCCAGTGTAGTAGGTGTCGTCTTCATAGAACCACGCCCATGTGATTGTCTCATGTAGGCTGTGAGCGGCATCAATAAGCAGTGTCTTGATGGAAATATTGTTAAGGTTTATGGTGGAATGCGCCTCATCTGCCTGCTCAGGGGAGTCGTATATGAAGTCTCTACCATATGGATAAAACTGCTCCACGAATAGCCGAGCCTGTTGTTATGGATGAAATTAAAGGCTTTGGTGAATATGATATGATATAATTTCTTGGTCGTAAGGTTTACTCTAAACAATACAAATACGATTTTTACAAAATTGGGACGTGAAGAAACATAAATGATGAAAATTAAATGATGGCCCAGACATACCTTTAAGTTTTTCTCGGCGTAGCTGCGTTTGATCTGATTCATGTTGCAGATGGTGATGCTTGGGAATTTCTGGGGGAGTTCAGAACTCACCTCAATTTTGGTGGACAATCTTGGATGGACGAGCTTGTTCACCAGTTGAGATGTGTTACCGAATACGAACACCAGACTGGATAATAATAGCACTGCCCATGTAACTCTGCAAGTGGGAATAAAACAAGTAAATATAAGATACTGGTTCCTAGTTAGCCTGTCCATATTGATATGATGTCTGTAAGAAGGAACATGACTTAAAGTTATACAAAAACACCGGTCCATATTCTAGATTGTGTATTATACATTTGTAAGAATGACTCATAGAAAGGATAATAATTCATAGGTATAAAACTGAATTTATTGCACATTGTTTGCAATCAAATAATGCTGAATCATGAAAGTGGAACTTTGTTGAATCCAACAGCGAACAATTTACATTATATAGCAGGCACAATAAGATAAATGTCACGAGCGGAATATAGGTTAACTCTATCAAAAGAAACAGGTTTTGTTCTCCCAATGCTTCATATTACCTAGCTCAATTGGAAGCAGTTTTATCCAAATAATATAAATCAATTTAAATTCAAACATATAATTTGGTCTAAACACTACGCCTAAACACGTTCAGATATCAAAGTTGCCATATATCGATATTTACAAAATTCTAAACTCGAGGTAAACATGTTCAAAATACTGTTAACATAAATTTATTGAAGGAATTGGGGACAACCAAATATTAGCCATGGCCAGTGACAAGTCAGAAGGGGGTGCCATGGGGCCCCGCCATGGGGTTTACAGTGTATTTTCAATGGAGTAAAAGTCGTGCACGATTTTATTCTATTACAAACTGTTGTCTATCACTGATATTCCTAGGCTCCCTATACGCCCAACCTCTCGGTCACTAGTGCCTAATCTAGTTAGTCATTTTTTGGCTCCCTATACGCCCAACCTAGATAAGTTATTATTGTCAGGTTGGTCACTTTACTGACCAACCCACCTTAGTCTTTTTAGTTCCAGGGGGAGCCACTGAGTGGTCATCACAGGTGGCCCCAACTAGTGGTAAACAAATACAACACACTAATGATGGACCTAGGGCTAGGTTAGCCACTACTGACTGACCCCTTGGTCATTTTTGAATATAACTTTGCCATTATGACTAACACTCATATGACAAACCTGGGTTAGTCTGTACTGACTAACCCTTTCAACCTATGGATTTTCAGTGTATAGCTTACCTTCTTAGCACATGACGATCTGGTGCAGAGGCACGATGTACCCCATGCATAGTGGCGTTATCAGCAAAATAGCGCCACTTTTGCTGCAATATTCTTTTCATCTTAACGGCTATATGCCTATGAATCTTTTAAAAGGTGACAAATCAACTACCCCAAACGCCAGATGTTAGGTAAGCTACGCATCTGATTAATCTCCGAGTTGGTAAAGAACCTTTCACAAGCCAATTAGACTATCCCACCTGTACGCTCACCTAGCTCAGCTAGGTCTTTGTCAGAATGCTGGATGCTGAGTGATTGCAGCCTTTTGAATACACTGCCGACCTCCAAGTCCTCACCAAACGCTTTGAGGGAGTTGTCACAATGTGGTGAAGGGGATGTGGAATTTTGCACAAACACAAACATATTTACCCCATCCCCACCCCTAGAGGGACCCCCTTCATTTATATACTCTACCAACACACACCATATTTTCATCAAAAAGCAGGGAAATAATCTACCCTCCCCCTAGCAGCCTAAACAGTTCTTTATCATCCCTCCCCTATTGCCGGCCCCTGTTGCTATTATAAGCAATGGTCACTCCCTCATGTGTCAACACTGTTGGTGCCTTGTCCTGCCCCGCCCCCTAACGTCAGAAAACGTCACTATTACGGGACAGCTCGTGACTATTATGGTGATGGGCTCATCCATCCATCAGTATAGCGACAGCAAGCACACATGTATTGTTTGACTAGTTTAAATTTGCACTAGTGTTTGAGTTTGAGCGATGGAATAGATATAGGACAGGGATATACTAACGAGTATTGTGACATGAGATGTAGCGAGAGTACTTGTGCATGAAATATCCCAATACCACTCACACAGAGATAAGATACAAAGTCAAAAGGGACCGACCCCAGGCTTACATCCAGATGACTCTATTTTCTGACTCTCTCGATGAAGAACATTAGTATCTGACTCTTATGTGAATCCCATAAAAGAACCCTGGTTTTGCCTCCAAAATGAGTTCCTCTTTTATCTCCCGCCATATGGCTAAACTTCCTTCAGAAAGGGAGTGTCCATGTATAGGAATTAGTGACTCAAAGTGTTAAGGGAATCATAGAGGCAGGCAGGACTCCCTTTGTAGATAGGGTCATGACTCAGGACTTTGGAAAGGGAGTTACATTGGCAATTCCTATCCACTTCCCCTCATCTTTCTACGTTATTGGTGCACGGGCTTAGAAAAATATGTACGATCCCTTAGTGCACATTGGTTAATATAATTATGAAGGAACATTTGACTTTTGTAGATTTATCTTTTATAATGTTCTACAAATTGGATGTGAATACCTACATCATGCATATTCTAGAGTTTTAGATTAACTGTAATTATTTCATGAAATTTGATTCCGAATTTAAAATTCATGGATTTTCTGAAAACAGAGTACCTCCTGTCTATATACTGAAAAAGTACCTGTCAGTCAATAAAAAATCCAACAACAACAACAACAACATGTTAATGCTACAATGATCATATGTATAAGTATAATCATCAATGTCACAGATTATGTGGATCTAGAGATCTAAGCATACATAATAATACAATTTTAATAAAAGTGCTACCACCTAGCGGGACTATCATAACCAATTGTTTGACTCCTTTATGCATCCGCTGACTCCCCTTCTTGGGTAGTGTAGGCCCGATGTTATAACCTCAACTAGTATTAAATCCATGAATTAATAGGAAAGAAAGTCGGGCCTTTGACTCTGATTACAAATAGAGTCAGATGGCTTCTAAATATCTATGCTAGATGGCACTACAACCAGGCAAATACTAAAGTAAGTAAGTATTCTTTTATCTATACTGAGATTGATACAGGAAGGCCGCGGGCCCGTACTATGTATGTCCCAGTGTTTAACCCTGGTGGTATGGGTTGTATGACTCTTATATTTATGTAGATACAGCAAAGACTCCCTTGGTGACTCAGTTTCTGCTCTATGTGCACCAGATTTACATTTTTTATGTTGTTAACACTGTGAGGGTAAGCCTCTAGACCTATGTAGAATCGAAATCGGATTGCCGAAGGATGTATACAACAGGACACATATAATTAATTGTTGTTACATTACAGTGGCCACATATCAAACACTATAGAGCGAACATGCAGTGAGCATCTGATGAACTGATGAAGGCCAAACAGTCCAAGGTCTCAATTCCATAATTTTGAGAGATGACGAATTAAACAGTTTTTGGAATGGAAGTCAATTCATATTATTTTCATAATTAGAAATGGATGTCAGTCTATAACCTGGGTTGTTATGTGTAGAATGGAATCCACATAATATGATGCAATCGTTTAATTACTGTTATATACTAATATGATTAACTCTACGTAACTCTGCAAAGTTTAACTCGTAGTTCCCTTGAGAAAAAAGGGTCTCCCTGCTATGACTCTAATGTGATCAATACGGATGACTTGGTTAAACAATGCACTTCCCATCGATACCCGTCCTAATGGCAAGGATCAATATTAGTTACTGCCATTGCATTTTTTAGTTGCCTACGCGTGGGGTTTGTTCCTCTGATCATCGATCTAAAAGCTGCAGTGTGTACTTATATGGGTATTTCTTTTTTACTTGTGTGACGATGGATATTGGTGGTGATGTGATTCGATTTCTACTGGTTGATGGTTGTGGTAGCACCTACATGCGAATAAAAAGGCAATACATTAGAGGCATGTCCTTTTTTTAATCTGGTATATTGATCTTGATATTTGCACTAATAGCTAGTACACTGCAGATGTAGGCATGCATGCTCCCCCAGTCATTGCAGCTACAATGTATTAGATAAGAAAATAAATAACATTGGTGCTAGAAGTACAGACCTACGGGATATCAATCACATCATCTACATCCATATAGTAACACCGTACACGTAGTGATGAATGCTGCCCAATTATCTTCCATGTTTGCCCCAACAGTTGGCTACCTGCTACCTGTTTTTCTTTCAAAAGGTCTGAAGCTCTTTTTATTTTATAAATGCCTGGTCTTCGGGGCACCTCATATAGCTATAAGTACTGAGGAGATTTACACAGTGTTAAAGCAATAGCTCAGCCACTTGGCATTAAGGAGGCATAAGCAGCTCACGGGGGTTAGGGAGCAGCTCATCATGGTTTATGACTCATATAGGAGTGCAATAGGTGTTAATGGTGCCATTAGGACAAACTGTGAGCTTAACGGTGGTCTCTGAGGACTGGACTCAGTGCGAATGGTGCATTTGGCTTAGAGGGAATTACAACACCGCCGCCCATTATTGTGTGTGTTAATGTGGGTAATCTGACATGATGCATCGGGTTACTAAATATTCATACTTCACGCTGAATTGATGGAACATCTGACCAGTAATTAACAGAGAATGTGAATGGGAATGTGTCTCAATTAGCATCCCACTGTTGGCGTTTCATTCTATCATGGACAGTTTATATTCAACTGCTCAGAAGTGAGAACGATTCAATGTAAAAAAAAGAGCTACTTGAAATGGTCATTCGCTATCTGAACGTTCTACTACTTAAAGGTCGAATGTTAAGGAATAGGAGTTTTAGAATTAAATACGCTGCTTTACTATTGCCGAGGGAATAAAAGTGACGTGAACAAAATTGGCATATATTATATCATTGTTATAATCCGAGCTGTATCATGGAAAATCAACATCCCACTGTGTGGCTATTGGTAGAGTAAACAGGCGTAAATGTACGGTTTTGAAATGCAGGAAATTGAGCAGTAGAAGCGACAGTGCTGAGTTTGTTTTATGCTGGATATTGTTAGTATTGACTTTTAACCTATTAAAGGAGATTGCCTTCACCAAGAGAGCATTAGCAATATTAGAATAATCAATACAAGGCAGTGGTGTATTCATGTCCTAGCGTTAAGCTATAGGATATTAACTCGGACAGTAGCTTCAGGTATTCAGGATAACCATTGCGTGAACTATGGATTCTATATGACTTATTTAAATCTCACCCATGTTTATTTAATTCAACGGACAATAAAAGTAAGATAATGTCAACCAGCAGCACCGCCAATACCTAGTCAACACAAAGGTGGAGTGAGAGTGGATGCTTTTTCTGGATTTGACAAGGCCACTGCCATTGCAAAACACTAGATGTCGCCACTGGGCTACACTTGTCATCTGCACGGAGGCCTTGTGACAGCAACCTTCAATGTAACCCTGCAGGTTTCTCAGCACCAACAGACAGGCATAGGGTGGGGCCTCGACGATGGTCTCAACGATCATATAAGGACGTAACAGATTACCTGCAGACGTGTTTTTTTTAAATAGAGAATTGTAGACAATTATGAAGTTGAAACGTAGTTGATCCAGGGTTGTCCTAACATAACAATCATATTCCTCTTATGAACTGCACAAGATAGTGAAATAGTTTTCCTGTTACCAACGTTGGTTATAGATGTTCTGTGGCAACTGGGGGAAAGGGTCAGGCTTTGGGGTCCAAGACTCAGGTTTGGACGTTAGAATGGACCAGGCTTGAGTATCAGAAAGCACCAGGTTTGAGGATGGGCCAGGTTGGGCCAGGTTTGGACGTTTGAATGGACTGGGTATGAGTTGAGTGAGTGAATAATCGTTGTTTAACACCATTGCAACAGCTACGGTCATATTCATTGCGAGAAAGCTTAATTAATTTGTTGATAAATACATGTGTTTGTGTCCATGCATATGGGCACCAGACAAATAATACAGCAGACAGAAAAGAGGAGATAACGACTTAAGATGGGCTTGGAAAGCCCCGAAGTTTTGATCTTAGAATGCATCAGGCTTGGACATTAAGGAGAGCTAGGGTTGTGGGTCAGAGAGGGTCTTTTATTAGGGACAAGATGTCGGCCAATGTACCATAACCCGTTACTAGCTTATCTCTGTATAGGACAACCAGCATGTTACACAATCCAATAACAGGTGTGGATTAGGCCCCGCGGGACTGACACAGGCAGATACAGCTACTTCCATACTGCTCACCTCCATGCTCATTTGTTGTAAATTAAATTCCTCTGCCTGCTAATTAGTTCCCAGACCTTTTAGTGCCACATATCTAATCAGAGCGGTGTGCGATAAGGGGAATTAATCCCATCCTGTTCAATGGTATCTGCAAAGCCAGTGTGGGGTTATTGGCCTTTCTAGTTTAGAGAAGTAGTACCTAAAATCGCGTTAGGAATGTCTATTAATGCTGATTAACTGAAGTAACTTTAGTGTACCAGACATTACGATCTTCAACGTCACAAACTGTATTTGAAGTATAACTTGTTTTTCCCCAGTGTGACTCTGTCAATATGTCGTTTTGCTAGGTACTACTAGGATAGCTCTATAGATAGTGAAGTAAATATTCAGCACAAGGTGCATTGTAGGTCACAACAGTAAGACTTTACAGTTAACAACAATCTATATACTTGGCCACTTGGTCCGCCCACACCAGCTAAGTCTTGCAAGTCTTTGGAACAATACCAGTGCTCCAGTTACTATGGCTAGGCCCGGTACCGCCCTATGTAACAAGGCGGCATCGAGATGCTGAGAGACACTAAACTATCACGAGACTACCGATGTCCCAATATCAGTCCAGCCGCCCGGGGGGCACTTGGTATATTTTGTATAGACAGGTGTGCGGCTGGGAAGGGTACTTTTTGTGCAAAACCCCCCTCACCAATGGTCTGCTTTTCACCAATTTTCACCGAAATCCCCCTCACCAATTAGGGTCACTTTTTGGAGATTTCAACAAAAAAAAAGAAAAAAAAAGGGTCACATTTTGCAGTTTTTGCCAAAATTCTTTGCAACAAGGGTTACTTTTGACCAAAATTCTTATACCAAGGGCGACTCCTCGGGAAAAAATGCTAAAACCTAGGCACTTTTGTCCAAAATCCCCCTCAGCAAGGGTCACTTCTGACCAAAATCGCCCTCACCGAAGATAAGGGTTGTCAAAGCTGAAAGTGCCAGCCGCACACCCGTGTCCAAAAAGATTGAGTGCCCCCCATCCCCCGGGGTCTGAACCAATGTGTCCGCCAGCCCCGTTCAAAACTGTCCTATCGGAGTTGAGTGACCACTCTCCCGATATAGATTTGGTTCCCCTACTGCCATTGATACTCTTGAATCTGAAATGTCTTACAGTATCATATTGCGCTGTTAATACCTCAGAGATACTAGAGAAAGGACAATTACCCAGTGGGCACATAACATTGAATCAACATTGATAAGTGGTTGTCAATGTTGATTCAATGTTGTTTTAACCTTGATTCAACGTTGAACAGAATGTTGTGCCCACTGGGTAGAATCCATGATGAGATGCAGTGTTAATCATCAGTACATGAAGATAGCGTCAGCGTACCCCAGTAAACAAGAAAAAACGTTATACAACATTTTATAACATTTAAAACGTTATTTTGACGTAAAATAACGTTCCATTTGTTAGCTGGGATATGCAATGTAAAGGGACCTTGGATGGGCGGATGTGTGTGCAGGTACCTATGTCGAACAGTCTATTACGAAAAATGACCATGTCCTATGTCCCTATCCTTTTATTCCTCCTGTCATTATCACTATTAAGAGCCCCCAAAACGGCCATGTTGCCCTGTCGATTTTAGGGGGCTAGTCAGCTACAGGGACAGGCCCAGTAAACAAAAAATGTTATACAACGTTAGATAACGTTTCTCTATGGCCCCTTATCATGGCAAAACGCTATATAAAGTTAAAAACGTTATTTTGACGTAGAATAACGTATTTTTGTTAGCTGGGGCAGCGGTAGAAAAGAAAACTATATATCTACCGGTAAAATAAGACACGATCCAGGATTCCTCCTTGCCCTTCAAGTGTCATGTGAACTGAGAAATGGGCTTACTTTGTCAAGGTATACCGATAGTGCTTGGACTTCCGACAAAGGGGTGGAGGATGCAACGTGTTTAGGGTCTAGAGCATTATACATTTACTATTACAATCAGACAGGATTCACATCTGCACAATGGACCCCAGTCCAGGCCTGCACAGAGAAAAGAAAGAAGTAAAGGGAGGCTGATTCTCATCATCAAAGCCTTCTAAGTAGGCCAACCTAGGACAATGAGCCTGTTACAAGTCAAATGAGCTTATTCACTGAGAGAGGGAGAGACTTTCATGTGTCACAATGGATTTAATATGTGCTGTAGGGGCATAAATAATGGTGCATGATAAACTAGGCATAGGTATTGAATTTCATATTTGATTTAGTAGAGGGGGCGTCTCATTTCACGAAGATAACGGGTGTCATATTTAAGACAATCGTCCTAAATTAAATGTCACTGACGTTAATGCCGAGGTGTTTATGTTGCTCATTTGAGTGGGTGAGATCTTTTAAGCTATCTGCAGTCAAATCGTGCACTTTGAGACGCCAACGAAGAAGACTTGGATGAGCTAAAGACATTATTTCTATATGCTTTGCAAGCATTGCATCATCGTTGACATCTGTTTTTAAAATCAGCGATGAACGTAGTTATTCGTATTTTAACTCCATATATGCCCAACTCAGGTTTAGTCAGGTAAGTCAGTAATGAATAACCCACCCTGGTCATTTCATTTCTAGGAACAACGCAGTCTCTTGTGAAGCACACCAAATGCTTCACATCACTTATGGTGATAACCAATGAGCTAAGTTACTCTAGGATTGTTGCAAAACAGCATTAATTTTGTAGAAGTGTGGATATACATACACAGTGTACTTATCACAGAACTGTCGTTTACGTTCCTCGAGTAACATCATTTAGAGGAATATGAGTTTGAACTGTCAATAACATAACATTTTTCACTATTGACAGTTTGGACTGGCAGTAGAACGTACATAGTTGGGCTAGCAATTACATAGTTGGCCAGGATTTAATCTCCTTATTGACACTTTTAACTGTCAATTGTGATAAGAGAAAAAAAATAATCTTATTGACAGTTTACACTGGTAATTAGGTAATAAGATTCTTTTATTGATAGTTCCATTTTTGGAACTGGCAATAAGATAATTTATGTTTGTTATTGACAGGTCCGACTGTCAATAAGAGAATTTTATTCTGATATTGACAGTTTAAAATGTTAACAATGGGCTGTTCTTCTGTTATTGACAGTTCGAGCTGCTAAAAGTCACTTGTCAGAAATGTATTTTTACAAACCAGGCTGTCACCGGGTGTGTAATTAGACAATTAGTCCTATTTAATATCAGTTTGTCATTTTGACTGATGTATTAGTACATATACAACATAAGTGACTGTACAGGCTAGGGAAAAGGGATATCCAACAATAAAGTCAACTTTAAAATTGATATCATAAGCTTACCATTGATATAGTACACGAAGATAATATCATTTCTAGTTTGTGTTTCATGAATATGGGTGGGCATAGCTTTTGATGCAGGAATGGTAATTTTATTCTGTTCTTACCATAGTAATCCTTGTGAATCATTCTATCAATGAGCCTCTTTATTTTCGATATTTGGAATGAAAATCATGTTTCCATGGCAACACATATCAACAAAAACACTGGTTTATGCTTTAAAAAGTTCTTTTTACATTCCAAATAAGGAAGCTTTTCACCAAAAGTGTTTTGCATAAAGCTACTGAATTCTCCAGAAAAAAAGTACCAAAAAAACAAATATTAGCCTGTTTCTTCCATTTTAGACCAGGGTGGAGCCCCTGGTGGCTACAATTGGTACTAATCCCGCGGGCATACCCCTTCCTGCTTGCCTACTAAATATCCCTATGACGAACATCTCGGATCCTATCTTAAAGGTTTCTGTAGAGAAACAGTACAGGGCTAGTGAAATTTATAACTAGACCTTTCCTAGGTCCCCCGTCAGTATTCCCTGTGTTTACACTTAAGCTTAGGAAATAGCTAGTAGTCGTTACCCTAGATCTTAGGGCCTAGGATGCAGGTCCCCCAAGGTTCTAATGTGATCTATCAGGTAAAGTGGTTGAGGGAGATCCAACAGAAGAAAGGTTTCCATTAAAGCGGTTCAATTCAAGCTGGACAAAAATCAAATCTACCGGGCCTCGTACATCGCAAAGCGTCTTTAGTCTCATCGTTCGTGTTGTTGGTCACTGAACGAGCTACATGCGTGGTTGTGACATAAAGATTGACAAATTTACTGTATGGGGGCCTCATAACCTACAATGCATATTCTCAAAACAATTCCAATATCAAACATACATGGAATACAACGGACTACATGGTGTCGTGCACGGCTGCGTCCACACGCATGCAGCAATGGCCAAAAACGGTGCAATGAGACTGGAACGCAGACCGCTCATTCGGCCCTACTTCCTATACATGGACTCATCTGATAAACTTGCTTGTCTTATTATTTTATCATCTTATATCATTTTGAGATATTTATCGACTTCTCTGGTTACCCTTTAAAATCCGTCCTGCGTTTCCCATATAGTTTAATAATAATACCCATTGATAACACATTGGCGGGTGTGTGATAACAGCACACACATATTATGTCCCTTTTGGTTGAATATATTGCGTGGGTAAATAGTTGTAACTTAATTGTATACAATGTCATGTCATATTGTTACAGGACAAAACTAACTCTCTCGGCCTTAATCATTACGATAGAGGCTTCAAAATATGCGGCAGTGGACTCTGGAGTCTAGAAAAAATTATCCCAACTAGAACCTCGAGTAGAAACAAAATCATGTTACCTCTTCAGGAAATATCCGGTCATTGACGATATGTACATTACAATAAACATTACAAGGCCTATAATAATATCGAAAAGTGTTTCAGAATGGATATTTTTATTTCTAGAGTGAAGCTAGACACTAAGAGGCCACGATGCAGTGAGTCAAGAGCTTCTCTTACCAACAAAGATGAACCTGTTTCCATGTTGAGCGCTGAGAGTACCAGTGCTCCTGATTTCCTCTAAAATGTTATTAATTACGACTGTCGCGGGGGGGGGGGGGGGCTATAAAATCACTTTCTTACAAAAAGAATTGCATCATTTGCTCCACGTTCTCAGTCAATCACCGTGCTATTCTGAACTCAACCAAAGTTAGCCCCATGGAATACGTAAAGTTACACAATAAATGTGGTTTACGGTTCAGTTCCAAACCACTTTGCAAATCATCATCAATTCATACAAGTGTAAGTCATTTCTCTTTTGCACTACTTTAACCGATCTGTCCATATTTCCATAGATATCACCTGTCAAGCAGACCTTAAGAATTAATGAGATGTGCCCTCCAATTAAGTAGACTCTCGTGTTTTGACCTTTCATGAGAAAAGGTTACAATCTCTCTTCAGGGCATTGTCTCTCTGTACTGTGTCACCTTCTGCACATTTCCACGATGTGATTGAATAGAACGCTTACACGTGCCCGACCTTTTCCGCCATCCCTGAACTCTGTCAGTTGATGCTGATCAAAAATGGATTTCTTACCCTTACTAAAACGAGTTAGCTTGAAGTGGTTCAGTCCATCTCGCCATACATAGATTCGTTTTAAACCGTTGACTTCTTTGTTATTGTTATAGGTCACTATCATAATGTCAGCACTTAAAATGAGGAAACACAGAGAATCTACTAATTATTTAGTAGCCTTTCAGTATAACTGAGTAGTCCGTCTGTTGCTGTGCAATTAATTTCTGGCTGGCAATCCTGTCCATTAGTATAATAAGATTTGATGACAGTCCACAAGATTTAAAGTAAAATATCAGCTTATAATTCAGTTTTAGATTGCATCCGGGGAACATTTTGAACATGGTTATGAAGATGTAATTATTTCATTTGTTTCTGAAAAAGAATCTTCTTTATTCCCAATGTGAAGCTAGGAAAATATCTTAACCCATTTAGCGGCATAGAAGAAGCCCAATAAGAAATATGGCGAAATGCAATTTGTTGAGTTGCTCTTGCAGCTAGGTTATGGCTTACGAGTTAGTGCTTTGGGGTAGCGAATTAACGAAGCCTGTGATCACTAAATAAAGGGCAGCACATCACACTGTGATACGTTCTTACATAATCCTCTTGTAATCATAGTAATTGCAATTTCAAAAGTTTAAAAAGCTCTGCAGGTAATTTGATGGCATTTTGATATGAGTAGAAGCTTTGAAAACTTTAATGAGGTGCTCATTTCGAAGGTGACACAATAGTTTCAGATTTCAACGGTGTGTTTATCCTAACCTTTGAAGGGTATCTGGGGAATGGCAGTCCTCCTCTGTATTCACGAGATGCAATATGTACATGTAATTATCTATAGATGGCGTTTGAATGAAATAAAAGTAGAATCATGTACTCACCTTCAGTTTGGGAACACAAGGGATGTTCTACTACTAAAGCATTGAACCATATTTCGTCTTTGGCAAATAATATTGTAAAACTTATGCGATATCATTTCTTAGACATGTTGCATATTCAATCCGACCTTGATATGTACCCATAGAATTCAGAGGCGTTGGAAGGAAATCTTCGATGAGCAAGGGGGGGGGGATCTGAAGGCACAGGAAGTAGAATATCCAATTGCTCTCGCAATGCAGGAATAATGGAAATTCATAGCTTGAACAGTCGGTAACGGTTGATGTGTGTGATTGTGCCCTTTCTGCAAAGGGAATCTCCACACCTTGGTCCCAGTGCAAGCAGGTATCCCTCAATTATCTAGCCATTGGATCCTAAACATATTGCAATTACATACAGTGCAATACTTTCAGAATAGCTAACGCCATCACACATAGACGTTTCGACAGTGCCATCAACTAAATGCCATGAACCTTACAGTCGGCGCACTTCCAGATCATCTTTGGACTGAAAAGAGAACAGTCAACCTGAATTGAATGAGATGTATGAGATAATGGTATGATATAAGAATAATTAGAATTTAGATACCATAGCGAGTTCGTGTTAATTATGGCACCATATTAAAGTATGTTCATGTCCATCTCATAGATGCTATCACCTTCAGTGCTCAGCATGCACATGGATTATGCTTTTGCCATAACTCTACAAGATCTAATGCACTGCACCCATCCAGCAGCCAAAACTAGACGTGAGCCAACACCCATTCTATGTTAACATGGCATATGGCCACTAGCATCCTAGCTTCTGATTGCGTTGCCTGCGTGTTTGTTGTAGTCTGAACAAAGGGTCCCATTCTGCACATTATGCCAATAGATAATATTTATACCCCGTCGTACCCACACCACTACCAGCCCTCTCCACAGTTAGCCCACTCAATGGGGTGGCCATTTCAGAGGAGGGTAGTTTTTGTCCTGGGTACTTGCCGGATCCGATACTCGAGGACATTTGATGTATTACATCGAGATCTTGCATGTGTGGAGAGTATTATCAGACAATAACGTCGTTTATTTTCGCTCGGCGTTGAGACTGCTTGTTGGGGTATTAGAGCTTATCGACTGGATTTAACTTATCAGCACGTTTCTTCCGATATTCAAACATATCGATCACCCGTTAAGCGTTACTGAACAATGAACACAACATGGCATAACTAGCCGAAAGGGGCCTCTTTCTTTGTGGCCAGCACCGATAATTTCATCTAACACGTTATGAATGGATGTGATCTTTTGTCTAAGCTTCTATTGATACCCTAGAAAAACATCCTACTTTGCCATAAGCTAGAAATTGGTCGAACCATGAAAGGGGGGATGGATCGCCAAGGATGTTAAGGGAATGCCTTCATAGAACAATTTTGTTGCAAAACCGTGGCTTTCTTTAGTAATCTCGTTACGATTAAGATGGACGATTTGAACCCAACTAAAGCAACTTCTAAGGCCGAGATCAAGCTAACCAAGATAATAAAAATGCAGAAAATGCTGTGGCGCCATAGCTTTTGAACTGAAACACTTGCAATTATCTGCCCAAAATAGAAATGGAAACCAGAAAGCCCGATTTCTCAGGATCCTTCTACATTTAGAAGAAAAGGAAGAATGATGTACTTGCTTGTGAAAATTCGATAGCATCTGATGTATTGGTTTGGGAAATGTCTTTATAACCTTGTTTAACAAAAGAAGAATGGACAACTCAAACAGAAGATCCTGATTACTTCCCCACTCTCTGCATGATCAGTGTCCATGTAGTCCTTTATATCCTTAAGGCAGTATCCATTCTTGCCGTGCGACTTAACATACCACTGCCATAGGTTAATTGATTAAGCCGAAGTCTTAATCTATAGCCTGTGGCAATGACTCTGCATGGGAGAAGTCCATATACATCTTATCCTGAATTCCTAAAAGGAAACATAATGAAGATTGACATATTTTGGATTAGGATAATGGACTAGCGCCTTCTATGTATCAGGGTTCCTTTTCAATCTTTGATTCTCTCCTGCAGCTCTGTACAGGCGTCTGCTAGGTTGATGTCCACCAAACACGCACCGCAGGCATGACTAGTGTCTACATACAGGGGTGCAGCAGGTCGGCCGGAGCGCCATAGTCGCAGTAGCAGCGGCAGTTCAGGGAACTAACACGTGATAATCAGGACATTTGCATCCACCACACTTCAACGTATAGTCATTACAATTGCAAGATTACTATGTCGGTCTGTGAAAGTCAGAAAATTATCCAGGAGACAAGATGGTGGTCTACATTTGACGATCAGATAAGCTATTATAGGATGTGAGGGATAGCATAGAGTGACCAGATTTCCGTGCCAGACTGCCCTCTCCACACGCAATTGCGGTAATACGGTTTAATCAGGAAGAGATCTGAGGTTTGATTTCCCTTTGTTCATCGAATGTGTCCAGCATATATATATTATACATATACCTAGGAGGTTTAGTTTACTACATATATATTATATTCAAATAGTTCTTCCAAACCCATTATTTTCCCCGACATTTACGACTGTGATTGTGATCAGTGCAAAGTAAAATTATCTATTCATTGTGCTAATGCTTTTTTCATCACCATCCATAGTAGAACACGCAATTCCAAAGTTATTTCATGTACCTTGTTTTCTGGTATTTCTTGATGTGTTTGATTAAGTTTAAGGTTACGTTCATCAGATAGTTTCTTTATTTCAATAGTCAGCATGTGTGTTCAAGACTGTATTCAAGAAGGTTCCTCACTTACAAAGTGTCAGGCAACAGCTTGGGGACGTATCCCTTGTCTTGATTAATACTGGGTTCTTAAAAATCCCCAAAAACGCTCATTCTTATGGACAGTATTTCTCCACCCAATTCCTAATAAAATATTTATTTCAGTCGGTTGAATGGAGGCAATACATTTTATGGCTTTCAATCAAAGCCATCAACCACAACCTTGATTACCCTCGACCCTGGCGCTCTGGGGACTGACCATTTTGACTTTTTTACCAATGGAGCAGGCCCGGAACAGGAGTTGAACATTATTGCATGACAGGTTATTTTCTCCTGAGTTCGCAAACAACTCATTCTTCTCATTCACAATTGGGAAAAGTACGTGTTTTTTTTTTGCTTTTCAGTAGCTTTTTTTATCCATGCTTATTTTTTTGCAAACAGGAAAGGTCGCTCATGAGTTTGTCATAAAAATGTACTTCAATATTTGAATGTTCTCAATGTAACGCTTCTTTGGAAAACCGTCAAAACATTCGAAATGTGATGTTTCATGGAAATAGAATTGTTGTTAGCTGTAAACTGATTTTCAAGTACAAAACCATAACTTGCTTGATAGAAAAACTAAAACCATTGTCATTGCTGAAAAATAAACACGATAGCTTCACACGTATTGCCCTTTAATTCGCCGCTAGCACTTGTCTTAAGCCAGCCTATGCATGGGGCATGGTCTGTATTCAGTTGTCATTACATCACGTCTGCAATACGTCATTAATTATTGTGACGTCATGTCATACATTGCCATGACGTCATTTTACAGGCCTGCATCCTCAGATAATCACATCCCAGAACGCCTTTTCGCAGATTGTCAACCGCTCACAATTCTATCCACAACATGTCAATAACCATCTGTTAGTGAAGCAAATGAAGCGAGACAACTGCAGAAGGCGGGTACCCGGGTGGCAGCTCCAGCGGGACATGGAATTAAAGCCGATAAAGTGCCTTTTAGCCCCCTGACTTGGGGTTACGCTCGCGTTATGCCACTTGACGCTGACTCCCCTATTATCACTCATTCTGCCTCGCTGATCACATGGTCTGCTCGCGAGACCTTACGAGACCACCTGAAAAAAGAATAATGCTATGAAATGGGTGGGCGATAATAGAGGAACCGACTGATGTTTTTTTTTATAATGGCTCACATAGGGGATGGAATTGACATTTGGAGGTGGAAGTAGACATTATGGGGTTATGATAATAGATCCAACGTGGCGTGCAGGAAGAAATCACCACCTAAGCTGGTTTCTGGCATATCGGTCTGAACTGCCTCAGGGTGATGCCCTTAACCGTCCACAGAGGGCGTGTAGGGGCCCATTGTCAATCTACACACAACTCTCCTCTATCTAGGGAGTGTGTGTACTAGAATTGAATGCCAAGTATTAGATGCAGAACACCTCCACATATTCAGCAGGAAATGCGATATTACGCTAGCCATCAAAGAAAATTAAAGAATATAGTTATAGCATGCTGTAAAATATAAAAACGTCTAATAATAAACTCGTCACTAGCATAACAGATATTGCGCGTTGATTAATATTGATGATTCATCAATGTTTAGATATTCTGGAGAATGAATTTCCAACCCTGCAAAGGCGATCATACATCTATGGTCATTCATTGAAGACCTGAAGAGAATATCAATATACACGGTACATCAGATTTGTATGACATTGATCATTGTGTGTATACCCACACACTGACGACCAATGTCACATTGATTTAACGTTATCAATATATAGCTAGCCTGAAGATAATGTCCTACATGGTGTTATTTTTGGAAGGGTTTTAATCGTTTATTAAGTTACATAAAGGGTCGTGTCCATCGTCGTCAATGTATCACAAAAATCATAAATATCACATACGGTAAAAGTTCGGAAATATCACAGATGGTTTAACATTGAAGATCATAAGTATGTGACACAATCTGCACAAAAGGCCCTCAGTGCAGGGTGCACTTAGGTCACTTTTCCTGGTACATGCCACCTTCACTGTCAATATCGGCTAGGATATATCGATCAGCAGAGCTGATTTTGGGTGCCAATCTTTGTAGTTCATCACAATATTCTACTAATACACTTGTTCTATGAAGAACAAGGTGGACCAGACGTGACATTACAGGACATAAAAGTACTCGGTAAACATAATTATCTAAATAATACATATTTGGCCAGCTTTATCACATTGGGCATATAACAGCAGATTACTTTTCACAATTTCATAATATTTTCCTGAGATATTTATTCAAAGAGTTCTATTATTACGTGTTAGTTTATTTCTCTAGACATAACCCCCACCCCTAAACCAAAAAAAAGGCACCTTCAGCAGGGTCTCATTACACACGCGACAGGACTCTAGCCTACTGGGAGATTGATGTCAGAACATAAGGTATCCACAGGCCATGGTCATGTCTTGACAACCCCCCTGACCCCAACCATCTTTCTAACCCCCCCCCCTGCCCCCACCCCCTACTGACCGATCTTACGTCACTACCTCCAAATGAAAACTTCCACGTCGCTGCACACGACCCCCACCAATCTTTGAAGGCCCAATGGCCGGCAGGGGAATATTTCATTCTCGGCCGACTTGATTGCCATGGATTTCTGTTTCAAAATTCAATGAGTGAGTCAGACCTCTCTCTGCGGTCCTGGTGATAGATGATTCAGAGCAGGTCGTTCATTACTCCGACATCACAACATGGCCACAGACGTCATTCAAGGCACACCATTTTAATTTTCTCTTGAGATTATCTAATTGTCGTCCAATCAAAGAACCTGCTGTGCAGCTTCTTCTCAGGCAGACCTTTAATTTCAGATTATGTTCCTTGAATAGTTATATTCAATACAGGTTGATATGCATAGAGAGGAGACACAGCAGTACCAGTGCCATGACCTGCCAGATTAATCACATTTCAAATACTCGGCCATCTTCAATCTTTGTTCTAAGACTTGTGAATATTCATATTTCGGAGCAAACAGTAATCACTCGTTATAGCTAAACATTAGCAGGTGTATCTGTTAAGAAACTGAAGAGGACGGCAATGGTGCTTTTCTATCGCAAATTATTCAAAAGGTTGTCTAGAATTACAGCAAAGTCTCAGCTTTTATAAATATCACATTGCCATGTAGCCCACTCCTCGCTAATTCTACAGCTGGTTTCCGTTCCGCAGTAGAATGCACTCTGCATTGTTTCATCTTCCTCAGAACAAGGACATCAAACGGCTTAAGATATGTAAACATAAAATGCATGCGTCCTATCAGCCTTTCAAGTCTTTGTTCAAGATTCCTTTCTGGGTACCCTTGATTTGGTTAATACTGCATGAAACTGCAGTACGTTATGTCCTAGTATCTGGGACTTGAAAAATGAGCCCTTCATTTGCACCTCTTACTAGTCTTAGGAAACTGCCCCAGGCAAAGTGTTCAACCTTTAGCATTTCGTCGTCACCTTCTTATATGGAAATACAACATGTTGACTGCAGCGCCACGGTGACAGCAGTGTTAGGGATACGAACTAAATTGCAAGCGCTACTTGTGCTAGTTGAGTTCCTTTTATATCACCCTTTTTACCCTTGTTATTCATATAACTAAGTGACTAATATGCAGATCTGCAGGAACAAGCAGTGTCTTAGCAGTCGGGGATAAGATGGCGGCCTACAGATATTGGTGATGCAGTTACGCTTGCAGAACTACTGTAGCTATATGCCCGAAGGCCTCATAGGATTCAAATGCCAAAGATGATCATTAGGGCAGCTGCTATGCAGGAGACCTTCTCCTCGCTGTGATGCTCTATACATATATTGTTCCAGCAGCTACTTGTGTATAGGTACATATCTAAATGTGATCCAGTGCTTTGGAACATAATATACCACTACCTTACAGAATCTTCTATGACATTCAACAACATTACATTGATATAGAGTTGTTGGCATAGGAGAGGAGTGTCAATAAACCAATTTGGCAATTATTATCTAGGTCCTGTTCCCATTCCCTCTCCTCTACCCACTGATTAGGTATCCACACAAGGGCCCTTATATGTGATGCTACGGAGGTGATATTAGGCCAATCAAACAATCTGCAATTTCACAGGAACATTATATCGTTCCATATTTTTCCCATGAAGGCAACATTTGGATGTGTTTGCCAACTAGTCTAAACATGGATTTGCGTGAAAATCTAGTGTGTTTCGAGCTGAAAGTCCATTTATTGCTGGTTCAAAATGGTAGTTAGGCAATGCTGGAGTAATGGAGAGGCAACGTTGAAGGGAGGGTCAGGCCTTGTCTGACCCGTTCCCCTTCATATTTGAAAGATAATAAGGCAATCCTCGACTCGGGACCTGAAGGGTGTGCCAATTGATGGTTCTAGCTGTCAATCGGATAATAAAATTCCCTTATTAACAACTCGAACTGTC
This sequence comes from Harmothoe impar, assembly GCA_947462335.1. Taxonomy (NCBI): domain Eukaryota; kingdom Metazoa; phylum Annelida; class Polychaeta; order Phyllodocida; family Polynoidae; genus Harmothoe; species Harmothoe impar. Next base: position 48,447,985 of record OX381710.1, read on the forward strand.
AATAACAGAATAAATCTCTTTCATTGACAGTTTGAACTGTAAATAACATTGCCAGTTCCGAAGATAAAACTGTCAATGAGAGAAAACTAAACTCTTTTGGCCAGTGCAAACTGTGAATGAGAGAAATTCATTCCGATATTGACAGTTGGAACGGTCAATTAGAAGATAAATTTCTACTATTGACAGTTGGTACTGACAATAGCTGGCCCCCTCATTATACTGCTGTGGAAGATTTCCCCCTTTGTGACAGTTCAAACAGTTAATAGTGGGATATTTTTCTCTTACTGACAATTCTAATTCTAAAAAAAAGCTATCACTAGTGGGAACTGTCTCCAATATCGATTTTGACAGCAAAATCGATTTTGACTTCAAGGTCGATTTTGAATCTTTATCACTATTGACAGTTTAAACTGTCAGTAGTATATTTGCTCCCAAAAGGACTCATTCTGGTGATTTGTCTTCCTCTGTCATGAAGGTCACATTAACTCACTTTTCTTTGAAATGTACATGATTGTTGCATATAGGCAAACGGAGAAGAATATGTTATATGATATCTACCGCCTTTGAGCACTATGTGTTTATTATAAGCTACAGACGTCATCGTTGGATTGAGTATCCAGACCTGTTATCTCATGCATTATATCACACGGCATTCTGTTACTCTTATATTGTATAACGTTTAAATTTACATAATGGTGAACGTCACCTGTCATGCAAATCTGTCAACGGTCTAAGCCCGGCTAAATGTGGAATTGCTAAACCATTAAAGTCCGATTACCTAGGGTAGATTCACCACTGCATGTCACACTGCTAAATATATAGTGTATGTAGGAGCCAACACATATAGCAGAGCGATTGACAGCACGATTTCTTGTCATTGGGAATCTGGGTTAGCCAGTACATTACCTGCTTGATACTGGTATGCTTGAGAAGTATCAGACTGCAATTAGTGGACATGACTGATGTATGTAAATATGTATGTACATGTATACATACAATTTATATGATATGTATATCATAGACAGAGACATGAATAGAATCATATATGATATGATAGATAGATAGATATACATACAGGCACATATACCTGTAGGCAGTAAGATCTAACAAAGTACACAGTATTAAATGGTAAGAATTAATCAATTTATTGAGTTCGGACACCATGCCCTGGGACCTCATTCCCCTGTGATGTTACTTGGCCTTGGTGAGAATGAGACAGACTAGACATAGCATATCAACATGCACCGAGCTACCTTATTATTTCTATAGGTCTATAGTTGTGAACTGTGGAATATGCTGGAGTGTCTACACATAAGTAAGTGTTTATACCGTTCAGTATAGTAGTGATATGGGAACAGGAAAATGTTTGCCGTCAACATGTTACTGCAGGTGTGTGTGAAATGTAGGGATTATACTTCAGGGGAACGTAATATCTTATGGATATTTCCCTACTGCATTATTCTAATAGACAGAGACAGAGATGCAGTGTGAGACAGAGATAGAGACAGGAATAGACACACAGAGAGACACACTATTATGCTGGAGAATCTGATATCCTAAAATGAGGACCTGCGCAGACGGAAAGTGAGTTGATGTGGGTGCGTAGGGATTTATTTCATACCTTCATGCCTTTTTCTATGCTTTAACACTGACATGGCCGTATCACATGTCCCCTAGATAGTGCTGTCAATCCCCATGGCCTATGCCCTCATAATGCACAAAACAACTCGAAGCTAAATAAAATCAGTAAATATCATGGTCTCTCTTTCAGTCGGTGAGATTGGGAGACTCCCTCACATAGGGTAGATTCACCCAAAGACGGACAGACACCCTAAGTCGGACACTTTTAGGCCTGTATTATCGTATCAATGCATATATTTATGTATGTGTATGAATAGGGACGTAAAATTCAAGTGTTTTGCTTGAAGATAGAAGTAGAACCAAGCATCCACACATATCATATTCATATGTAATGATACCCTGAACTGGCCCTGTTTTGGATTGAAGGGCTGGTGGGAAATCTCTAGATTTCTGTGGTACCACATGTCGGACATCATTGTTATCATGTTATATTATGAGGAGTATGATGCATAAGCTCTCTATAGAAGACATAGACAATTAGGCATATATATTCAGGATTCTATATTACAAAATACATAGGAATAACTACAATAAATAACTATATGGAACCCTTTAAAAGAGGTGCTCCAATTTCACCTAAAGTCGGACACCAATTTCCAATTGGTTTTCTTCATCACACAGATAATGGAGCAATCAGATTTATGACTATAATACTATATATATTAAATATTACTTATCTTATCTGACATTCTATCATGAAAATATGAAAATGTGCTGATTTATTATTTTGTAAAGTGAGAAAATATACTTTTCTGGTATAAGTTAGGTTCATGGTACGTTCACATACTTCCTATGGAAATATCTTATATGTCTTTAATGGGTATTATACCCTTGGACTATGGGATTATTCCTATCTAATTAATTAGAAGATCTACCTTTTATTTCCTTACAAAAACAAAAGAAAACTAAAGTGTCCAACTTCCGGTGAAATTAGCCTTTCTAATTTCCAGATTTTGAATAAAAATATTTGGGTGAAAAATACTTTAAAACCTTTGTATCATTCATAGGTCATGAAGTGTGAATACTCTCCTATCCATAGGTATGTTATAATGTTGAAATAGGGCCTTCCCCATACTCAATGGGAAAAGGGTTGCATTGGCAGTGACAACGAGCGTCCGAAAGTGGTGAATCTACCCTACTAGGTCAGACTGGGGCCGCATCCCACTCAGGCTGTGGCATCGTGGGATCCGGCATAGGCCCCACCTTGGGGAAACGACCTAAAAGTACCCTTGCCATGGGCCTCTGCCTTTATTTCATGTTTCTTTAATATTCAAAATATGTTAAATTGCATTAAAATTGCTGAAGAAAATTAAATAACTGAAAATGTCACAGGCCATGTGATACCAAAACACCGTATTCCATGGGGGGCATGGGGTACAGGATTTCTTGTACATTCATAGTGATCCTCGTATCCACCAAGAGATCAAGATCTATATTAATATACTGAAGATACTTTTCTCCAGGACATACAAGAACCTATGCAAGTAATCAGTTCATTGATGAAACGGCCTAGGGGTATTACATAACGTTGTACTATCCGGATCCTGCGAGCACGTATTATGGGTCATGAATATGACTAGAAATCAGGTTATTTCAAAATGCATTTTCGTCTGGATATATTTCTAATGAATTATATATAGAGGTTAAACGAATCCTTACTTTAAAGATGGTGTGTCAGCTAAATGTTTGGAGATTCTTTAGTCTTATCATATTCCTATTGTATATCCTATCCCATACATCTTCCCTAACTTTTACAATCATCGGCAGTGTCTTAGATTATAAGATCAGCACATGCAGTGCAATATCTTTTACTGTAGGTCGACACTAAAACTCCCTATGTTGTGGTATTGCATGGCTCAGTGCTTTCTCTACCAAGTCAGTTCCCCCTAGACTCACATGGGGGAGTGCCTGAGTCAGTGGGGTTAATATGGTACACTCTTATCCATCTCAAATCATGTATTAATAGACAAATGTCTGGCAAATACTGGGTAATAGGTATCAGCTAAATTGATAATGGGGAACATATCGCAATCCGTTTGAAAAAAAGTTTGGGAAGTGTATTAGCTGAAACACCATCTTTAAACGACAGGTATCTATTTGAACATACCATACCCCTACATTACATGACAGTCAACACATACAATATGTATCGGGACTTATGCAATGTAGATCTAAATGATGCATGGATTCCATTGTTATGAAAACGTCAAGCCTACGCAAATGTATGCCCACACATGCATTTATTTCTGGATTGCCCTCACGTGAGATTTGTCACCTATTACGAGTGTTGGCAAAGATTTTGTAACATTTTAACTCTATTTGACATTCAAGTGGTGAAAGGTGCACTGCATTTATACTCCACCTGGGTGTTGGGCCTATTTTTTCTTATTGTAGATTATATAAACTATCATCGTACTTATTGGAGAAGAGGTTATAGGCACTGCTGTATGGAAGCCAAGGAGGGCCACAACTATATGAAATAAGAAAAATAAAAAGATGTGTTTATTAATTTTATAAGCGATTTTTTTTTGCTGTCAACATGGATTTCTCAGCTGTCAAACTGTCAAGTTGGAAAAAAAATGCTGTCAACATTGATTTTTCAGCTGTCACACCGTCAAGTTAGAAAAATAAGTTGCTGTCAACATTGATTTTTCAGCTGTCACACTGTCAAGCTGGAAAAATAAGTTGCTGTCAACATTGATTTTCACCTGTCACACTGTCAAGTTGAAAAAGAATTGCTGTCAATATGGATTTTTCACCTGTCAAACTGTCAACTTATGCAAACCACTTTGTGACAGGTATCTTTTAGCGTTAGTGCTCAATACAGAGTCCCTCCGTCCCTCTCTCCCTCCCTCCCCCTCCCTCCCTCCCTCCTTCCTGCCCTCCCTCCCTCCTTCCTTCCTTCCTTCCTTCCTTCCTTCCTTCCTTCCTTCCTTCCTTCCTTCCCTCCCTCCCTCCCTCCCTCCCTCCCTCCTTCCCTCGATCCATCCCTCCCTCCTGCCCTCCTTCCCTCCCTCCTTCCCTCCCTCCCTCCCGCCTTCCCTCCCTCCCTCCTTCCTTCCCTCTCTCCCGCCCTCAGTAAATGGTAATGCTTGGAGTGTGTGAGAAGGGGAAGGGGCGGGTAGGAATGTAGGGGAGTAGGGAAGTGAGGCATGGCATGGCATGACAGGGCAGGGCTCCCTCCTTCCCTCCCTCCCTCCTTCCCTCTCTCCCTCCCTCCCTCCTTCCTGCCCTCCCTCCCTCGGTCTTTCCTTTCCTCCCTCCCTCCCTCCCTCCCTCCTCCTTCCTTCCCTCCTTCCCTCCCTCCCTCCTTCCTTCCTTCCCTCCTTCCCTCCCTCCCTCCTTCCTTCCTTCCTTCCTTCCTTCTGTCCTTCCTTCCTTCCCTCCCTCCCTCCCTCCCTCCCTCCCTCCCTCCCCCCCTCCCTCCTTCCTTCCTTCCCTCCCTCCCTCCCCCTCTCTCTCTCTCCCTCCCTCCCTCCCTCCCTCCCTCCCTCCCTCTGACTATACCTTCTTCCATACCCCTCTTACATCCCAGGCCTAAAGGATACCTGTCAGAAGCTTCAATAAAAATAGTTGACAGACAGACAGCGTTTTCCCCCCTTTGACAGCAAGCTCAATTACAGAAGTTGACAGACTGACAGCACATTTTTCACTGTTGACAGCAATAGAAACATGCATATAGTATCTCCTGTAGAGTATTGTACATGGGCCTATATGCAAAAGTACTAAGAGACATAGTGCATGTATATGGCCCTCGTCGGCTTCCATACTGCTGGGGGTCTGACTGGGGGGTCGCCATGTGGCCTGTCCATTTTAAGATATGCCCATGTGCCTTGTCACTATCTTTCTATTCCTCCTGTATATTTTAAGAAACAGCCATGTCGCCCTGTTGATTTTTAATAGGGGTCTACCCCCATTCTGCTCTGGGAGGAGATTATGGGTACTAGGGTTGAGAGTCTGAGAGGATGCTATAAAAGGGCAGTGTTGAATGTGGACCTCTCTACGGTTCAAGTCTCACATTGTCTCAACGACAAACGACTTTTGCCAGTCATAGTAATTCATTATCAACTGAAAGATCCACACCATTTTCTTCCATTATATAATTTCGATAGAGGGCGGATTATAAGTGAGAAAGGTTCCTTCGAGCTGTAGAATAATTATAGTAAATGTATCACATTTTGGAGCCCTGCGGAGGATTTCTATCACAAAGTTAACATAGTTTTCTACCGTACCGATAGTGAGCGATTGTTGGATGTTTAAAAATACCCTCCTGTCTGTGATTGTCTTGCTGTCTACTGCCTTAGAACTGCTTATGAAACATCATTATGTTGGGCATTGTTTACTTAAATTCAGATGTCAGGCACTGTCTTGGTGCATAGAAAGCCGGTGTGTTAATGGTAAGAAGAACGCATGATTATAATATGAAGCCAACATCTATGTCAATGGCTTTTAAAAACATACTGAGGGAATATGTTCACAAGAAAATATTATGATTCTGTTGCCAAAATAAGATAACCGAGATCAAACTCGACTCGACGGGCTTATGTTATTGCTCTTGTTGTAGGACAACCTTTGGTCTAAGATGTTTATGTCTGCTTCTTACAGAACTCTCCCACCCCCTCCTCAATTAGTTATTGAGAACTTTAGTCCTGAAGTGAATAACTTTCATGCTCCTGCAGGTAGTAAGTAAACATTATGGTCACCGTCCGCTGGGCTCTAATTCCTAAGTTTTATAGGAAATGCATGGGCTTAATGGGCCGAAATTCCCCAGTGAACGGTGGCCATCAGGACAATCAATTCAAATTTAATCAACAAGCATTATGTGTATAAGATACAAGCAATGTCAGATGTTACACTACATCCAAAATACGACAGATGATAATAGTGTAGATGATTTTAATTTTATAATAACAGTAGTTTGTGCCAGCGGGGGAAGGCAATGCACCAACGAGCTGGTTATCAATAGATTCCATACCTACTACGTATTTTGAATGTATTATTAGACCCAATAAAATCCTTTAAAAAAGTTAAAGATACCGAGATCTGACTTGTATTTAAAGTCGTCGTACTATATATAGAGGAGTATATGTGTAGGAGATGGTAGATATAAATGTACAATCTCAGGAAGCTGAGGAATCGTTGTCTGCTTATAAGGAGCTGCTACACATGAAATGTGTTACTGAGTCTTAGGGTCACCGTCCACAGAGCATAAATAGGCCGTATACGGCTATTCTATACGCAATTTACATAGGGAATGTATGGCAATTTTATCGATATACGGCCGATTTATGCTCTGTGGACGGCGGCCATAACCGAACCTTTTCACAAAACGATGTGCCTTGGTCATATTATACATGACGATTGCTGCACTCATACTGAGCACTGTATATTGGATATATGTATAACAGTGACTAAGTTAATTCATTATTAAAACCTAATATACAAGATACCCTGGTATCTAGTTATTTTTCTGTTATTATTTTGACGTTCTGTTGCAGATGTAGGCAGTGTATTGTGTCTTGATTACTGTATATTAACCACCCTTCTGCTCATTCTGGTAGTTCCAGACGACGAATGACGTGAGGCAATCATACTTACTTCATAATCCTATCAACCAGGGCCGTCGTCTACTGGAGACGTGACTATTTCTGCTCAGACTTACTGAGGAATCAGACAGCACCATCAAATTAAGCTTCTCTACCAGCTTCCGAACAAACAGGTATTTAGTTCTACTCAAGGAAAAACAACATACATAATATTATGCACATTTTCTAAACCTTTGTCCGTACCCTTATGGTATGTTGTTTAGAGTAAAATATTCTTGAATTAAGTGGCAAGCCCTTTGAAGTAGCACATTCGGGTCATTTTGGTTTTCACTTGAAGGGAATTTAATAGACACCACACAGAATGCGTTACATGATAACTATACCCTAGTAGCAAACACGGTGTGGCCCCAATCGGGCCTGGACTTAACTTAAACCCAACAGTTTTAGTCATAATTGGTTTCTGGTCATGCTCCAATTGAGCTGCCCAATTTAGGTGCAGATCGATTTCAGATTGGGCTGCCCAATTGGGCATTATAATATTATTGGTTTCAAAGTGGGTTGCCCAATTTGGCTCATATTGGGTTCAAGATGGGTTGCGCAATTTGATCACAAGGCACCACCTGCAATAAATATACAAATGCCAACGCAGCTTCGTGGGATATGGCCCCAGCCCCCACTCGTGAAATACAACAGAGATGGTATCAATGTAGTTGGCATTTGTGTTTATTTTTTATTTGAAGCTATTTTTCCCCTAGCCCATTGAATACGGCCACATTGTATTCAATGGTGGCATTGAATACGGCCCTTCAATGCTAGAGCATAGGAAGTCTTGTATTTCAAAAAAATAAATATGGGTGTGTAATGGAACCAACCCGCTGCCGATAATCACATTAATTATGTGTCCATACTTAAAGCTGATCTCTAGCAATAGGAATGTCTACAATTGTTTGCTGCTTTATTAACCCACATTTCCAGGTTTAATGGGGACTTTAAATCATTACCAAAATTATGAATACATCTATTCCGTGTTGCCTACCGAGATCTGCAGTAGATTCTACTGTGTACCACCTACACTAACTATTTACAGTGTAATTAGCGGTATGAACAACGTCGTAAGATATGTCTTAGTAAAATATTTTAGCAATGAGAGATTATTACCGCCTGGCAAAGATAGGTTTGGTGCAATATAAATGAACAAAATGGGAATGAGCAAGTGCACGTGCCTACCATGGCTTTTGAAAGAGCGTTAGCAACACTGTGCTGGGCAATTTCTGAAAACTGCTTCCACAGCTGTTCCAGTCATAAGTAATACAGTATTCTGTACAGAAGTGACATAACATAACTCATAACATACTTGAGGGTGCATTCTAGGCAAATACGGGATAGCTCTCCCAGGTGCGTGGACAAACGTTAACAGCGCAATCTTAATCTTACATCATAAACAATCTTAATCTAAGGCAGATAGGAAAACAATTAAGGCGGGTTGGGGGGCAGAACCCCTCATTACACACTAGTCGACTAGCCTATCCGTCAATGGACTGTGTAGTTTGATATAGGTTAAGATAAGATTAACAATAATTTTAAGATAATTAAGACAATCTTAATTCTGTGTTGAGATTGAGCTGGTAACGTTTGTCCGCGCAGCTAGGAGAGCTATCCCGGGCGTGCGCATTCTAGCAACAAATACACTTTCAAGTTGAAGGAGGAGTCTTCGGAATTTTGTCAATAAATAGTTGTTTTTGAGTAGACTCAAATTGCTCGAGAAAAGGGATGAGTCAGTCTGTGACAAGGGTAGCTAGTGTGTATTCAGGACTGTCCTGATATATAGACAACATATCTAGCATTGGACCATTACAGCATCTGGTTCTCAGTTGTCTTCGATCTATTTGGTTGTCTTGCCTAGAACGCTGGTAAGCAGTCATCAACTTATGTTATTTCATTAATTCTATCTCTGATATTTTTTGATTTACTAGTAAAGCAAACTTCTTTCGACTTTTTTTGCCCTGTCTAAGCGCACTCTCTGCCACAATCGGGCAGCCTACTTTTACACCAATCTGCAGCCAAATTTTTCAGCCAGGTTGGGGGCCAGTCCCGAAACACAATCGCAAGATTTAGGTTGGTTTACCCAATGAGAGCCATTTGGTTGACGCCTGGCTGAAGTCGTCCTAAGTGGGCTTGCTACTTGGGAAAGGCTTCTAGTGTACAGGTATCATCACACATAATGAAATAACCTCTCTGGGTACTTGTGCAAATAATTCATTATGTTTGTATGAAATGAATTTATCAACTTTGAAAATTCTCACAAAACATTTCCGGAATTAGATCTACAAGGTTAAGCCACACCCGAAGTAGGAATGAGCAAGCATCCTTCCCCGACTTCTACCCCAAGAAGAAAGGCAGCAAAAAGACAGGCTGAGGCTTTAGCCGACTTAGTTATCCAAATGATTAATTTTTAGGGGAACTCTCTCCTGATCCACCAGTGAGCTGCAACAAAGTCTAGGATTCATCACCAGAGGTCATGGTTCTTATACCTGTCGCCAGCTCACAACGGTACAGCGCTTATATACCACAGCTTTCCAAGCTGCCATCCCAGAGGATCACAAGAACCCCCTCAGCTGCACAAAGGTGCCGCATATTGGGACATCAAAGGGCAAGACTCAGTCACCGACACACCGGAGCTCATATCACAGAGCGCACGGCGCGTTTAATGGCTTCTCTGGGATGTGTTGATTTTCCGGCTGGGCTGGGCATTATTACAGGGTAGGTTGTGAGGACTTGGTTTGGGGGAGGGATAGGGGGTGTGGTTGGTGGTAGTGGTGGTTGTGCTAGTGGTTGAATAAAGGGCGGGAATTTGATGAGGATTGGTGGCTGAAAAACCTAGGTTCTGCATTAAAAGGTTTTGGTGGGAATCGAGAATAAGGAGGTTAATGCACAGACGCTCGTGGAATTGTATTACATTTTTGTATTAGAAAAGTAACATTTCACAAAGTCGAGCTTTTATGGAAGCTAGTACAATGGGAGCTAAGCACTGCTAGAGCGTTCAACTCAAAAGCAGTAGATTGAATCTGGGCAAGAACACAGGCCTTTAAAAAACCTGTTTACTTACTGCAGCCTGCCAAGAGATCGCCAAGGGGTACACAAGGTAAAGGGATCTCAAATGCAAACGCTTCGAAGCAGGCCAAACGGAAAAATGGCTCGTGGAAAGAGGTGCATATCTGCATATACTTGGACAGCTTGCAATAATCTACAACATACATTGCACATGGGTGTGATAGTATATTATGGATTGTTTGTTATTCAGAACTGATTTTTTGCATCACCTCATCTGCTTTTTATGGACAGGAAGGGACACAAAATGAAAACCAATATCAGCCTCTCATATCTAACATAAATAATCTAAATAATTCTTATGAAAAGGCTGTATACTTCCCACTACGTATACCACAAATATAATAATATAACCGGCCAGCCACCATGACCCTGTACAGTGTAGTTCCTATATGGCAGCATCAAATAACCAGACTCTACTGCTTCCCAACACACCATATGTACATCTGGCCAATGCAATAGGAAAATGTTGGCGTGAATTTAACTGAGATAAATGACTATGACATCTTAAGCGAGTCGGCCAAGTCAAATATGGAGGGCCTCTGCCTCAGAAATGTAAAGTAAGAGTAGAGGGTGGGTGACATACGGCCTATGGTAAAGGGGTCTGCATATAAAGAGTGAGAATAGGCATGGTATTTGAGGGGCAAGGGAATTACAAGGGAATTGAGCTTAGGGGAAAGGGCATGGCTTGTTACTCAGACAGAAAAGGTATATTTGCGTGTGACCGATCAGCAGCGCTGCGGGATGCCTTTCGCAATCCTTTACACATTCGATTCGCACTAAAAGGGCATCTGTGTAGTGTTCAATATGGTATGGATGACCGGTAGTGGGGAGAGTAGAAAGGCAAGTAGACTGACGGGATTCAGAATTTCACACAGAAAAAAAGAGACAGACAGACAGAGACATAGGGACAGAACGAGAGAAAGGCAGACAGATAGACAAAGAAACAAAGGTAAACATTATGAAGAGAGAGGGTGAGACAAAGACACCTAGACACAAACAGCAAGAAAGACGGAAACGGAGAGACAGAGAGATACCTAAGTAGTATAGTATGTATCGGAACTGGACTATAGTTAACTACTGTTTATTACTCAATCGACATGCAGCCAATCAGAGGCCTCCATTTGGTCACGTGACCCCCTCATTTGCATAATTACGTAATAGGCCACGCCCCCTCATTTGCATAATTACGTAATAGGCCACGCCCCCTTGATCACCAACCAATCAGAGGCCACCATTTGGTCACGTGACCCCTCATTTGCATAATAGGCCACGCCCTCTTGATCACGTGACCCTCTCATTTGCATAATAGGTCACGCCCTCTTGATCACCAGCCAATCAGAGGTCGCCATTTGGTCACGTGACCCCCTCATTTGCATAATAGGCCGCGCCCCCTTGATCACGTGACCCCTTCATTGGCATAATAGGCCACAACAACATCACGTGTCTATCTTTGTTTGTAAACAACACCACGTGGCTCTCTTTGTTTGTAAACAACACCACGCGGCTCTCTTGTTTGTAAATAACACCTACTAAGTTTAGTCATAGGTAGCAGTAGTAGCAGCTCTCTTTTGTTTGTAAATAACTCCTACTAAGTTTAGTCATAGGTGTCTAGAGCAGCAGCAGCAGCAGCATCTTCAGCAGCAGCAGCAGCAGCCGCGTCATAGGTGTCTAGAGCAGCAGCCACGTCATAGATGACTAGTGCAGCAGCAGCAGCAGCATCTTCAGCAGCAGCAGCAGCGTCATAGGTGTCTAGAGCAGCAGCCGCAGTAGCAGCAGCGTCATAGGTGTCTAGAGCAGCAGCCGCAGCAGCAGCAGCATCTTCAGCAGCAGCAGCGGCAGCAGCAGTAGCATCTTCAGCAGCAGTAGCAGCAGCAGCAGCAGCATCTTCAGCAAAAGCAGCAGCAGCCGCGTCATAGGTGTCTAGAGCAGCGGCAGCAGCATCTTCAGCAGCAGCAGTAGCAGCAGCAGTAGCAGCAGCGGCAGCAGCATCTTCAGCAGCAGCAGTAGCAGCAGCGTCATAGGTGTCTAGAGCAGCAGCCGCAGTAGCAGCAGCGTCATAGGTGTCTAGAGCAGCAGCCGCAGCAGCAGCAGCATCTTCAGCAGCAGCAGCGGCAGCAGCAGTAGCATCTTCAGCAGCAGTAGCAGCAGCAGCAGCAACATCTTCAGCATCAACAGCATCTTCAGCAAAAGCAACAGCCCGTAACTTAGCATCATGTGCATCAGCCATAGCCGCAACAGCGACATTGCGACTAGCATAAGCGAAACAGGCTATTTCTTTAGCAGCTGTACAAGCATTAATAGCATTAGCCCTAGCAGCAGCCGCAACAGCGGCACCTTTAGCAGACGCTGCAGCATCAGTAGCAGCAGCATCGGTAGCAAGAGCGGTAACAGTAGCAAGAACATTAGCAGCACGAGCAGCAGCGGCGAGAGTAACAGCAGCGTTGTTAGCAGCATTGGCGACTTCGTATGCAGCATGTGTAGCACGAACAGCGATACGAGCTTCACGTCTTGCACGAGCAGCAGCAATAGCTGCAGAAGTAGCCCTCACACTTTCCAGCCACCCGTACGAATCTTGATAAAAACGAACCTCCACGTTGCTACTTGTTAACTCATCAGTAAACATGGACGTCTCCTCGTGTGGTGTTGTCGCGGCTCTGTAGTAGTGTTGGGATTGCTCACATTCGGTAGAACGTAGAGTGATTCCTGATGACGCCATGCTGAAGGTGGTAGAAGAAGTGTGTGGGACCCATGTTTCACTCTCGCTTATGTACTAGGCTCCGAGATAAGCTTCTTAACTCAAGAGAAAAACTCTCACTAGGAAGGCGACCAGCTGTCTACCTGTGTAGGTGCGGGTTTGTTACATCTTTAATCCTGTTCGACTCCCCGAGGAAATAGATGAAAAAACAAAAGACCATCTTTCAAGCACTCGAATCCGCAGTCAGTAGGAAGCTATAAGGAGCTTAACTTGTGTTTGATTTAAGCTGTCTACCACACGCACGCGCTTGTAGTCACAGCTAGAGCGGCAGACTTCCGTCCGCCCGCTGGCGCATGACAATCGACCTTAGACACCCCCTGTAGTTTTTTTTTTTTGCATACACAGTTGACTAGCGTCTTAATCTCTTACCCAGCTATAAGCCCATATACATGTAACGCGCATTACTCCTCTTTATGGCAATTATCAGATTGATTTAAGGGTGGAAAGGGCTTAGGTGATTTAGGTCCCTCTCTAGCTGAAAACAGGCTTAGACCATAACATGTAGGCAGCCGGCCGCGTTAAACACCCCCTGTAGGTTTTTTTTTTGTATACACTCTCGATCCCCTCTCTAGGTGAAAACAAAGCTTAGAAGATGCGGTGATCCGTCCACCGGCTGGCGCGTCACACCTGTCGTTAATCACCCCCTGTAGGCTTTGTATACACTCTCGATCCCCTCTCTAGGTGAAAACAAAAGCTCCGTCCACGGGCTGGCGCGTCACACCTGTCGTTAAAACGCCCCCTGTAGTCTTTGTATACACAGTTGTCCCGCCTTATGTATTCACCAGCTATAAGCCCATATACGTGTACATGTGATTTTTGATACCCTCTCTGGAATAGGGTGGGGCTCAAGGTGAAAACAAGATTAGGCCATTCGCTCTCTCAGCTATATAAAGAGCCTCAATTGTTCTTGCAACAGCACTTCACCACCGGTACACTATCAGTCACGAGGCAGATGTTTGCGGTATGGGTCATACAGGTTACCTACTAAAAGCGGTTTGGGTGAGTAGATCACTTTTTTTTCCTAAAAAAAACAACAAAAACCCCCCACTTATGACTCGGGTATGTATATGTAGCACTGTTAGTGTAAGTACACAGTAGAATCTACTGTACTATAGACTTAACCCTCTGCAGACGGTGGAGCGCGTTAATGCGCAGGTCTGTGTCGGCGTCACTGTTTTTTATTGTTTTTTATTCTAACTAAAAAAGAAAAAAAAGTCAGAAGTCAATCTACGACCTATCAAAGACAAATTTGTGATAAGTTCAAACTAAATAAGAGACAGTTTGAGCGTCTCTTAGTCGCTGTCAAAGATGCGAATAACGAACGCGCTAGTATAGTTCCCCGCTCTTTCGTCAGATGGCGCCACAATAGGGGTTTTGTACATTCCTACGATGCTCGCGAACATTTCAACGCATAATGAGCTATATAGGCAACAAAGTGCGCTTCTAATATATTAAAATATAAAAAACAATTCAATATTGTGTATTTCTGATAGAAATGAGGCAGTTTCTTTAAATACCAACTAAACTATAGCGAGATGAAAAATACCACACCATATCTAAGGCTTTATAAAAGATAGACATAGTCAGAAACTCTCGCCGAGTCGGTAATCTGAAAAACGGATCAACTCGTTTTGACTCGTTGTGCCACAAGGGCCCCCATCCAACGGGGGCCCTTTGAGGTCAGTCTGTCAAACCACAGTGATCCATGCTGCTTAACACCAGGCGTAATTAATTACGCCCATGTTGCGCAGCATATAACCAACTGACAGCGTCAGTTGGTTGGCCCCTCTTTAGGGGCCACACAATAAATAAAGAATAGAGGCCTAAGGGAACGTTCACAAGCGTCTCCCCTTCCTACGGGGTGGGTGGGTCTTTGGGTTTAGTGACAAAACAGCGACATGTGAGTAGGAGGGGGGGGGGAGTCGGAGTTTGCGTGTCAGCTCTCTTTTTTTTTTCTTTTTTTTTTTTTTCCAAGTCTACATATTATTTATGATTAAAAATTTAAAAAAACACACGATAATATAGTGCGCTGATCAAAAACTGAATAGAAAAATAACCAAAATAGGTTGGGGAAATCTCTGCTATCTAGCTGATCGGTCGTTGTCACACGGTGCAGAAAATTTACTTTTTAGAAAATCTATATTAGGACCACAGACGGGGCACATGTGTCACTTGTCGAATATAAGAGATGCCAATGGTCCTTGTCGAATTTAAGAACTAGGTCTTGTCCATTGTCATTGTCTATTTTGAGAAGTAGTCTTGCCCGTCTTGCCCCTTGTCGCCAACTCCCAGCACCCCCGTGTCTCTTTGTCCATATTGGCTAAAAACAGGACATTGTTGACTTGGCTATTTTACCCCCCGTCTGGGGATCTTATTACTTAATCACCTCGTCTTGACCCTGTGGGGCAGTGGGTATATGGAATAACCGTGTCCAGGTGTAGGCCTACTCTATCTGACACATAACCGAAGGTTACTGAGTTATGTAATAATAACTGACCTATGAGGCCACCAGTCAGTTTGCCGTGATTATTTTGACACACTCTCAGTTACTCGTAGGGAATCTAATACATAATTAGACTCAGCATCATATAAGACAGTCTCGGCCACGCCGGCTGCATATCGGACCAGCGGGATAGTCTGGCAGCGACCCGCCATCCCGTCCACAAGCTGTGTACAGCACCCCGTGTCTCTTTGTCCATATTGGCTAAAAACAGGTCATTGTTGACTTGGCTATTTTACCCGTCTGGGTCTTATTATTTAATCACCTCGTCTTGACCCTGTGGGGCAGTGGGTATATGGAATAACCGTGTCCAAGTGTACTCTATCTAACACATAACCGAAGGTTACTGAGTTATGTAATAATAACTGCCCTATGGTCCTATGAAGTCGCCAGTCAGTTTGCCGTGATTATTTTGACATACTCTCAGTTGCTCGTAGGGTATCTAATACATAATTAGACTCAGCATCATATAAGACAGTCTCGGCCGCGCCAGCTGCATATCGTACCAGGGGGATAGTCTGGCAGCAACCCGCCATCCCGTCCACAATCTGTGTACAGCAGTCTGGACCAGACCACCAACTCTGGGTATAGCATTCGGGATGACTGGAGCAAGACTGGATCTAACCCTTTAATAGTCGCATAGCGCTTTAATGTGCAGTGCCCGTTGTCGTCATAAGCCATGAATGCAGCACTCAGAGTTCCTCACCAGGGCTGCATGCATGCATACACTGTCATATCGACAAAGGGCGTAGCGCATTAAAGCACTATGCTACCTTTAGCATTAAAGCGCTGAGTGGTTATTTTTTGATAGTGTAGAACCAATATCTGTCTAATTAAAAACCCTTATCAGTGCTGTTTTTTATATACAAAAGAATTAAGTAATGGCACTCCGCCATGTATTGGATAACCACTGCAGCACTACTCTGAAAAGCGGTGGCGGTGAATTTCCATTAGATCCTGAAAAGGGGGGCGGTCAGATGTCGTCAAGGCCCTGATAAGTAGGGCGGTTAAAATCATATGATTACATTGAGCTAATTTTCTTGCTGAAAGGAATGAATAATTGTATTTGTATAAAATTCACACACACACACACACACACACACACACACAGACAGACACAGACAGACACAGACAGACACAGACAGACAGACAGACAGGCAGACAGCACACAGGACACCTGATGACCTCCACACGATGACCTGATTGCCCTTCCTAAAAAAAAACAACCCAACCCGATCTACCTACTCAACAGGGTTTCAGTGTAGAGCCTATTAGGGGTTTTTCTGATGCGTATATTATATTGAGATTGATTTTCAACTTTTGTGATCAGTGGTTGGTCCTTAAAAGGACCGTTTAGTAGAGAGGGTCGCAGGGACCTTGCTGCTGAAGCGGAGGGCGTGGTCATAACGCGTGGTAGTCCTTCAGCAGCTCCTCCAGCACGGCGGGCGGTAGACCTTCCTCCATGCAGACTTGCTGCTTGACTTGTTCCACGCACTGTCGGATGAGTTGATCAGTGACCTTTGTGATCAGCTCAGCGGCCACACCCTCTGCTTCAGCAGCAGTCCGCTGTCTCTCCGTCTCCTCTCTCTGTAGCGCGGCTACGAATTCCTTCTCCACGGCCGCATCGATCATAGATCGAGAAACGGCCACGAAGTTCTGTCTCTCCGCCTCCTCTCTCTGTAGCGCGGCTACGAATTCCTTCTCCACGGCCGCATCGATCATAGATCGAGAAACGGCCACGAAGTTAACTCGGTGAGCCATTTTGTCAAACTGACTTCCTAGCTCCCTGAGAGATGCTGACGTCACACTATTTTCGACGACGCTATGACGCGCACGAGGTAGACAGGCGACGTCGTTTCACTTCCTTATTTGGAGTTTGGGACCTTGTGACACCGAAGTCATACCGTACGGTCGCGATAAAGCAACTAGTGTTGAAAGCGCGCCGGTCTTGTATAAGCGCCGGAGTATAAGAGCCTCCAAATGTTTTTTCTTAAGCACTAAAATCGCGACTTTGAATAAGCACCAGCGCCTGGCTTGTATATAGCTCCTGAGTAAGAACTTCACCGAATTGAAAAGCACTCCCTCAGAGCCCTTAATCGCGACAGTACGGTACAAATCTGATGTCAACCCGCGCCAAAACCAAAAAGGGTGTTCCGGTCACACGTACCTACGACGAGTGACCTTCAGCTATCACCACGTGAAGAGTGGGAAATAAATTTTGTACGGCAAGAAAACTGAAAACTGATAGCGATTCCATTAGATAAGTATTTGGTTCCAATCTATGGCGAGATATTTCCGACACTTGTCTCCACCAGAGCGATTGATTTATATGTCTGTAAGGTTCAGCTCTCCAACACTCTCCAATATCCGCCGGTGCACGATGGTCGCCGCCCATAATTAGTGACAACTAAACTTCTGCTGGAGAGTGAAAGCTACGTTGAGTCTTGAGGTGCGCAGAGATACTATCTGCCGCAGCCTGATTTTAGTTCCACGCTATTTAGATAACCGCCGCATTTAAAATCTCTCTCTCGATCCTAGAAAAGAAAAAAAAAGGCTAGAGTTTATCATGGACGCGTCTCAGTTTTAGTCAAGCCGTAAAGTGAAGAACCTGAGCTTGTACATATACCCACGTGAGGGGTGACCTCGGGGGGCGTTCAGTTAGTACTGAGTCTATAGTCAAGGTCAAGTTCCACTCTCTAAACAGAGCTTTAGCGACTCCGTCATCTAGACCGCGCGCGTGCGATTTTTTTTTGCTGAAGCAGCTAATCGATGGAAAAGTAGAGAAGACGTACTCGATCAAAAACTGCTTCAGAGGCTTGTTATCAGGTATTATCAGTTAAATCAAAATATTTCAAAACATCCAGAAAAGCAGAATGACATGTCCTACGGGCTACAGCCGGGCACTGACGAGCAGACGCCGCTGACGTCATTTCAATCAGGTCACAGCGCTTTTTAGACACCTTTTCTGTGAGACCTGTCTCATACCTTAGTATATAATACCGTAAACGCCGGGTGATTAGTATATGATCACATTGGCAGTCGCGGATCCACGAAGAGGCTGGATAAGCCACGAGCGGACCCGCGACTACAATGTGACATAATCTTACCATGCGCTTTGTTTTGTTTTTGTTTCTATTTACAACAGCAAACATTTCAACAGCCTATTGTTTTTTTAAAATGATGAAAAATCGGCCCAAAAAAAAGTAAACATTTTAGAGCTAAATTTGTGGAGGATAGCCTGACATGCTGATGTCACTAGACCCCTAAATTCGATATGGTGACATGGTCATTTTCTTAAAATTCGATACGACGACACGGGCACGGACATCTAAGTGACATGGGACATGTGGCATTTCTTGAGTCCGACATGTGACATGGACCATAGTGACATGAGGAAAAAAAAATGTTCGAAGAGTGCATCAGAAAAGTACCATTTCAAGCCTAAACATTTCGCCAAAATTTTTTTTTTTTTTCTTGGATGGTACCCGGCTTTGCAGTGTCTGGGTCCTTAAAAATGTACCAGAATGCTCAAATTCGGGTTCTAAATATTTTCAAAAAACGTTTTCTCCCTTAGTGACGTGTGACATGGGCATTTCTTAAATTCGACATACGGCTGCATGGGGAGGACCCACCCGTCAATGGCCCCATGATGACTCATACCCGCCGCGTTCAAACTAGCGTGGTGGTTATAGGTAGACCTTCTTTCAGTATCCACGTGACCAGATCCATCGCCGTCTCTTGAGCGACCGCAACGTAACCTGCTCCGGTCATTTTGACAAAAAAAAACTGTCTGGCTAGCCGACCGCTGACGTCAGCTTAATTTTGACGACGTTGCTCATTACGCGTCATCAACAGTAACCGAGGTAACTAGGGTTATTGTTATCCGGTCCGTAAGACGACAGTCTAAGACGGCGTGTAGTCGCGTTTTGCTCTCCCTAATACTCTAATTCAAGGCGAGTTACCGCTAACCCCTACAAAAAGAGGGTAGTCACATTTGTGTAATTCAAAAGTCGTTCCTTTGTTAGCAATAAGGGGGTCGTTCTATTCATTGATTTTTTTTTTTTGTTTACAACAACAAGTCAAAGTACAGTCAATCAACCGAGATCCTTTCTACTCCGTGGGGGTGTAGAAGGATCTCCCCCCTGAGGTTACAAAGTCACCTCTTTATTTAAGGGGCTACGGGTCGCAAAGTCGCTTTCGCTTTCGCTTACAAGTCGCAAAGTCGCAAGAAATATTCAAGTCAAAAAGTCAAATTTATCAACTATCAGTACGGTCGTTTGAAAGTCATCAAGTCACCGAAAAACTCCTCTACAGTCACCTCCGACTCCCTAGAGATCAGATAAAAAAATTTTTTTTCTCCCCAGCAGACCCCAAAAGCTCTTCCCCCCCCAAGTGCCCGCCCACCCCATAAATAGTGCCCCCCTCCCCCCCTCCCCTCCCCATGCATCTTAAAGTGCCCCCCTCCCCCCCCCCTCCCCCCCCTCCCCTCCCCCCTTATAGAAGCCTCCCATTGGCTAGTCCAAGTCATGTGACCAAAAGGGGGGCATGGTCTGTCTATTATCTATATTATGCAAATGAGGGAGGGGTTCAGGTCACGTGACCAAGGGGATGTGGTCTATTTTCCAAATAAAGAGCGCTTCCGGTCACGTGACCAAGGGGGTGTGGTCCTATTATGCAAATGAGGGGGTCATGTGATCCATTATTATGCAAATGAGGGAGTCACGTGACCAAATGGAAGCCTCTGATTGGCTGGTGATCAAAGGGGCGTAGTCTACTATGCAAATGAGGGGGTCACGTGATCAAGGGGGTGTGGCCTATTATGCAGATGAGGGGGTCACGTGACCAAATGGTGGCCTCTGATTGGCTGGTGATCAAGGGGGCGTGGCCTATTACGTAATTATGCAAATGAGGGGGCGTGGCCTATTACGTAATTATGCAAATGAGGGGGTCACGTGACCAAATGGAGGCCTCTGATTGGCTGCAGGTCGATTGAGTAATAAACAGTAGTTAACTATAGTCCCGTTCCGATACATACTATACTACTTACCTAGATAAGACAGCCAGACAGAGGTTGAGATGGGTAGCGCCACAGAAGGAGAGACAAATAGAGCTTTATTTAAAGGCGAAACGCTTGCTGCCCCTCCCGTAAGAGTCGGAGCTAAGTGAGGAACCTTTCAGAAGGGTGGGGCTTTAAGTCGATGTCATATAAAAACACCCCATTGTCAACCAGCAACGATGCTAGTCTTATAAATAGATATACGCCATTCATTATAAGTTAACAACTATAAACGATATTTGGTGAGATTTATCTGATTCTAAATGGTCGTTAAATAGATAGTTTCGATCCCTTCAAACATGAAATAATAGAAACTGACCATTTAAGGGTCTTCTGGGAGCGTGGAGGGTGTGTGAGTGTGTTTGAGTGTGTTTGAGAGTTGTTCAAAGTGTCCAGACGGCCTGAGACATGTTAAGGGTCCCTCTGTGGTTACCCTGGAGGTGGCATCACGGCTCGTGCCCCTCATAACCACGCCCACAAGTGATTGTCCACTCTCCCGTGGTCTCCCTCCACGCCCCCATGCAGCCATCCATACCCGGCCACCCCGCCCCCACAGGCCGACCACAGGGGGTCACTGCAGGATGACCCCAATAAGAACAACTCATTGTTGGGATTAAAACAAGGTGATCCAAGCACACAAATACTCACTGCCATTTTTTGCTGGCTGGCTTCCCTTTTGTCAACAGTTTGAAAGCCCATTGACAGCAACAGTTGCATTTTCTTTCGAGCATTCGAGTTCTTGCAGATAACAGTGTACTAGTGTAGTTAATACAACTGGCGACAATATATTATGGATAGGTTCATCCTATATGTAAGCATAAACGGCCATCTTTAATCGCTATGTTGAGAGGGTTTTACTTCTGTCCTCTGTTCGTGAGAGCATTTCAATTTTCCAATTCCCTTCTTCCTCTGATTTAAAAGTATTCTAACACTTAGGTAAAGGTGTAGCCTGCACAATACGTCTAGAATGAAAACGCCCATTACCAGATTACGTTTGATATTAAACAGCGTACATATTCCTACTACAGGGAATGATGGACCGTTTCTGTAGTAACATTATGTGCTTCATGCATTAACCCATTGACCACACACATCGTTGTTAATGGTCGCCCTTAAAGAGCTGAGGCGGGGCCAGCTTGTTATAACCAACATACCAACTGTACAGGACAATGCTCTACTAGCAACCAACAAGACACAGACTCACAAAGGAGGACGCCTCAAACCCCCTCATCTATAGGGTTGTAACCTTCTTCTTCAGGGCAGGGTGGAAGTAGCAGTGCAGGAAAGGGAGTCTAAAATCATGCACATCGTGATATGATTATCTGACCATACAAAACCAAAACAATTAATTGTTCTCTATTGGCATGTTGTTCCTAAAACTGAACTCAGTTGGCATAACGCTCAGGTTTAATTTGAGCTACGTATAAGTTATATCATTAGTTGAATAATGATAACACTCACAGTGGTACCCACTTGGGGGACAAGCCTACATGGGGTGACCAGATACAGTGCTATTTGTTGCAGCCTCATCAGTCTGAGTGTACTCAGGGGCAGGGGTGAGGGGTGAGGTGGGATGGTCCACCTTCTATCCCTCCCCCGCCCCTCCTACAGCCGAGTGCATCCATGTTGATCAGGTAGAACCACCAGTATATACTTGCCCTTTAAGGGCCGCAAGTGGCTTTAATGCGTTATGCCTTGGTCGGCATGATTTATGCATTCAGCCCTGGTAAAGAACTCGCCACGGCTCCATCATACCGACCCTTCTCGAATGTATCAACCCTGTACTGGTTGTTCAAAGTGTCCATGAATGCAGCACAGGTTAGTTGCAAGTGCTGGATAAATGCATTATGATGACAAAGGACATACTGCTTTAAAGCACTTTGCCCCCCTGGAAGGGCTAGGAGGAGGAGGGGGGCTTTGATGTAGAGTTAACAATAGACTGTGGGTACACGCTTCACCGTGCTGGTCACTTGCAAAGCAAACCAATCCATTACCGTGTGATGAAGTATGAGGTATATTGTATGAAGATAATGCACTCAGTCTTGATAGATCCACATCATCCGTATACTAAATATGATTATGACCTTGCATAAGTAATAATGGGCAAAGCACAATAGCATGCAGCTTATTTATTATTCAGCGCAGATTTCCTATTACCCAGCTTGAGAATGACGATTATTACATTTTGTAAAAAGTAGAGATTTGCCGTTACATGACCTAGAATTACCAAACGGTTACTAAAAGAAATGGAAAGATTAAGTTCGGGATGCTTTATGATGATGAACAGCACCAATTTGGTGGAAATCAAGAGGAGGTTGATGTATCTTCTTTTTTTAGGGTGGGGTGGGGTGTCACCACTCTTCATCTTAAAATCCTGCACTACAGATGAAAAGGTTGGCGATCCTCTATACAGCGCTGTGTAACAACGGATCCCTAATGGTGGGTTGGGAATTAGTTGTGCAGAAGAAAAAGGGCACACGGTATACTCACAAAACACTGATGCTCTAGCAAAGTCATATTGGATATATATGTATCCTCAAAGGCACACGTATAACGTGATGCACATTAAGTGGAGTTAGATGATACCTGGGGGGACCTAATGTAAATGTATGGATGTCTTACATCTGTCCCTGTGTGGAGTCCACATGGTGTTTTATTAATAACCTCCCCTATAGCACCTACTCTGATCTCTGCTGTCTCTGCTGCATGGTACATTTATTTCTTAGATTACCTCCATTTCCCCCGTCTACTTAGGCTGCTATATGTTCTGGAATTATCGCCGAGTTGTGCTCCTTCATCGAGGGAGTACGAGGGTGATGTATGTTGGGAGGGGAGCAGGTGATGAAGGCAATGGGGAGAGACAATTAAGTGAGCGACGTATGCAATCGTAAGAGCAAGAAGGACTTACAGAGACAGACAGAGACAGACAGACAGAGAGACCGACCGGCAGACCGACCGACCGACCGACCGACCGACCGACCGACCGACCGACCGACCGACCGACCGACCGACCGACCGACCGACCGACAGACAAACAGAGCCAGACAGAGAGAGAGAGAGAGAGAGAGAGAGAGAGAGAGGGGGGGGGGGGCAGACAGACAGACAGACAGACAGACAGAGACAGAGAGGCAGGGACAGAGAGACAGAGACAGAGAGTGCAGGGGCGAGATAAGTGGAGGTGGTCAGATAGAGGTGGTGAGTCAATGAGTGTAATTGTGAATGGGTGGGTGCCAAGATAAATGAATTTAATAACATCTTCAGTTTAATGAAATACAACAAGCGCGGATAGTACATTTGTCCTCAAACAAAACCATGCTCAAAATAGGGTGTGAACTACATGTATCAGAGATATCGTGTTTTGTAAACGATGAACGACGCTTTCCAAGTACGAATAAATACACTGTCTTTTATTCAGTTTAAATAACAATCTTCCGGGACGTGTCTCCTGGATGGCTTCTGCTACCATTGTCCCTAAAGTAGGACGTAGACAGTAAGGCATCGGTCGGCCCGGGCAGCACTGACTGGTGAGTTTCGAAACTAAATACCTTATAGCGCCACGTGTGACACGGAACTAAGTAGAAGGTAGCCCCATGACCAGGGTCCCACATGACCAGAGTCCCATGACTAGGCTCCATGACCAGGGTCCCACATGACCAGGGTCCCATGACCAGGGTCCATGACCATGGGTCCCATGACCAGGGTCCCATGGACCTGCATTTCCGTACATATGTAATATCGTACCTTTACTGGGCCCTGATTCATAGTTTGAGGATAATAAGGGTTGATATGGGGATTCTAGAGAAGTAAAATGACATTGTCTCCTCTGAGGGGAGTGTTTACTAAAGACAGTTATGTAGGGTTGATGACACCAAGTGGGCCAAAGGTGCATCAATGATTACTCCCCATACATTTTGTTTACATCGATACTTCTAATAGAATAATCTTAAAACATTGGGAAACACAACAGGAAATCAGAAAGGAGAATAATTGAGGACCATGTTATGGGTTGCACCTTTCAGCCTCTCTTGTTTGTGTGAATAACAATTCTCAATAAGAATCATAGAGTTGTTTGATGTCGTTGCATAGGTGACCCTAGAATTAACTCATTTAACAGCCAAGACTGAGAAAAGGAATTTGAGGCCCCTAATTCGCAAATTCATGTGTGGTCTCGTAGAACCATTCTCCACATGGGGTCCATCTGGGGTTCCTAAAGCGCAAACACTTTTGTGATCTCCCCTTATTGCAATGTTGCAAGATAGTCAATCCAGACCAACAATGGTTTAGGTCATAGCTATTGCAATGATTGTAACCATTACCCTATCCTGTCCATATCATCATTGCCAATCAAAAAATAATTATTTTTTGAGTATGGGATGGCAAAAGACAATACCAATCCCGTTTATTCTATACTGGTACATAAAAAAGAGCTTGTTCAGCTCGGTGAGAATTCCCTGACCAGTGTTATAGAGCTAAGTAATGTGTCATAGGACTATATGAATAAAACAGAGAAAAATATAAAACGTTCACATGTTTTTTTATATGCAAGTACTAGTAATGAATAATTATGATATAATCTTACACACGCAAATAGTTTCCATGTTATTCAATGTATTCGTGTTTGTTTAAAAAACTGATATCTAAACACAATACACTGACGTGATCTTGATTTAGTTATGTTTCCCATTCTTGTCGTTTGACCCCAAACAAAACTACAACATGTTATTCTTGTGCTAATTAAAAAAAGGAAACTAGTGGTAGGTCTTTTTGGTTTTTATATATTATGTTATATTTTCCTAAGCATTTGACTCTGCTGAAAAAGTCATCACGACCCTTTTATTTTAATGTGTGAAGTGTCAACGTCCTCTCTTTGACGGCAGCTGTAAGTCAGGATTAAAAGGCCACAGTATAATTTCAACACCCAGGAGGATTCACCCAGGCCTAATCCTCATACATAACATGCAATAAGTAAGGGTAGGTGTCCTACAGATGGATCAGATTACTTAGCTTTCTAATACACAGTCCCACCCAGGGATTTCGAGACGAAGGTAACATGGTTCACCAAAGGAAACTGTGTATACTGACTGAAGCGCCATGGTGAACGCAGATATTGCAGAAAAGTCATACTGATTATTTTCTGCTGACTTAACCACATTCTAGCGATAAGGTATCATGTCTATACGACAGTATTCAAAATAAGTTTCAAAATAAGTGTCTTTAAAATAATAGCGAATAGGTGTACACAATAGCCAATTGCAATTAGCCCCACAAGAATCGTTTTTCTCATTACCATGATATTATTACACCTGTAAAGCAGACAGTGGTAGGACTAGAATACCGGCCAGCTGATTATGATATATTACCTGTGTTTACCTAAACAGTTGTTAGATTATAAGTATTACCTATTTATCCCCCGACATCATTCTTATTGTCTCTACATTATTTCTGTTTGAACCTGTGACAGATGGCGACAGATATGCTAATATTAGTAAGGTACATCTACACAGGCAGATAAGGTTAGCCCGTTTTCAGAAAAATGATGAAGAGCCCCTAGCATAACATTTACTACAAATCTAAGTATTCAAGTCAAATATGTGTGAATAGGAAAAGTCAAATGCAATAGGAAATTAGGGTGTCTTGGAAATAATGGTTATCGTCTCAACTCCATAATGGAACTTATCAGATAGAAGCTTGAAACAGCATTTGAACATTAAATAGAGCTGTGCCTTCACCCTCAACCCATTAGTAATGCCCTACGCCAATTAAGTAACTGTTATAATTCCCAGACAACGACTACATTTACCTGCCTTAATTCGAATGATAACTTGTCTTTTTCTTTTCTTATAAACACATCAGTAATATCAGATATTCTGCATCCACACACACACATAATGCAGGTGTCGGTGCTAGCTGGGATGGAGCTGGGAGGAGGACATTACTGAATATGCAGGCGTCCTGATGTCAGGGTAAGGCTTCCCACCCATCTCCATTAGCCCTCATTACCTAAGGCTTCCCAACCCATCTACGCCCTTACCTCATTAGCACATCTTAAGCCCAAAATCCAATTTTTATATTTGCAATTAGATAAAACAAGTAAACGAGTTAAATCGCTATGAATATGATTTTGAGGAGAACACAACCAGCACAAACAACCCTTCTTAAGTTGTCTCAATTACTAATAATAATCATTATGTTGTTATATAATACAGTTATCATAGCATTGATAACACCTGGTGATTAGAGATCTTTGAATATCTATGGTTTACCAGTAGCAGTGGCCAGGCAACGTAAGCCAACGACTCATGAATATCAGAATAAAGGGATTCTACAGACCCGAGGCATATATGTTTTATATGGATGATTTATAGTGGAATTTGGGAACATGACAGCTGGCTCTATTTTAGAATTCTCAGCAGCCACGAGGACTTTCAAGTCAACATTTGTGACGTCACCTCTTTTCTGAGGGCACACTTAGTATACATAGGGAAGGATAATTATAAGAACTCATAGATATCCCTTTTCCTGAAGCCATTTACACTGTTCTACAGGCAATGAGTGCCGTCTAGTGCCTACATGTGAGTACAGCAAGTTGGCTCTGGGTCTACCTATCTGCTTCGATGTAGGAGTGCATTTAATGATAGTGTGAGAAGACGTACATCTTGTGGAATTGATCCTTTAGTTGTGACTCAGAAACACATTCAAAACAACCTGACACACCAGCATAATAGCCGCCATCACCTCCCGAACTGCCATTGACGCTCCATGGCCCGTTACCCCTTAAGCACAGTGGGACATTAACCCTCCTCAACCCATATCTCACCCACCTTGACCCCCCCCCCCCTTCTACACCCCACCCACTCAGCCGCATCCTACTGTGACCATTAAATACCCAGGGACACTCACAAAGCCTGACAAACACGCCTAATTCATCGGCAGCCAGCTACCTGGGACTCATGCCACACAGCAGGACAACACTTTCCTTTATTCCACTTGACCAGGCACCAAACTGTCAGCATCTGTCTCCCTGGTAATGACTACTCGGGGAGTAGAGGTCAGAGTGGATGTCCTATTGCACTATCTTGTGTGCATTACTTTGTTACATGCAATAGTAAAATTACTTTCATCATACGCAAATTGTACATGCCACCTTTTTGGCTCTCTATTTAGGTAATTAACAGGGTATCAGCCCCCTCCTAGCAGTTAGGTTATCTTAACCTTTGTATGTGGTCGGGATGTGGTGCAGATGGTGTGTCCATCAACTGCTCAAATAGGTTAAGATGAGCTACCCTATGACCATATATACTACAACTGCGAATATCCATTGAAGGTGCGTGAGTATTAGACACTAACTGCAGATATTTTCTATGCTTTTGATCTTTAATGATAGAAGTCAGTCTAGCTGCGTTGACGAAACTTTAAATCTAGACCATTTCCTTCTTGAAGAACTTCGAAATCTTCATCTGAACAAAAGTAATAATTCGCCAGGAAATGTCAGAAGTTCAATATTTTAATATCACCTTGCCATTTCCTGATTACTAGGAGAAGATAACACGGATCGTTTTATCAGAGGAGATCTGAATTGTCTCTGATAACATTTGACGTGAGTCGATCTATTTAATGAGATTAGAGATAATACCATTAGAGTAACATTCATTAGCAGGCAACACAAAAGTACATCACCGTGTATCCCAGTGGGACATCTACATGCAGCCCCAAGGTCAACATGCACTAGGATACATCTCTGAGCTGTTGCAGAGACTGACAAATACGATAATGATTATCTTAGATGCAAATTCATCTCCATCGATTAATAACCCCCGTTACCCGCTATATGAGACCAATACTCATCGTGTGTTATTGTCGTTTATTCACTTGTCTGTTCTACACATTGTAACGATGGAGAATACAAATTATGATAGTTAGGCAAAGGTGATCCCCGATCTCCCATCTGACATCAATGTCTCAGTGGGGCGGGCTTGCCAATACCTCGGAGACGAATTTTGGTGTGGCCTACTGCAAACCCAGATAGCCTCCTTTTAACTTTTGGCACCATTTCATCTATTATTCAGTGGGTAACATTAACAAACCCTTAAACTATATATTCGCTGCGTGCACACTTTAGTTCTTCCCCATTGGGCTCTCAATAAAAGCTCCAAATTAACATAGATTTCGGCTTGGTATTCTGCCCCGGCTCCTCTGCATTAATGGACATGTTTGAAATTCGGGTGACGACTCGCTGGGGACTAGACTCATGGGGTTTGTCGCATTAGATGGGATTCCCTCTTTCTCTTCATCCCAATTTGGCACCGCGTCTGCT
Source organism: Harmothoe impar (assembly GCA_947462335.1). Lineage (NCBI taxonomy): Eukaryota > Metazoa > Annelida > Polychaeta > Phyllodocida > Polynoidae > Harmothoe > Harmothoe impar. Next base: position 48,476,908 of record OX381710.1, read on the forward strand.
TTCAATTTGCGTGAATGCTGATCCTTTCCGCTCCTTCTACTATTTCCTGAAAGGGTATTCATCAGCATCTCCATCTAATCTATATTCAAAGGACTAGACTAGACTAAGCACTATTGCTTCTCCCCCCCCCCTGTATTTCAGCTATGGTCTCCCCATATATAGCTTGATGACTACAGGTAGTAAGTTTACATTTTCCTGCTGTTTATAATCTATTTGATTTTCATAGTTTCCCGTCTAGTATCCTTGCCTTGCCCTAATTCTTATGTTCGACTATATCGGTTCTCAGGAGCACGTTTCTATTGGTTCATCTTAGCACATGTTTTACTTGCAAGCGCCCCCTTTACACTTGATACTTCACTGTCACCCTAGTCTTCGTCTTCTTCATATGCTTACTGTCATGAACCGTTACATGCAGTCAAGTGGTCTTAAGACCAGTGCTTCAGCAGTATCTAAAACCATATTATGACACTTTTTATGGCTCGTCCATCACGGGCCTCCCGCATACCACATTTATGGCATACTCAAGTGGACATCCTAATGTGGTAATTTAGGTTAGCAAGCTGATAATTGCCTCCGTTTTTCCGACCATTTTTCTCTCAGTTCCTGATACCTGCACGCGTTGTAAGGGGATGAAAAAGGGGTATGAGGCCTTAGATGAATATGATGCTGCTGTGCTGTGCCGCCATGTCTCCCTACATGCAATAAATCCCCTCCCCATCCTCCCTCCCACTGCCTATAGTGCATCTCCCTGCATATTTCAAACCATATTTGATAATCATGCCAGGGGCTACAAAGCTAATTTTGTAGCCACATCATTAGCAGAAAATGAACATAATCAGGCTGTTCGTCATTAAAGCATGAGCAAATCAGCGACCACCTTGTCTCACCAATGAGCCCATCAATATTGAAGGCTGGTTAAAATGCAATATATATGTGCTTCTTATTTTCATTGTGTTTTGACCCGCCATACCCTACGTCTTGCACACTCCCACTGCCCACTTAAGGCTGTGTCAAAAAAACACGACCTTGAGCCAATGTTTTTGTCTCTGACTGGGTGCCGTCTCTGACCAGGTGCCGTCTCTGACCAGGTGCCGTCTCTGACCTGGTGTCAGAAAAACGTGTTTTTAAATGTTAACCTATACTCATATATATAAGGATATGTAAAAACGTTATGGCAGCTCTCATGTAATTACTATTGGCCTCCTGCTGTTGGTAGAACATAACTAAACTCCCAAAGTGACATCCGGTCAGAGACGGCACCCGGTCAGAGACGGCACCTGGTCAGAGACGGCACCTGGTCAGAGACGTCACCCGGTCAGGGACAAAAACATTGGCTCAAGGTTGTGAGACACAGCCTTAAAGTAATTCATAGTGTGAACACTTTGTATGATGCCACGATATACAAACACCATAGCGCAACTTAATGTCTGTATTTAGGGGCACAAGCCTCAGCTCGTTCCTGTGCTTTTTACTGTACTCTGCTCCCAACAACTGCAAAGGAAAAATGGTTAAAGGGATCGGATGTTTGAAAGAGGTGGATATCTGTACGAATATTTGAAATAAGAATAATACTTGATATCAGATATGCACTGCAAGAATATGATAGCATTGAGAACGAGGTATCCCTCGCTGAAAACAGGGTATCACATACCGACGGAAATATAACCCCTGGCCACTGGATATGCACATAATCCAGCAATATCTTTTTGTTAGGGCATTAATATTTGTTTAAATCAACAAAAGTGGGCTTGAATTACTCTCAGCCTGGACAACAAAACGGGCCCACTAAAGCACTAGGTGGTTAAAGGCCGAATTCTTACTGTCCCTCCACCATGGCCTTATATAGGTTTGAGGGGGTTTAAGAGAAACTTTATAGCTTCTATGCTTCTCTGCTGACAAATTGCCCAGAGATACCCCATAACCATGCCTCATCTCACCCGGCCCCTCATCACACACCCACACACCACCAGAGACCCCAGCAGGCCTCCATGGCGTCGCATCTCAATCAAAAGGCGGCCTGACAGCAGGATGATCCCCAGTGCACAAAAAGAATTAGCCAAATTAGCCATGAACACCGGGCCCTCCACCACCAGCACTGCACGCATACACAGCAGGCCGAGCAGCTGTGACCGGTGTTTAAGAGGGGGTTTGGAACCCTTATTTAGTAAAAGCATCTCCAAGCCAGTGTTTTACTTTAAGAAAGGACAGCATTGCCGTCAAAGCCTTTGTTATAAAGTATACAGAATTTCTGACATGGGTATGGTTTGCGTGTTATGTATTGGGGAATTATACGTAATGAATATAGATTTACATGAGCTAGGTGCATATACCATTCGTTCATTAAAGTGCTGTACAGAAAACTTCTAGATATCTCAATAGAGGACTGGTACTCTTCGCCTGCCGTCACTCACCTGCAACTGTGTACCATTTGTATATACTACTACGCGCTGGTGCTTGAGCATGCGTCCTACTATCATCTAAAAATAATGAAATACTCGTATTGCGTTATTTTAATTTTCCCTTTTCCCTTTTCTACAACCAACACTATAGAAGCTGATCAAGTATGATTTGTCTGCTCTGTAAAATATGTTCATGTAATACAGAACAGCTAACAGATAGCTGGATAAGATAAGGAATCATTCTTTACCTAGATCGCCAATCCTGCCCTTACCACAATGGCTTGAATAGTTTATCTGCACCACTGTAAATTGGCAGCGTAAGTGGTATGAAGCCATCGGCCGTTGTTCTTATCTATACCCTGTATCCGAGTTGTTGGTAAGCACTCATGTAGTCATCCTCAGTATAACCGTGACTGACTCTTTAAGTAAGGCTAACGAAATATAAGCTTAAAGACCTTGATTTCCCAACCAGCACCCCTATCTATGCATAAATTAATTATGTGAAAATCATATCCGACAAGTACAGCAATGAGTTAACATCTTCCTTAATGGTAATAGGGATGATGCCACGGCATATGTAAGCCCATGAAGTGATATACACTCCATTTATTCTATTTTTTATAAAGATAACAATATTGGAAAGTTTGGACTGGCGTTTACTCAACTCTTGAAGACTATTCCCTGTGAAATAGCAATTGGTCCTCATGATTGGCAAGGTGTACAGAAAATATCAAAGTATACTAAATTAAAAAGAATGATTAGCTTTCTTGGTGTGACAGCACGCGTTATGTTACATCAGTGAAGATGATAGAAGAGAGCTGCTGCCATAGGCTTTATTCTGACGTCCGCCTTACATGGCGTGGTGCTATTCTTCCTAGATGTTTTCCTATAATAAAACATCGATTTAACAATTACTGGTAATTACTGTGATAGCCTAGCAATACGCACAGATACATGGTATACTACCCCAAGTACCGCCCACACTGCCTGTCACCATTACCGTCCCAGCTAGGATGGGGCTTATTCTGTACCACTCAGAGCAGCTCTGGAGCACCTCTTCTTATTTAATGGGATTCATATCCCAGCCCTTATGTCTTAATAAGCATTCAGTCTAGCAGAATGTAGCCCGTAGCTGAGTGTCCTACAGCAATTGGCAGCGAATTACATTGACTTTCTTGCAGCACGGTTTGCATGATTCAAAAGAGAGTGTTTTACAAGCGGCATGAAATCGGAGGAGAAAAAGGCACATGGATTGATTGATGAGAGAATGGGCTGTTGCTCATCTTGGAAGTAGACTGTTTTTTTAATTAGTGCCTCGTTTACCTGTGAGCTACATGATCTGTGTTAGGAGCTATGGACTGTTTTAACCACACAGAGCCACTGCCAGGCAGAGAGGGTGGTTTCTGTCATTTGTTAATTAAAAACTAGTTCATGAAGTAATGGATAGCATTGGCTCGTATGATGAAGGTTAAGATGAATTACCACAATATCATTGTTTATTAGACACTTAAGTTATAACTATGACTAGGTTTGTAGCATTAACGTATTACGTTATGCTTAAGGAAACTCCGATAGAGATTGATTATCAGCAAGGACAATAAATTTAATCTCTATCCTCTCAAAAAGAAAATGTTTACTCACCTCACATCAGACCACATACAGATGTGGTCTGTCTAGGTCAGGCCATGTTTGTCATTAATATGCATATTATCAACCAAATAAATGATATGGTATGGGCAGGTTCATCTAAGTCCATGACAAATACAATTCCTACTGTTATTGCCGATGATGAATCCAACAGCTTTTCCAAGTTTACATAGTAGAGCTAGTACTGTTAGTATGCCAAGCAGACTGATGCAGATTTATGTAGTGGAAATTCAATCCAAACCCTGATGTAAGTTCGTGTAAGGTCAAGACACAGGGTGTTGCCATATTGATTCATACTCTCACAGTCTGATTATGTGCCTCATGGCCTGGAGGCACGAGCACCTCCTCGGTAAGAATGGCAGAAGGATGAGCATCTATTGTCAGCTCATGCCCTGACTGGAGGTCAGGGTATGCTGGGGATGGAGGCCTTAGCAGAAATAGCTGCTCCTCATTGTAAACCGACACCCTGGGGTTACTAGTAGGTGTATTTGGGTGACACACTCGTGCAGGGAGTCGTGACCGTGAGTCAATAGTAGTGTAATTGAACACACCATGGATGCTGACATCTTGTCTACTGCTAATGTCTTTGGTGGGCATAGTCTAGATAGCTTGGGAGTACTCTCTGTGACGTGCAGGACATAGTTGGTGAGAGGAATGAGAAATCAGTAACAAAAATATGCAGCTAATTCCCTCATTTCTAACTGTGGCGCAGTGGTCCAGATATTCGGGATGTTGTAGATGAACGACACATCAGAAATACACTTATCTATATGTGACATGTACTGGGAATTGGGACCATAGCACACCCTGCACTATGGTCCCTTTTCGCAGATTGTGTGACATATGTCTAAGTTTGATGGTATCTAAGTCTTATCACTCGGTTCGGTTGTTGCTTGTGCCAGAAATGTTGTTAAAGCCCGATTTTGAAATAAGTGTCCACGTGCAAATAGTTTGAGTATAAAAATGAAGGCTGACTGTCAAGGAAGGTCGTGATCAGTGCCACTTGGGTTCAGCTGTTGAAAGGATACACTCTTATACTATTTGCTTTCCGACAGCTCCTACAATACATGGGCAACTCGCCCTGGGCTGTCTCATTCACTCGGTCACTCCCTCATTCACTGAGAAAGCCAAATTAATCCACCTCCAAAAACAACCTTCTCCATCATGCAACAATTAGGAAGCTCCACCAAATAACACGAAAACAGCACGACAACAATACCTCTCCCCGTGTCGTGACAATGTTTTATTACCACAAGGCATAATGGAACCTAATACTCCCCTAATCTCAGCTGGCTTTTTCTCTCTCCAATAAAAGCCAAGGGAGGATCAGCAACTAATCGCGGCTGCTTTGGAAGGCTACATCCTGCCCTCCATATTACATGCAAAGGGATGGCGCTGAAGTAGCACTTGGATCATGTTGCAGGTGGAACACACAATAACTACCTCCATGGCTGCCCTTATTTCATAACTTAATTGTGGACAGTATTTACGAAAATATGAATGCAGAAGTTTGGAATACATACTGCCTGTGGCATGGAGAGTCGTGCATGATTTTACTCGGATTTATATCTTCACATAATTATATACCCCCAGCCTCAGGATGTTATGACGTTCCACATGCCGACTGGTTAGCAAGGGCCTCTCAATCAAGGATTCCCTCTTAATCTAAAAATACCTCACAGAAAGGTACTGAGAATATAACAAGCCGAACAGGTTTTCAGCTCTTATAATATTCCACCACCTCCAGCCTTTTTGGGTCTGAGCAGACATGTTCCTTCTACCCTACAAGATTGGAAGTGGTGCTAAAAGCCAGGAGTAGAATATTCAGCCTGTGGTATATAACAGAGACGGTAGTGGTGACAGATGTAAGCAGGGTCAGTGTATGGCAGGGTGAGACATCCGTCTGGGGCCTGCTTTAGTCTGCAGGTACAGCACGAGCTGCTCAGTATAGCCTACATGAGCAGATCATAAGTCACTGTGTGTGGTGGTGAGGGGGGTGAGCAGCTCAGAGCTACAGCTCCCTGCAGCATGTGGGGATTACATTTCTGTGGAGGTGTTGTAAAAGAAGATCCATTATTCACATGCACCAAATACCCTCAGAAACAGCTGATAAGGGTCATGGCAATTTCAATCGGATCCAGAATTGGATGAAGTGTAATCAAATGGGTAAACACGTCTTGAGATGACATTGTCATGTTCTGCTGTATTCTCAGTGTTGTAAATTTCGATTTGGCAGTTTAGGATACCCTAAGGAAAATGGCCGTTGAAATTTAGGAACATCCCTTCTTCTATTGGCAATGATCGCATGACATGGAACGTTAGAATGCTTACGTAAAACATTGTACTATAAGTGAATTCCGTAAAATGAACATCCCCTCTCCTTGCCAGGAGCTTCTATGGGTTGCTGGTGAAGCAGTGCCCTTCACTCCAGTCGGTCTGACGTATCTTCTTTAAGAGCTTCTCATGTCTCAAGGAACACCTCATGCTTGATGACCCTGATAAGAGAGCTGCTCAAATTCTAGAATTCATAGAAATGTTCTAAAGAGATCTTCTACAGTCATTTTCTTTTTCATCTGACCCATCGTCTTGTTTTCCTTAGGCTGCATTCAAACTGTCTCAAGTGATTACTACCCGGTAATACCAACAAATAATGTTGTATTGTTGGTATTTAACCTCTTGTTATTGGAGAAGGGCACTTATACGAGGGCCCAACGCTCTGGCACTTAAGCGACCGATTAAATGGTAGTTGGAGACTAGGGTGAAAAAATAAAACAGTTCTTCACAATGACATATCCCTCTGAGTATTTGGCCTGCTCAAAGTATATAGTATATACAGTAATTCTCTCAAGGGTTTTCTTGCATGCACTACCATGACATGACCAGAAGCACATCAAACGTATCAAATGAGCCCCTCACCGTTGGGTATAAACCGCTTGATTCAAGTTCACAGTGACATGCTAGAAATAAGGTCAGTAGTTCAGTAGAACCATTGGCTCTGACCTACACTTGGTAATACATATTAAATGAGAAGTGAATGTTTAGTAACAACATTACATCTAAAGAGTCACTCACAGCCCCATAAGGACAATAAAGAACATTCTCAACATGACCATCCTTTTAAATCTCAAATATGACCGGCAACAATAAGGTCCATCTGCATAGTCGTGATTGCCCTAATTTGGCATGCGGTGGGCGTATTTCCAATATGTATACATACCTCATGGACATCCAGCAATACGTAATCATATATAAACTTTTCTCATTTAAATTTTGAGTGTAGAGATGTAGAATAATCTGCCGAAGTTTCTACAATACTGTATTCACAATCCCTGCACCATAATGTTTTGCATATTAATTTCTTGAAGAATGTATGTGATGCATGTCATGAATAGAAAATGTAGCTGCTCTTTGTGTACAGCATATATACAGTCTGTTACAAAAAGCATGGGTCATATTTCATTGCCGCCAGATCTATCCACAGGGAAATGTCCAAGGTACAAAGCAAATATACAATGTCCATTCAGAATAACTGTTAGCTGACTGAAACTCAAACTATTCGGGTGAGGTTCATTAAATTCTGTCAGGATCGGGTTATTCTGCATGCAATACTGTGACATATCACATGTATCAAATCAACCCATCAAAGTAAGGTATAAACCATTTGATTCAAGTTCAGAAGTAGCTCGCTAAAAACGAAGTTCACTAGTTTGAAGCATTGTCTCTGATCTTGGAATACACTGCAGAGAAAACCCTTGAATTTACGGAGATTCGGCAGTGATTCGGAGAAATTTGGTTTACAGTATATCAATGCAAATCTCATAAATTTTACAGTGAACTGATAAATGTGACCCATTGCATTGAAATTTCATTATTCATTTTCTTTTACAGTAAAACTTTGTTTTCTGGGTAGCTTTGTCTTTTCCTATTACGTGGCAGCCTAGTTCAAAAGGAGACTTTTCTGAAGGTTCTAGATTCTAAAGAATGCTATTTTAGTTTGATGAAAATACTCATGATTGATAAGAGATTCACTTGTGCTGGACACAGGGGAGTAATTGCAATATGGTCGACACCAATCTTGTGGTAATAAGTAAAATATACGCCAGGTATGCTCCATTTTGGGGGCTAGTCCTGGCACAAGATGTGCTTATGGAACAGAAAATGGAGATGGTGGATAATCGAATGAACTGTACTCTGAGACACATTTATGACAGTAGCATACTGATTGGCGCTATATTAGAATTAAAGGTTAATGGTGCAGCCTTAGATTCATTATAATAGTTAATTAGCTATTATGGTGACTTCTGATTAATGGAATTCCCTAAAAGGAGAACGTAGGTTTCCTAGCACCCATTGATGCCAATAATTCTGTTTTTTTCTACGAAATATTCTTTACGGTGTATCAATTCAAAAGAGGTAAATTTATCTGAATGGCTGTAATAGTGATAACATCAATTCTGAATGGTCACTTATGATCTTATAAAGAATATTCTCAAAATGCCTATCAGCGTTGTAATGCTGCGGCACCCACAATAAAATGCAGAACATTCATGTTTAGCTAGAATGATTCATTATTATCCATTTGTGCCATCTTATCAATAATGTAAAACAGTTTAATCCATCAAATAACATTGTGCATAATTGGATAAAATATAGTTAATGTGTTCATCGACACAGAGAAAAGGTGAGAGTCAGCTGGACTCAGATACCACAGTCAGGTATGTGTCACCAAAACCACCTACTTGTAAAAGACTTTGACTGTAAAGACGGTCCAGCATTTCTTTACTTTCATGCCACTCTTTGCCAGACTTTCTCCCAAAAACAGTCTACCAATGTCTGACTCATTGGCATGAAGGGCAGGCAATGCTGGACTATATTACTGACTCTGGTCACACAGAAAGGCAGGCACTGACTGACCTTCACCATACAAAGCAAGAGTACAGTAGTGTTTGACTCCCATCTGAGATAGAGAGTTGATCATTATGACCTGCGGGAGTAGACATATATTTCAGATTTAATTTATATACATCACCCCCTTACATAGGCACTTAATTACCTCATTCAAAATACATACTGTTGTCCTGGATAAGTAAGGGTATGTTATCACATACCACCAGTCATGTAGTAACATCGACATATATGTCACATCATACCATTATGCTCATTACTGCATTTTGTCTCCACCTTTTAGTAAACATTAACTTCACACAGAAAGCTCAGGTCTACCTAATCCTCATCTTAGATCGAGGCATTGCCTGACTCTGGAAAGAAAGTCGGGCTGACTCTGGTATAAACCATTGCTTGCCTGATTGTCATTCTCGAAAAGGGCAACATAATTGTATGGCAGTTACAGGAGGCTCAGCCTGACTGCTGTTTCAAGGACGTGGAAGTCCAGCAGACTCTCTTACCTATGTCATGCAGTGCCTGACAGGGAGTGTCCAGCTAACGCTCAATTCTTTCTCTATGTAGCCAATCTATAGCTGCTATTATTATTACTTCTACTATTAAGAATGAGCATGATCTACATGTACAGGAATTTAATATATATCATTTTCATAATATATATCATTTTAAATAATCATAAGCTTCAATATGGCATAATCATAGCTGATGTAAATGGATGACAGCTGGATTATTGGACAATAAACTATAAGATTCGGGCAGAATGTATTTGGTAAATGCTATGAATAGAGAATGTATATTCCCATCTATGCAGCAAATATCATCCCTTACAAAAAAAGTTGGAGTTTGTAATAAAACCTACTTAGCAGTGACCATGGTCTGTCCTTAACCTCAAGCAACTGATTTTATAATTATTGTAATATGATGCTCCATTCTGTTTGGTGTGTGTCATTTGAAAGCAATCCTCCTTGAATAGATCTACCATGAGTGATTATGTTTTCTTCCATTTAGGAAGGAAATAGGTATGACTAATTGGAATTTCGCAATAACTGAGGAAAATATCAAACCCTACAGTAATGAAAAACCTCCAAATTTATTCTACTATAAGAGTGCCCACATGTACGCAGAATGCAATATCCATGTCTCTACCTGTTATTACTTTCAGATACTATTACAGTGCAAAGGGTAGGTTGCCGATATTGAATAAGGGTCAAAGACCAAGTCAGGGTGACTGCTTCATCATATTGCCATCAGCTTGTAGAGTGAGCTGAGCTTGTGCAATATCATATTGGTGTTCTATAAATTGTATCCATATCAAAAACAGAAACGCATGCATTTTAAGCTTTTGAACTAAAGATTGACCTGAAATATACTAAGATATTCTATTAACTAACAGTGAAACATGTCCGGATAATAGGAACCACTGTAGATTGGAAATTAATTGCTATATTGAGAGTACCGGTACACAATCATGAATTTGTCAATAGAACGTAATGGAAGCTAGGTTGTTATTGACATTTGAATGTCGAGCATTACTTCATCAAAGTTTTACTAATAACCCGGTGTGTTATTCTACAATTAATGAAACATGTAATAGGAAAGATGATATCTAAAAGAGAGCACAAATAACCCCACTGTGTTAAACTCGATGTTCCGATTACAAGCAAAATACTCAGGTAGACACAACTAGTCAGGAGAGAACTGACTGAACATTATTTGAATCCCACATGTTATCCTTATTTAGCAATCAGTACACAGTGAATAGCAATTCATATTAGAACATTGAACTGCCTTTAATGTAATACCCTCGCTGTATGTGTGAATGACGCTTGAGGTGTCCTGCATTCTGTATGTCCTACTATACTGTTCTCTGTCTGTCGTACAGTTCTGAGGGATGAGAATGTCCTCACCGGGATCTCCTGATGAGGGGACTGCTCGTTTTGTCCCTTTAGGGACCTGGTGGGCTAGAAATAACTGGGGATTGCCTTCTGGCTATCAGTAGTCATACTGTCGTAGTGATGGCAGTGCACTTCTTGTTACACCCTACGGTACGGGCCTCTACTCATAAGGGCCATTTGTAGCCGAATCGCTGCCTGCTCCAGGGACTGGGATATAACTGCTGGGACAGTCTGTGGCAGCACAGATGAGCCCGACAATAAACCCAGTAACCTATAATATCCTTGAAGACACACAGTTGTGTTCCATCATCTATTACAAGTGTTCTCTAAAAATATAGATGCTAGGAAAATAGGATTATGTTAGAGGTGAAATATAAAATATGGCTGAGAAAAAGAACTTGTTCAATACGAATGTATCCTGCACTATACTTTCCACTTTGATGACACTAGAGGTATCTGGAGAATGGTTCACTGTGTTATTCCATTACACCTATTGCAGGTACTTTTACAGTACATATATGATACACTGTTAGATGTGATGTCTATGGCCGTTGCTGTTGTTACCTTCATATATTATAGTACAACGGGTGGTCAGCTGACATTAAATGAGGAACATGCAGAGACCAAGACAGCATTACTGCCACACCATAATATAGCTTTTAGCGTCGGGGGTGGTCTTGCAGTTGCAATATTACATTGGTGTAATTTATGCATATCCTATTTCCTAGGTGCCAACTGCAATGTGTTTCTGCATATCAAATGACGTGCGCATTTTGTGTTATAGAACTAGGTGTTATCTGCCCAATTGTGGTGAATTGAGAAGATGGTTTAGAAACACATATTGCGATCATGTTAAATACCATAGATCACTACACGTATTCTTTGATATATGTCCCGTTTGAATTATCCACGTATGTGATTAGACTAAATGAGTAATTGCCATTGCTATAAGTGATAGAGGAATGCTAATTGAGAAGTGGGTTGCTGTTAATAAACATAAAAGTAGTCATGCGTCCCTTTGAAATTAGATTGTAGGTAGGCTGTGAGATAATAAACAATGCTTTCAAAATTCATTAAAACTCCCTATTCAAAGCAATAATTATGTACAGTGTAAATGACAATCCCTTTTATAACCTTAATACCACTGTGCAGCTACACTAGTGTGAATGATGACACCAGTGTGAAAAAAGCGTCAGTTGTTCCTTCATGTCCTAACTCATGCGGTTATGCTCTTACCTTCCCTGTCTGCCCTACAGTTCTGAGGAATGGGAATGTCTTTGGTGAGATCGCTTTATGAGGAGATGGGGTCGTTTTGTCTCTCTACAGACCTGATGGTCAGAAAGTATATGAGGATTGCCCTATGGTCACCCGTAGCTCTTCTGCTGTATGGGAAGAGTAACAACACATTACAGTAAAATCTCGTTATAAGGAGCACCTTTTGGCAAGGAAAATTTGCTCGTTGTAACCAACCTTCCTTGTAACCGATTTTGGTCATAATTAGAGGAGAAGGTCAAGCCCCCCTCCCCCTGTCCCCTCACATCTCACAGGTCCCCACCTACAACCTGTATAGGACGGGGTGTAGGGGTAGGTGGGCGGAAAGGGGGACTCAGAAATCAAAGGGAGGTCCTGGGCGCTCACCCACCTGTATAGAACGGTGTGTGGGGGGTAGGTAGGCGGCAGGGGGGGACTCAGAAATCAAAGGGAGGTCCTGGGCGCTCACACACCTGTATAGAACGGTGTGGGGGGGGGGTAGGTAGGTGGCAGGGGGGACTCAGAAATCAAAGGGAGGTCCTGGGCGCTCACACACCTGTATAGGACGGGGTGTGGGTGTGGTAAGGCCGCAATTATCAAAGAGTAGCTACTTCTAAATGGAGATATTCATTCTCTGACCAAAGAAAGTTCGTTATAAACAAATTTATATCTGAAAATGTTCATAACCGAATTTGTTGTAGCAGAATTTTACTGTATCTTGAAAATATTTGCTCCTTATAAACGATTTTGGGCTAGAAATGCTCGTTCTAATGGTGTTTTTTTACTATAGAAAAGTATAGAAAAGGTTTTGGCAAAGCAAATGTGCTCCTTATAACCGTCTGCTCCTTATAACCGTCCTCGTTATAACGAGATTTCACTGTATATGCATGCAGCGCCAGTACCTCACATACTCTACGTCACCTAGAGTAGTAGTATTACACGTATTACCGTATTTTCGTAATGCGTGATAGAAATGGGAGACACCATGCCTATAAATTGTTAAAGGAAACTTACTACAGAATAAAGAGTTCACGGTATAACATCTCCAGAATATAGGGTAGCTTAGTTGGGATGTCCACCCCCAATCTTACAGTCACCCATGCATGATAAGCCATCCTTTTTGTATCACAGTACACCTCAAGTGTTACTCCTTCCAGTAAAGGACAAATAGGGATAATACCATAGATTGATAGCTACATAACTAAAGTGGACATCTCAGGGTGCTTTGTTGACTCTTATCACGAGAAGTCGTAGACCCCACTTCAAATGGTTAGGGCAGAGCTAATTGTGTAGATACAGGGTCACTTAAATACTAACATTCCCTTAAATATTTCTACCTCCTAAGATTAGGTTTGAAAATATTTTTTTGCCAAATCAAAGGTTCAATACAGGTGTTGTGACATAGAAAATGAGGAATCCTTGTATTTTTTTATAGAGTTTTATTAAGGTACATGTAGAAATAGTATGTGTAGACATACATTCACAACCCAGACTCGGATAAATCCGTTCTGTCGTCTGGTCCTTCTTTTGCCTGACTGATACTATATATGAATAAATGTGTAATGACGTATGAAATATTTTACTATGGGGGTGGGGGTGGGGGGAGGGGGGGGGATGGAATATTTTTACATTATCTGTCACTAGTGTATGCACACTAATACTTCAAGTGACAGACCTATATGCTTACAAATTTAAACATATAACCTATCTGTACAACAGTAGTGGGTCTACCCTGTAACAGGTAGGATACTCCTTTTTTATCTTACTTTTGAAGTTTGTCAGGTCATTTACCATTGTATACTCGTATTTCAGCTTGTTCCAGTATGATGTTTTCAATTTTTTTGTACTCTTTTTGTATTTTGTACTCTTTTTGTATCACAGTACACCTCAAGTGTTACTCCTTCCAGTAAAGGACAAATAGGGATAATACCATAGATTGATAGCTACATAACTAAAGTGGACATCTCAGGGTGCTTTGTTGACTCTTATCATGAGAAGTCGTAGACCCCACTTCAAATGGTTAGGGCAGAGCTAATTGTGTAGATACAGGGTCACTTAAATACTAACATTCCCTTAAATATTTCTACCTCCTAAGATTAGGTTTGAAAATATTTTTTTGCCAAATCAAAGGTTCAATACAGGTGTTGTGACATAGAAAATGAGGAATCCTTGTATTTTTTTATAGAGTTTTATTAAGGTACATGTAGAAATAGTATGTGTAGACATACATTCACAACCCAGACTCGGATAAATCCGTTCTGCCGTCTGGTCCTTCTTTTGCCTGACTGATACTATATATGAATAAATGTGTAATGACGTATGAAATATTTTACTATGGGGGTGGGGGTGGGGGGAGGGGGGGGGATGGAATATTTTTACATTATCTGTCACTAGTGTATGCACACTAATACTTCAAGTGACAGACCTATATGCTTACAAATTTAAACATATAACCTATCTGTACAACAGTAGTGGGTCTACCCTGTAACAGGTAGGATACTCCTTTTTTATCTTACTTTTGAAGTTTGTCAGGTCATTTACCATTGTATACTCGTATTTCAGCTTGTTCCAGTATGATGTTTTCAATTTTTTTTGATCCTTGTCACGCAAGCCTCAGAGGTTGAAAAACAGTTGAAAGAAAACTCAACGTCTGGGAGGAGGGGGTGATTGCATTATACCAAGGACGAGATAACACGAAGACATTTTGATTGTCTTCTTTGTGTGGGCTTTACCTTCTTCGCACAGCAAGTTCAGTGATAACGTGAACATTACAAAAGTGGGCGTTATTTTTTATAAGAAACAATACTCCCTTTGTGCCTTCAGGGTATCTGCACCCAGTCTAGGATGTATCATAACTCGTACGTCAAGATAAGGAACCACACCCATGACACATCGTTAATGATTTATTTTATAACTGCGAGTCAAAAAAACACATAAACAAGTTAACAGTCTATTGTTGGGTTGTGTATGGACAGTCTAGTAGCAATGCCATGTTTTGATATAATAAAACAGTTACTCTATTGGTCCACCCATCCCAACTATTTCTACTTAGTTTCTAGCACGCTAGCTCAATCACTAAAACCCCAATAACTTCAGAAAACATCATCTTCTCAAGATTTCCTATTTGCTTCCAGCTACTGACAGGACCTACATGTCATTAAGTTGGGGTGGATCTGTGTAGCACTAACCTGCTAACGTATTTCTATTATTCTCCACGACAAATGGCGACCCTGCCACGCCCTAGAATCCACACCTTACATACCCCTGCAGCTATAATGGATGAGATGTGCAAAGTTACAATATCCACAGGGATGTTCTGACAGAATGCCAATTATTCTGGCACCCGGTACCTTCCCAATTAATGCATTTCTCATTGATGAATGAATCATGACATGTAGGCAGGCGCCGGGTGCCAGCAACAATAAGAAGACGAGACAGCAATCGCAGGTGGCGTATAGATGCATGTCTTTTACCAGTATATACATGTGAAGAATGGGTAAGTAAAAGTTGATCGCTTGATAAGGGCTGGTTTGTTCCTGATAGTCATGTCAAACATGTATTGTGTTTCATCTATCTGCTGCATGACAAGCAAGTGTGACGTTCTTTTTATTCGAACTTTTCCTGTGGGTATTTGTAGGTATTTGTATTTTTGTTCTGGTGAACATGACGGCCATTTATGGTAACTATTGAACAGCGGTTTCTGATTAGACACCACTACGCTTCAAAGGGGGTTGTGCTTTTGTATCATACATGTAATATTTATTATAATCGATGTATTCATCTCCAAGGAGCGGCAACCAAAGAGTGCACCCATTCTGAGGGAATAAATTCGTATAACTGTATATGTCTGTTTGTAACTGAGACGTCATCAGTACTTTTATCTATAATGTTAATAACTGTGACATTAAGTTTTCTGCGAAGAAAAGAAAGACTGAGAACCTTTATTGATATGCACAAAGCAATAAGACTATGTTATGTTATCATGCAGCCGATACCTCCTAAACACAAGTAACAGGACCACAAGTAACATATATATATAGCCTTCCTTCCATCATTTATCAGCTAATGGGATTGTATACTTTAATCATATATACAGATATATATCACCACTTGGTAGATTTGCTTTGTAAGATTACTAGTCGATACCCATAGAAGACGGAAATAATGTGGCGACATTCCTTGATTAAGCATCTATGTTTGGCATTACGTGCATGACCATTATAGTTGCTGTACATAATCATAATGGATCTACTATCCATTAAGCTGGCGGTGGTGGATTATCGCATGGACCAAGTGAAAAGGAGGACGAGATCCCCCCCCCTCCCCGGGTTAAAGGAATGGTCATTTTTTAACAACAGGTGGGGGTGGATTGGGGGGGGGGGAACAAACAATTCTGAGCACTTGAAGGGGGGGGGGAGGGCGGGGAAAAATAAATTTAACCCCTCTTGGACCCCTTTTTAGTGAAAAATCCCGCACATCACTATAGCTCAAAGGGGTCAGCCGCACTCAACTTCAACTTCCTTGAGGGGGACCAAAAATTTGTCGACCCCTCCTGTGTCGAACAGAAATTCCCTGTTGTTAAAAAATGAGTACTCCCTAAGGGGCAACCCCACCCCACCCCTGCTTTAAAAAAGATAACTCCCTAAGGTGGAACAAAATCTTAACGAAGATGTCATCTTAATTTAGTAAACATGAAAATCAAGTGTCTAAACAGAGCCTCTGAGACAAGCAAATAAAATCCATGATTGTATCATCTGAAGCTAGAGATACCAACAGGGTTTCACCTTTTTATGATGATACAATGCTAGGGAAATGATAGCCGTCTCTTCACCAGAAAGACAGCAGTACATTAAATCTACTTTGATCTACCAGTCGATGCAACCAAGCAGCATTACTTATAGTGCAGACAGTGTCAGACTTAACTTGCCGAACGTACTGCTTCACTATCATCATATTATAATATCCCATATCACCTCTCATTTTTATCATGCAGACATCCCCTAGGTTATATGGGATATAGCCATATCAATGATCTATATAGTAAAACAATGGGAAATGAGCGTGTGGAGATCGACAAAGGGACAGGAAATTGGCTTCAAAGCACTACATGGTTCCATGATAGTATGGAACATCTACTGCATCCATCATCAAAGTGTAATTCCCTTCACATAAAAGGGGTATTATATGTGTGGTCATGAGGCGCATTGCTACAAGCCCTGGGACCTTTTCATAACAAGTCACTAACTCGTAGGGTTTCGTAACGTGACAATCAATATAAATTGACAGTGACATTTAAGGTGATAATCAACATAAATGCATGTTGAATATTATACTTTTGTAAATAAGATTAAGAATATATAAAACCTCTAAATTCGCACGTTAATAAGCACACAAATTAGCTGTCAAATGTTCAGGTGGGACAGCTTTTGACGAAGATTTGATTTTCACGAGTTTGTGACTTTTTATAAAATAGGTCCCAGTGTTAGTTGCTGTTGTGGAAGGGTATTCGTGTCTCATGGGGGTTTATTGACTTCGTATCAAAATAGTCCCAAATAACAATAGAAGACTATAATGAACTTCCGAGAAGTGTGCAGGTACACAGACTGCAATATTTAGCTGTTCTCTATATGAACCTCAACTCAAAATAGGACATGGAACTATTCTCGTGAACGTTGAGCTATAAATACTGAACAAATTAACTTCCTAATAATATCATGTCATTCTAAACCTGGTGGATCATTTTCCATGAGAAAGTCTCATGCAACAGCCCCTCAGAGCTACGGGGGAAAACATGTAGTATGTGTGCCAATTTAAACGCCATAACACGAACAAAACGTACATCATATTTCTGTTAGCCTTGAACAGAGTTGACAGTGAAATAGGTGTCAAATAAGCGCCACCACGATTCCATTATCTTCACCAAAAATATTAACTCTATAGTGTTGATAACTAACAACTTTCAGCACGTTCCATTAGAACTTACAACATGTAGAGATGATGTAAGAGTTGGGCTGCATTGTGTTGGGCGACAGGAGTGGGGCGGAGGCAGGGGGTTGGGGATTAATGCATTCAGCTCCGGGACACCTCTATACACCGATCAATACCATGTTAGCACTGCATATAATAACAGCCTATAATGTGGATGCACCCCAGGGCTGCTCTTATAGGCAGCAGCACTCCTGCAGCTTCATTCTATGTTTCACATACTATGTTCGTTTTTATATACTTTTCCATATGTCCATTTATAATGTTTCCACTCTGTCATTGCATTTTTTCTTTGTTTTTTGCCATGGTGTAGAATACTGATTTTTATCACAATTATCCCTTGTGCTTTCACCATGGACTATAATTATTATCTATGCATGTCTTAATTACTTTCCTTCTTACATGCCTCCTCTATTATTCTATGTTTCAGATTGTAAACCATTCACATTTTCTCTTCTTCTCGATAGTCAATAATATTTCTTTTTTATTGTGCAGTTGTTTTTTCCGACCAGCTACATGGATTTTACATTACTTGACAATCAATAAAGTTTGTTATAATGCACCCATGATCAGGACAAGGCAAACATTGGTTTAAAAAAAAGTGGAATCGTGACATACTCTCCAAAGAGAGAATCCTAATATCTGTGATCCGTTTAGGACAACATTATTTATACACAAAACATGTTGGTTTTACAGCAAAACAAACATGTTCAACACGATGTCCTTTGTATTTAATGTATAGCCATAATGGTTGTGATTCATGTTAAGGCTATAGTGCATGGCTGCATAGTGGTACATCACAGTGCTATGGTTACTGGTAATATTGATTTATGCCATAACCCACTGCCACTGACACCCCTCCCCTCCAATACAGATGACACTCGCACCTGCACTATTAATCACTATTCGCTGAGTATCTCTTATTTATGATGCATACAATGCTCGTCCTCGTCTCTTATAATAGATAAGTATTATGCTGTGATATTTCATTTTGCTCGTTGGGCCAAACGCAGATGTGAATGGTGGGTAGTAGTATCTCTTCAAAGGTTTACATAAAAGTGTCTTTTTCCCATTGCAGGTGCATCCTGTTCATTTATATTAAGCCTGAATATTTTACACATCTGTATCACATTAAGTTTGAATTAATGCCAGAGGCAAAATTTTAGAGAGGGGGCATGCATTTGTATCAAAGTATAAAACACTACTGCTGAGTTGAATCTATTTTGCTATCCATATGGCATTTATAAACTAATGGTAGAGTATAGACAAAGATGCACTACCCTGTACATAATCAATTAAATATGACTAGGCTACATTGCACAGTGTATGCTATAGTATACATGTGTGATAATATCACTTATACTCAACAATCCTTATTATTATACATACCGTCTTTTGGACAGAATATTAGAAACCTGGAATTGAAACGAGTGCAGTGATGCAAGAACAGTGTTACTTCTAAGTAGGCAAATATTGACCTGAAAGGAAAGTGTACCGTATTACCCCGTGTCCCGTATTACCCAGTCTCCCCCTATTTGCCTCTAACACATTAGAATTAAAATGACCCAGTTAAGTCCTCAAGACCTGTCACAGTGGGGCATCAGGAGGCACGGTGACAGGGCCCTTCAGTCAGGCGTGACATCACCGTGACCAATTCCACCGTGACGAGCGCAGCTCCAGCGGACCGTGACGCGGGTTGTCACGGTCATCACTTAGTCACGCCGGGTTGTGTTACATCTAAAAGACTATCGGTTTCCATACCAGGGATGGCAGGAGGCCCATGGGGGGTCCTGCTGTCCTGCTGCTCACCTCCAATTAATATCACAACATGCTGAACAGTACATGTATACCCTCTACCCTGGATATGCAACCCTGTCACCCCCCCCCCCCCCGATTTCCTCTGGTGTTTCCTACATCTGTGGAGCGTTCGTCATTCGATTAGTCGAATGATTCAGTGCTCCCATGCCTGGATGTTACTAACTTTGAGTGTGGTTGATCTATCTTGGAATATCATTTATTATTTATCTGAGTGCAAATTTATGTTTGTGCCCCTGCTGCCCCCCCCCCCCACCATCTCTCTCTTCGTCTACCTCTCTCTATATCCTCCTCTGCAACTCTCTTGCCAAACTGGAATATGCTGAATTGAACATTCCATAAAAATTGAACTACAGAGATTATGTGAACACATTAATCGGACCAATGGTTCCTCTCTAAAGGGACCAATGGCTTTCTGATGTGGTCCATGCATTGCAGTGTGTTTTACCATGCACATCTGCCCTTAATGTATTGTGTATCAGCACCAGCTTATAACCCAGCAACCACCGATAACCCCCACCCCATCAACCCTTAACCTTACCCACTCCACCCTCAACCCAACCCCACACCAGCCCAGAACCCTACTAGTGCCACTGAGGGGGTCTTGGGGGCGGCGACCCGGAGTATTAATGTCCAATTATGAGATTAATTTACATAGGATTGGTTCAGCCATCTGTGACGCGGTACGCCATATGGGCGGCCCGTGCTGCCGGCTGGATGGATGTGTATAATGTGGGGATGAGGGAGTAATGGGGCCTGCCAGGGAAACCTCTCAGTCAGCCAGTCAGCTCATCAAAGGGCATTTTTCACCATAAAGAGGAGTTAACAGGCTCACCGACAAGCCTACTGGAAGTGAGCGGAAAAAGGACTTTGTCTTGTGTGGCAAGGAAAAATATGGACACCACTCAATTGAATTAACAGTTGGATTCCACTGGAGGTGTTTAAAATGACGATGTGGGATGCGAGAATGAATGAAGACAAGCAGCTTGTATGGAGGTTCTATCACCAGTCTCTCCTTTGGTAAAGAAGGCATATTAGTTGGAAGGTTGTATTGAAGGCTTCTTTGTATAAACGCCACTAAGGCAGACTAAACCTCTACTTAAGGTGAGAGCTGCTCTGGGCTGCTCATTCAGAGCAACCAAAGGCTTCTAAATAGGGGGAGGGGGTTGCCACCCACACCCTACTTCATCCATTTACATTGGAGTAATGACTGCAAAAATTAAAGAAGTGTTATATCTCTGACTGCTTTCCGCCTCATTACCCATAGGCAGGCTTTGGGGATTGAGGCGGACAGGGGGAAGATCGCGGTAGGAGGCTTAGGCTGGGAGGAGGAGGTGACTTTCAGGGAACGATATCATAGTTATGAAATTTTAGTAGGCCTCTTATCGCTAACCAATCTGGGTAACAGAAGGTGGAAAGTGGGGAATATGCGAATGGTGTAATAATTTGGGTTGGGTACACGCCGAGTGTAAATTAAATCAGAAAAACATGATGTTACATGGGGCAGAGCGTATACTGGTATAATTGAATACATGAGAAGAATATGAAGTATGAATCTGAAGAGGAAAGTGAATACAGGAACAAGAGATCAAGTTGATAAAAGGAACAGGACGAGACAAATTTAAGTTGATCAAAGGCCATTTTTAGTAGCTTTTAGCTACTTTCTAAATATTCAAATTTGAGATTAAAGTTGCTTTAAATTCCGGAGAAGGTGGTTATTGGCCGACTTTTATTTTTGCTTAATATTACTAGAATGGTTTATACAGTTAGATATGTGATCAGAGGGAAGGAAAGTTCGACAATTGTGAACAGAACCATAAAGAAGGGTGAGGAATGTGTTTTAATCAGCTGAGAATAGCCAGAGTATTACATGTAAAGCCAAACCCACCGGCATTGGGAGTAACGTTACATTACACTAACGAATGACACAGTGGCGTAGAGTGAAGAGGGACAATCACAGACCGTGGCAATGAAGATGCTATCAGAGGCGATGTAGAGTCAGCAGAAGGTGCTGATCTACAGAGTAGCTCACCGAGCAGCTCACCAGACTGTTCCACGCACACTCTGACCAGCAGGAGCATCTCATCGGCGCCTGTGTTCCTAACCCTCATGGGATTAGGGCCCAGACGCGGGGCCTGAAGAGGGTGGAGTGAGTGGGGGCTGCCCTAGTACCACCAGGAGCCAGAGGGAGAAGGCTTACCTACAGCGACGCTGGTGGTCGTTCAGGCAAAGGCCCCTTCAGGAAATCTGCCAGTGCCAATAACAGCACCATTTGAGTAGGCCATTACCATGGGTGGTCAGGAAATGGGTGGTAGAGAGGGGTGGTGTGTTCAAGGCGTTTAGCGATTTGTTTTCCCACATTTCTCACAACCGCTAGTTTCTCACGACTGCTAGCTAGCTCGCAAGAGGTTTATATAATATTAGATAGAAATGGCCTAAATGTGATGGTGTATGATACATAGTCGAATTCCACACGTATATACTTCCATATGGTTGGCATTACGGTATAGCTATAAAATTTCTTTTATTCTGAGAACAATATTAGACGTTAACGTCGCAATTTAACACACGCTCTAAAAGGTAAAGCTATCCTAATCAGGGCACGTAACTTTATTTACTTCTTACTTAAATATGAATAGGAACTATAGAAATGATATGTAAGTAGAGTGTAGTCAAAATTAATTCAATTTGCGTTAGAATGTACATGCTGCCTGAAGGAGGCATTTAGAGTGTGCCTCAATGCGACCTTATACAGAGTGGGTTTCTACCCACGCTTGCTTTGATGAGAATTTAAGCTACAATCGACTTTGTTGAATAGTCCATTCTTGGTAATTGAAATGAAAAAGACATTGTGAAGTGACTGCGTAGCTTACTGTGGATGAAATCATGACTAGGGTTAGCTTCATAGCACTACTCTCCCTTCAGGGAGTTTCAGCCAGCTAGATACATGTACGCATTGCTAGGCTATTCCATGAAAAAAAGCTCTATGCGCGGTCTAGGTTACACAGACGCTTTTGGATGTCCCGATATAGAAAACCGAGATATTCACACGATACAGAACAGTCATGTTCATTTGGCAGCAAGCGTGTCTTTTGCAGTTTGTAATTGAATATCATCCTTGTATGATTTAATCGTACACAAAATCATTACATGTAAAATATATTACCACTTGCTCGAGTACGTACATTAGTCATCGAACTAATTTGTGATGTGAAATATAACCCGGGCCTCAGCATGAAGATTAAGATTATTCTCAATGATATCATTGCACATCTTTTGCACATCTTTTTTACACAATATTATACACAGCATCAGCTTTATTTTTTAAAAGATCCACAATATGCCTCTAATAATAGTGACCCATCACAACGGGAACTTTACACATACAAACCATTGTCCTCGGGAATTAATATATACCCAATCCAACAATGGGCTCAGCACAGGTCAATCGTTACTAATATCTATAGTCACCTATCGTATTATGATAATAAAAGACGTGTATATGAATCGAGAGAAGGTCGGGGAAGAGGTGAGCAGCTTTCGTGTCTTTGCATAACGCAAGTCACGACTTAAGGGAAGGTAATATTACCTTAACACAGTCTTGACATTTCATAATGTTTTTCAGCTTCGGCTAAATGTACACTAAAAGTGCAAGTTATCTACATAAGACAACATCTGCTGTTATATTTTATAACATAAGTCTCCTACATTAGTTGGCAAGAGAACAGTGTCCTGAACCTTACTTACAGGCAATGTGCTCCTCTGGGTAGCATTTATTGCAATAACATTTAAACAGTGCTATAAAACATCGTGCCTCCCAGGCAACACTGTTAGTTTATCTGTTTTCGAAGAACATTATATTGAAAAGGAATGACTGCATTTAAACTGCCAGTAGTATGGAGCTGTGAACCTCAAAATAGTGCAAGTTGTAAGTAGTATATGGGAACTGTACTTTGCGCATGGATACAGACTATCCTAGTTGAGTAACGGGTTACATACTACCTAGTGACTACTTCTACTATAAGCATCCCAAGCATTGACCAGTTCATGGATATTTACATTTAGATGAATCTGCTAAACACCAGTTAATCGATATCGTGTAGAGCTTCGACAGTAGGTTTGATAAGGTCCTCGCATCCCCTTTCAAATTGTTAACGTCTCAGTTCTTAGACTAATTGGAGGAGACTGATCCTTCTACCTGCCTGGGTGGTTAGAAGATTGTCCCGGTCTAAGCTGGAAGCCCTCTTTGTTGGTCTGAAATTAATGAGTTGCCACCTAAGGCCAAGCAGCTTGGGTGAAGAGGTTCATATTTTGTGTAGTATCTCTGTCTCAAGAACCCTGTCTGATAGCTTCCAAATATCATGCCATATGATAATGCAATATTGCTTTGAGAATGTACTTTCGATTACAATGGCAACTTAGATATAAGTCATTCCTGACATTAATAAAGATTCGCAGACGTATTCAATGTACAACGTAGTTAACTGATGTTGTTATTTGCATGAATATTGATAGTACTGTTGCATGTTGGGTATGCATTATGTAATTTCATCTGATATAATGAGAAAGTATTCGGTTTAATGAATTAATCTCTGACTAGTGGCATGTGAATTCAGTTAATATGAGGGCTTCAGCTAGAATGATATTTTAAACAGAATAGTATACCTCATTTATGGGCCTGCGAACTACGAAACACAAAAACGTTAGCCTAAACTGCTCAAGTTGCTGCCTATTAGTTGGCCTTATTACGGTCCTCAGACACACTGAGGACAGATTAATAATTAAGACTGACAGTTCCATTGGCACAAAGGTACCTGGGTGGCACAGCATTAGCAGCACGTCTGAAGTCAAGAAGGTGGGACGGCAAAGTACATATTACCCCTACCTGGAGGTGTTATTTGAAATGTGAGCTCCTCCGAATAGTCTGAAGGCAGGAGAGGAAGGACGCTTCTTGATGTGTCGGAAAACATAGACGGTTCGATGGCAGAGTTGATTAGAGCATTATTCCCAATGTTTGCAATGATTTGAATTAGGTTAACATTTAAGATGCCTTGTTGGCCATATTTGGCTCCAGGACCAACATCCTCAAGGAAAATTAATAAAACCTGTACATGTATCAATTATTCTGTGTATCATTGCATCCGCCGCAGAATGTTGGCTCTCTGCCTTATATTTCACAATGTACCATAGCTAGGGTGTAAGACGTTATGCACCAGGCGCCAATTGGCTAGCTCTGCTGTCTTGTATTAGTGATGAGATTCAATTAGTAGCCATCCGCAACTTGTATAAGAGTAGGTAACAAGGTTTGGTTATATTAGCACTGGATCAATGTAGGGACCTAAGCATGAATCAACGCATGGGGAAGATAAGTACAGAGGGGTAATATGCCGATTGCAGCGCATCGATGACTATAGCAGTGGCGTAAATGGAACCAACATATTATGTAACTGACATCTTTGCTGATTACACTGGGCTACATGCTGGAGAGATATACACCTCATATCCTTAATGTTCGTGAGGTTGACAAAGGTGTACTTAATAGCCAGTCACAACACCCATCATTGAACCTTTAAGTTACTTGGATATGCAATATTCTGAAAAGCACCACATCGTTAGAGTGACAAAATGGTAGCCCCCATTGCATTAACGCCGCCCGTACTATGAACAAACTATTGACAGCTAGCTCTAATCCCAATACCCCAATGCCATCCACATCCCAGCCTCTCTTCCCAAACAAACTACGACCTTGTGACAACGATGACCTGCCACCCCCCACCCCCCACCCAACACAGCCCTGACCACCCATCTTTCCACACTTTGTCTGCTATCACCCTATCTAGCCCTGTATTAATGTCGCGGTGCTATCTCCCACCCTCCCACCCTGACCGCCCACCCTGTAGCTATTGATTGATGTTCTAATCTTGGTACACCAAGGGGGTGGGGGTATTTAAAGTGGGACAGCGGGAATACTCCTGCTCCGCACCCCTATGCATCACTTGGGAGAGCAGCGGTCGGCAGTTAAGATTTTTACCGATACATTTCCCAGCGGCAAGGATTAAAATGTCCACCCGCCGTGAGCGTCGATAACTCTCAGGGGTCACGCCAGCCAAGGTCAAGGTTGGGGGTCAAGGACGCGACCTTTGCCTGCCAAAGGGATAAAGTCTGCATTAGTGAGGGTGAAGGTCAGGGGAGAGGAGGTGGAACGGGAAGGAGCCAGCTGTTTGGTTATGCTGGAATTATGATTGGATAGCTCTCATTGGGCTTTGCTGGTGTGTGACCGGAAAGTGTTACAGTAGTAATGGGGTGAACTCTCCATGCTGCATCAACATGTATGGCACTTTGGTCATACTAATAATTAACTGCTTATTCAGGGGCGGGGCTGTGGGAGGGGGATTATTTACATCGAACTAAAGTGACTACAATGTATACAACAATTATGTATAATACACATTGTGTTTATAACATCAGATCTATAGATAGATCTAAAATTCCCATTAGAACACAAAATGCATCATGTATTATGTCCATTGACAGGTGCAAGATCATCTGACACAATATTACAACATCCACATATCCTTCATTTACTAAATTGAGTCAGATATTGGAAACGGCAAAGATAGTGTCGAATGTGTTAGAGTGTTGCAGGGCCTGTGTTCCCTTTTGCCTGTCACTACTGGGACTTCTCCTATACTACATTGTACTTACGGAACATCTATAAATTCGGTCATGGGAATAATTCTCAAGGTCGTCATAAAGATATGTCACAGGGGTCTCAGAGAATTAAATGTGACACAGGAGCTGCTCGAACATGTAAGATCAGCAACCTGTGATTAAATTCTGTTTGAAGTAGAGAAAGGGAAGAGACAAAAATCAACATGTTGCACATTTATATAAACCAGTGGCAAATGCAGCATGCTATACTACTCATAGCCAACACATGAGGCTTACAGCATCAACACAAACTCACAAAGGCGGCCAAGATGATCATCATATCTCTTAATCCTCAGTCACCTCTACATCTTTAATACCCCCTTCTAAAGCCTGGCGTCCCAATTTAAAAATCGTTTGAAAAAACATAAAATAACAAGATTCTGAAGAAAATAATACTCTTCACTAATTCACTAGCCCTGCTAAATCCATTTGTTCAAGTCCCTCACTTAATCTCTGTGGGGTACGCAGCCCGGTCCCCCACCACCACACTAAGATAGTCTTTCATGTCCCAACAGGATCTAGATAAAAAGAACCACGAGGGGAAATAAAAACCTCCGCCTTTCTGCTTGACTTTTTTTTTCTTCAGTCCGTCTTGGTGTTTTAGCCCTGATGTCAATACCACGGTTCTTTTACCTCCAATAGTACTGTATCTGGTGATAGTATGTGGGCTTCCATTCTGTCGCCTGAGAGATTTTGGTGTTTTTTTCCCAAGGAATATAAACTCCCATTAGTTTTAGAACTGAAAGTTTTGACGTATATCTTAAACCATAAATATAGTTACGGGCACACTGGACAACCTGAGGAGACTTTAACTCATCTTCAAAGACGTCTAAATCTTCTCACTAACCAGAGACGGCCTGCCAGGTTGCTATTCACCAAGGCGAACATTAGGCTTTCAGGGCTAATGCATAGGAGATAAGCATCAGCATTACATACGCATGCAAGGCTTAGGGTCGTCAAACGTACACGTTTGGTCAGCTTCCAGCTTTCCGTAGTATGGCTTCGTTCACACCTTCGCAATACTTGAGTGAGAACCTGTGAAATTATCAGATTGAAAATCCTGTACGAGGGTTTATAAATCATTACCTTTTTGGGTAGTCACCATTTTGTGTATAGCACATGCTATAGCTAGATCCACCTCTCAGCAAATAGTTACACCCCTCCCCCCTTATCTATTAAAGCAATAGTATATATATTGAATATAATAATTATTATTGATCTCATGACCCAACCTAAAGCGCATGGCTTTTCTGAGCCCTATCTGTTACAATATTCTTGGACAGACTTGGATCTGTTAGCACCACGGAGTTACTAGTAATCGACACTTGGTTCCCTGCTCTGGCACCATGGCCCGACAGTCAGCCCGCTATACCCCTATATGACGGGTCCTTTACGTCAGTAGATCCGTCACTCGGAGACGGCGGGCGATAATGCGGCATGACGTGACGACCACGGCCACTTGAGGGCGCCACCGTAGATCCCAATGTGTGTGTGTTGGGGGGGAGGGGTGCTTTGATGGTAGGGGGGTGAATGAACCACCTCCAGGGTCGGGGGCCCCAGGTGTCCCCACCCCTCAGCATGCATGCACGCCCCCTTATCAGCATGCAGCATGTCATGCCGCGCGGTGGGGTGGTGCTGGGGTGGGGTAAATGGAGTCGGATATACATTAATTAATCATGCCTTTGCTGGCGTGCCGACGTCCTAATACGGGCACGCCTTACACGTGTTGTGATGCACGTTCCGCACGTCCTGCGGCTTCCACAATTTGATCTGGTGTTCAGCTGTCCCGTCTGGGGATCTGCTGAGGGAGTGCAGGAGGGGACAGGGGGAGGACGTCTAGAACTGTAGAAGGCACTCTCAAACCAGTGTGATTGTGGACATCCCCGCTTAAAGACACGTTGCTGAAACAATCTCCTCCGATATTATCTCTGTCCGTTGTTTAAAGCTCCTGAGGGTGGCTATTATTACGTGGTGTAAATGAAAGCCAACAATATATACTGTTACACCCTCTACATGATACGTAGGTAGCATAATATTAGTTACTAATGAACTGGTCCCTATGTAATCCATTGATGTTGATGAGTAATAGCTTGGACTGTTCGCGATTAACATAGAATGACTCACCTTAGCACGATACTGACTTAATTAAGTATATAACTATTGGTACTGGCAAGGCTTAAGTGAAGCATATGGCAGATCAACCTGTGTTAGTCATTTGTGGCAGAGATACACAACGATGGTATGCATGACATGGGTATGTGTGTGTGTGTGTGTATGTGGGTGGGTTCGGGGGGGGGGGTGCAGAGGGACGGTGCAACTAGAGATATAGGAGGGTAGGGAGAGGTTGGGTGACTGAGGACTGACGTAGGACGTAGAGGAGGAGGAGGGGGGACAGTGGCGGGTTGGGGATAGGGAAAGAGGGAAGAATAAAAAAGGGGGGAGCTGAGAAAGTGGGATGTGGTGTGAATGCTATGAAGGGAGGGGGAGATGGAGGGAGGGCGGCTGAGGATGCAGCTGGTACATAATGAATGCGCTGATCATGGGATAAAGTGATCTAATTACGTGCGGTACGCGGCTGGTGGCGTCACCGCACCCCTCGGGGAAGAAGCCCCCCCCACCCACCGCACCCAGCCGCCTCAGCTTCACCGACAAAGTAGGTACAAATTCCCCGTTACCGCCTAAGCCAAATCCCCGAGCCTAAACCCAGTCTTAACCAAGCCTAAACCCCCCTGCCTGCCCCCTGCCCACCTCGACCTCTAGCCCTGCCGAGCCTCAGATCACCAAAGCCCACCGGGGGATCAGGGGCCAGTAATTACCCCGCAGGTCATTAGACCAATCGGTATTCGCGAGAAGATCCACTACAGACCGAAGAATATAAAAAACACCACCCTCTCCCCAAAGCCCTGGTTCTTTGCGTGTAATAGTAAATCCCACCCGAAAGGACTTTCTATTTTGTTTCTCTGTCGCGGAGATGAGAAGGCTTTGATGGCGAGACTGCTGCTGGATTTCTAATTGGTTCTTAAAGGACACCATTTTGTGGGGGATTTAACACATGATCATTGATTTTAGGAGCAGCTCTAAGAAACTCTAGCTCTACACCCTCAGTGAGGTTGACAACATGATTATACTCTGTCCCCATGGCCTTGAATATGCCCTGGAAGGTCTTTAGGTTCTATAGTGCCCTTGCAAGAAGAATAGTGCTAAATAAAAGTCACACCTGTATTATGCCTACATTATATAAGTGCCCATACTAAAGAAATGCAATGACTCCAACGTAGGGCCATGTACACAATCAGATAGATCATGGCTCTGGAGTCACGTCCACGTATGGCATGTACACCGCTCCAAACCGCCATCTGCCTATACTACTATGTGTCTGAGTTACCGTCTACCCGTTGTGTTCCAGATTAATTCTTTTCAACAGCCGTTTTTACCCCCAACTGCCTATACCAGTGTATACTACTACTGTGTACCTGAGTCACTGGCTACTCATTTTATTGACATTTTTGTAATTTTTGATTAATTAGGATGCATAATAAGTAATACAGGAAATTGGAAGCATAGGTTATTTCATAACGATTGCTAACTGAAACTATACATGAATAGATTTACTTTTTAGGTGTTGTTTCTAAAGAATGGTATACAACAACACCGAAAATGAATAGGTTAAATGTTAAATGAGAAATATGTGACTGAAACTGG
The DNA here is from genome assembly GCA_947462335.1 of Harmothoe impar. Lineage (NCBI taxonomy): Eukaryota > Metazoa > Annelida > Polychaeta > Phyllodocida > Polynoidae > Harmothoe > Harmothoe impar. Next base: position 48,507,215 of record OX381710.1, read on the forward strand.
TACCAAAAATAGCGTTAACTTCTCCAATAATATTACTGCATTATTCATTGAAAAGAGTTCAGTCCTCTTTCACAACTGATATGTGAGTCTAAACTGAATAAGTCACAAATAACACCTTAATGAAATGGCTCCACAGGACCCACCAAAGCCCCCGGGAACACCCTATAGTATTGGTGATTTCTGGTAGGTGCACAAGGGGCAGTGGAAGTGAGCACATTATTAGTGGTGAGTTCCGTGGTAGTGAGTAGCTCCAAGCAGAATACTACAGAGCCCTCAAACCACTCCCGCCAGCAGCTCGCCTCAGTAGTGAACATCCGCTGATCTGCTCCTCACGCTCTCCTCCCACCATAAGCAACTCGTGCATTTTCCCTCCTTCCGGCGCTATAGGACTTTAATACACAGCAGCTACATTGTGGCAGTAACCGTAGCAGCTAAGAGAACAACAATCTAACTACCGGTAGCATTGTTTCTAATCCACTCACACTAACATCTCCCCCTCCTACAACTCCTAGTAGTGAGCTGCTCGGTTAATTGGGATAACTCATTGAATCCCCAGGAGGGACAAGATGGCCGCCTCCTGAGTGCTAGCAGGTCCGGTCTCATCTCTGCTCTTGACCTGGGCTGAGAGCGCCGCGCGCCATGTCGCGGTGGTCGATGGGAGACGCGGCATGGACCGGAAGTGGGTTGGTGAGGGGGTTAATAACAGCGCCACCTATAATCCTGCGGCTCATGTCGGCCGCCGGGAGGCGTTAGCACCGCGACGTGTCGGGTACGGGGACGGGAGGACGGGACGGGAGTGACTCACTTGCTGCTGGATTAGGGACGTGACGAGTGGCTATAGAGGAGGGTGGAGGAGGGGAGTGCAAGAGACTAGGAGCGATGGGAAGTGTAGGGAGAGGTGGTGACATGGGACTAGCATGATGGCAGAGAAATAGGGACGGGTTGGGATGAGTGGGATTCTATATAGGGAAGAGGCGATAAGAGGAAGGCATGGGCGTAGTCTGGCGGGAAGGAGGACTGAAGAAGACGGGCAGGGTGTGACAGGAAAGGAGAGGCGAGGGATATGAGGCCTAAGGACTCTTCGTGGGGGGGGGGGGGGGAGGGGCTATAAGAGAAGGGGGTATAAAGCAGGAGGGGGTAGCAAGGATCGATGAGCAGTTCCCGCCTCATTCTGTCAACACTTGTCCCATGAGGGCCCGCCAGGGGGGCATGGCAGTCTGCGCATGCTCCTTGTAGCAAACTGTCCTATTATCGCTCAGCGTAAATTTACGTCAATCTCTGCTAGAAATATTCAGCGGACCGTGAACAGCGCCGTAACCAGGCCGCTCCTCAACCTGCACTGCCCTCTAGCGGCAGGAGTTTGAAGTAGGAAGACCATGATGAGGGCTTACAGTATAAGGCCGGTGTTTGTAAGCGACAGCACTCATGCCATCCAGGGTACTAGTAGTTCCACAATAGGTATACATATGGTCACAGTAATAAGTAACTAGCTGCCATAAGAACATACAGGCCATTTACAATAAAGGGCTTGATACAAATTACCAAAATAAGAAAAATGGAACTAGCAATACCCATATTGATTTCACAAAAAAATCCATGCTAGCGGAACGAGTATGATACTGTAAGATTATTAAGGACGAAAAAGGGTGTGTTTCGGATAACATAGTCCGAGGATTTGGGAAGGTAGGTCGGATCTCTTTTTTTAAATCCCTTTTTGTGTTGAAAGTACCAGTACCTGGAATCATCTGAAAGTAACAAGGAATTTCATGGAATTGTTGGGCGTTGCTGTTAAAAAGTAATCCTTTGAAGTCCGGCAATTCGCTAAGTCACTCAAGTGAGACATTTTTCTTCTTCCTGGCCAAATATTTGCTAAAATCTAGAAAAATATCAAAGTTTATAATTTAAAAAAAGAATTCCTAAAAATTGGGGGGGGGGGGAATCCAGAGTGGGCTTTGTTATGAAGCCAAGGTCGGGTTACCAGAAACACGCTTTTTTTAATTTGGCCAAAGCGATATTGAATGAAGTAATCATTTTCAGCTACCCAATCTCCTTTAGCTGCTGTTTGCTGCACTCATTTATGAAGTAAATTTCCTTAAAAAAGAACCACCCACAATTTAATTTGCAATGTTCAATCCATAATGTTGCCTCTATTATCGGCAATTTGGACTCTCTGTCCATGTATGGATTCAGGTGCAGGTGGGGCAATACTAATTTCTTTAATATCATAAAAGAAACCACTCATTGGGCTGAACCTTGTATGGGTACATCGGATTTCCTGTAGCATAACAAGTATTTGTCAATGCTAAGTGGCAGCTGCTGTGGCGGAAATAATAATCAACTTCATGTCTTCAATGCTTCCCACACCTAAGCCATCGTCAATTTACATGCGCCAAGAATGGTTACACAGAGAGAAGAAACAGCGTCAAAAGGGAGTCCAGGTTGCCTCCAGAATGACTCCTCTTTCTCGGGGGAGCTCAGGTGCTTACTTGACTCCTTTAGGTCAGCCAGGGAGTCACCTAGGCTCCGTTATGCAGCCTGGACTCCCCTAAAGAGGCGAGTCATTCTGGAGGAAACCTGGACTCCCTTTTGTTTCCCTTTCTCTGTGCAGTGCATTTTACGTATGCTAATGAAGGAACATGGTAGCAGAAAATAGAGGTTTATGACTATATTTAGCTGTCTAAAAAAAGTTTAAACGTAATAATTATATTAATTATGGTTGATTTGGTGAATTCTAGACAGCATACATGTATACCACTATGCATAAAAGTAGTGGGATGACGCAACCAGCTAATACTTCTCTTTAATCACTAAGTCGACCACAAAAGCAACCAATATGTGGCTGTTTAAAATCGCAAAATGGAAACAAACGTTAGAACTATTCCTTGGGTTTGTATAATTATGGCGATCTCCACATGAAAATGAGTTATTCCAATGAGATTGGCCTCACTTTAGATCGATAATCTATTTAACCAATGCTGACATACTTAATGTTGGACTGTTGGTTGTGATTATAAGAGATTCATTTTAATGGGAGTCAATAACGTGCATATTCATAACAAACCATTGAAGGTGCTGGGCTTGGATATAATTAGATAATAGGATAGATCCACTTAGACCACATACCTTAGCCTAAGTCGGACACTTGAATCTGCAAGTATAATCTTCAGACATGCTAATCTCCCTGATATTTCGTATACATTCTCAGTGTTATTATTGCCAACAAAGGACGCCAGTGGGGTGTTTCACAAGGGGAAAATAGATACAATTCATTTTACATGTTTTCTAAGACCAACTTAATATCACCCAATGTTAATCTTATCTTGGTGTTTCACAAGTTTCAATTGTATCTATGGTCATATACTAAGATACAATTGAAGATAATAATGCGGATTGTGAAACACCAACTTAAGACTAACATTTGGTAAAAGTAAGTCAACCTTAATAACCATGTAGCATTAATCTTAAATACGCTCCCCGTGTATGATGATCACATAGGATCAACATAAGTGTTGTTTAAATGTGTATAACCAGTTTACTTTCGTCCTGAATAAACAGATATTTACAGGTATTCTTGTGTGTAGTATGACACATATATTGCATGAAAAAAACATGAAAAAGTATGTAAGGAAAATATTAGCGGGCATGGTATGAGCTCCACGCTAATATGCATTGTGAAACACTAATACATTAGTTGTATCTAGATTGTAGGCCAAAGATCCTGACTTAAGATCTTGGTTGTAGACCTTTGTGAAACACTTTTTATAAGCAGTATACAATTGATACAACCAAATGTCGGTCTTAGTGGTTATATACAATTAACACCTCCTATAGAAACACTTATTCTACAATTAATTGTATGTCCCCCTTGTGAAACACCCCACAGGTGTCTGACTCAAGGTATGTGGTTGACTCTAGGTGCATGTTCACTAACCATGGCACTGCAACAGTTCCCTGTAGGTATTGCATTAGACTAGGTATAGGAGGTCATGTCAGTCTGAGCTCCCTGCCGTGAGATCTAGGACCCCTGCTGTACTCCCCAGGCCACCTCGCCAGCAATTCGATATAGGCAATATGGAGGTGGTGGCGGCCAAGCGTTCATAACGGCGTTATTTGGGGCGGTTCAAATAACATCCCCCATTTGCTTATATTGTGTTTCAGAATCTGGACTCTGGACGTCAGCAGCCATTATGAGACGTAGCTCTTCTGTACAGTGCAACCTTATGTGTTGTTCAGATAATGCTTATTAAAGACAGGCACTCAGCAAATCAAGAGGCTCCGGGGAATAAGGATATTACCTTTAGGGAATACTATGGACATAGAACAGTAGCTCTTAATTGTGTTTTTATAGAGGAGGATCCGGTAGGAAATTGGGCATTGTCTGCATGAGCCGCTCCCTCCATCATGCACGGAGCTGGCACTCTGTATGGGCCTAAGTCCCATGTATATACTTTTGTGTGGGTAAAAGGATGCTGTGTTATATTCCAATATCGCCCTATACAATTTCTGGTACAGCTTTTGGAAATTCTGCAATACTGCATGGTTACTTCATATACCTATTGCTGCACTCGTGTTGATGTAAGAATATAGCACATCATCTGATCATACGGGTCTGCCAATTTCAAAAATATGTTGAATGTTAGATATAAATTTACCTTCACCATTGCGCACCATTTGGTACATGTACATATTGTACACATTGACGTGCTGACCGAGAGATCACAGACTGCGCCAAATTAAAGCTGTTTCATTTAAAAGGTAGTCGTTTTGCTAAATCTCACTCTCACTTTTCTCTCTGCAGTTGGGTATATGCATTACAATGCATCTAAGCCAGCTCAATATTGCTGGTCATGTGTATGTGTCTTGCGTTATTTTTATCCATCATAATCATATATATCTACAACGTGCGAGCTGCAGGCATAGTTGACGTCCTATTTCCCCACTCAATCAATGACGTATAGATAATATGGGTATGAATTCTGTATATATGTGGAGTTGACAAAAATAATTACTGTAAAAGAGCATCTGCACGTTAACGTTAGCCTTTAGTGTCAATTAAAGTGCATTAACGCTATAGTCCATTCCGTGATGCATGCGTACTAGTGCGTCTGTACTCGATGTATTGTAACGTCAATACATCACATTTCATCAGAAGTCCATTAAGCTAAACAATTGGGTGGTTAAACCTATAAAGACATTTACAATACATTAAGATTAAAATTTTAGACTAAAAGCACTTCACGGTACAACTGTAGTCAGCCACTTTATAGGGTTTATATTTATAGTCTTGTATACGCTCATAACCCACTTTATCTGAGTGTAGCCGTCGATACGACTGGGTTATCTCAGTATAAGAACCCCCCTTACACACACACTTATAGTGTGGGTATATTGTCTGTGTTCTCTCTCACCCTGTCATAAAACTGAGGAGGATCGAGATGCCAGTGAATAGAAGCTGCCTAAATTTAGATAGCTGAGAGCCTAATCCGCGGCACTGTCTGATCTAGGCCTTAAGTCAAAGGCGGTGTTTCACATGCAGCAGTTTAGCATAGGAATCACATTAATATTGTAAATCCGGTATTTAAAGTTTGTGATCAAATATAGTCCTATTTAGGGAGGCCTTTCATCATTGATTGGGAAGTGCAGGCGGTGCCACATGCTTATATCATAGCTCTATGGGTAAAATAGCAAAACTGCATGTGTGTTTTTCCAAAAGCTGCTATCGTAAGGTGGCTTTGATAGTTGTCTTAACAAGATAGAGCCAATGAAGATAATATGATAAAATGATAACCGCGAGTTAGGTAAAGCTTTGATTTAACAAGGAGATAACAGTGTTTCTTACGGTGTCATAACTTTCTACCTACCTACCTACCAAACCAGTGGGTTAGGAGGGGAGCTACAATGAGCAGCTCAGTGAACAGCTCAAGCATCTGAGCAGCTCATCCTGTCAGGTATTAGATACAATTAGTAGAGAACAACACAAGTGGATCGCTCTGATCTAATCGCGGCCCGCCCGCACCTACAGCGTTAGGGACCGAGGCTTGTGTCGCTAGTTTCATTAAAGCAGCCGTGTGGTGCATAAGGAGACTACAGCAGCACCAATGTGATAAGCTCTTTGTAGCTTGGGGTCCATATAACATACGCCACACAGGAGCCGTATAGAATATAGAATGGATGAGCCTATGTATTCTACCATGTTGTCCCCCTGTCCTGTCACTGCTCCCCATGCAGAGTAGTGACTAGTCCCAGTACATGGTGAGGTAGAGATAGATAGTCTGTATACGCAACAATTTATACATTTGATGAAAATACTAAAGCTAATTTGGTCAAGCGTTAGATAGGGAGCAAATACCATCCTTTTCAACATGTATGCAGCGCTGCGATACACCCGCTACAGCCCTGTAGATGGATATCAGTGATGTGTGGTGTGTCAGGGCCCTGGGCTGATGTTGGGAGGCTCAGGAGTTGGCCCAGCCCCAATTGGCTCTTTGTTTAATGAGGTAATCCGTGTTGATGGAAGTAAGGCCTTAATCTGATGCAGATCAACTTCTACACCAGGCTGGGGAGGCGGGGTAGGGGTAGGGGTAACGGGATTTAGACATCGCATCTAGGGCACCCTTGGTGGGCCTTTGCAGGGACGTGATAGCTCGGTTTAATGGTACCCCTTTACTTTGCTCTAAGGACAATCGAGGTCGTCTTCAAGACAGTGAAGGTGCTAGAACAGCTGTGGAATAAAATGAATCTGGGGTATCCTCTAGATTATAGTGGCTAATTTTTACATCAGCGTGGCAATGTGTGTAAAGTTGTAAGTAGTATATGACAATGCTGGTTTATAACGCTGGTTACATGCACTATATAAACACTTATTTTCTAATGTTCCGATTGCATACATCGACGACCAACGTTGTCAGCACAGAAGACAGCTTCCCTGTATTCTTCCAAGCAAAAGCAAGATAACAAGTGATCATGATCAGTCTAGTAACGATGGCCCACTTTAGTAGACAGTACGGGGCAGGAGCTAAATACAAGCTAGCATATATAGAATGCCTTGTCTTATTAAATATGTTGGATGAAATACACCATTCGATTGGGTATTGCTCTCACTTATTGGAAAACCGGGGGAGTATGGGATTAGTGTCAGAGTTTCCTTCAATAAAGGGTGCTTTTTTAAGAAAGATTAATGACTGAAAAATGTTTCACAAAATAGGTTTATTCCTCTGAACATCAATGAAGGGAAAAATGAATTATTTGATTACTGGTCAGCCATTGACAAATGAATTATTCAGACGGTATTTTAATGCCCATTAATCAATGAGCAAACTTCAAACAGAAAATATAAGTTAGTTTATCCTCTAAAATATTTGAACACAGACAACATCCAGAGTTGTCCCGTTCATTCTCATGGATTTGCACCTTGAATTAAGATTCGCCATATTTACAGTGAAACCTTGTAATGCAAAATATAAATGTGAATCCAAAGGTATTTTTTATAGTGCACTGTAATAGGTATGGCCCTTTTTATGTACCGACCTGCATGGAACATATCTAGAAGGCATCTTTAAATTTGACAATGCCTTAAGATGAATATCGTTTTGCATTGACATCGTCAGACGATGGGGTCATCTCGGCACTGCCTTTAATGTTCACTATGTCTTGTCCCATGTCCTGTTCGGGCCCCTTCCTCAACCCACCCCCTCCTCTCCCCGTCCTATATGTGCTCCCACTCGATACTAATCCACTCAGCTTCCCTGGCTTTTATCGTGACAAAGTGATTGAGCTGTTACCTCACAACACTGTCAGGATACTCCCACTTTTTGACAGACACGTCCAGTTTTAACCCATACAGATTCCTCAGTCCTAACCCTGGCCCCGGTGTCTCAGCTCCTCTTACTTTTTTCCTCTCCACCCCCACCCCTCGTCTCATCTTTTATTTCATTATTTAAATAAGTTTTTGGTGGCACTGCCCGGGGCTGACGGCAGCTCAGGGTGTAGTGAGGCGTGGCTTATCTGTCGCTGTCGGACGGACACTGATAGGTGAGGACAAGTCAGTGTGCTGAAAGTACTCCCCGCGGCAAGATGCCCAGACCTCCCCAGACCCAGCCAGACCACCTACACCACCCTACACCACTAGCAAGCAGTCATATCAACCATCACCCCTCTACTTTAGACTGAATGGTAGGAAAGGCAACTTCATCCCATGGCCATCCCTAGCCTCGCCACCAAACGCCCTTCATAATGCAGTACCGTAGGTTGTGACCTTTTGGAAATTACAATCTTGAGGTGGATTATTAGCTATAAAGTTCAACTCCACAACTTTGCCAGTTATTTCCATTTGATAACCGTTTTAGGCAATGACAGTGAGATTGATGAAAATGACACTGTATTAACCAGCTCCGCATTGAATTTAAAATGAATATATTCATAGTTTATTAAAATAACTGCATACTGTGTTAAAATAAGGCTAATGCGGTGCTATGATTTTGTTAGCTAGCTCAACACTTTCCCTGTTAACCTTAGTCTGGGGTTATACATACAATAACAATGTCACAAAATAAAGTAAAATCATCAAGTGACATTTTCTGCCATAGCCCCTTCTGTCGTTTCTATAATATCTCTCTATCTGCATCCTCATGCAGAAGCCATAAAGGGACTGCGCCGCCCTCTCACCTCCTCCCACCCTCAACGAGCTGCTCCTTGGCTTACATGCCCCACGGCGTCTGAGTTTGATGAGTCGTTGGGAACATGTCCTGGCTATACCGGGAGCCGCTGCCACTGGTACTAGGGACATGGGCAAGGTTTGTCGATCGTTGGCTGGGCGTCAATAAACACGGCCCAAAGTGAACAAGGAAACTTTCCTGGTCAAGTAGCTCCACGTGTTCTGCATTAAGTAGGCTCAGCCTGGAGGTCCCACGGTAGAGGACCACTGGAGGGCCGCAGGTAGGAACTGTGGAGAAGTGGGCGAAGTCACGGAAAACGATATACATGTACAGTCAACTCTCACTTAATGGTCCCCCCTGTGCTGTGGTCACTTGTGTAATGCGGTCCCATCTGGTATCTGGTCACCTTCGGAAAGAACCAAATATACTCAAATGGGGACCAAATGTATATAGATGAACTCTAGCTAATGTGGTTACTTTTCGAAAGTCCCAAAACTGATCACAATACATAGAATTGACAATACATGTATAGACAGCGGCTTAAAGAGAGGGAGGGGAAGGGAAGGGCAATTGATATAGGCAAGGGAAGTGAGGATAAAAGACATAATATCATGCAATATATTTGTATAGAGTAAAGCAGTTATTAAACACGTCTATACGCTTACTACAATGGCTTATAGGTATGCTGACTAGACATGGGCATAGCTCTGTGGGGAATCAGTGTGCTATCTAAGGTTGTATTCCCTGGTCCACACCGAGTTAGGCAGATTCCCGTTACCATGGGGAGCAGACCAAGTGATTCCGCTCTGCACGGCTGGACACCAGGGGCAGGGGTCGATAGACCAGGGCGGAATGACTAAACAGATAAGGAGTCCCAAATAGAACTCTTACTGGTCACTCTATATAAGCGGCCAACTTGTCCACCAGTGACTATATGAATGACCTGTATATGACGGGTCCATTTACGTGTTATAATATATGCCTATTGCTAGCCTGTTAAAACCATTCATAAGATGCACCAACCATTGCAGTTCCCTTCTCCTGCCACCGCTGCTGCGACCATGGCGCTGCAGTACGGACCTGTTCCACGCACGCCAAGTGCAGAATGACTAGACAGATAAGACAACCCAAATAGAAGGCGTGTCAATCGATCTAGATAAGACTTACTCTGAGCGGATCGGCACGAGCAAAGACCCCACCGCTGTATAATGGTGGGTTTGTGCGGGAGGGGGTGGATTGAAGGAGAAGAGGGGGGCGGGAGTTGATGGAAGAAGCCAGGGTGGCGTTGATGCGGTCGATGTGAGCGATAATAGGGGTCATCGGGCACGTTGATCCGGGTGAGTGGGTACAGGGGGTTGAATGACGTGCAGTATGGGAGGTATCTAGACTTAATGTGAGGGAGATAGAGATGTGGTTGTTATACGAGGGGGGGATGCTATTACATTGCTGTATAGGTAGAGTGTTCATAATGCTCAGATTCCACAGAGCTCGGGGGGATGCTATTACATTGCTATATAGGTAGAGTGTTCATAATGCTCAGATTCCACAAAGCTCGGGGGGATGCTATTACATTGCTATATAGGTAGAGTGTTCATAATGCTCAGATTTCACAAAGCTAGGGGGGATGCTATTACATTGCTATTGTAATGGGGAAATGGATGCTAGGAAGAGAAGACAGAACACAGCATTGTTGTAACAAAGGTAGTTCTCTATTGACATAATCAGGTTGTACATGTATCATCAATCATAAATCATCTATCATCAGAGCTCCTCTGTCCATCATCATGGTGAGTCATAGACTGGCGGATCTTGCTCCTGCAGGCCCTTTTATAGACAGGCCTCTGGTGATGCCACCTAGTGGGCAGATCAGCACCAGAATCCGCACCAGATCCGCACCAGAATCCGCCACCACTACACTCTCCCCTGCTCAAACCAAACTCAGGGGTCTTCTTTTGATGTCCCTCCAGGGGATCCTGGTCCCTTCTTCTTTGCTCCAGTGAATCGGCTGCCCCGGCCCACCGGATCTTTCCCCAAGGGGTACTGGATCTTCGATCTTTCTCCCGAAGGGTACTGGATCTCGGTGACAGTTTCTGGTTCCTCATTTGATGTTGTTGCCCCAGATCTTCTCCACTATGCTTTGCACCACTGACTTTTCTGTACCTCCCCACCGGATCTTTCCCCAAAGGGTACTGGATCTTCGATCTTTCTCCCGAAGGGTACTGGATCTCGGTGAGAGTTTCTGGTTCCTCATTTGATGTTGCCCTGGATCTTCTCCACTTGGCCTTGCCCCAGTGAATCTTCTTTCCCTTGGTTACCCTTCTTCTCATGGGCTCTGATGGTTTGTCAGTGAAGCACATCCTGACCCAGCGAGCTGGTTCACTAACTAAAGGTCCTGATGGAGCAGCCCAGTTTCTACCATCAATGGTCCAGAGGGGGCAATCCTTCTTCAAGTGATCATCTTTTGCACAATGGAAACACCGCTTCACTTTCCTTCTTGAGCATGACTTCCCTGGCTGTGTCTGAACCCTCTTGGAGATATCCACCACTTCCTTTGGGTATGTCTCTACTTCCAATTCCACGTTGGTCAGCTCCTCTGCCTTGGTCTGGTCAGCTACCCTTGTAGCCTTGTCACTTGCATATATGCAGGCCTCTGCATGCAGACCAACTCTTACAGCTTCTGCCAGTGTTCTGGGGCCGCTCTGCTGGATCCATAACTGCAACTGGATGTTCGATAAGCTGTCAATGAACCAGTCCATGGCCATTACATCTATGGTAGAGAGGTCAGCCCTAGGATAGGCTAACCTAGTCAGCCTCTCCACTTCCTCTGAGTGGCTTTGGAGACATTCACCCACCTCTCTCTTCTTCTCACGAAGCAGTGCCTTAAACATGGCTGACTGATTCGGGGGTTGAAACCTCTGAATTAAGGCCTCCCTGAGCTGGAGATAACCTCTGGGGTTTTTGTAGTCAAAACCCACCAGTAGACGCCTAACTATACCAGTGAGACTCAGCCCTAGGAACACACCTGCTACTTCATGGTTCCATCCGTTAGCACGGCAGCAAAGGTCGAAGTGTAGGAGGTACACATTAAGATGCTCACTTCCATCAAACTTGTCTGGCATAACTATGGGCTTAGGTAATTTGTCGACAGATTGCCATTCCCGCATCTCCCCTAGGAATGCCTCAGGACTGCATCTCCCAACCTCTGGGAACGCCTCACTGCCACAACTCCCCGCCTGTGGGAACATCTCGGTCAGCGTGCGGCACCCCTGTCTCTGTCAGCGTGCGGCGCCCCCGTCTCGGTCAGCGTGCGGCGCCCCTGTCTCGGTCAGCGTGCGGCAACGCCGTCTCGGTCAGCGTGCGGCACCCCCGTCTCGGTCAGTGTGGCAACCCCGTAATGGACAGCGTGCGGCACCCCCTTCTCCGTCAGAGTGCGACACCCCCTTCTCGGTCAGCGTGCGGCACCCCCTTCTCGGTCAGCGTGCGGCAACCCCGTCTCGGACAGCGTGCGGCACACCCGTCTCGGTCAGCGTGCAGCAACCCCTTCTCGGTCAGCGTGAGGCACCCCGTCTCGGTCAGCGTGCGGCACCCCCGTCTCGATCAGCGTGCGGCACCCCCGTCTCCAACAGCGTACGGCAACCCCCTCTCCAACAGCGTACGGCAACCCCGTCTCCAACAGCGTGCGGCACCCCCGTCTCGGTCAGCGTGAGGCACCCCCGTCTCGGTCAGCGTGCGGCACCCCCGTCTCGATCCGCGTGCGGCACCCCCGTCTCGGTCAGCGTGCGGCACCCCTGTCTTGGTCAGCGTGCGGCACCCCCGTCTCGGTCAGCGTGTGGCACCCCCGTCTCGGTCAGTGTGGCAACCCCGTAATGGACAGCGTGCGGCACCCCTTCTCGGTCAGCGTGCGACACACCCTTCTCGGTCAGCGTGCGGCACCCCCTTCTCGGTCAGCGTGCGGCAACCCCGTCTCGGTCAGCGTGCGGCACACCCGTCTCAGTCAGCGTGCGGCACCCCCGTCTCGGTCAGCGTGCAGCAACCCCTTCTCGGTCAGCGTGAGGCACCCCCGTCTCGGTCAGCGTGCAGCAACCCCTTCTCGGTCAGCGTGAGCACCCCCGTCTCGGTCAGCGTGCGGCACCCCCGTCTCAATCAGCGTGCGGCACCCCCGTCTCGGTCAGCGTGCGGCACCCCCGTCTCGGTCAGCGTGCGGCACCCCCGTCTCGGTCAGTGTGGCAACCCCATAATGGACAGCGTGCGGCACCCCTTCTCCGTCAGAGTGCGACACACCCTTCTCGGTCAGCCTGCGGCACCCCCTTCTCGGTCAGCGTGCGGCAACCCGTCTCGGACAGCGTACGGCAACCCTGTCTCAGTCAGCGTGCAGCAACCCCGTCTCGGTCAGCGTGAGGCACCCCCGCCTCGGTCAGCGTGCGGCAACCCCGTCTCGGTCAGCGTGCGGCACCCCCGTCTCGGTCAGTGTGGCAACCCCGTAATGGACAGCGTGCAGCACCCCCTTCTCCGTCCGAGTGCGACACCCCCTTCTCGGTCAGCGTGCGGCAACCCCCTCTCGGACAGCGTGTGGCACACCCGTCTCAGTCAGCGTGCGGCACCCCCGTCTCGGTCAGCGTGCAGCAACCCCTTCTCGGTCAGCGTGAGGCACCCCCGTCTCGGTCAGCGTGCGGCACCCCCGTCTCGATCAGTGTGCGGCACCCCCGTCTCGGTCAGCGTGGGGCACCCCCGTCTCGGTCAGCGTGCAGCACCCCCGTCTTGGTCAGCGTGCAGCACCCCCGTCTCGATCAGTGTGCGGCACCCCCGTCTCGGTCAGCGTGCGGCAACCCCGTCTCGGTCAGCTTGCAGCACCCCCGTCTCGGTCAGTGTGGCAACCCCGTAATGGACAGCGTGCGGCACCCCTTCTCCGTCAGAGTGCGACACACCCTTCTCGGTCAGCGTGCGGCACCCCCTTCTCGGTCAGCGTGCGGCAACCCCATCTCGGACAGCGTGCGGCAACCCCGTCTCGCTCAGTGTGGGGCACCCCCGTCTCGGTCAGCGTGCAGCACCCCCGTCTTGGTCAGCGTGCAGCACCCCCGTCTCGATCAGTGTGCGGCACCCCCGTCTCGGTCAGCGTGCGGCAACCCCGTCTCGGTCAGCTTGCAGCACCCCCGTCTCGGTCAGTGTGGCAACCCCGTAATGGACAGCGTGCGGCACCCCTTCTCCGTCAGAGTGCGACACACCCTTCTCGGTCAGCGTGCGGCACCCCCTTCTCGGTCAGCGTGCGGCAACCCCATCTCGGACAGCGTGCGGCAACCCCGTCTCGCTCAGCGTGCGGCAACCCTGTCTCAGTCAGCGTGCGGCATCCCCGTCTCGGTCAGCGTGAGGCACCCCCGTCTCGGTCAGCGTGCGGCAACCCCGTCTCTGTCAGCGTCAGGCACCCCCGTCTCGGTCAGCCTGCGGCACCCCCGTCTCGGTCAGCATGCGGCAGCTCCGTCTCGGTCAACATGCGGCAACCCCGTCTCGGTCAGTGTGCGGCAACCCAGTCTCGGTCAGCGTGCGGCACCCCCGTCTCGGTCAGCGTGCGGCACCCCCGTCTCGGTCAGCGTGCGGCACCCCCTTCTCCGTCAGAGTGCGGCCCGAGCTTGCGGCAACCCCGTCTCGGTCAGCGTGCGGCACCCCCGTCTCGGTCAGCGTGCGGCACCCCCGTCTCGGTCAGCGTGCGTCACCCCCGTCTCGGTCAGCGTGCGGCAGCCCCGTCTCGGTCAGCGTGCGGCACCCCAGTCTCGGTCAGCGTGCGGCAACCCCCGCCTCGGTCAGCGTGAGGCACCCCCGTTTGTAGTCAAAACCCACCAGTAGACGCCTAACTATACCAGTGAGACTCAGCCCTAGGAACACACCTGCTACTTCATGGTTCCATCCGTTAGCACGGCAGCAAAGGTCGAAGTGTAGGAGGTACACATTAAGATGCTCACTTCCATCAAACTTGTCTGGCATAACTATGGGCTTAGGTAATTTGTCGACAGATTGCCATTCCCGCATCTCCCCTAGGAATGCCTCAGGACTGCATCTCCCAACCTCTGGGAACGCCTCACTGCCACAACTCCCCGCCTGTGGGAACATCTCGGTCAGCGTGCGGCACCCCTGTCTCTGTCAGCGTGCGGCGCCCCCGTCTCGGTCAGCGTGCGGCGCCCCTGTCTCGGTCAGCGTGCGGCAACGCCGTCTCGGTCAGCGTGCGGCACCCCCGTCTCGGTCAGTGTGGCAACCCCGTAATGGACAGCGTGCGGCACCCCCTTCTCCGTCAGAGTGCGACACCCCCTTCTCGGTCAGCGTGCGGCACCCCCTTCTCGGTCAGCGTGCGGCAACCCCGTCTCGGACAGCGTGCGGCACACCCGTCTCGGTCAGCGTGCAGCAACCCCTTCTCGGTCAGCGTGAGGCACCCCGTCTCGGTCAGCGTGCGGCACCCCCGTCTCGATCAGCGTGCGGCACCCCCGTCTCCAACAGCGTACGGCAACCCCCTCTCCAACAGCGTACGGCAACCCCGTCTCCAACAGCGTGCGGCACCCCCGTCTCGGTCAGCGTGAGGCACCCCCGTCTCGGTCAGCGTGCGGCACCCCCGTCTCGATCCGCGTGCGGCACCCCCGTCTCGGTCAGCGTGCGGCACCCCTGTCTTGGTCAGCGTGCGGCACCCCCGTCTCGGTCAGCGTGTGGCACCCCCGTCTCGGTCAGTGTGGCAACCCCGTAATGGACAGCGTGCGGCACCCCTTCTCGGTCAGCGTGCGACACACCCTTCTCGGTCAGCGTGCGGCACCCCCTTCTCGGTCAGCGTGCGGCAACCCCGTCTCGGTCAGCGTGCGGCACACCCGTCTCAGTCAGCGTGCGGCACCCCCGTCTCGGTCAGCGTGCAGCAACCCCTTCTCGGTCAGCGTGAGGCACCCCCGTCTCGGTCAGCGTGCAGCAACCCCTTCTCGGTCAGCGTGAGCACCCCCGTCTCGGTTAGCGTGCGGCACCCCCGTCTCAATCAGCGTGCGGCACCCCCGTCTCGGTCAGCGTGCGGCACCCCCGTCTCGGTCAGCGTGCGGCACCCCCGTCTCGGTCAGTGTGGCAACCCCATAATGGACAGCGTGCGGCACCCCTTCTCCGTCAGAGTGCGACACACCCTTCTCGGTCAGCCTGCGGCACCCCCTTCTCGGTCAGCGTGCGGCAACCCGTCTCGGACAGCGTACGGCAACCCTGTCTCAGTCAGCGTGCAGCAACCCCGTCTCGGTCAGCGTGAGGCACCCCCGCCTCGGTCAGCGTGCGGCAACCCCGTCTCGGTCAGCGTGCGGCACCCCCGTCTCGGTCAGTGTGGCAACCCTGTAATGGACAGCGTGCAGCACCCCCTTCTCCGTCAGCGTGCGACACCCCCTTCTCGGTCAGCGTGCGGCAACCCCGTCTCGGTCAGCGTGGGGCACCCCCGTCTCGGTCAGCGTGCGGCACCCCCGTCTTGGTCAGCGTGCAGCAACCCCGTCTCGATCAGTGTGCGGCACCCCCGTCTCGGTCAGCGTGCGGCAACCCCGTCTCGGTCAGCTTGCAGCACCCCCGTCTCGGTCAGTGTGGCAACCCCGTAATGGACAGCGTGCAGCACCCCTTCTCCGTCAGAGTGCGACACACCCTTCTCGGTCAGCGTGCGGCACCCCCTTCTCGGTCAGCGTGCGGCAACCCCATCTCGGACAGCGTGCGGCAACCCCGTCTCGCTCAGTGTGGGGCACCCCCGTCTCGGTCAGCGTGCAGCACCCCCGTCTTGGTCAGCGTGCAGCACCCCCGTCTCGATCAGTGTGCGGCACCCCCGTCTCGGTCAGCGTGCGGCAACCCCGTCTCGGTCAGCTTGCAGCACCCCCGTCTCGGTCAGTGTGGCAACCCCGTAATGGACAGCGTGCGGCACCCCTTCTCCGTCAGAGTGCGACACACCCTTCTCGGTCAGCGTGCGGCACCCCCTTCTCGGTCAGCGTGCGGCAACCCCATATCGGACAGCGTGCGGCAACCCCGTCTCGCTCAGCGTGCGGCAACCCTGTCTCAGTCAGCGTGCGGCATCCCCGTCTCGGTCAGCGTGAGGCACCCCCGTCTCGGTCAGCGTGCGGCAACCCCGTCTCTGTCAGCGTCAGGCACCCCCGTCTCGGTCAGCCTGCGGCACCCCCGTCTCGGTCAGCATGCGGCAGCTCCGTCTCGGTCAACATGCGGCAACCCCGTCTCGGTCAGTGTGCGGCAACCCAGTCTCGGTCAGCGTGCGGCACCCCCGTCTCGGTCAGCGTGCGGCACCCCCGTCTCGGTCAGCGTGCGGCACCCCCTTCTCCGTCAGAGTGCGGCCCGAGCTTGCGGCAACCCCGTCTCGGTCAGCGTGCGGCACCCCCGTCTCGGTCAGCGTGCGGCACCCCCGTCTCGGTCAGCGTGCGTCACCCCCGTCTCGGTCAGCGTGCGGCAGCCCCGTCTCGGTCAGCGTGCGGCACCCCAGTCTCGGTCAGCGTGCGGCAACCCCCGCCTCGGTCAGCGTGAGGCACCCCCGTCTCGGTCAGCGTGCGGCACTCCCTTCTCGATCAGCTTGCGGCACCCCCTTCTCCGTCAGAGTGCGGCCCTAGCTTGCGGCACCCCCGTCTCGGTCAGCGTGCGGCAACCCTGTCTCGGTCAGCGTGCGACACCCCTGTCTCGGTCAGCGTGTGGCACCCCCGTCTCGGTCAGCGTGTGGCACCCCCGTCTCGGTCAGCGTGCGGCAACCCCGTCTCGGTCAGTGTGCGGCTACCCATCTCGGTCAGCGTGCGGCACCCCCTTCTCCGTCAGAGTGCGGCCCCAGCTTGCGGCACCCCCGTCTCGGTCAGCTTGCGGCACCCCCGTCTCGGTCAGCGTGCGGCACCCCCGTCTCGGTCAGCGTGCAGCAACCCCGTCTCGGTCAGTGTGCGGCTACCCATCTCGGTCAGCGTGCGGCACCCCCTTCTCCGTCAGAGTGCGGCCCCAGCTTGCGGCACCCCCGTCTCGGTCAGCTTGCGGCACCCCCGTCTCTGTCAGCGTGCGGCACCCCCGTCTCAGTCAGCGTGCGGCAACCCCGTCTTGGTCAGTGTGAGGCACCCCCCTCTTGGTCAGCGTGCGGCACCCCCTTCTCCGTCAGAGTGCGGCCCCAGCTTGCGGCACCCCCATCTTGGTCAGCGTGCGGCAACCCCGTTGGTCAGCGTGCGGCAACCCTGTCTCAGTCAGCGTGAGGCACCCAACTCTCGGTCAGCGTGCGGCAACCCCGTCTCGGACAGCGTGCGGCACCCCCGTCTC
The DNA here is from genome assembly GCA_947462335.1 of Harmothoe impar. NCBI lineage: Eukaryota > Metazoa > Annelida > Polychaeta > Phyllodocida > Polynoidae > Harmothoe > Harmothoe impar. The sequence continues at coordinate 48,525,142 of OX381710.1, forward strand.
GGTCAGCGTGCGGCAACCCCTTCTCGGTCAGCGTGCGGCACCCCCTTCTCGGTCAGCGTGCAGCAACCCCTTCTCGGTCAGCGTGCGGCACCCCCTTCTCGGTCAGCGTGCGGCACCCCCTTCTCGGTCAGTGTGCGGCAACTCGTCTCAGTCAGCGTGCGGCACCCCAGTCTCGGTCAGCGTGCGGCACCCCCGTCTCGGTCAGCGTGCGGCAACTCGTCTCGGTCAGCGTGAGGCACCCCCTTCTCCGTCAGAGTGCGGCCCCAGCTTGCGGCACCCCCGTCTCGGTCAGCGTGCGGCAACCCCGTCTCGGTCAGCGTGCGGCACCCCCGTCTCGGTCAGCGTGCGGCACCCCCGTCTCGGTCAGCGTGCGGCAACCCCGTATTGGTCAGCGTGCGGCGCCCCCGTCTCGGTCAGCGTGCAGCACCCCCGTCTCGCGTTTGTCTTCATATCGACCAGGGAAACGTCTTCACATCGACGAGGGAACCGCATTCACATCGACCAGGGAAACGTCTACACATCGACCAGGGAAACGTCTTCACATCGACCAGGGAAAAGTCTTCACATCGACCAGGGAAACGTCTACACATCGACCAGGGAAACGTCTTCACATCGACCAGGGAAACGTCTACACATCGACCAGGGAAACGTCTTTACAAGAGCCCCAGAATCGGCTTCACAGCGACCACACATTCATCTTCACATCGGCCACAGAATCGTCATTCCAATGGCTACAGAATTGTCTTTCCCCTGCAACAGACTCGTCTTTCCACCTCCACCTTTTCCTTCTCGGTACTGCTTCCTGCTGGCGGATCTGGGGGATCTGGGGGATATGGCGGATCTGGCGGATCGGCGGATCTAAGTTGCTAAGCAACCAGCTTCCATTTGTTTACTGCTGGCGGATTCAGCCTCCTGCTGGCGGATTTAAATTCCTGCTGGCGGATTTAACTTGAAAACTCTGTAGGATCGTCCTATAAACAGTCACACAATCGTCCTTCCAATAGTCACACAATCGTCCTTCCAACAGTCACACAATCGTCCTTCCAACAGCCACACAATCCTGTCATGTCCTCTGCTTCAGCTCCCTGCCGGCGGATTGAGCTTCCTGCTGGCGGATCGGCGGATCTAAGTTGCTAAGCAACCAGCATCATAAAAGCCACAGAATCGTCATCTTCAGGGCCACAAATCGTCATCTTTAGGGCCACAGAATCGTCGTCCTTAGGGCCACAGAATCGTCGTCCTTAGGGCCACACAATTCTCATCTTTAGGGCCACAGAATCGTCGTCCTTAGGGCCACAGAATCGTTCTCACAACGTCCACAATCCCTGCTTCTGTCTTCCTCTGTTGCTTCTCTTCCTTCTTCCCTCATCGGTGTGAATTCTTCCTTCCCCCTTCTTCCTTTTCCTTCTTCTCGGTACTGCTTCCTGCTGGCGGATCTGGCGGATCTGGCGGATCCGGCGGATCCGGCGGATCTGGCGGATCGGCGGATCGGCGGATCGGCGGATCTGGCGGATCGGCGGATCTAAGTTGCTAAGCAACCGGCTTCCATTTGTTTACTGCTGGCAGATTCACTTCCTGCTGGCGGATTCACTTCCTGCTGGCGGATTCACTTCCTGCTAAGCAACCAGCATCATACAAACCACAGGATCGTCTTCAGAACCCTCACAGAATCGTCGTCACATCTGCCACAGGATCGTCTTCAGAACCCTCACAGAATCGTTGTCACATCTGCCACAGGATCGTCTTCAGAACCCTCACAGAATTGCTTCTCTTCCTTCCTCCCTCATCGGCGGATCGGCGGATCTGGCGGATCGGCGGATTTGGCGGATCGGCGGATCGGCGGATCAGAGTTGCTAAGCAACCAGCATCATAACATCCACAGAATTGTCTCTCCAACGGCCACAGAAACGTTTTCACATCGACCACAGAAACGTCTTCACATCGACCACAGAAACGTCTTCACATCGACCACAGAAACGTCTACACATCGACCACAGAAACGTCTACACATCGACCACAGAAACGTCTTCACATCCTGCTGGCAGATTCTCTGCTGCTTCTCTTCCTTCCTCCCTTATCGGCGTGAATTCTTCTTTTGAAACCAAGCTGTCACCACTGTAATGGGGAAATGGATGCTAGGAAGAGAAGACAGAACACAGCATTGTTGTAACAAAGGTAGTTCTCTATTGACATAATCAGGTTGTACATGTATCATCAATCATAAATCATCTATCATCAGAGCTCCTCTGTCCATCATCATGGTGAGTCATAGACTGGCGGATCTTGCTCCTGCAGGCCCTTTTATAGACAGGCCTCTGGTGATGCCACCTAGTGGGCAGATCAGCACCAGAATCCGCACCAGATCCGCACCAGAATCCGCCACCACTACACTATATAGGTAGAGTGTTCATAATGCTCAGATTTCACAAAGCTAGGGGGGATGCTATTACATTGCTATATAGGTAGAGTGTTCGTAATGCTCAGATTCCACAAAGCTCGGGGGGATGCTATTACATTGCTATATAGGTAGAGTGTTCATAATGCTCAGATTTCACAAAGCTAGGGGGGATACTATTACATTGCTATATAGGTAGAGTGTTCATAATGCTCAGATTTCACAAAGCTTGGGGGGATGCTAATACATTATATATAGCTAGAGTGTACATGATGCTCAGATTTCACAAGACTTAGTCACATCGGTTAACATTTATTCCAATGCTGAGTGAAGTAGGCATATATCCCTCTACATATATGTATGGTAGATTGCGGCAAAATATCAGATATGCATAGATTTAACACGTTGATGAATCTCTCTTATATTTTCGGTCAAAACAACCGCTGGAATTCGGGTATTAGGGATGTACATGGCTCAGTCTCATGAGTTTGTAACAGTTGAAAAGTCTTTGACCGGGTATCGTCTTTGACCGGTGTCGTCTTTGACCGGGTGTCATCTTTGACTGGGTATCTAGAAAAGATTTTTTTCCCATTCTTTTTAAATTTTATATAATCATGTATATGATGTAATGTACTTGGTGGGACTTCTTATTGCATAATACTTTGGACAGTGCAGCTGATTAAAATCCTTTCTAGATACCCGGTCAAAGACGACACCCGGTCAAAGACTACACCGGTCAAAGATGACACCCGGTCAAAGACGTTTGAACTGTTACAAACTCATGAGATTGAGCCACAAGGGTCTAGTATCTTGGATCTGGGAGATGGTGTTGTGCTGTAGGGGTGTGTGTTTAAAGTTGGGCTGTAAATGTGGGGGTGGCGGCCCCTTTGTAGGTGATCTAGCACCACCCCCTGTCCGGTTTTAGTTGGACATTTATAACTAAGTGGTACTTAACTTCAGACCTGTCTTATCCTGGATAGACTTGCAGGTGACAGGGGTGAGCAGGAGAGGGGGATAGTGCTGTTTGATAGCACCAGAGGTGGAACTTCAGGTACCAGCGAGCCCTTTCAGATCTCATCTAATTTTATAGATGAATCAAATTTGTAGTATAACCTTTAAAAAAATGTGTAAACAACTCATTTAGGTACAACTCAAAATGTAGTGATATCTCATGTTGAGGCGTTTTCTTTCAGATGTTCCTTTGCTACGTGAGTATGCATCACCATCGTTGAACTATCAAACCTCATGCAGTTTTGATATTGTGTCTGAGATATCAGTCCTGATACTCACAAAGAGTAGCTCCTCGTGTGTTGACTTCTGGTTATAGTTACAAAATGTTCGGCGTATTGCATCATTACTTTGTTCATGCAACCATAAAGATAATTTAGCAGGGAATCGAAGGGAGTCTTACTATGCTGGACTCTCTTGCTATGCTGGACTTCCTTTCAGGAGTTTCCTAGTTTCCTAGACTCACTGAAGAGAGTCCAGGATGTCCGGACTCCCTGAAGACATTGACTCTCACAATTTTCTCACTGCATGTACAGTTTAATCCATCGCTGTAACAGTTCATAATCGGTTTTTGTATTCATCTGCTGAATAGTATATCGCACCATACCACAATCCTGATGATGTACATGTGGATCCCCAAGGTATTTACAAATATAGGGTATTATAGGAGTATTCACACATTTAAAAACAATGTAAACAGAATGAATACCCCATTACACTACATGTATTCCGGACCATCCTATATAGCAATGGTCGATTTTCAGTATGTCAATACACTCTTACAATTTCAAGATAAGTATTCATGCCTTGTATACAGGAGCCTGATCAGTCTCGAATAAAACGTTATACATCAGACGTAGAGCATATTCCTATCATGTGCTTTCAAACGAGGCGCTCATCCATTTGCACTACCTGCAAAAATAAATCTATGAAGACATTAAAGAAGGCTGCTGTTGGATCCTAATGTTGTAAACCACTAGACCTACAATTACTACAGCTGCCTCTGTCAGCCATAGTAGAAGTGGTTGATAGACTGCAGACCTGTGCTGGCCTCCTGAACTATGACCTACCTACCATCTATTAAAACCAAATTACCACTCTATACTTCCTTTCATTCTAAAGTGGAGCGGTAAAAGCCCTCATATTATATATAATAGATAATGGATTAATTGAGTGCATTAGAAAAAAACGTCCCTTTCTTTTCATAATAATGTTTTTTAGTATGAACATACCTTCCCACTTTCATTAGAATGGAAGGCTAAAATAGTGTGGCTTTGGAATAGCTATGAGTAATTTACAATATACACTAAAACTAGACTCACTGGGGGTATTTCAGTATACAGCGTTTGATTGTCCAACCACTATGTCCAGGGTTGTGAATCTAGTGAACATCCCAAACTAAATTTGTCACCTAAAAGTCAACGCCTTGAATAGAAGTAGAGTCTATAGTCTATTGTGTCTACCTGTTAGACCAAGTGCACACTGGACAAAGGCCGACGTTTAGTGTCTTACTAAAGGTCCGGATAAGGAACTGACATTCCTTAGAGCTTGAAATGTCACCTTTTATACTCTAGTTCAGGGTTCTGGCAAAGCTTGCAGATACCACCTAACCATACCTGGAAGGAAGTATGATTATGTGGCAGTAAATTATTCTAAATGAGAGGGATGGAAAAGCAGACTGGAGAATATTGAAGGAGGATGTGAGGAATTTGGAATGGGAAGGAGATGGAGACCGGATGAAGCAGGGAGGCCAAGTTATCTGTATGAACCTATGTAGGGTAGCATTCGAGTCCCCTGCAATGTAGTGGTTGAGATACATCAGTATGTACATGGGTGTGGGGACTTGAGATAGACTGTAGTAGCTGAGATGCTCCAATATTCTATCTGTGTACCAAAGACAGAGTGTTACAAATGAGATGTCTCAGTGTCTATCTGGGTGTGCGTATACTAGAGCCAGAGGGTGGTGGGTGGGACGTCCAAATTTCCTTATTTGGGTGTAGATACCAGGGACACATATATATGTCAGTGTGTATCTAAGCATAGGTGCCAGGGACGAAGCCTAGTGAGTAAGATGCCCCAGTGTGCATAGGTACCAGGGATGGTACTACTGGTAGTATGTCTCAGTGTCTATCTGGGTGTGGGTACTAGGGACAGGGTATAATGGCCTGGTGAGTGGGATGTCCCAATGTCTGTGTGGTTATCAGAGACAGAGTATAGTATGTCCCAATATATATGTGGGTGTGGGTACTAGGGACAGATTGTAGTGGGTGAGATGTCTCAGTGTCTATATCCGGATCTGGGAACCAAGGACAGGGTTTAGTGAATGATATGTCCCAGTGTATATATCTGGGTTTAGGTACCAGAGACAGGGTGTGCTGGTTGGAATGTCCCAGTGTCTAATTCCGGGTTAGGGTACCAGAAACAGGGTGTAGTGGTGGAGAGGTTTCAGTGTCTATCTGAGTGTGGGTAAAGTATAAGCTGGGGATACAGCTGCCTTTTAACAGACCTTTCACCCTTTGATACGTCCTCTGTCTGACATTGCCACTGCCACTAATGGATAAGTGTCTCTAATGTTAATGTGCGAACCGTACCATCTAGGCTAACATCTCAATTAACCTTCCAGCCTGGAAGCAATTTGAGCTATTGTAGGGCCGTGTCTAGATGGAGCTGCCTGTGTTATCTATATATGGCTTCTAATGCAAAGGAATGTATTTCCAAGGCTTGATTTGTACAATGTAAATGGCATCGACTGAAAATTCTTTATAAACAGAGCCATAATGTCCATGAGATGTGTGTAGGTGCACTGTAGATAGGGCTCAACTTAAGTATACATGCCAGAATTTCTACACGATGAATAGCCTGTGAAATATATATATGAACCAAACAAAACCATAATCGCATAGGGTAAACAAAACAGGAGGTATTTTATGTTTCTTCTCTTGGGTTCACTTTTTATGAGTTGATGCATTTATTCTGTTATTCCTATAGGATGTCAGTATTTATCATAATACCGCTGTAAATAGGCCCCCTATGTGTGACAATACATTATCTGTTATGCAAAAACCGTTTGTCAATTTCTTAAATAATCACACAAATATGGGTCGTGGGCACTTATTGTGTGATAATTTCCAGTACTCAGACCCAATTATCCTTAGTATTTATTCACAAGTGAGCCACTCATGGTGCATTACAATATCGGTGGGACCATTAACTATAGTTGAATGGAGCCAGGCATGCTATACTAGATATCCGAGCTGCAGGCAAAGCCATCAGTTACATAGCCAGAAAATAAGATACTGTGCAGGGTCTGACCAATTCATTGGGAGTAATATTTGGTGAACATACTACCAGTACTTTGGCTTAAGGTCCATTTCTATTAAGTTATCTAGTAGTAAAAAATGCCACTGTATATATTTATAACTTCAACACTTAGGACTCAGTTAAATATTTTGGGAAAAATGTCGCTTTGCCAACTCGAAGAAGACCTATGGTAGAGCACGTTCACTGAGTCGTCATAATCACCAATATCATAGCCTCATTTTTCCTCATTCCCCCTCCCAGATGCCGCTCAGACATTAAAAGGTGGCGATTGGCCGACATGGGGGCTGATTTAACGCTGTGGGACCTCAAAAAGGGACCCTTCTGCTCCCATGGGGACTTGGTGCCTTTTAAAAACATAGGGCAGCCGTACACAGGCAGGCAGATTGGTTGTGCTAGCTGGCCATCTGCCGGTAATCAACGCTGGTTAGGGTACCAGCGGCGCCGACGTCACACGTGGTTTATCATGGCGGATTAGTTCCAGTCTGTGCCACCAGAGGGGGTAGGCATGGGAGGGGGACGCTCGAAATTCGCGCCGATAATTAATGATCAGCCGCCAGACATCAGGGTAAGGCAATTGCAGGGCAGCAATACTATATGATGCAACTGACCATCGGCAGTAGGTGGCCATTTTGTCCAGTTTTGAAATGGTCAGTTCTCATTAAAGTCTCAGTCGCCTGAGACGTTTTCGCTCCCTGCCCCCTAGAGTGAGACATTCACCCACAGTAACCTTATAAGCCACAGCTCCCCTCTCTCTCTGACACTGTTGTCCCGTCTGGCCTGTCTGATCCCCACAGTAGCAGGGTCATTAGTCCCACACTAAGGTTGCATCCTCTATAATTAACCTTGTTCACGGGTCTGATTGCTAACCCTGACGTCTTGCTGTGACGTCACAACCCGTTTCCAGTGTTACGTCATGGGCAAATTTCGGACATTGTAACCGGCAATTGAATCAGCCAGTGTGAAGAGCAGACGTGTGACCCTCCCTTCCGCTCCAGCAGCCCTCCCCTCCCCTCCTTTCAGGCTACATCTTGTATTAAAGGCTGCCTGACAAAGGATGTAGGCAGTTGAAGGATGTAAGGAGATGTTAATGACGCTTAGGGGTGGACATTCTCCATGTTGAGTTCTGATGTTATCTTGGTGCGGTTTAGCACACATTGCTAGTACAGTCAGTGGTTTATGCACAGCTTTAGGATTAGTATAATTATTTGTTCTGGGTGTTGCAGTGCTATTACTAGTATGCTCCATTGTATCAACCTCCAGTGATTACTCTCCAATCTCAATTTTGTTTTTACTTAAAGTGAATTACTTATAAAATAAGGAACTACTTTATTATGTTGGACACATTTATCAGGAGAGATAAATTAAGGAGAGTTAAATTCTCTAGAGTCAAGTTCACGACGTTGCTACGTTTCTGATCTCCTTTTTGACCGAGGTCATTGTCTATACCACACCTTCTAGTCAGTTTTCCCCTAATTATTTCACGATGTATAATCTACATGCCACACTAAACCATGCAGCAAAAAACATAACCTTGCCGAAGTATGACGTGGTATTGTTAGTGTCACTCAATGCTGAATGTGGTTATCAGGTTATGCACATTTTGAGTGTCAAAACTGGATATCCATGGTGAAAAACAAGCAGCCAAGTTTCACATGATTCCTGCAGGTATTAAATAAGCCTCACGATTACTGCTGCGGGTCAGAGGGTAGCCAGGGGCGTGCCGAATTACGACTCACAACCAGGGGCCACTATTCGTGTCAGACACCCATTTCTAATTGCCTGTGGTGGGTGGGGTTTCAGCCAGTGATGAAGTATTAGGACGTCTTGTGGCACGGCTTGGGGTTGGGGGTGGAGGTGATATGAAGATGGGAGTGGCAGTGGATGTCGGTTGATGCGCATTAGGCAGCCGTTCGGAGGGGGTTGTGGAGTACATTTGTACATGTGGGGATTATAGGGAGCCCCCTTGCAGAGATGTATTTCCATACTAGATGTGTTTTTACGTCGAGGAGGGCGGGGTGAATTTTGGGGAGAAATGAGAAATTATCTGCTGACTGTAGGCATCGCTATGATGTGCCATTACAGAATGCCCCTCCCATTACTGATGAAAATATGGGTTGTTGTGTGTTTGAGTGTTGTATGGGAGGAGGGGGTGGCAGCCAGGGGGGATGAGAGCTAACCAGATAATCCTATAGAGAAATTGTGACATGTAACTAGTACTGTTCCTAATCTTGATTTAGGAATAGAAGGGACATAACATCCACTGGAGGAGGGTGGATATTTAGCCCTTTGAGGACGGCATAGTGCAACCTCAGAGTTACGGTGTTAGGGCCAGTGGCATGGGGTAGAGCTGCTCTTTAAGGGAATCATAGGTTGCATGCAGGGTGGCACTGCCTCACCCAGAGCTGCTCCCGGGGCAGGGCACCGTGACAAGCAGTATGTCCCAGCACAGCAGACCTTTGTCCACCCTCACCCCTTCACCCCAACCCCCCATGTGGCCAGCATTCTTTATAGTACCCACCCAACCCCCCGAATGACATATCCCCCTCCCAACCGCCTCACATGCACCCCAACGTCACGCGAAGCCAGGTCCGGCGAGAGCTCTTCACGACCGGAGGTAACAAAGAGAGAGGACATCCAGAACGAGAGATCGCGAGAGTTGGCGGGATCTAGCCCCAGACCCCCTGCTGGGAAGGAAATCGCCGTGCTTTGTCAACTTCTTCTTTGATCAGTGAGCGCATTATTTGTTGTCAGAGTAACAGAAGGAGGGGGACACTCTCATGGAATCCCGTGAGAGGTAACGAGACTGAGGTCTAGCCTGGGGGACCTCATGAGACCTCTCCATCACTAAACCTGATGTATCTGAAAATGGCGTCCGCCTGCGAATTAAGACCTCCTCTGTATTCTTATTTATCCAACAGAACTAAACTTTTCTAAGAACACTTTCCCCGTGTTTGCCCCTTCTGTGAATAGATAATGAAGGAACCACACCCTTGACAAAATACATTGATATTCTCAACAATGTGATTATTCCAGTTATGGCAGGGGAACAAACGTAATGCACAGCAGACTAAAAGATGTCCCGGGAAAAGTCTGATTCACGCTTTTAAATGACTAATAGGTGAGTTAGGTGCACAGGTAGAAAGGGAAATTGGAGACGCAGGCACCCGTGTTTCCAAAGATGGTTTCAGGTTTAAAAAAAAGAAAGACACATAAACAAGTCTCTACAAATGAACCAAGGTCTGTTGCCACACACCTTGAGCTTCAGAGGATCTAAATAATATTGATCGAATATTAACCTCTGGGGGGGTTTAGTACCAAATAACCCTTGACTATATCGAACGGGTTCAGTCATAGTCCAGATACACTATGATAATCAACAACAAAGGTTATATGCGTGCACACGATTTCAATTCAGGCATTTGAAAAGGGGTATATATCCGCGGGGGAATTCATAACCAAGATTTGTGTTAAAATGAGATAATTTTCATAAGCTAATTAAGATATTCCTGATAGTTTTGTGGGAATAGCGTACCAAACGTGCATGCATTGCTACTCATAAATGGAAATGACAACGGAACTCTAAACGCGCTGTATTTCATAATAATACTAAGAATAATATTATTTTTTAAATTTGAAGATGTGAAAAGTCATTTAAAAATATGTGCATTTTTAATGCATGAATTTTCAAATACTGTTGTCAGTTGGACTAGTGAACTAATATAATTTCCATTTGACTAGGACCAAAATGCTCCATTACAAATTATGGAATCGTTTCCATGGCAACCATAAAATGCAATGTCGCAATTTCCCAAAGCAAACGTTTCATTTACATTCTAGATATGTAGAGAGTTAGCAGCAAAGATAAAAGAATTCTCAGAAGACTACTGTATGCTATATCAAAGAGCACCCTAAAGCATCTTTATCAATTTTTCACAGTTTTGTCATTCTGGTGCACCCCTGGTGGCCAAAACCAAAAATCCCCTGCGAAGGCACCCTCTCACATGTTGATGCACGATTGTTATTTCATCAGATCTAGGAAAATAACATAATTATATTGTGGGGGAAGCAGTCATATCTGACATCAAAGTTTGTTTGTGGGAAACTAAAAGCCTACCCCATTTCATTTCAACACCAGGGTTGACGCTCTATGAACTAAAACTATGTATTATTTTATTATTTCACTCATTCCCTAGAGCCATGCACTAGTACCCTAATACGACCCTTTAGGGAGTCTATACAAATGGGATTCAATATGGGCGCACTTATTAATTGTGTAATACATCTTGTTCAGAAGGGATAATGGCCAAGTGAACATGGCATGAGTAACACAGATGCATTAAAAGTTGGGTTGGGTATGCACATCCAGGTTTAGTCCCTGAAGACCCATTAAACATCCACCCATTAACAGGGTGGGAAGCTTCCCTGGCTATACATGGGTGTGTAACAGGTCGACTGCAGCGCCACGATAGTATTAGCAGTGGCATAGAGGGGAACTAGGCAATATGTGCCTAATAACCATTGCTGATTTCTTCAGCTCAACGCCTTTCCCCGTTCCCCCACACAGTCAGGTGTAAATTACAATGAGTAGACACGATGGCTGTGTACATTGATGGCCAGCTATAGAATTAATAGATGTTGATTTGATGATGGCCTTTTGTTGCCAAAACATATAAGTAGTACTCATAATTTTGTCAGATATATAACAACGAGGGCACAACATGGTTGCTTACATGGATGACCATTTATAGTTCTATTAAAGGTTGATGTGATGATGGTCTTGTGTTGCTACACTTTGAAAGTAGTACCCATGGGTTTGTCAGGTTGTAGGCACACAGACAAGGGGTGAAAGTTGGGAGGGGATGGGTAAAATGCATCTCTGAGAAATTGGCGATCCTGAGAGATGCAGTCGAAAATATAAACAATGAATAAATGATACAGCAATCGCTCGTAAACTTAAAATGGCAGTCTAAAAAAGGCATTCTCCGTACGTTAAAAATGTTATATTTTATGGTGGGAGGGTGAGAAGTAGTTCTAAGTCATATTGAGTTACTATAGATAACCCTTACCAGAGTTACGAGCAGCTCAGAGATCTGTCATAGGGAGTTATGGTGGCATGTGGTCCGGCTGTGCCTCTCTCAGACACCGCTGCAGGGGGTCGGGGTTATGGATTTCTTATTAGATAGAACTCTTGTCAGTGATTAGAAAATAAAGATGAATGAATGGTTCTTTTATCTCATTCTTTTGTCCGGTTAAACTGATCGCTTTTATCTAATACCCTTGTAATTGCTTTACGCAATAATAAACATGGACGTACTACTGTGTATTTGCAATTGTGAGCCCTGGAGTTTAAACTCTGTATTCCAAATCCACGCTAGCGTTCTCCACGGTTTTTATCCTTTTCTGTCCACTTAAAAGCGTATCTGTTCTTCCTCCTGACGTTAAGCTGGTGAAGTGAGTAAATAATGCATTCAAAGGTGTCCTTTCAAGCCACCCTCTCCGATGTTTCCTCTTTTTGCTGTTTTAGTCGCCCTTTGAAATCGTACTCCACGGAGGTGTGTGCAAAGGTGTCTGTCCGGCCGGGGGAAAGGTGCAGGAAATAGGAGAAAACAGCAACAAGACAGGAGCAGCGTTGGGGAGGGAGACTACTGCGTAACTGATGAATATTGGACTGTAGAAAGGAGATGACAAGACAACAAAATGAGTCGAGGAGGGAATTGTAAATTACAATGGGAAGAGAAATTGGGTGAGGGGAATGGATAGGAAAGGAGACGAGAGCTCACATCTATTTAACTGCGATATTTTTTTTTTGCTCTAACATCCTTTCATCTCCCCCCTCCTTCCCCTAACCGCCCCATCCGCAGTATATTCATGTGAGAATGCATCCACATGCAACCACCCCCACCTCCAAATCTCCTCTCCAGAAAGCTGCCTTCCCCCATTGTGTCACTTCCCCTCCTACACCTCCCCCCTTACCCCCAGGACTCTGCGCATGCATACACTCAGCCTGTCCAAGATGTGCCCTGTGGCTCTGACAATGGTGATCTGAGAGGTCTGTGGGGACAGGCACGTGTTCAGCACTGAGCAGGGATGGTTGGGGAGGAGGGAAGGCGTGTGGGGCTTGGTGTGGAAAACACCGGCTAGCTGACTCGGATTCCATGTTGAACAAATGCATCAGCACCTTGCAAAGACGTAACTCAATCACATTTAGAGTACTGTTGCACCCTCCTCGTTGCTAATTAAATTGGTTGCAGAATATCTTTTATATTCAACCTTGTAAGAACATCTTTGATCACGTCAGCGTTTGAACTTACACTTAGCACTATTTGGAATTCAACAGACACATCGAAAACTTGCTGATCTAAAATGACTGCTGTCGCAAACCACATTCTGCAACGTTCGCTGAAGTGGAGATCAGAATACAATGCCCTAAAGTAAACAGAATCAACAATACACAACGAATGCCTCCTGCCAGACAACGACTGAAACTATGAGACAAACGTCGAAAATCTGATTTGTTCAGTTGGGATGGTGGCAGTTTTCAGGTGACAGCTGCAGGTTTCAGAAACAGAGCATGCAAGTCGATTGCAGTTGAATTAGAACAGCTTTAGAATGCAATTCCTTCTTTTTTTTTGGATTTGGATGCAGACATTCTCAAGAAAGGCAAATCTTTCAATAGTACAGCAGAATGACGATTATGTTTCTCTTATTTACAACTGATGGAAAGCAAATTTAAGCATACAAATGAGATATCAAATATGATAGCTGAAGTACATGTATTACAGCATATCCGAGAGATATATGTATTATATCTACCAAGATCCAACGATATATAGTTGCATGTTATATAAAGGATATCAGCTATCGTCATGAGAACTGTACATTAAGTATAAGCACATGTAGGGCACCTATATATCAAAATAGAAACCTGTCGTAATGCATACACACGAATGGAAATAGGTCCCTGTAAGCTTCTGTGTGCATTCAAAGACAGCATGCCCTCAGTTTATAGACATTTACCTTGCACAACGAGCTACATTAATACTCACTCTGCTCCGGGGGCTCGATTCATAACAATATACGATAGCTCAATAATTCTACGACCACAAAAAAACATGTTTGTAGGGAAAAGAGGGCAAATCGTATTTTTTTACAGGTAGTAGTCAAGGCATCATCCAAGGCTGTAGTACAATTATTTTGATATCATTTCACAATGAGATTAGAGAATGACTTTTGAGGCTGTATCAGCCATCTGTTGTGCAATGGGCATTTTCCTCCTTACAACCACCATATATACATGTATTCTGTACAATGGAGCAGATGGGAAATTTGCTCCGATTTTCTTTTGAAATGCACCCTTTTTTTTGTACAACAGCATTCTACGATTTTCTTGAGATAAGCTGGTCGTATGAGATAAGCTGGTCGTATGTGTGGTTATTATTCTCCACCATTACAACTGTTCAACAGGTGTCGTAAGAATAGCATAAAATGACCCCTGGACGATCAGCAATGGTCGTAGCAGTAAAATGACCCTCTGTGTCATAGAAACTTATGAATCGAGCCCCAGGTCTTTCCTCAGTGTCCTCTCCTTACTATACTTACCCTCTCACCCGGGTGTATAATTTGGTGGGGTTACACTATTTACTTCCCATCTGGGCTGGTTTTGTAAGGTGTCTCGCTGGCCGTTGACACACCTGGTTGACATGAACTATCATTTTAAGGTGAAATGAGGAGGCTGATTGTTGCGTTTTCATCTCTTAAATGTCACTACCTGCTGTGGACGAATCAACCATCGTCAGAAGTCTTCACTTGACACTGTCATTGGGGATGACCCTTTGCTTGACACTACCATTGGGGATGCCCCTTATGTGAGGGTTTATTTGTCACAGCTTGGTGGCTATTCAGGGGGGTTGGCGGGGTGTGAATGGGGTGGGTTAGGGGTGGCTGGTGGGGTATTCAGGAGGGCTGGCAGGGCTTTGAAGGACTCTGTTGAGGTATAGCGATGAGGTGGAGGAAGCATTCTTTGCTGATGTACCACTTCTCACCCCATCAGTTCCGCCATGTCCCTGCTTCTGCCCTCTTCCCTCATCATTCTCTCCCCTTCGTTGTATTGGCTGCAACCCCCTTGTGTATCATAGTAACACCTTTAACAACGCATGAAAGAATCAAGGTAAAACAATTCCTGATGCTCCACACCTATATTATTGATGTACAAACACATACTTTGACCCCGACCGAGCTCAGTAGCATTATTTGCGAATGGTGTTCTGGATACCCAAAGTGTGCAACTACCAGAAAATTGGTTATATTCATGAATAAAACATATGTATACATGTATATGATGCGACATCAACAGAGAGTTACTCAATGATCGTGATTTCAAAGGGAATTATCCTAACCACAAAGTTGATTTCCAAACTCTTTTGCCTTTGAGGGGAATAGAGGATATGTGTTAGATAGACTACACCTGTAGCCTGGTATGCGTCATAACCACTGCCCCACAAGGTCGAGACGAGGTGTTATACACCGAGTCGATGACCAGTGGGCAGTGGTTATAAAGGCATACCAGGGTACAGGTGTCGTCTATCTGATTTAACCCTCGGTTATGTCAGTGTATACGATATACCCAAGGTGCGATTCCTTTGTCTTTGCCCTGCACCGTGGGTTAACAATAAAAAGCCTCAACATTTCAATGGCTGTCCTGAACCAATTTACCTAGCAAGAAATTCACAGCCAGGGTGCCAGTAATATCCCCTGCCAGTAATACAGAACAGTACTAGATCTACAAGAAAATAAAATCAAGGAGGCCTCCCGCCTCTCAATAGCTAGCAATTTACATGTGCAGATGATGTCGGTCATTTTTCATATTCAGTCGGAAGTCAGGAATAAAGCCTCAGACAGTGGTTTTGTATGCTAGCTCAGACGCACAGTATGGCACAAAATGACCAAAATCGGTTGTACCATTCGTCTATAACGAAAGATAAAACAGTCAGATCGGTGTCTATAATCATAGTTTTGTCGTTTACTTATTGATATATGTAGTCGTTATTGGGAGACTATAAATACAATTATGTTACTTAGGAGGTTGAATCACAGAATGTTGTCAATCAACACAGATCGGTAGTTAAATCGTGTGATGCACTTAAGGTGGGTAGAAACAATAGTTTAAAAGTAATTGAAACTCTTCAATATTTTCGCCATGAGGCCCAAAGTATAGGTACTTTCTTATAGTGTCAAGAAAATAGGGGGGTCCCAAGCAAATTTCTTAGATATCTGACTTTAACTTTGGAGATCTGTAATAGGATAGTTCAATTCCTCAACAGGTCATAGAGGGTATTTCTGACTACACATGGAAATATAACCCTAATATACAAAATATGGCACCCCCTGGTGTGTTCTGCAAGAACTGTCTGTGCATGTATGCGCACAAACCTGCGCAGTGGATGTGCACAGCCAAAAATAATTTTCTCATTTTCAGAAAATATTTCTTGTTTTAAGTAAAATAAACTTAAAACAAGTTTGTCCGCAGGATAAATTTTTTTTACTTGAAAGCATGGTTGAGTTTAATATACTTAGAGTAAGAAAAACAAACAAGAAAAACAAACAAGAAAAACATTCTTAAAGCAAGTATTTCATACTGGAATCAAGATGATATTTCCTGACATATTTCTCAAAATAAGAAAATCTTTCTTACGGAATTGACCTTTTTCTAGAAAACCTTTTTCTTAAGTAATTTCTAATTTCTTATTTGAGTAAATAAACAAGATTGATGTTGTTGCCTGGGAAAGGGGTATGATTATATTTAGTCTTAGAGAGAAAGGATTGATGCCATAGCATCAGAAAGAGGTTCATCAGATTAAATGCAGCTTTTTGTAGCCACATTAGAGTTTAAGCAAACAGACCTTTATTCAAAGTCATTTCACTTCATGTAATGGGACAGGTAATCCTTCCCTTTATTTAAATGATATTATCAGGCAAATGGCGTCTCTTATCATTTCTCCCTATAGTTATTATAATTCATTCATTAGAACAAGGGCTCTTACATCAAATTAATCCATAACAAATTTCCCCTTTTCCCACTTATTTTGTATTGCATAGTGGTGGCCTCTTGTGGCACAACATGTAACCAATATTCTTAATTTAAGAAAATAATTCTTATTTAGTAGTATGTATACTTGATCCCTATGGAACCTCACTTAACTCACAATCCACACCTATAAAATTCCCAAATAATGGAAGGAAATTGGTGAAGGCATTAAGCATGGTCATAACCATCACATACTTGCATATTTTTTCACCCTAATTGACACTTTGGAAACATGGTTCTTAGCTGAGCAGATTTTCAAGACATAGTAATCTTAAATCTAGAAATAGAACTTTCTTATTTCAGGAATATAAGATATAATCTTGTTGGGTGCACAAATGACCAGTTTTAAGAAAATGTCTAAAGAAAAATAATCTTGAATATTTGTTTCTAGAAGAATACTAGAAAAATATAAGATATTTTTTTCAGCTTCCCCTTTCTGAAAACAAGATAAACTTAAAAACTCAGAATGAGTTTATTCCTTGAATCGAGAAAATTTAATCTTGATTCTAGTATTTTCTTGGAGTAAGAAAATTATTTTTGGCTGTGTGTTTCCCATAGGGTCTAGCAGCGATTTGTGCCAGCGATATAAACTATACCCAATGGGCCTAGCCACCTTAAACACTACAGAAACTTAAACGCGAGTGTACAAATATAAACACATCATAGGTATTAGATTATGCCTTGCCTATAAATGAAATAGACAGCTGCTATACGATTCAAAATATCCATACAAATTTACAACACTGTAGAATTGCTTTCCCACTTGACCACTTACAGGGATTCCTGATGAAGTTACAACACTGTTTTCATACAGAGATAAGAAATTATATTGAAACGCAGATACAAGCGTATAAACCCAGCCTCTACTAGTAGTAACTTAATATGGGTAATTCAGGTAATGTGCAATTAGTTCTACATGAAACGCTCAATACATCCCATTTGTAATCACTGTACATTGACAGTATGTAACACATGGGAACGTGAAAAGATAGAATCAAATATCATGATCATAACTAAATACATTTTAATTGAAAGTTTCATTTAAGCTGGGTAAACAATTGGCTGTGTCTCACGACCTTGGGCCAATGTTTTTGTCTCTGACTGGGTGCCAGCTCTGACCGGGTGCCAGCTCTGACCGGGTGCCAGCTCTGACCGGGTGCCAGCTCTGACCGGCCTGAATAAAAACGGGTTATTATGGGCAGATGATGATAAAAATGGACAACTAATGACTAGTTTAGAGAGTTATAACATCCATTAACCTTTTCAGCCCTATCTGCCCTAAATAACCCGATTTTATTCAGGCCGGTCAGAGCTGGCACCCGGTCAGAGCTGGCACCCGGTCAGAGACAAAAACATTGGCCCATGGTCGTGAGACACAGCCAATTACTGTCCTTTGGCCTGTATGAAGCCAGTCAGTGAACAAAGCCCTTCATAAACAGGATACTGAAACCAAGTTATTGGAGGTCAAAGTACACCGTTTTATTGGATGCCATTACATTTATTTTGCGGGCTTCTCTTGACTGAAGCAATGCAAAACAAATGACAGATTGTTACACAATGTTTGACTGCATAAATACATCCTTTATTTAGCAAATAGACATGGTGATTAAACTGACAATAAAACGAGTTATGGTTGAATGAAGGAATTGCTATAAATGGCATTGTATGAGATTACAACAGTGTGCAACTAATTCTTTGAGGGTATAAGATCAATTTCTTATGGCAGTCAATTTGACCATAATATTATTATATGTCTCTAGTAAATGCCGTTCCTTATACACAGAACGGGACTTGCCTACCGAGAAAAAGTCCTAATATTCTAAATGAAAACGCTACACGACCAATGCAGAGGAAATCGTCATAGCAGTAACCAATGTAGGCCTACGCACCTAAAATCTACTCATATATATATATATACATACAATCTGACAATGTAACTCAGATATAATGGGGAGAAATCTAAGTCCTTATAAATGTACTAGCTCATCATGTTTCTGAGGTAGTGACGTTACATACATGCAAGTCATTTTAATGGAGAACCCATTATTCTCCCAAGACGAATGAGACTGTTGCATGCAGGCCTAAAGGTTCTTCCTATTCATGATCACAACTATTGATGGAAATGATAAAGCTTGAGTTTTTGTTTGAAAATACACATATTAGCACAAAGTGCAATACAACTTATCCTGCTTATATCTCTCAAAATGTTCCAATGTTCAACGAGAATGCATAATCACCAGTGTTAGTCACAATGACATAAAGCTATTACTCCAGTCGTTCAGGGACAAGGTGACCAATCATAAAGATCAGATAAATATGTTTCCATACTGACATATCAGAACATTATTACAATGCAAGTAAAGAAACGTTACTGCTCCACATAGAAACAACAGACACCAATACACTAAGTAAAGTGAGTGGTAAACAATGCTAAAACCGACCAGGTACATTCCTTATTTCCATAGTTGGTTAGAGGTCAAAGTAATTCTATGGTTTCATTTCGCTATAACAAAGGAGATATCTATCCGCATTGTAATTATAGCAAAAGTAAATGTCTTCAGTATCTTTCTGAGTACAAATGATTATATAAGTGAGACATCAGCCGCATTCCGTTTTCGAATCTATAATACATACGTCTCGATATTATCGAGAAGTTGAAAGTCCACTTCAAGTTTACAAACTCCATAAAACATAAGTATCGAGAGTGTCTTCTATCCAGATGGTCCTACGCCTGAGCTCTTGGTATTTTACAGGAGCTACCATGTTTTTAGAATCACTAGAATGTGAAACCGAGGAGGCTCTCTCGCCTCCTGATAACTAGCATCTTAGATGTACATGACGTAGACCCCCTCTAATGATCAGTCCTAAGTATAAGACCTCAGACTGTGGTTGGAAGTATGAATTGTATGTTAGCTAAGAGTCATTCAGTCTCTGACTCAGACCCATCTTCCAACAACAAATCTCCCTTTTTAGACATCGGTAGTACCATTTGTATAAGGTGAAAAGCAGCCAGCTGTTTATATACTTTTGCAGTACATGTTGTATACGTAATTGATAGTCTTAGTTGAGCTAATGTAAAATGCTACATTGAGGGTTGAAACGCTGAATATTTTCCCTCAAAAAGTAGTTGAATTCAGTGGTGCACTGGTAAAGAGCCGTAATAACCCCCATTTCAGCAGTTGGGTTTGGGCCTTTCTTGTCTTTGTTGGACTTAATCCTTGCCCACTTAGGATGCTAGTATAGAGGTGTTGAGACACCCGCACCAGAGTGTTACAGACAACAGACCACCTGTAATCCAATAAGCAGCCAGGGTGTAGTGAAGGTTAACACACTACAGACGTGTGCAGGTAGTAATATGCTGACCCTAGCGGCCACTACCCATACTACTAGTGGTCATGTCTTTACAGACAATACTGTGGTCAGAATTGCTGTATCCCCAATGTCTGATGAAATCGTAAGTGAATTTAGGTATTCTCGGCCGACGTATCCTAACGGCTACCATCCACTGGGGCTCGATTCATAAGTTTCTACTACATAGAGGGCTTTTTTACTGCTACGACCACTGCTGATCGTCTAGGGGTCATATTGTGTCAAACCTACGACAGCTGAATAATGGTTGTAAGGGTTGAGAAAAATAACCACACTTACTACCAGCTTATCTCATTCGACTAGCTTATCTCATGAAAATTGTAGAATGCTGTAGTACAAAAAAAGGGGTGCATTTCAAAAGAAAATTGGAGCAAATTTCCCAATTGTCCTATTGCACAGAATACCTGTATATGGTGGTTGTAAGGGAGAAAATGTCCATTTCACAACTCACGGCTGAGACAGACTCTAAACTCATCTCAGCCATCTAAAAATTCTTTAATAATGGTTTGTTTTGTATGAAACCAAGATGTAATAACTGATATTTATATGTAGATTACCTTGTAAGAATGAGTGCCTCATATATTCACAATATTACCCATTTTTTGAAAACTGTTATTTAACAATTTACCCCTAAATCGTAGTGTGTGTTATATTCTTATGTCCTTCTACAGTAAAGTAATTTATTTTCAGGTTACTTATTGTTACAATCACATTTTACTGGGTAGTGTTATGATTATGTAATGGACCTGTGTTCTACAATTTCATTGTGAAATGATATCAAATTATTTGTACTACAGCCTTGGATTTTTCCTTGACTACTACCAATAGTAAATTACGATTTGCTCTCTTTTCCCTACAGACATGTTATTTTGTAGTCGTAGCCTTTCTGAGCTGTCGTTCATTGTTATGAATCGGGCCCCTGGGCTCTTATCTACGGTGGCAGACAAGGCTCACTCCCCAAAAAATAGTATGAATTTTTTCTTTTTTCTTTCAATATAAAAGTGGGGGGAAAATCTTTTTTCAAAATCAGAAGTGAAAAAAATATTTTTATTTCTTAACATTGAAAATAGAACTTTGCTGTCAACTGTCAACAGTGAAAATCGTTGCTGTCAACTGTCAACTTTTTCAACATTCTGCTCTCCAAGCACATTCTGCCAAAATGATTTAAAAAAAAGAAAATTTCATACTACTTTTTTTGGAGTGAGCCTTGTCGGCCACCGTACTAATCGGCCGAAGTTATAAGGAAATGTATGGGCTTAATTGGCCGACGTTCCCCAGTCGACGGTGGCCATTAGCCAACATTTCTATTAATTTGCAATTGTCAGTTGGTGAAAGGTTGATTAATGCCCCTGTATGGCTGAGAAGGCAGCTTTCATATTATCACTGAACTACTTGATGAGAATATTTGAACACCCTCCTTCTCTATAAGGGTGCAGGGTGCCAATGGCCCTCGCTTAGCCCCAACTGTTACTGGAGGGGCAGCAAGCGTTACACCTTAGTAAAGAAGTGACCATCATGTTTCGGACCATCATGTTTCGGAACTCAATAAATGAGGGGATCTTCCCAGTCTCATGGTCTTGTGGTACCCTGGTTCCTATCCCTAAGAAGGGTAATCTTAGCCTAATCAAAAATTGGCGTCCTATAACCCTTCTTCCTCTCCCTGGCAAGCTATTAGAGAAAATTGTGCATAACTTGCTTTCGTCACACCTGGAGCAAGCTGAAATCTTATGCAAAACGCAATTTGGCTTTCGTAAAAATAAGGGTACTAGTGATGCAGTCTTCAATGTAGTTAAAGACCTGTTTGATTCTAGAGATGATGGACATGTAACCGCAGCATGTTACATAGACTACTGTAAGGCTTTTGATAGTGTCCACCACCCTACTCTTATCAAAAAGATATACGCCCTAAACTTGCCACGGAAGATCAAAAAGTGGTTAACCGAATACCTGGCCCACAGATCTCACTGCACGATAGCCAATGGCAAGAAATCTCCAAGCGTACCTGTCCATTTCGGAGTGCCACAGGGTTCAATATTGGGTCCTCTCCTCTTTATCCTCTTTATTAACGATTTATCTGAAAGCATTCTAAATTCTAAATTCACTATGTACGCAGATGATGTGGTCATATATGCTAGTGCGGAAAGTCACCTGGAGGCCTCTCGTCTCCTCCAGGAAGATATTGATAGAGTGGGTGCATGGTGTCTGTCGAATGGAATGACAGTAAATGCTCAGAAGAGTATGTGTATGTATTTTGGCTCGGAAGGCAAGGTAAGTAATATTGGTGATCCAACTATCTCACTGAATGGTAATTTACTGCCCACATGTGAATCTTACCCCTACCTAGGTGTTGAGCTAGACCAACGGCTAAGTCTGACCCCCCAAATTAATAGGTTAAAAAAGAGTTTAGGCAATAAAATATACAAACTAAGTAAACTGCGTAAAAACATGACAAAAAAGATCAGTCTCGAAATATATAAGGTCATGATAGCCCCTACCCTAGAATATTGTTCATTTTACACAGGAAGTGCCGATTCAGGTGAGTTAATAAAACTCCAGAGAATGCAGAACCATGCATTGCGCATCTGCCTCCGCACGGGCATAAGAACAGTTAGTGTCGCTGATTTACATACACAGGCTGATATGGAACTGCTGGAAAGGAGACGCAAGGTACAGCTATTAATGATAATGTGGAAGAAAGGGCATGGCGGAGAAGCCATTGAGCAAGCAAACGTTAGAACTCGTGGTGATCTTAAAATTCGCTTTAGGAAAAGGAGGGCTAAAACAAGTTTTTATCAGAAGTCCCCTTATTACAGAGGAGTGACTCTCTGGGATACACTTGACAAAGATGTACAGAAAATCAGTTCAAGGGATGCCTTTAAATCAAAAATTGAAACCCTTCCGCTCACACTACAGCTAGCCTAAAACTCAATCTATAATATGCTGTATCCGCTACCTTGCTTAATTTTCCACTGACTTCACATTATTGTTTTTTCTTATTCAAATAATTATTTCATATATAACATGGATCGCGAATGTTCAGCAATGGTTGATATCCCCTAGATGCTTGTAAGGAATCACCGTGTGCGCCGAAAAACGTTCCATCACGGAACGATGCGTACAATAAATTAATCAATCAATCAACCTTTTAGACGAACAAAATGAGAAATTGACCGTCATCATGCTCCAGATCATGTCCTAAAAAGCATTCAATACTTACATTGTTTATCAGCTACAAAAATTATCAGTACACTCTCGGTAAGTAATTCATAGTCACCATTTTTGGTTTATACTTCTTTCGAATGGGAATTATCGTGTAAATTCCATAATCAAGCTTGATGTTGGCTGGACCCCCCGGTGGTTCAGTTGCCTCTAAACGTTGCCAAGGTTTCTCCCTTGCTCGTTATTACCAAAAACATCAGCGCATTATCAAGTCGCTGCCAAATATAATTATTCAAATTAAAATGTCATGATTACGTTCAATTTCTTCGGATGAACAAAATGTACAACCACAAGTAATTAGAGTTATTAACTGTAATTTGAACTTCAAAAGTGCCCATCAATATGGAATTTAGTTTTATCATTCGCTGCTCTTTTCATCTTCCAAATGCATTTCACTCGGTCTACTGCCTGATAACATTTTGATTCTCATTTGCCCAGTTATTAGTATCGCAGCACAACGTTCTTTACATTGCATCTTGTAGAATCTTGACTTATTTTAAATGGCTCGGCCGTCCCAAGGCGTCCCGCTGATTGGAACACCCCATGCTTTTAAAAGGAATTTCCAAACCAATTATCTATTAAACCGTAAAATATAGATCAAACTACAAACTTCCTCATGTGAATTCCTTTGACTCCCCCTCTCACGTTCCATGTCCTGCCTAGGCATGGATAGCACTTCATCTAAATTGATGTCCCTCTTTTTTCGTATGAACAATACCCCAGGATGGCCCATTCAAATCTTCCTCATTCCAACTTTTTACTTTAATAGAGTATTTACACTTCATTTATATGCTAATTTCCTGTAATCACCACTGCAGTGTGAGGCAGGGCCGTTGCCTGGTTACAGTGCTGAGCTACATCTAATATGATATTTCCATGGAGAGGGTCTCTTGGAGATGGGTCTGGTAGATTGGCATTGTGACCACTTATCTGCCCATCTCGTGGTGGCTGGGGCACTGAGAGTGCACGTGGACACTGTTATTGTTTAATCACCAGGCCCTTTCCCACAGTTGTACTCATGCCTCATGGCACGCTAATAAGTCACATCGGCCCCCCCCCCCCATTAGCTGGGGTTTGTTTTATGTGCTTCAGTAGAGGCATAACTCCATCCTATAGGGATGTTAGTGGTCACCTTGTGGGGCCGCCATGTTATATTTGAACATGACTTTGATTGCTGCTGGCCTAAAGTCCTTCCACCGCAGGACCCTATTCGGTACAGCTCTCATTCAGGGAATCTGTATATCTTATTTCACGGGCGGAATGAGATTCCCATGATTTCAATCAGTAGGCTGTTCTTCACAACGGTGTTATTCAGCTGTGCAAAGCCAAGTCATTCCTCACTTGATACAATCTTTAACCTCATCTCAATAGATTGTGTCGTTCCAGTAACTGTTGACCATTGCAGGTTCCTACACCGAATCGTTTTATTAGAAATAGAGGTATATTATGAGAATACTTCCTTGTCATATGCACATATCCACATTTATGTGTATTCGCATTTATTAAATCATACGCTAAGTCAAGTAACACATTACATGTGAACTGTTTTCACAAGATATTGTTCTGGTGACAACTCTTGTAATAAGGAGACCTTTTAAGGAAACAGCACTATTTTTTTTTCAATTTCTACTCACCTACACACCCTATGTTTCCTATTAGCTAGCACACAGAAGTACCCCAGTGAACATCTATCCATGGAAAATCCTGTTGATAATTGGTAATCAGAATCATGTCAATATTGCCCAATCTGTCTTGAGAATTGATTCACCATAGTCATGCCAATGCTGGATCATAGTCACATCTCAAAATTGACCCAAAGAGGAATCAGCATCGAAAGTCTCCCCGCTTGGGTGAACTGCTCAAATCGAATCTAAAATGCTGGTTGTTGGTTTTGGAGATCAATGATCATGCCTACGGGTCTATCGAGCGGGAAGGTAGGGAGGTCTTATTAATATTAGCATGACATGTCACCCTCCCCTGCAGGTTCAGCTATTGTTTTGGTGTACCTATGCTAATGCAGTGATCACTGCCATCCAGTGCGGCCAGGCAGAAGCTATCATGTATATGCAGTGGCGTAGGAAAAGGGGGGGGGGGGCAGGGGGGCCCGCCCCCCCTCCCCCCCAATCACTGAACAGGGGGGGGCCTGATTATATTTGCCCCTCCCCCCTAAAAAAAAAGAATTGTCAAGACCTGTAATATAGCCAATATGATATACACAATTTTCAATCCTCACCTCTACCGCATAGGCAAAAGTGGGGGCTGAGGGGATGGGCCCCCAAATTAGAAGTAAAGGGGGCTTAAATACAAATTTTCCATACAATCTAATATAAGCATAAAAACTGATACTTAAAGTTGGTTGGAGTGGGCCCCCCCCCTGGGCCCCCCAATGAAGATTTGCTTCCTACGCCTCTGATATGATACCACTGCCCCTACCATGGCGCGACAAGTTTCACCCCTATCAGTCCCCCACCATCCCACAGAGCTATCCCTGGCCACAAGTAAGAACCCCTTTCACCCTGTCTGCACGCAAGGCTGTAAGGGGTAGGAAGCGGAAGGCTGGTAGAAGTGGGGGGGGGGGGGGGTGGAGATAGTGCTGGGATTGGATGAACAGACGTCTTGCGTGTTATCTGACAATAAATGAGGTGAGTTTAGGTGAGGGGAGTGGACGGAGACAGGGTTAACCACCACCCCCAGCCACCAGCTGGGCACTGCTGCACTATCCTGGTTACTCATTTAGCTTAGAGAACACTGAAGAATTGCCTTAATGAACTGTGGTTAATACAGGCAATTGTTATTAGATATTTTCTGTATTCTTTGCTAATCTTGTATCACATTTGATGTACCGGTATCTTCTACTCATACCTTTGCTGTTGACCGTCTGATTCATGTCTATATCTGACCCGATCATATTGTACACCATTTTGTTGGGGCAAGAACCAGAGAACATGTCAGAAAATCATTGCTATGGCCTGGCTCATAACCATATGCCACAACACCCAATGGGTGCGTATCTGGTGGAGTGATGTCTGGGGGCTTTCCTCCTGTTGGCGTTGTACTTGGAGCCTGGAGGTAGAAATGGGAGGTTGACGCCTCCAATAACCGTCTGGGGGAGGGCACCTGTTGGGAGTTTTGTAGGAAGGTGCTGTAACTCATGTTTGGTTCTGAATACAGAGATGCATTTGTGGTGCATTTACGGCTGCAGGTAAAAAGGTAAATGCGGCGGTGATGTGGGCGGGTGGCAATCTGTTACTTTAAGTTGAGGTGAGTGCATGTTTCTAGTTTTAATCATATCAAAGGAACCTTACTGGTTTTGCATAATGGGGATGAGTGGCAGGGGAGGGATGCACCATGATCTTATGCGAATATATGAAGTAGGTTCATGCTTCGGGGAATCCCTGACCAGAGCAATTAACCCGTTGGGGCCGACCAGGAGTTAAAGCTCCTGGTGATGGGACCGAGATATTTTGCAATAACTTCCCCTGGGGGTGGGACTATGCTAAATACAATAGAGTTATGTTGACTAAAGTCGATGCTCGGCCAGCCATGGCATCAACTATAATTGATGCTCGCCCAGAAGGGGTTAAAATGCATTTCAAACTCAAATTTGCCAAGTCAGCAAGTTATTCGAAGTCATTGTTATATATTTTTTTTGTATCAAGTACCCGTCAGCTTCAACTCTAGGGTCCTCAAATTCATAACATAATACTACTACCTCATCACCTGAGTGCTTTAGATAGATAATAAACTTTATTTGCAACTTCAATCAGATATATTAACCATCAGAATTAGGACTCACACTTGTCCAGATATAGTTACATCTGCGCTGATGAAAGTATATTGAATTTCCTTTCGATTAATTTAAGTACTGTAGCATGTGTATTGAAGGTCAGCAATTATCGATGTCATCAACGCATGCAATAGCACTATTTTGGTTGATTAAATCAATTCACTTTCATTAAGTAACTTTATATCACAGGGACATTTAATTAATTTTACCTGTTGTCTACCCCCTGTGGTCCGTTGTGGGATCCATATAAGTCAACACATAAAACACAGCTGGTTTGACCTTATTGTTTTTCTTTACACTAAATGAAACTACATAAAATATAAAAGACATCCCTCCTACTTTTCACTCAGGCAATATTGTGTTCCCCAAGGCATTAGTAAGCCGATAAGTAATATATATATGTAGGCTATTGTGAAAGCTGCCGAAGACTTTCACTGTTACATGATGTCTGGCACCTGTAGAATCCCCCACCCTACCCCATACCCCACCCAGACATATATACAAATGATACCTACACAATGGCTTTTGTATTACCTCATTCCCTCATTTTCTAGGCTACAGTTCAGCTTCCTCTTCCTTACAGTGCTCGTGCTAATTGCGCAGTCTCAACAGTCCCTTTGGCACCTGCGGTACATTCAATACTCCTTAAGACTGCCAGGAAGAGTTTCAGCCTCCACCTCAAGTCGCTAATCTGACTAGATGCTGTGCTATTCACCACCCAGCAGCCCCAGTAAATCCCACCTTATACCGTCTCGTCCCACTCCCTTTCATGGATCCTACTACCATTGGATCGTTACTACTTCAGGGCAAATGTATCTTCATCCCATCACTACTGTTCGCTGTACATGGTCCAATCCCCTTAAAGTTCCAACTGGAAGCCTTATTAGATAGGATGAATTCAAAGACTCTGAAGGATGTGGGAAGTATTAAAACAGCAGTCTGGCCTGGTTAGCTGAATTAGATATTCCCGGTTTCACAGCCTCATCTGAGGCCCCTTTCACCGTATCAGCCTTCCCATCACGTCCCTTTCATGCTCGCTTGATCTTTCATTCCTGTCCATGTCTCAAAACGATCACCCCCTCTCACCCGCTCACACCTACACATTCCCAGCTCCATCTCATGCACACTACTTCCCGATCACCTGTCAACGCGAGACAATGCTGACCACATCAAACGCCCCCTTTCTTCCCCTCCTTCCTGCCATCATAACCCAACCCCAATCCCATTCCCACCTCCCATCATTACCATAGGGCTGTAACAGGGTCACTGCTGTGGTGGCAGAGGGGGCACTGAAGGGAACCAAATGCAGTGGGTGTCTGTAGTAGTTGCTAGACTACAGTCTCATAGGTGCTATATGTCACCGTAAATAGTTGGTTGTATTTTTTGTAGGTATGCAGAAGAATCCATTGTAGATGTACAGCGTATTGTAGGTGCACAGTAGAATCTACTGTAAACCTACAAGAGATACTGTGAAACTACTGAATATTCTACTGTACACGTACATCCCAATTGGCTTTTGTGAACGGCTATATTTAGTGCTAGGAGGGACAAAATGGCGGGATACCAGGAGAACCAGCTGCAGTGTTGGTCCCTCCCCACCCACCCTCACCCCCTGCTCCGCACGTTACCCTTTGTTGCAGGGATCCTCATTAGATGCTGCTACTGCCAGTCACGGGTTTCCGTCAGCGACCCTCTTGTCGGCCATGGCGACAAAAGGCCTGCGTCCCTCAATGACCCCTCACCCCTCTGTCTGACCCTCTCCCCAATCCCCTGACCCCCAGAACGACCTCTCTCACCCCTCCTATAGAGCTCTGACATGGATGGACACTCCAGCCATATGCCGGGGAGGGGACGCTGGATAGTGATCTTACAGGGCATCCGTTGCTGCGGTTATAACATAGGGGGTTAAAGTGGGAGAAAGAAAGTGGGGAAAGGTTACAGTATTTATAATTGTTTAATATCAGTGAGATGTGATAAATAGATTATGACGCTATGAAATATCGCGACGTGGGCACATGAAGAGGGGGATAAAAGAATTATAGGTTGGGCTTTCATTGGGTTCCTGCTTCGTGGGAATGGATACACTCATGACAGGTGTCTCAGCGAACACCCTACACGCCTTCACTGACACCCATAGGTGCCTGGGTATGTCCTTCGGAAGTGTGGCAGGCCAGAAACCGAGAAAGTAATAGAGAAACACGTTGATCGAAGAGTGCGTGGGTTGGTGAGTTCCTCATCCCTGGAAAAAAATAACCGGGTATGAGTAAATGGATAGAGTGGAGATAAGAAGGGCGCTGAGTTACTGAATCCAGGCTACAGTGCACCATCAGGATATCTGTGTTTGCTATAGGAAGACAATGAGAAGCCTTCATGTTGGTGCCAATAATCGTGTAAGCTATCATACACAGTGGCAGGTGCAAGTAGAAGCGCTGCTGATGCACTCCACCATTTTTATATACTACTCACACCGCTTTGTCGCTGACATATACTCACCGTGCGTGGCCAATACCCCGCGGGGTCATGCGATGTTTTGAACAATTAACGAAGTTAACAAGCTTTCACACATAAGAAAAATACAATTATCCCTATATGTATAGTATATATATATTACCTGTTCTATAGATAACCGTCTCCAGTGAATGTGTGCAAAGAATTACTATCATTTCATCACGTGCTTATAGCAATGCCGTTGGACTGCTAATATAATTCATGGTAGTACTGGTCTTGGTTATAAGAGGACGGGACTTGGGCCTAGATGGTGACAACTTAACAACTGTAATTAGTTTTAATGAATATTATGCAAATGGGTTGATTTTCACTTTCCCTGTCATGTCGCCACCTAATTGCCCTTCTATTAATAACCCCTTCATGGATTCCTCATCCTGCTGTAGATTGTATGTAGTTATCCTGTTGAGCAGTGTTAATTAAAATCATAATGACTTCAGAAGACTATGACAAAACGCATATATGATTAGTATCTATGTAATTCTGGAATCAAATTATACGAGGGCACAACAATCTGATAATTTTCAGCAGTCATCATTAAGAAAAGTCCTGTGAAGGGTGTTCAATCCCTGATATCACAATACTTCATTGTTACTAGTATTGTCCATCACCTTTATATTAGGTAGGAAAACTCTTTGCCGACACTTACCATTTAGATGCAGACACAGATACATGTATCATAATTATGAGGTAAAAGCTATCATAAGCTGCCTACAAAATAACTATGTTAATCCATTGGACTAGAACAGATCTTACTGACAAAGAAGTGTTTAGAACTGTTGAAGAGGTGGGACAATGTATTCTTTTTCATCTACCCATTCACAGATGTGTTGTGCTTCTAGGCTACAAGTCAATGGCATCTCTTGTCATACATACTCCTTATCACGAGCACAATAAAGACTAAACTACTTAAGTATTTATATATGTGCACTACCTCCCTCTACAGATCAATACATGCATAACAGTATAAGGTCATGTACATTACTAAGTGCAGTTTGGCTGGATGTACTTAGATAAAGGTTCTTTGGCTGTGACACTAGCTCTTAGATACATGCATGGCTACCAATTATCTAAGTGTATCCTAACCTTTCGTATTCTTTTATGTTTTGAACTATGACTCTGTGTACTCGTTCGTCCGTTTGTCTATGTATCTCTCTGTTGTTGCTACTTCAGCCACACACACATAATACACATATCTACCCTTAGTTAAACAAGTGAGGCTAGCTCCTTGCATCCTCCAGACATGTCACGTCATGTGACGTTGTCAGCCTCATGACAGACACGCCTCATGACAGACACGTCATGTCACGTTGTTAGTCACGTGTAAGACACGTGTTGGGTACAGTTACAGAAGGCAACACACAGACAGACACACCCATCTCTGGGAGTTACATGTAACCGTAGAGGGAAATGAGAGAACAAGGGCAGAGTCTTCTATGTTAAGCCTATCTTCCAGTTCTACACAAGGAGAGGCCAGAAGACATTCGGGTAGAATCATTAACCCTTGGTTCTTCTGGCTAATAAGCAACCCTGATGAGCTCATTTGAAAGAGTTTGGAAGAATTTGGTTTTATCTATTGTTGCAATCTGTTTTTAATGACATAAATGACATTGCTGCAAGAGCAGTAGGGGATCTAATTCATGATTAATGCTAACAACAAATAAGACAGTATTCACCGAATTTCAAATCATTGAGAAATGACTCACTAATTTGGCTGATTCCACTAACCGACAGAAAAGAATCAAAATTGAGTAATTCGACCTCAGGATGGGCATTCCTATTTCATCAGCCATCATTAGATGATACCATGGAAACCCCGCTTAAGTCCTGTATGTAATTCTATAACACATGTCTAGAAGGGTGTGGTCAAATTTACTGCCGTCAATCATTCATTGAAAAGATGACAAGTCACCTTTTATAATCAAACTCTTATAATCTGTATTTTCTTACAGGTAGCATATTTGGTTACATCCACCAAATTCTGATTGCATGTCCTGTCTACCTGTAACTAATTGGTGTCATGATGGCCCTTGGCTTGTGTGGCACCAATCTGCCTATCAGTGAGTGCCTGGGTGAGCAGGGGAGGGGGTAGGGGGTAATGGGGGTTAAACTGTTGCACTAATTAGTCGTGTGGCATTCACTAGCACGAGCACTGGCATGAATGAGGTATTTTGAAAGTTGGTTAATGATAAAATTGCACATGTATTAAGTAACTGATATAGTAAGGGAAGAATGTCCGGATGAGAGAGGATGTCGTTTCTATGTCAAGTATGTGTTTTATTTACAGGAATATCTGATCGTGTTTCATAAAACTATAATAGCTCACTGACCGAATTCATTCATTCTTCTTCATCATCCGGTTGCTAACCAAATAGACCTTTCTTCCGTTCAGCAGAAATATAAAATAAAATCTGTCGCTTCTTCAGAACGCCAACATTGGTATATATACAAAAAGGGGTCTACGCTGTATGAGCATTATTTTCTGAACAACTCATAGAATCATTCTGTCCCCCTTGGCTTGGACGGTGTCAGATATCTCCCACCCACCCACTGGTGATGTGGCATCCGAGACACCAGAATCCCCCCTTCCCCATGTCTTCCAACTCCAATAATTGCCCAAGGAAAAGAAGAAGCCAGATCAGACCGTTCGGAAGCCATAGCAGGCTTAGAATTCGGCTTTGGGATGATGTAGAGTACATGGCTGCAGTCTCTAAGCTCTACACTCTAAAAACAGTGTGTTACGTTTACGAACTTTTCAACACACTTTTCTGAAGCCACTTTTAACACACTTTTTTCTGGTAACACACCAAACACTTTTGGCAAAAGTGTGTTGAATCTAAAAAGTGTGTTGGTGTACAAAGCCATAGTATTGAGGAGGTGGGGGTTAAAATAGCTGTTCTACACCTCACAGAGTATGTCAGGTGCCATGGCTGAGTTGTCTAGGTGCTGGCACATGAGTCCTATCCATGCAGGTTCGAATCCCTTGACAATTATTGTTTTTTTCAATATTAAGTATGATTACTTTCTTTATGGGTTAAGAGTTAGATAAGTATAGATTTATTTAATTTCTTGTCAGGGCTATTCATTTTCATACTGTGCATATACTGTGTGTATCACTTTTAAAAGCTTCTTATATCTAGGAAAAGTGTTTTTTGAACCGCTCAATATATACAGAAAAGTGGGAATAGAAGTATTATATCAAAACTGAGTTTGTATTGACAGTGAACAAATCATAGTCAACCACTGTGAACACATCCTAGCTCCTGACCCTGGCAAAACTAACACACCTGATAACCAACTGGTGACTGTAGCGCAATTTGCCATGACCGTACCACTGTCAGATAGCGTGGGATGGCTGCTCTCACAACCTTTTCTCAGAGTCTCCAGTGGTCCATTGTAGCCTTTTCCCCTCCCGGCTAGGACCACCTTCGTCAACACTGATATCTGCTATCTCTTTACCAGTCGCAAGTGTATTGTGCTTCTACGGGTTGAAGCGGATCAGTGCAAGTCTCATGGGAGACCAGGACACTGAAGGTTCACTGCAGTCTCTCTACCAACACCTACAGATGTGACTCCTGTCAGGACAACTTGTTTCACTTGGGAAGATTTGGTGCCAGGTCTTCTCTGGGGATCGAACCCAGGACCTCTCACACACTTGTCCAGCGACTTGCTCACTAGGCCACCAAATCTCCTTGTACAATCATGGCGTATTCCCCCCTCAAATAGGTACCAGAACACACAAAAGTATTCTCAGACACAAAGTATTGTCAAAGATCACACAACTTCTTACCAGTTACCAGTAAGCTGTATAACTTACCCTTGGGTATTAATTTGTTATGACATGAAGTGGTGGTTAGACAATACAAAGACTGCCCTTATTGAGGGATGCCGAACTGATGCCCTGACTAATAATAACATAATTTTCAGAGTTTGATGTCTATTATAAAGACAATAGTTAATCATCTATTAATAAGCCCTGCTTTTACAGCCTTGCAGAACCTCTAATAAGGTCTGACTTACATGTGATGGTTATTTGATTTATGCAACGAACATGACATTGTGTCTAAAACATCTCCTCTAGATACACAGGTTAGTGTCAGATTCCTGACAGAATAGTATTAGAGCTTTGTTATGCATGGGGCTATGGTCCCCGCCCACAGGGCATTGCATAATGACTGCAATGGTACCGATCATTGCGGACATTGACCCATCGTATCCTTGCTACAAGGGAGATCTCAGTACACTTGTCTCCTTAACTTTTTCTGCACCCCCTTTTCCCATCTCCCCAACCCCCCCCCCCCTTATCCGCCCACTGACTCACTTCCTTTGGTCGTCTACCAGCATGCATGCATGGTATCCTGTAATAGTTGTACCATGGCGTGTCCGACAAACCCTACCTCGGTAGAGACCAGTAGAACATGCATGCACTTACAAAATGTGCATGGCACACGCTTACCGCATGCAGTAGCAAGGCCATAAGGTCGTGCGTAATGGCCAATTTCCAGTAGACTCACCAAAATATTCACTTCAATTTTGTGGCCACTGTCCATTAATACCGCACAACTAGCTTTGTACTTATGGTATACAGGCAATATTCATTATTAGAGTATCCTTTACACTTTAAAACCCAATCATCTCCCCCTTCCCTGCTCTTTAGAAAGGTTATACCAAGCAATCACCCACAGTTTCATCATTGTTCATTGAACTTTTGATTGAAATAGGAAACGAACGTCTTGCAATAACAGGACTAAATATCGGGGACTAAATGCCACAGGGGACAGTAATATCAAACTGTATCCCCATACATTTTCTTTCAACCCAAATATCCCCAATTCAATTGAAATATCTGTTAACTAGGGCATAAACAAAGCTATACAAACTACCCACCAAGCAAGGGAACATTGCTGCATGATGAAGCCACAAATTCCAGTAAAAAGGAAGCTATTTGATTCTTCTTTTGTCCAATGGAAATTGCCCATAAGCAGTTGGCAGGCAGGGGGTGGATTGGCAGGAGGTGGGGTCGCCTTAGGGTCGTGGTCACCAAGTGCGGACAGATTTCGCCATTTGGACGGGGGGTAATTTGATATGCAATTGAGAAACATCTGTAACCATTAATTTTGATTTGCTAATTAGTCCTCATTGTGATCCAATTATATTTCGGTATAGTCACTGATGCCTTGCGGGTAATTTCCCAACATGGGGCCTGGTGGCGCTGAGTCCCCAGAGGGTGAAGCGTTCTGTTGTAGCAATCTCAATAATGAAGCATCTAAAGTTTCTGTACCCCCACACCACGCCCCAATACCAATCCCACCATCCCACCCTGTCCATACAATATGGCACTTGATAACAAAGTCCAATAACTAATGTGCGTGGTTCTAGTTAATTGGGCTATTAGCTCCTCATTTGGGGTGGGGCGGTTGACATTCGCCAGGTCCCTGGGCCCCAGAAGTATCTGAATAATTCAAACAACAAGTAACATTCTGCTGGGGGACTCCTGCAAAATGACTTTAGGATGGAGTGAAGTTTGATTTCTCTTGTTTCTACCCACTAACTTGCATCACTAAGTGGCTTAGAGACATAGAGGTCTAATTGGTTGTCAATATCTGAGCAGCCATATTGTCCCTCGAAAGAAGCCGCTGATTCCAAAAGAAAAGCTCCTTGCTCCAGGGAAAAAGCTCGGGCAAGACGCAAGTCTGGAGGTAAATACAAAACTATTGTAGACATTTTAGCTCCCCTCTCGGCCGGTCCTATTGAATCCATCGTGCCGAAGTCACCTGTTACGACCCTACACTTGTTGAGAAGTGATGGGTACCAGACTGGTGGCGGCGGTGAGTTGATGGATAGCAGTTGGATGTGGGCTGAGGATGATTGGAAAGGGAAGTTGGAATAACTAGGGAATTTTTCTAGGTCTATTTATTCAGCGTCACTTAGAGTTGATGCCTCTTGCTTAG
Source organism: Harmothoe impar (assembly GCA_947462335.1). Classification (NCBI taxonomy): domain Eukaryota; kingdom Metazoa; phylum Annelida; class Polychaeta; order Phyllodocida; family Polynoidae; genus Harmothoe; species Harmothoe impar. The sequence continues at coordinate 48,560,781 of OX381710.1, forward strand.
ACATCTGGAAGATGAATGAGCGTGCATTTTAAATCTAACCATCTGAGCTGAATAGTATCTCTTCATCTATGGGCAAATTCTTAAAAGAATCAGGTTGGTCGAACTAAATTAACAATTAGTCCAATATCTCACCGACTGCCATCAACTCTGTTTATCGGTGCTGGAATGGATTAACTGGTTATACAAATTTATCAACTGTATTTTAAATAAGAATATTACTAACATTCATTCAACATGCACCTGTACCGTTTGTATATCGGGTTAGGTTGCATTAGGCGCTGGCCAATTCAAGATGTCTAGATAGTGTAGAAAAAAGTGACAACAGTTAAGTTATCAGGAGGACTCCAAGTTGGCACAGTTGTCAGAATCAACTATGTCATACTGGCACTGGTCTGATGTACCGGTTTGATACCTGATATGATGTTATCAGGAAAAAGGAAAGGGTGTTTTGACCAATTTGCCTTTTTGCACTGTATTCCTAGGTGTATTCGACGACAGTGATTGGTCTGATAGAGATCTGGATCTCTCTTCCTTCCTCCCTGAGGGGTGACACTCTGCAGTCACTTAGCAGTCCGTTAGGGGGATCTATACTGGCTACTGACCTTGCCTTGTTAGCCCGTGTGGCGCTTGTAGGCTATAGTCCTATCACCCCGTCCTCCCACCAGCCCTGTTAGGGCCTCCTCAACATAATAGAGGTGTAGCGGGTTACACTATGTAAGCCACCATAGCTTCAGTCGCCATTGTATTCTGATTGTACCTTAGCTGGTTTCCAACACTTCCCGTATATATGCGCCATTAAATCGAGTGATTAGACATTTGAAACGGGTGGAGATGCAACCATGCTATGCCACTTCACGCCGGCCACAATGGCGCTGTGTTCGACTTGTTAGACCTCTATATTCTGGGCCACCACCTTATCCACCAGCAGTCTAGTTAGTCCTTTCTGTAGATATATATGACTTTCTCGTTATCTGACCAGGGTCCTGCCCCTAGTGGACGGCCGGGGATGCTTTCCGCGCTGCTTGAGCAGCACAAAACGTAGGAATCCATCAGATGGTGGGGGTCGTGTCGTTAATCAAGTAGTCTCACAAAGCCAGGGTCCGGGCCCTGACAGAAGGGCAGACGGTGGGGAGTGGGGAGGGGGTGCGGGGCGCCCCCTCCAACTCCCAGCCACCCCCCGGACAGCACCAGCCATCGGTCCCTCCTGCTCCACCTCCCTCCCTGTGAAACACAGACAATTGGTGTGGACGTCTATGAACATAGTTTCTTGAAAACTAAAAGGTAGGTGTTGCATGTAAACACCTGGCTACAGCTACAAGCTGTATGGTGGAGTTATAACTGATGAAAAACAAAGGTCGCTTTTGCACATCTCTCGGATTATTTCAGTATCTATTTCATGAATCCTGATGAAATATGCAACTCTGCAGTTCGTATGGTTCTCTGACGTCTAGTTGCATTACAGTATGATATCAATGTGGTCTTCGTGGATGAATACATTGTACATGGGAAAAGCTGCCTGTTGCGTTGTTTGGCTTCTAACAGCGGCGTTCAGGGGAAAAAATGAATGATGAATGATATGGTCGGTGTCCGATGTCCATAAGCTATTTTCAAATGACCAACTCAATCGTTTCGCTCTTTCTTTGCCAGGGGTTTTGTATGCAGCTTTCAAAGTATTTAAGTGAGCAAATGTAAAGAGAGAATTGGATGGATATTAATCCTACTGGATGAATATTATTTTAATAACTAAATTGTAAGGACCTTTTGTACGAATGCCAATGGATCTCACTGATTCACGCCTTCTATAGGAAATGCTTATTCGCCCACAGCAAAAGGCAACTACCATCAATCATCAGAAATAATTGGCCTTAAATAATATACCCTTTAACCTGACAGTTTGAATCATCTCAGTGACAATGCTACACCGTGTTCTGGAGTGCAGGAAAGACACATTGCAGTAGCAATATAAGGGTATTGTCTGTGGGGCTGCAAAATAGTGAGGCAATATGTCTTAGGAAAACTTTGCCTTTTACTGGACAACGGAAATACAGACAATGGTTCTAGACTAAGAGGTTATGTGGAAGCAATTTGTTTGTGCATGTCTAAGGTCTTCTTGAGTGACAGCAGTGGGATTTCCAGACTAGTGTTTGCAGACACGCTCGATCAGTACCCTTTCTGCCACAAGGGATCTAAATGAGACTGGTGGAACTGCTATATTTAGATTGTTACTTTCTGCCTACAGGAACTGGTGTACAGGATTTGATTGGTCGACTCCTGAAGACAAGTTAGTTGAACACGTTTTTATATAAGTTTGCCCAGACTCTTCTATTGTAGGGTCGGGCCTGAGTCTGGGTGTTTGTCCATATGGACCAGACACTGGGTAGAGGAAGCATACGTGCCACTTTTACCCGAAGTATGCCAACTAAACAGGGGGAACGTCGGACCTAATTTGATATACCGACCAATCTCCAATAGTACTGACTGGCTGTTAGAAGAGCATAATACTATCTCCCCATCAGAGACAATTGGTAGAAAGGAATAGATCGGAGATGATAAATGGTTAATTCATCAAATTGCATTGTAAATTTAAGGTAATTCGCATTCCCTACCCTTGCCCGTGTCCTTACTTTTACTGTTTGATCTCTGGAGTCGAGTATCAGGAAACTGATAACAAGTGATATTTTGAAAAGTATGCACAATACTGCCTACGTGTGTCCTAGACATAGCTATAATTACAATCCCTTAAAGCCATATATTACTCGTTCATATTTCTGTAAAAGCATACCAACTTGCGCACCGTTCCTATCCCCCATTATGACCATTCTTTGTTGATACACAATAGTGGGACTGTGAACCGAGGCAACCCTGAGATAACCAATTGTAAGGACTATAGACAAGAATCTGGTGCGCCCGAGGCACCTTTACATCCTGAGAAAGGCTTGCCACTGTTGTAAGATGGTACACAGTTGGACTGATTTAATTGTCACTGCCTGAGGCTACCAGAGGCGTTCCTGTCAGTACCTGTCTTATACTACAGGTGTGTAGGGGAGGAGTGGGTGGGTGGGGGGGGGGTGTTCAGGCAAGGAAAGAGGGTAAGACAAATACCAGATAGAATAGCAGGGTGTGGTAGGCAAGGGAAAGTACTGGTGGGTGGATAGGGGAGGTAACGATAGGAGAGGTAGCAAGAACGGGGTGCATGGAATGAAGAGGGGGTAAAGAGCAGATATAATAATGCTCTGGAGCTATTGATATGATAATTATATCGACAGGAAAGGATTGGTGGGTGATCGGAAAGACGATGATGAACCAGGAGAGAAGTAAGGCTTGGGAGGGAATTAAAGCTCGGATGTATCCAACTATAGGAGGCGGGCTGTTGGCGGTCGACCACGGGGCGCACTGGTAACCAGTGGTAACATGTATAGGGACTTGGGTAAGGACTCTCTCATGCCTCTCCAGACGATGTCAACAGTCCTCCTCCCTAACTGTATTGTAATACAGAGTAACTAAGGGCTAGATAGAAAGGCTGGTAGGAACGGGGTTTTCTGAAGGCCTAAGGCCACTGTATGCGGGGTTCTTTTCTTAAGTATCATTGTGGAGGTTACGGTGGATGAATTGTATTCTTTAATACCCCCACCTCCTCTATAAAAACCCACATTGCTGGTCCTCGCTCATATCATACTGTTACTGGAGGGACAGTAATCGTTTCGCCTTTAAGTGCAGAATTTTGTGTGCGAAGCCATGACGCTCTGGCTGTGCAAACTGTGGAGCCTCACGGCATCTCTCTGAATGAATATAATGAGCATCGTTACCCTAAGCTATGTAAGAGGCATTAAAAGCTTACCCGAAACCACTATTTATAGCTCTCTAAACCCCTGAGGGCTGGAAGGTGTGAGGCTTACTAGACCCCCAATGCGGGAATGCTGTTTGAGCCTGAAAGGAGAAGTATGGGTGTGTGGCGGGTGTCCGTGTTCAATTTGTTCGGAGGTAATAGGATAATTTAGCCCCCTCCCACCTCCTCCTGCACCCCCTCCCCCTATTCCTCCTGGTGGCCCTCAGGTGTACACAGTGTCAGGTGTAAACCACCTGCTGCCAAGGAAACACAGGTATGGAGGAGGCCTACGTGCAGCTTAAGAATAAGCTAGACTCAACTTAACCCACCTGAACTACATTTATCTGTAGTTTAAGATGTCATCACTTTTTACTCTCACACGCACTTCAATGTTCAACTTTATTTTCTCCGTCAGATGAAGGTCCCTGTTGCTATAGTGTTTCATCAAGGCACTGATCGAGGCTCCAAAGGGAGTAGCATACCCAAAGTTCTATCCATCCATGGGAAAATCGCCATTTCCATAATCTCATAATGCTATGGTTTTGATTCGAAATAAGCTCTAAATTGCAGCTGGACTACCTGTCAACTCTCTTATTTCAAGCTCAACGACCCATAAAGAATAATGTCTTACACTCATTTGAAATAACATCGGCATTGGCAAACATTATACTATGTACATGTACCTGTTATTCCATTTTACAATACTAATTGTATATAATACTTTTCACACTAAGGGCTCGAATCGCCATGCCATTTCATTCATGGACATGATATCCAGCCAATTAACTTTATCAATAATATAAATGACGGATGTCAAAACCTATATCACCAATCTACAGGAGTACTTGACCTATAAAGAAACACTACGGCCAATATCTCTACACCGGGAGAGATGAAGCTTGATTGGTGCTTGTTTTGATTGCTTTAGCCTGTGAGGAGATCGCAGGTGAGTCAACAGGTGAGTACACTGAGCTTTCTGCAACCTCATCAAACAAATGATACGCGGGGTCAGGTAGCTGCAATGTGATACCCACACACAAGGGTCCTTCATCAGAACTTTACTTTTAATTGCCTCCGGGTTATAGTGATCTTCAACTTCCACTATACGATATATTGTATGCATGAATTTGTATTCCCCACATCCAGGACACATTCCCCTTGAATGGGCCCCATTTGGCACTCGTTGAATATTGACGATTATGTACATGTATATACGATGTCTACAGTTACTAAAGAGTGGTATTTTGTGCTACGTATAGGTGACTTCACTAACGGTTTGATGGTTCACTTACCTAAAGCTTACAGTCCAGTTGTTTGTTTAGCCCACTGCACGTTCAAAATAAATGGAAACAATCAAGAAAGTGTATAACTCACCCTATACTCCAGTGTTGAACCTGTGTCTGGCATGGATCATTGGCGTCAGTGTACATAAGCCTACTTGTATTCACTCAGAGGACAATCTAGATACAATACAGTCTAGTGCTTCATAATAGCATGGCTACAGGGGAACGCGAAGACCCCAATTCAAAATACAAATGGATACCTTTGATGATATCATTGTGCAGTTTGGAAGCCTCTCATCTCCTGAACATACCCCTTTTACGGGGTTGAGGAAGCGGGTGGTGAAGTAGGGGATCTGTAGGGGTCTTACAGGTAAGTGTTTCACACAGTAGATATGTAGTCCTCTCATCTTGTATTCTGGGTGTTATCCTATCTATCGTGGTAACATGCATATAGAAGCAGCCCAGACATCCATGCCCTGGCCTTTCTATCACAACACAGCATCTAGTTTCCTTTACCAAGGGCAACGTTCAACTCCATAGACTATAATGTTTCTAGTTGATGGGTTATGCACACCGGACTCCTGCATGTGTTAAGGCCAATAAGTATCTTTACAACTTCCTCCTCGTATGGATGTCAATCTAGAGGACACGACGTGTTATCAGGCTATATGCTATTTCCACTCATGGGAATCATCAAAGTCCATCTCCTCACCTCGCCAGGCAATATTCTTGCAGACAGACCTATTTGCAAGATCGCCACTCTTGAATACAGAAGTCAACCTTCCAACCTCTGTTCCCTTCCTCTGAAAAGACTTCTATTAATTGTGTTGTTCCTGTTCCTAACTCCAATTCATATTTACACATCTCGTTTTAATTACCAATTGATTACCTCCACCACACACGGTTTACAATACAGAGGAGTAGGGTAGCTAGATCTAAAGTCAACATCGCATCTTGAAATGTCCACCTCAAGTCTGTAGTCATTTATGTATGATAAGCCCTCTTTTTGTGCATCACAGTACACCCTCTCCAGCAGAGGACAAATACAGACAATATCATATATGAATTACTACATAATTAAGGTGGACATCTCAAGGTACGTGGTTGACTCTAGGTCAAGCTACCCTAACTCGCTCCCTCAGAGTGGCAAGTGGGTCTGGCAACTGTCGGGCAGTGTCACTGAGTGATGCAGTTATTGGAGAGGCCCAGTTCCTACTGCCCCTCCAGTAAGAGTCGGAGTAGTGTAAGGACCAGTACTTTGGACCTTTATAGGAGAGTTGGGGTTTAAAGGCCCAGCGCCCCAATATATATAGAGCTGAGTACCTGTCCCGACTGCACTCTGACTGTTACTGGACGTGCAGTAAGATCTGCGGGTTTAAAGACAGAGATGTTGCTGCCTCGACAATAAGGATCGGAGTAGGCAGGTATGCGCAGATAGGTACTCAAACATGTTATGCCCAAGGGCCGAATACCTGTCATGCCCCCACTCCGACTGTTACTGCCTGTGCAGCAAGTTCTGTGCCTTTAAATATGTCATACAATTTGTGGTTGTTCAAAGTGTGATTCTTCTGAGCAAAGTTTCCCAATGACGCCCCTGTGAAACAGAAGATGATAATATTCAGGTACAGTAATATATACAGCAGACACAGGGAAAGGAGAGGTAGTCATTGGCCGACAATTGCTGTCAAAATGCCCCCCTTCAAAGAATCGCGCAATCAGTTTCAAATTACAATCCTGTCATAATAGACAGTATTCTACTGACTTAAACAGTTGAAAGCAGTGCGTTACGACCAGTTACAGCATTTCTACAGGTACATTGTATGTGTACCCAGCACAATGCCTTAGGGTGGCACACCCTGGAGCCTATTGTACCCTTTGTATGGTGTTTGAACCTTGTCCTTGGGGTATATAGGATGGGTAAGGATGGCGGTTCCGTGAGATCAATTCCTGCTGTACTACAACCCTGGGCCCGTCCTCTGTACCTCTGTGTGAATCGTTATCAGGCTAGATGTCTGTACAATGTACCAGCAGCATGTTTAGATATCAAGTTAACAAATAGGAACCAAAGAGATGGATAGGAGATGGTTCTGTGCCAAATGCAATGGGTCTTGCTATGATAGTATAATAGGTGTACAGAAAAGTGGACATTGATGCCTACTGGTAGTCTTATCAGTGGTCATTTAATTTGACATTTTATGATAACATGTAGCTAGACTGCACTTTTCACATCTATATCCGGTTGCCCATATCCTAACACAGAGAAGGTACTGTGTAGTACACATTTGAATCGTTATCCAAACATAGCAGTTAATATGCATATTCTCTTGAACAGATTCAGATTCAAAATGTATAGGCCTACTCACTTTTTGAATTAACTGAAAACCAAATTAATGTTTATTTCTCATCAAAAAGAAAATCCATAATATAATATTCGAGTTGAAATGAGGAGAACCGACGCTCGATCAATACCGGTATGTGTAAGTTAGTGTAAGACGTAAGAAAGAGCTAAATTTACAAGTTACAAAAATAACTTAGAAAGCTTGAATATTTCTTCCCCACTGAAGTAATATTAGAGAGTATACAGAACCCATACAGACCGGAGCATCATGCCAGCTTACATGTCAGAGAACCCAAAAAGCTGAATGCATAACGTACCGGAATATAGACAATACACCTGCCGCCCAAGAATTGCTCAAGTTACTCTGTCAAATCAAATACCATTGCATGTTACCTCCTATGACAGAAATATAGAAATAATGATAAGGCCAAATTTAAAAAAAAAAAGGTGTCTTTCATGCATCCCTGCCCTAGGTTCAAAAAGGTTCTCTCCATAGAGGTTTTCTTTTGCAATTCTAATTTTTCAAAATTTTTAGATATTCTTTGGTGAAGTATAATTAGCTCCCACTGACCTCAGTAGCCTAGATAATAGTCTGACTTCAGGAAATGGCATTTTAAGAGGAATATCTAACAAACTCTTGATATCCCTAGTTACTGGGGGAATTTGTGCGTCATTCTTATGAGCCAAAAGTCATATTATGATGATTTGGGACTCATTCCTGGTCTTCTCAAGATGTAACATTTGGCCCAACATATATCTAATGATTGGAATTACGTCCCAGCCCAGGTCGGTCATACTGAAGCAGTTTTAGCATTTAAACTTATCATGGAAGCCCCATAAGAAGACCATAACATAAAACAAATGAATTTAACTACCAATGCTATGCCAGGTGTTACTCACAAATCTTAACTTCTTCTTATCTGTGTATAGGCGCACATCTTGCAAAACGGTCCTCATCTGACAAGACCAACATTAGGGATTTCACACGCCATGATGTTGTTATAGAAAGGATTGTTCTAAACTATAAATAGATAAACCTCATACAAAACTGTTTAAACCCATGCTTTGCAAGATAGAGATTCCTCAAAACCACCCTACATGCTAGTAATGGACAGGAACTACATAGACAGACTAGACCTAGAATCTGTAAGTACAACCTAACCCAATCCCAAGAGGACCGACCTATGTAGTTCCTCTCTATTACGAACATACGGAGCATGAATTACAATAAACTAAATTGACAATAGCCCATGTAAAAAAAGAGAGAAAAGAATATGCTAATCTGAATAACAAAGCCTGCCCTCTAGTCCTCATGTCAATGATTGCTAGTGTGATAACACAGTGTTTGATGCCAGTAGCACTGAATTATAGATTAGTGGTGAATATTTCATAACATAGAGATCATTACCAGCCATAAAAGTGTTAAAACATCAAAATACTAGGCTATTAATCCTGGAGTAGATTTTAAAACTTTTATTTGGCTGCAGTAAAACTATTGTACTCTTATGCAGAGTGAGGAGTAATGGATGACAGAGGATTATGTAGTGATCTATATATTATAGGGTTAAAACGGGTTTGCTGCAGTGCTGTAGTGCCAGGAATAACGAGGGCAACATAGATGTAGCTTCTGGCTACTTCTACACTTCTCATTTTCTGGCTCACAATGGCTAGCAGCTCAATCATATCCAACGATGATTGTACCTCATGACAAGTAGCGACATATTAGGGGCCAAGATGGGAGCCTTCAAAGAATGATCAGCTACAGAATGGCTTCATATCTGGCCGCAGGCTAAGTATCCTTTAGAACACCGACCATTGTTGTTAATGTGACTAGTATAGGACGAGATTGAGTAGTGCATGCAAATAGCCATCCATGGGGGTGAGCCGAAAATGGGGCACATGTAAAGGAGTGCTACCCATGCAGGCATGTGGGTGTATGGCAGTAGTATGCCCCCAGGTTGATGGTCTGACACAAGTGGCATCAGATGTAATTTTCACATCCAGCATGCATGATTAATGGTCGGCAAGCATGCACTAACATCCAACTTTCATGTTCTGTGAAGGAGTAGGAGAGGGAGTTAGCAGGGTGAGTAGGGGACAGAACAAAGGGGATCAGACAGAGATTGACATGGCCATCCCACAGTGTCATGAATACTATATCATGCATGGCTACATGTTGCACAGACATGACAAACGCCGGGATCACGTTGGTTTGGATGGGTAACAATTTACATTGAGTAGTGTTTGAAGTCACATGGCCCTGAAAGAGCAGCAACAATTCACACGTGGCGTGCTGGAACAGCTTAATGTAAGACCTTCATGGGATGGTCCAGGGGCACAGACATGCTTTTGGATCTTTTTTTTCTTCAAGAGTACATCTAATGATATTTTGATCCGCCGATTCTCTATTGTTCAATCTGTGGAAACTGGGTTTGTAATGACTGCATGGTGAGTGAATGACCCGGCAGTGAAGCAGCACTGTAAAAAAAATGTCGTCAAAATGACGTTGAATCACCGGCAACTTTTGGGACATAACTTTCACCGTTTTTTTAACGGTGACCGTCACCGTTAATTTTACGCAGAATCACTGTTCATTTTACGTTGAATCACCGTTAATTTTACGTTGAATCACCGTTAATTTTATGTAGAATCACCATTAATAGATTCAGAGTATTCAAATATACAGAGAATATTTGATAAGCCTCACAGGGAGTCTGATTATGGTGACTTTAGTTATTGTAGTATTCATCTAAAAACTTACGGATAAGCCATACTTTGACTTTGTCCTTATCCTATATGCCACACTGGCGATCTGACTTGCATACTAGCCCTGGCCTATACAAGAGGTTTTACTCTATAGGATTGATACAAGGCAGAGTCTCCAGAGGTGAGGATATGTGCATAGTATGTTACCACAAAATAGGTGTATAGATCCAAACAGCTACTTTCTTCTGGATATTATCAAGTGATCATGGTATTTTGTCAAACCTATCACAAGATTGAATTGTTAAATTGTCAAAGATATAGATTAATTGAAAATTACCATTAGTTCAACATGTATACTCCACTTCAAGGGCTCACACTCTCCAGAAAAATCTTCTTACAAACCAGGCCACCTATCTATGGCAAGATCCACTATATGTGGCTCCCTCTGGGATTTGACATTACGTGGCTGAATTAACGTTGAATCATTGTAATCCAAACCAGGTTAGCATTTAACAAGGATCCACTGTGAAATGCCTGATATTTACGATGCTTCATTGTATTCCAAATAACGGTGAATCAGCGTTAAATTTTACAGAGTGAATCTGTAAAAAGTACATCTATTTTTTTACAGTGAGTGATACTTCCCATAATGAATGTTGTTTTCCTGGGATACCACTGTATTACGCAGTGGTATAGATGCAAAAAATATCACATTGATTCAATGTCATTATTGTTAACAATTACTCCAGAGGTCCTATAGTACTCAATGGGAAAGTAGAATACTACTATACGTCTATCAAAGTACCCAAGATTATATCATGTACTGTAAACATTATTCTCTATTGTACTCCTTGCCAGGGCCATATATATACTTCGGTAATGAAAACATACGGATGGTTGACTCCAATTATGAGTGACAGCTAATTTGTGTGGCTTCCTAATTTGCCAAATTGATATATTTGTTCTCGTCAGGCATGTGTACTTCCCGTCCCAACATTGACATTGTCAAGCCATATATAGTAACTCACAATGCACTGCCCATTACCACATAGGAGGTGAGAGCTAGTTACACCATGGACGTCCCTAGGCAGTTCTTAGAAGCCGTATACAGACGGGGTTTAGCATCATACGAGGACGAAAAAAATTGATATGGAGACATATGTGTCTGAAACTTTCATCTGAAAAGTGTAACTCATGTAAGTCTCTACATTGCTGTGGGCTACTGTATAGGAAGGAGGGTCGCTATTTTAAGTAAATCGCCATCTTGTCCCCCTATGAGTGTATTATTAATATTATGATCTGCAGACTGCCATCATGCTATTGTACAATGGGAAATAATTCTTGCAAAGAACCAATAATGTTGGGAGCCAGGTACATACCCTCTAGGTCCCCTCCCTGTCACTGTTACCCTCTAATCATGACCCTGCAGCCAATCTGTTAGATCCATATAGTTCAAGAAGGAATGAGGGAAATGGCTAGACCTACATGTATTGGCATATTCCACAGAGAGCACTCTCCACCACCCCCGGTCTATCCAGTACCTCTACCTGTCCACACAGCGACACATTCTATCCCCATATCCTCAGCAGCCAAAAGCTTTCAGCTCTATTAGCTTGTTTGCCTCTGATCTTCCGCTGGGCATGATGATACAATATAAGCTATAACCTGTTGGGTAGGAGACATGCAGGCATGGAGGTGGAAGAATCCCCCCTCCTCTCTTCTCCATCACCCAACCCCCCAGCCAGTAAGTGGTTGTTTTGATAACTACCGAACCCCGCTGTATCAATAGAGAGAGAGATGTCCATCACAGTGCCCCCCTCAGGGAGGTAGGAGAACTAGCGGGCCTTATTATTACTCATGTCTGTATGGGCCGCAGGTGGCTACTAGAGGCGATACATTATAGTAGTTATTACGTGTGGTGTACAATTTCCGTAATGGCCGCTCATGGTTAACAATGTCCACAATGGCTACTTTACCTGCAACCGAATGTATGTTTCCGTGCTATTGGCGAGGCCTACAAGTATATCATACCAGGTATCTGAGCTATTGGTAAGCTGAGCATGATGAGATGAGACCAGCATGTAGACCTGTTAGAGCTGTTGGTGGGACCCATGCGTAGATCTGTCAGCTCTTGGTGGAACTGACAGGTAAATAGACCTCATTTCCAGCTTCTCTCGCCGCGAATGCAATAACAACTAACATAAACAGTTATACGTCCTCTTGTATTACAAGTTCAAGTTGTATAGAAGTGTGATTAAACAGGCCCCGTACATCGTAAACAACTTCAATTCCCCCTTCTATGGATCTATGAATAGGTACATTATAACCAGGTTATTTCCTTTTCAAGGTAAGTCTTATTATGGTTTGTTTTGCTCCTCGAACTGGTTGGTTTAGTTGTGGGTATCCAGTTGCCATAGTTTTCATATGAGAGACTCCTGAAAATGGGCCAGTTTTAAGAACTGCCTTTCAGCCTTTGATAAGCCTTCACTTAATTTGCAAACCATTCAGAGTTTGCAGGTCATGTTTGCTGAGGATACTCAGGATGCGTTGATCTATCATCCTACTGACTTAGGATCAAATCTGAGATGGTCACCCGGGAGCTGTTGGTTGATTATAGATGGGCTCACCCATTTGCATCATACATAATTACTATAGAGTATCCTCGCACTTCTATGACGGGATTTATAACTCTGTTACCGCCTTTAATGTGAGGGAGAACTCAGGAATGGGATAGTAGATGAGCTGATGGTGCGACTCACTGACAGGTAGTGCGACTCTCTGACAGGTAGATTTGTGAGCTGTTGGTGAGACCAGCGTGCATCATGGCTCTGTTGGCAAAGTGTTATTTGGATAAGGAGAATCATCAGGAAAATGGCATGTTCTTATTATGCATTGATGTTATGATAAAGTTAACCAGTCAGATATCTCAACTATTCTGAGGATGGAATGGAGTATTAATTAAGGGGGTCTCTTTCATCGTGAGCAGGTATTTATAATCACTTCATAATGACACTGCTTTCCAGCTGATTCTGGAATTAACCTGTACATGAATACCCCTTAGTAATGAAGTTTGTTAAGTCCTTAGAGATAAACTATATTTATAAACACACAACCTTCCATATCCAACCATCCCCCCTCCCAATCCCCCTCCCCCATATAAAACCTTTCCGATTCAGTACGCTCCATTTCCTGCATGATTTATTTCTGAATTATACTAAGGTATGACGAACCGTTGTATGACTTTTTAATGTGCAGGTGGTAATGTGTTCATTTGGAGCTTGTTCAAATATACTTTTATGTTGCATTTTTTCCACTGCTCTAACTGCTCGGTCTGTTGTTCCCATGCCGTCCCCAGATCCTTTCAGAACAGCCCGTACCTTTATATGCCATTGAATATTTATTGTGCTTAACCAATATGTATGCACACAAAGTATTATCAATCGCAGATATATAACCCTTTTTTTTTACATTAATTGTAAGTTAGTGTGTGTTTTTTTTATCTGTGTGGCGTAAAATGTAACCTGTATTGGAGGTCATGCAGGAGAGAACGTGGTAGACATTAGTATCTAGGGCTGGTCATCGTGCATCACCCATAAAGCACACAATAAAATTAATTTGACTTCCCCTCCCACCCCCCACCCCCCCCCCCCAAAAAAAAAAAGTGAATTCAGCTAACCCCCGCCTCAGCTATAAAAGACCCAGAGGACTGGTCCTTGTTCCAATCTGACAACTGTTGTATGCACAACAAGACGTGGTCCTTCATAAAGATTTCGAAACAGAATCAAACAAAGGGTTTCCAATGGTAAGTGAATTATTGCCTTGGATAGTCTGATGGAAGACGCTGACACCATTCTTAAGCTGTAGCGGCAGGAGGGAGAGTGATGAGCCCGCCTACCTCAGGTGGTGCTGGAAGTGAACAATGAACGGCTAATACGTTGTTACTGAGGACGAGCCGCTAGTCCAGCCCCCAGGCAGTATCATTGTAATTAGCCTGTTTAGATTGCTCTGTCTTAGTCTGCAGAGTCTGTCTCTGCATACATCCCAGCTTCCATTGCCCCGGGCGTGTGTCTTGTGCAGCTAGGAGGTCAATCAGTCAGGGGGGAGTGTTGCATTATGTGCGTAGTTAGTGCAATAATGTGATCTGTGTGTTATTACTTTATGTATGATAGTATATATGGCCGAGGGTGACTTTTATCAGATAATGTCGACCCTGGAAAAGTGTGCCCAAAGATATCTACCACCCCTTGCGGGCGATACTGGGGTATTTGTGATGCGCAGGATGTGATAATGGCGGTGACATATTGAAGATTGTAAAACTGGACATTCAAAACCCCACCCAGCCTACATGGAGGGTTCAGTATATGTCCCAGCTCCACTCCGACTGTTGCTGTCGGGATACCAACATGTGGGACTATAACAGTTCAATCTGGAGCACTATATGGACCTAGTGTTTGACATGCTGCAACCCTTATTGTGCAACCCAGCTATAGCGATGAAACTGGAAGGAACTTGTTCACACTGACACCAACACTCTCGTGAGGTTTTGGTTCTGCTCATGTAATGAAGCCTGTTCCTGGGGTGCTTTAGTACGTAGATGTTTGGAACCAAGCTAAATCTCGCGAGAAATTCCTTGCTCAGAACTCATATGGCCATCCATACAAAGAAACCAGAACTATCGCTATACTACAGCATGCAATAGTCGAGACATAAATTAGTCAGAGAGGTTTGGCCTGGTTCATTGTCATCCATGCAGTACTGATCGTACTGTCCGTACCTCAGGTGGTCTACGAACACTACGCCTGACCTTACCTTTTTATGTTAGAGGAACTAAACACTCCATTGGTCCAGTTGCACAAGATCTGCGGCCACGCAATTCCATTATCTTTTTAAAGCATCAGCTGATGATCCAATCTGGCTGCCCCATCCACATCTGACCCTCACTACAGGAACAAAAAAATGCACATTTAAAATTGGACGGATAACAGACATTCCCGTCGAAGTTAACAATTCAGCAAGAAATTGCTTCGATAACCAGAAGATTTTGGGAAACTAGCCTGATGGGAAATGTCCCATCTTGAGCATTGTTTGTGGCAATTGTATCATAACAACAGGGGCAGTGACTGGTTGACAGGGAATTATCACCTACGCCCACTTTTTCTCACTAGCTATGTTAATTATATCACCATAGTCTTCCTGGGGTCATCGGTCATCCATTGTAGACGCTACAGTCATTTCATTGTGGAAGGACTATAAAAACTCTACTGATGTTTTATCGTTGTCACTGTTCCTATTCATTATCCCCCATGACTACTGATTATGAAAAACTATTTGTATTAGTGAATAGCATCCTCTATTTTGCTGCGCCACTCCATAATAATCAGACATTAAAGTTCTTATGGCCTCATAAAAATGATATTGTGTTTCATTTGACTGCAGTACTGTGCATTGTTTATTATATCGGCGGGCGCAGAGTGAATTATTAAAGTACTTGTCCACAACATATAATTATCTGTCCTTATGTATGTCATGTATGACTGCACAGTGTATGCTACATTCTAAGTATGCCTGCACTAAAATGGCAGTTTATGTCTCTAAGGTCTTCAAGTAGTTTACATTGTAGTTCCTCTGAAACATGGCCAAATTCACCGAGGCTCTCTAACCCACAAGCCCATCACCATATACCCTTTGAACCATGGCCCATAGACCCCAGGCCCTCTGAACCTGGGTCCATCCCGGTCCATAGACTCGGGCTAGGCATCCTATTTGTTTTCCCATGGGTCTCAAGGACTACAGTGTCTTTATGTTGAATGGGTGAGTGAGTCAGTGTCATTTAAAATGTGTTAAATGAATGAGGGCCCTGGGACTTAGTCCTCATTGCAGGGGATCCTGGTGCAAGGCACTTAATTCAGATATTATAGATTGGGGATCCTTTACTTCTAGCTTTGATATTCTTGTAGTGAATATGTATCCTTCATTAGAACTCTCATTTCATTATATGGGCGATAGTTACAACGAAATAAAAACATAATCAGCTACAATAATTAGTACATTGTATTTAGTTTGGCCATTCATCACAGTCAGCCGGGTATTGTTATGTACAATGTATCAACTTCAGTTAACTCAAAACATACACTACCCTAGAACTACTTGTAAACTTTCTACTTCGCCTCGTCAACTGCATAATCATGTAGCATGTCAACCACATGTCGAAGTAGTAAATTCACAATAAGGTATTAGGAAGCAAGATAAATGCGATAAAGAAACCGTTTCGACCAAATGGAAATGTGTAACTGGCCAATCTGCGATTACCAATAATGCAATGAACTGTGCAAATCTGATTAAAAAAGTTTGAAAGCCTTAGTTTTCCCAAAACCTTAATCAATACGCAACAGCTGCCAAAATATTGATACAACAGAACTAGCACATTGTACATGAAATGGTCCATTAGGGCAACAGCTCCTCATACAGTGGAGGTACAGCTGGAGGGGGATAAGACGTAGATAAAGTCAGAGTCTGCCAACACTTTACGCTGTCGTGCAACACAAATGGTGCAGTGGTGAAGTGAAGGGGTGCCAGGAGGGTGAATGGTGGGACAGGGGATCAAACCGGACACATGGCCTTGAGTATAGGGCAAAAGGGGGACGAGGGTGGCGGCTGAGGGAGTGGGTGAGGGTAGGACGAGCTCATCACTTTGCACTATCTTGTTCCCTTTAAAGCCCCAGCGCCCCATATATAGGGCTGAGTACCTGTCCGACTGGCACTGGAGGGGTACTGAGATCTACGCCTTTAAGGACTGGCGTATGATAATGTGGTGGGGGAGTGGGGGTGATCCGCTGCTCCCTCCATTGTATTATTATTATTATTATTATTTTTATTAGTTTTATTAGCGACGCAATCGTCCCGAGGGGACGGTCTTCCGCGCACTACACTGATTTCAGTCCTAGTTCAGGTGAAGTACTATTGGCGACGTTTGAGTTATTATTGTCGTCCAATTGAAATTATAAGAACTTATCCGAGTAGCGGATCAGGAGTGTTGTTTATCGCCACAGAGGTGTTTACTCGAGGGCTTCGGACTGTACTGGCAAGAGTCAGGCTGCTTGTACTAAGAATATCCTCCCTTCCCATCTCAGGTTATTGCATGTACTTTGAGTGTAATAATGGACAAATGTCATCTGGGATGGTGGTCAGACGGGGGGAGGATGATAAGTCTTCTAGAGGGACCTCACCTGCTTCATCTCACAATTAGGGCTGACACATTTGAATTGGAAGTCTTCATTTTTAATTGGCTGAAGTTTATATTATTAGAACACTCCCTTGTTCCAAAGCTTTCTCTTGTTTATCCATATGATGTCCTTGGTGCTATAGCTTATGGCTTATGTACAGCCATTGATTATTCTGATGGTAGTCTGAAATGGCTCTTCCACCAAAGTTGAATTTGAGTAGCGAATCGTTGGATCTCAAAATCGGATGAAATATACTCAACACCAAAAAGTGAAAATCCCTCTGAAATCGACGAATTATGCTAAAATATTCGTTTGCACATGTACCTGGACAATCCAGGTATTACGATGATATAATACATTATCTGGAAATGGCACTAACTGACACTAACCATTATGGTTAGTTGCTAACTACATACTAAACCCCACCCCAGAAGGCGGGAGTTGGACAGATGGTTATACGGTCTGTGTATAGGTAAACGTCGCACCATAGTGGTATGTCACTTCGCCAATAGCCTCACAAATACAGCCCCACACTGCTATACAGAGCCTGCTGAAAGGCCTGCCTCCTCCCGCACCCACTGGGATACTACACAGATGTAACTGATGAACACCCATAGACCGCCATTTTGTCCCATATATATCGAGTCAATGATCTGGCACCTTATCTTTTTACATTGGGATCCCATCACTGGGAACCAGGAACTAATCAAGCTATAACTGAGTTTACTTCCCTTTCCTGTCACTCCCATTGCCACCAAGGCGCCACAGTCAAATAGTACACCCCTATGCCGCTGGTATAGAGGCAGAAGCTGGACTGATTGCCATTCATACACTAACTGACAGGTTGACAATATATCAATCATATCCTTTGCAGAGATCCACATTCATTGATCATGTTTTGGGGCAGTGTGCTGTTCATCGGACTTTTTGATTATTATCTCTATAATAGATTTTAATGGGACGATCGTTCAGGCGTATACATGCCATTTACAAGTTGGTGTCTAGGGAGGAGTGGTTATTATTGTAATTCAGTATGACTGCTGTTTTTGTCTTAATGGCCGATGGGTAAAACATCACCACCTCTGTCGGGTTGATGTATAGAGGACTGTATTGTTTTCACCGGTATAGTATCTACTGTTGGATCAAGGGTATAAAGTGCAATTTTCTCTTTTTAAAAGTTTATTATAATTCATGACAGAAGGAATTATGGTTTTGTGTACGTATACAACGTATGTCTATATATACATACAGAAGTTCATTTCTTAATGATATACTACAGCCTATTGAGCTAAGATACAAACCGCGTATGTGCACTGATGGAAATGCTCTATAACATAATATCTATGATATCAATGTGAATGCTAAAAAATACATCAAACCTTTAAAAAACGGGCAGAAAAAAATTAGGTGATTGTTCAAACCTGAGCTGCTGAGGACTCAACTCATGCAGGTAATCAATCGTACCAGCACATACCTACTTCAGTGGTTTATGAATTCGATTACGCCATATCATTTTAAATAATTCAGCTTTGTGGAAAATACAATGAGGTACACTGACATGTTAGGAATACCATGATGAGACAAGTGGGGACCAGTTACAAACAACATGCATGAAGCGCCTGGTCTTGAAAGAGCGCCGGTCTTGAATAAGCGGGTATAGGGCTAAATTCTAAATTCTAAATTCATGACCTCGAATAGGTGCCTGTCTTGTATAAGAGTGTATAAGAGTCTTATATAAGCCTGTCTTGCGTAAGAGTCCCACCAAAGTGAAGAGCGCCCCGGCGCTTAATCGCGACGGTACGGTACCTGACTCTCTATAGCAATGGATTTGAAGGAATTTATAAATGTGGCATGTACTGGGAAAAGGGACCTTAGTGCACCCTCCACTAAGGGCCCTTTTCGCAGATCGTATAACAAATATAGTTTACAATCCCATGTTGTCATTAGTGACCATAGAGTTAGGTGTTCATTGAAGAACTGCAGGTTGTGCTGATAGGAGTCAGGCAGCTTACCAACAATAGACTCCCTCTCATGCAATCCCCATCTGTTAGAGATACTATTGAGTTTAACCGTCTATAAAGGTCACCGGGGATTGTGGTCAGACTTGAGGAGGATGACAAGGCCTCTATAGTGAACTGGGACGTTTCATTTCACAATTAGGGTTGGATTGAATGTCTTCATTTTAAATGTTAACATTCAGAGAGCAGTTCTCAATATCAGGCCACACCCTCGTCGCAAGAAGTCTCCTCTCCATCGACGCCCTGAGCCTGCCTGCCTGTCTGTACTACAGTGGCCCAGGAGGGTCAAATCCTTTTGTAAATTTCAAATTTCAAATTCACTTCAACTTGCAAAAAATCTATTTGAGTTGAAAGTGAAAACTCTAACTTCAACCATTTACTGTCACCTGTCAACTGTCACTTCAAGTAAAACAACTTGTGACTGCTCTCTTTCAACACTACATCAAACCAAAAACAATGCAAGTGTCAAAGTTGAGAGTAAAAATTCCAACTTCTGTCACTTAAAGTGTGTGACAAGCTTAGGCTTGTCACACACTTGTCACATGCTTGCCACATGTATGTCACATGCTTGTCACTTCATTGTGGCAAGTGTTCGACAAGTATTCAACAAGTATGTGACAAGCATGTGACAAACATGTGACCAGTGTAGGACAAGCATGTGACAAGTATAAGACAAGTGTGACAAATATGTGACACATGCTTGTCAAACTTGTCACACACTTGTCACATGCTTGTCACATGCTTGTCACATACTTGTCTCACACTTTTCACACACTTGTCGCACACTTGTCACATGCTTGTCACATACTTGCCAAACACTTGTCACATACTTGCCACATACTTGCCACATACTTGTCACATACTCTCATATACTTGTCACATATGTATGTATAATACTTGTCACACAATTGTGTACCACTTTTCGCACACTTGTCACATGCTTGTCACACACTTGTCCCACACTTGTCACAAACTTGTCACAAACTCATATGAAACTTGTCACACACTGTATAGCAGAACCCTTTGCAAAACTCTTTGCAGCATACCATAGGACACATGAAGTGACCTACAGTGCTAAAAGATACCTGTCACAAGCTGTTGTTCCTGAATTGACAGTCGACAGTTGACAGTAAGTGACTGAAGTTGGAGTTTTCATTTTCAACTTTGACATTTGCATTGTTGTTGGTTTAATGTAGTGTTGAAAGATAGCAGTCACAAGTTGTTTTCCTTGAATTGGCAGTTGACAGGTGACAGTTGATGGTTGAAGCATATGAAGTTAGAGTTTTCACTTTCAACTCAAGTTGTTTTTTGCAAGTTGAAGTGAATTTGTAATTTCAAAACTTACAAAAATATTTGACCCTCCTGGGCCTACACATACATTTTACTTCCCTACAAACGTCTGTTTTATCTTCTCTTACCTGTATATATATATATATATATATATATATATATATATATATATATATATATATATAAATATATATATATATATATATATATATATATATATATATATATATATATATATATGCCTAATTACACGAATGCCAATACACATAAACCCCCAGCTACCTATGTATTCGCCTCCATGTGTATACCTAGCCATCTCCCTAGCAGCCTTCCCTTCCTTCCCTACATGTATGTCCGCCCGGGCTTGCCGGCTACTTACAGGCAAATAATAATGCCTATATGTGCTTCTTCGCCTTCTGCCGACTTAACTGACTGTCTATTCCGATTAGGTTCAATGCATATTCATGTCCACACATAAAACGACTAGCCCTATATAACTGCTTCCTGTGCCCCTCAGAATTTGATGGATTTATACCCATATCTACAGTTATATTACCGTTTTTTTAGCGTTCCGTCCTTTCTTCTCCTTCAATGATTTATTCCTGTTTGTTTTACGTTACCGTCGACACACTCTTCTCTCCTTCTTCAACAAAATCCCCCAAATTAACCTGTCCCACAATAGCACCACAACAATGACACTTTCATTCTACCTCAATAGGATTAACCTTTAGGTAAACGCATGTTGGTGCCGACACATGCTTTGTGTACGTAGAACAATGCATCAATTCCTGCCCTTCCATTATGTCCAGCATCTTCTCACGATAACCACACTGCCTCTGCAGGTGTGACAGGCTGGCCCATGTATCTAGCCTGTAATCACGCTGGCCAAACTGAAAAAGGTGTTACCTTCTATTGTTACTCCTCATGCTATAAAGGAGTACATGGGGACTGAGTATGATGAAGGATGATACAAAAGGAATAAAGTAACTTTCGGGGACGCTGACACTAAGCCCTTGATGGGTGGCTCATTAGTAGCAGTGTTACATTCATACAGTGTTTGATAAATTAATGTCTGGTACAAGTTCTTGAATAAACATATTGGACGTTTATTCTACCGGTATGTGGCGCGGACCCGTCTAGGCTATGGCGGAACTAGAAGGGGACAGAAAAGACCCACGTTTGGGAGAAGAAATGTATGTCTTCTTATATAACATATTCTCATTTTAAAGGACAAACACACCTAGATCTGTAATGTTTGAGCCACCATTTAAAAAATAATATACGTATACTATACCTTAGTGCTCAGAACCTTTAGCCATAATCATCCAAGTCTCCAATAAATCGGCAACTCATGTATAATCAATCAACGTTGTTCAGACGAATAATAATGAGGTCATTGGTTGTCTGCTGTTTTTTTGGACTGTTTATACACAGCCAAAAATGATTATCTCATTTCAAGAAAATAAGATTATTAGACTCGACTGGCGGACAAACCACTTGTTTTAAGAAAACGTTTTTTCGCGTCTGTGGTCGCATCTGTGGTCCCATTATGATATGATTGGCTCAGCCACAATACGAATGTTGTATGGAAAATAAACTGCATGGATCCCGTCTATCTCGAAACTGACTGTATTATTATGTTCAACTGATTACTGTGATGATAGTATGCATCTGTGTTGCAATTATTGATGTGCCACCTTGGCTCTAGTCTAAGGGTTCTACATATAGAGGATATCTGCGAATAAAATCTTGAAACTCAAACTCTACCATGGACGTGAATACTTTATTTAGATACATGCTTCTACCTTGCAGTAAAATCTAAGAGTTGTACAGCCATCGGTACTCTTGTGAATCCAAACTTTGGAGGAAAAAAAAGAAGATTGTGTCTGCAGGAGGCAAATAAGAACCGAAATAATAATTTTTTTAACACAGCACTGTTTTATTATGAGTGATGCAGATATTACTCGTGTTAACACTATAATCATGGAGCCATCTTTTAGAGTCTAATTTTCCTTTTAATCTATCTCTGATTTTATCCTCTGGCAATGGGCCCGATGCTTTGAACTGCTCATATTGTCAGGGCTAAATATGAAATGCATTCTCTAAAAGTCCTCCCTGCTGGTGATGGGCTTAATGCCAATTTCATAGAACGTCACGTCTGAGTGAACACCCAAATAAACACCACCATGCCCAACAAGGGTGTCCTGTGGTGACGGTTTGTGCCCAGTTGCCGCCCATTGTGACCAAGTAAACACAATGTTTGTGCACAGACCGTCAGTGGCACGTGGACAGCATCAGTGTCAACTTTAAATCTGTGTTTGTTTGTTTATTTTTGTAAATGTTGTTTGTACTAGACAGATGTCCATGCATTATGTGTGTAGGGCTGGGGGTGGTGTCATTTATAAATGCAGTTGGTGGGATGGGCAAGTTGTATATTAACACAATGGATGATGGTTCACGTGGGGACAGTTTATTATTTGCATTTGTAACCACAATAATATTGCTTCTTTGACTTCTGAATATAACTTTAAAGGGTCGTTCTTTGTGATAAGGGATTGCAAATCCTTGTTTTTAATTCATGTATGATTCGGTGGATGACAGCTACACATCTTTGAAATGCCCCTGGGATATATTCAAAATTAAATCGCACTTAGCCTTCTCACTTAGCCAAAAGGGCATTCACAAAATGCATCCGTATGTTTGCCCCCTTTCTACATTATTCTGGTTTTTGTTTGGCTTAGGGTTAATATTCTATATTTCATTCAGTAGTGTAAATATATGACACCAAGGGCTACTCCAGGTGTCATTGTATACATATACATACATTATTAAATATGCTAACTACTATTAGTGTTGGGAGCAGGAGGTGTCAGCTTGGCACACTTCATGCATGTATAATAAATATGCATGTACAGTGTATATGTAAAGCATTGTTAACTCACTTGATAATTGTTATTAGCTCAGGTGACTTGCATAACAAACAATAACATGTTCTAGGTATGTCCTTCACAGTGATTATTGTTGTTAATCCGTGTGTATTAGGTGCAAAAATAGGTGTATTTTGTTTGTTGCGCAGACAACTGTTGTCTCAAACAGTTTTGAGAAACTTAGTGAGTGGTCATTTGCCATTAACAACAAGTGGCGCGGGGTTGGTCGATTTTCGTGTGAGTGGGTCAAAAAGATGCCCCCCCCCCAAGAGGAGTCCATATTCCTTCTGCCCCACACCTCTCAAATTGATTGTGCTATTCGGACCCCCCTTAGCTATAGTAATGCACAGGCCTTTTTCACTGTAAAGGATTGAACTTTGTTCTGTCCGCCTCCCCCCCCTCAAGAGGGGTTTAATTGGTCCCCCCAGATCAACCAAATCCTCTGTTGTTAAATAATGACCACTCCCTTCATGAAGGCTGACACTGTTTACTACCTCACCGTAATGGAATACACATATATATGCATTTTGCAAGGTTGAGCAGGAATGCCGTGTAGGAAAGAATTCAGCTTGTATTTGTGAATAATTTATATAAACATCTGTAGAACCAGCTAGTAGTTATGCAATGGGAACAATATCAAATGCAGTCATATCTACCTACGTTATTATTTGATACTAAGGGCTGAACACCATGAATTTATACAGCAGGTAGAAAGTTCAACATTGAGTGACATATATGCAGATAGGTAGGTGATAGGAAAATAGAATGCCCTGACATCAAAACTAGAGGGGATGTATGTGGTAGGAATAAAAATAGGAAAAGTAGTTGAAGTGGTAAATACACAAGTGGGCATGAGCTGGCAAATATAATATGTGTGAAATCGATTGTTGGTGTAAAATGTGAAATCTAGGACATATCCTATGGCTTTGAACCGCTACAGAAGGGAGTCTAATCTAGTGAAAGTGAAGGTCTAGAGTTTAAAAGGGGCCTCATAATGAGGAGAATAGCTTTAGAAATTGACAGAGAATGGGGCTTAGCAGGAGGGAACGGCTGTGAGTTAGGAAAGGGTGGAGGTAGGAACACCAAGACACCCCATCTGTGCTAAATCAGCACTATACGATTTTACCTATCCTATTCCTGACTGTTTAATCCTTAAGCTAGTCAACTAGTTCAACATGTTAAGGGAGAGAACCTTATACTTAATTTCACTTGCTTGAAGACATGGCCGAATTCGATACTATGATATCGAAGACTCCAATAGCAAGGACAAACATACCAGAAAATATTTCCACTTGATTTGACTTCTCCCTTTCACAATCATAGGCATATTTACTAGAACCTGACAGACCATGCACTGTGTGCCCCCTGCTGACCACACCTTTCCCTCCCGCCCCCTCCCCTCCGCCCCCCTTCCATACGACCACAAACTGACCAGAACTCCATTCAGCTCCTATTCAGCACCACACAAACCGGAGATGAGGGGGTGCGGGTGCCCACAATGACCACACAGGACAGGTGAGGTCCTTCACTTGACCAGCCTCTGACCTATTGTGTGCCGGGGGGTGTTCCTCTTTGCATCTGTTACAGAAAACTTAACAAAACACCCCAGGCGTTAACATCACCATAACTGTGCGGGGGGTCGGCTGGTGCCCCATACCCCCTCTCCCCAGGCTACTCCCCTGCTAGGTTCCTGTACCAATATTTATAAGCAATCTCTTAAAAATTGGCATGGCAGATAAATGCAACCCGTATTAAAATAATCAAAAAAGGGTAAGGGAGCTGTCATCTAGTACGTTTCGTTGTATTTTTCAATTTCTTGATGTGGGTGGATGTTGAACAATATAACTTATAAGTACACTTGGAAAAGGGTTCCATTAGACTTTGAATAAGTGCGCCCTGTACTATGACAGCCATCTGTCCAAAGGGAAAGTCATAAGCATCACTCGTAACATCTCAGAAATGGGGCTATAATCAAACGACGCTGTTTAAAAGCTTGCCATATTCTCAGAGACCTGTTTTACCTCCCAGACACTCTGGCTGTAACCGCAGTATGTCTGCACACGTTATTATACAGTCTAGAAAGAAACACCAGAATGGGGGAGCAAAAGTCACCCACACATAATCTATAACAGTCAGCTTTAACTCCCTGAGCTCATTTCCATACAAAAAAAGGGCTCTTTGGTGAAGAAAGGACTCATATGGGTGTGGCTGTTACTGCTAAGTGCCAGTCGATTTAGCCCCAAGAGAATGTGTACTGTAATATGTTAACCAATAACTCCCACCCTATAATGTGTACGCAACCCCGGGACGCAACCCAACAACGATCATATTATGATACATATTTTCGTTTTAGAAAACCTCTCCAATACCATATAGGACCCACCCCAAACACAAAATATACCAATCGACCTATGGCGTTGGATAATTTAGTTTGGGTAACATTCACATTTTGCAGTTGCTGCTAGTTAAATGCTGTGTAAATAACCAGAGCCTCCCATGCCACTATTTTGTAAAGGGGGTAGGTGAATGATCAGGATACAAACTAAAATTGTCAGCATGTCGGGCCACAGAGTCAATGCGTTTTAATCTGTCGCCATCGATAACGCGGCAAATCTTGTGTATGTCATTTAATGAAGGATTGAGTGCAGCTCAATAGGGGCAGGTTACGGATCATGTAATCTGATACTAATCCGGTATAATCTACTACAGTATTTTTAAGTTTATGATAAGGAATAGCTGATGAGTTGGTGAGGTAGATAGCTGGGTTTCCTTCCACGTTACACGATCC
Source organism: Harmothoe impar (assembly GCA_947462335.1). Lineage (NCBI taxonomy): Eukaryota > Metazoa > Annelida > Polychaeta > Phyllodocida > Polynoidae > Harmothoe > Harmothoe impar. Next base: position 48,587,180 of record OX381710.1, read on the forward strand.
AGATAAAAGGGTTTATAAATGGAGATGAGCGTAATTGAATCCGTGAGGTTCAAATAAACATCTCGCCCATACCTATTGAAATTGTGTTAATTATTAGTGAATCACTGTGATATTGAATACAATGGCACGTCTCTATATCATAGGTAAACAGTGGTAAAGCTCACTATACTACATATAATGGTCGTGGTTCAAATAAAACACACTAACCTATAAAATAAGAGGACCTTTAGTACATGTAATAAACTTGTCAGTGAATCATGGATATTTTTACAGATCTTATTTTACCATGCACATCAAATCGACACACTATATATTTGAAATAAGTACAGGTACGGTGATGCAGTGTTCCTTTCCTGCAATGTGAGCCTAAACACCCAATTGAAAGGTAGAACAACATTTCTATCTGATCTGTTTTTATTAATTTTATTCATTCATGTACGATATTATGATCATACTTAATTGATAAGACCACTAGTACATGCTGACATTATAAACAAAAATCACTACCGACTAACCGTATGTTTAATGCTGGAATTTCGCACACCTTTCAAACCAGTTTACATTTTGATAAATACAATATTGGCACCAGAGTCCAAAGTCTTATACATTTAAATATAGACAAATTCGGTGCAAAACAATACCCTATGCTCACATCAAGGTTTCTCCAAGGTCTACCCGTGGCACCACCATCTGACCTTAGAAGAGCCCTAGACCAGTGAAAGTTAATTAAAAGGCCGGCTGGTTCTGGCCTGGCCCCAGGTAAAACATATGTGAGTGAGTGTGTTCACCTGACACTTAGCCGTATTAGCTGTTGCAATTAGCAGACGGAATTACAGGTATTTAGGCCTCACAGACCACGCCCTGATGACTGGCCTGGGGAGGGGAGGCTGGATGCTATACGGGTCAATTCTGGACACCTGGGTGGTCAACACTATAGCACCCAATACCCAAATACCAACGGGCAAGAGAAAGAGCGACATATGTTGGACAACTTTGTCGCAATTGCCAATACCGTTCTGGTTCCACTTGAATCAACACCCTCACATGGCCATCCATTTCAACAAATCGTGATGGAAGAACAAAATCCATGGTTATTAACCTCAAAACGTTTTATTTCTAAACACGTTCAGCATGGTGTATTGTCACCAGAATTCCGTTCGTATTCTAAGAAGAAAACACTACACGGGATCGAAGCCTTGATCATTGTTATGTCTCACAAGTCAATGTGATTATGTCCTGATTTTCGACATTGGTTTATTCCCCCATGATATGCATCCTGCCAGACAATGCCAATGTATAGTTAGTTATTATTTAAATCTCTAATCATATTCTGTATTATACATATAATAAGAGACTCAGTATTCACAGACCACAGACTTCCATGACCATCTAACACGCTCAGAACATAAGTATACCATAGGAATCTCTGACATAAATACATTCATGCGGACGTTTTGCGACCTGCCCGCAGGCATCCTCCACGAACAAAATCCCAATGCTACATAGCTAACACCTCTTCCATTGCCCCCATGCCCTGACCCAATCCCAGTCAGTGGCCCCTACACAATTGAGACATCATGAGCTATAGAAACACACCGAGTGAGCTGCTCTGTAGGTACCACTGGATGTTGAGTGCCTAACATGCACTATATTTAAAGACGTCATCATGCAGAGGATTAAATGACCTCCTTAACATTGCTTTTTTTAGGCGATGTTCCATCGGAGCAAATTCGGTCCTTTCATCAACAACTGCACCCCTAATGCCCTGTTTCATATAATCTATGTGACACATGGGCTGGAAAAGTGGAGCTTAGTGTAGCCTTACTAAGGTCCCTCTTGGCAGATCATGTCACATATATGCAATTATATATATTTTATTAACCATTCATGCTACATATTGATAGCCCCACTGGTCTACCTAGTGGTGACCAATTATTGTATCACCTACTTCCTATTCTGCCTCTTCCACATAGTATGATCTATTCTACAACCATGGTAATGGCATTTGCCTCTATCATTCATGCTTGAGGCCATACCCTCCATCCACATGACACAACTTGTGGTGCCCTGTCCATCTTCTAGTGCCCTCAAGACTTCTATCCCTTCGTCTGACGGCCTACCATGGGCTCCAGTCGGCTGAGATCAGAACCTTTTGTTTACCCGTCACATTTCTAAGTCATTATCACGAATAATGTGAGTGCTAACCTTCCTAACACTGACCCTATACGTCGTCTTGATTATCATTTATTTTTATCAGGGCCTGGATCATCCAGACTCTACCAGTTTACTGCGTTCATAGCTAGATGTAGTATTGCGTTCTATGTCTATTGCGCCTTTTCATTTCCATACAGTGTTTTTACGGGCCGGTTTTTACTTTCATCCAGCATTGATTCAATATATACCGGTAGCTACAGCTTGTACTATTCATCCTGTTATCCCTGTTGCTCTTATAGACCTATAGACATTAACCATTTTGTTTGGGACACACACCCCCTCCCACGAATAACTGTAGTAATTATAACTAGAGTACTTAAACCTTTTGGGTAAATCCAAAAATGTGAATCTTCGCACCCAGGATCAGGAAGTCATAACACATGTTCTGATGCTTGACACAGTGATGGTACACCACCCCAGCAGCCAGCCTACTCAGGCTACACTGCAACACCACCCTGTATACAATTGGCCTGCCGCTGGGTGTGGCGAGGTTTTGGTTTGGATCCCTGGGGATGGGATCATCATGAATACAACATTACACATAATAATACCCCTTACTCCACCAGTCACCAGCTTACACCAGCTTCCCCCTCTGCTACCCCATGCCAATGGCACATGATGTAACAGAGTCATAAGTTATTGTTACATCTGTCCTGGGACACCCCCACCCACACCCGACCCTCACCCCCCCCCCCCCCCCACACACACCGGCCCTACTGCCATCCCACCAGACGTATACACTCATATAACTGGCCACCCTATGTAGGCAGCCATACTGTTGGCACCTTTCTAGCCATCTTATCAACAAGAGACATTGCTGGTTCTTCCTGAATAGCGTCTCCGTCTTGTGGCAGTAGTTGATGAGGTGCTCAGCTGGTGCTAGTCCAGGGGTCTGCTGCAGAAAAATGATCCATGAAATTCACATTATTCTGAGACAGCCCACAGGATGTAAACCAGCCTTAGTCCCCATTGTCATCGCCGATATACTGTTGCTGTCGAGCTGTACACTCCTATATATTAGGTACAAGGTACCAGAATCCTACAGGAACAGATGGCTGTGCATGAGCTGGTTATCAGCCAGTACATCGGTATCAGCCTCAAACACTGTGGGCACCCGCCCTGCACCCCTCTGCACATACCCCCTCAGGTGGTATCGTGTGGCGCCCACTCTGGTAGAATAACCCTGTTTAGGTAGTTATTGTGTTGTTATAAATATATGAAGTTGTCATTGTGTGCGCCCATCCGCCCCTACTAATACCTTAACGTGCGTAGCGTGTGTGGACGTGACTCGACTTAGTCAGGGACTAGGGTCTAAATATGACATGCCTGGGTAGTTACCTATAAATATGGCTGTTCATGTGCTGGATGGATGTCATACAAGGGCTCAATGTGCTTCCTTTTTCTTGGATTTCTTTTCCATTTCAACTGCTTTCTGTGTCCGATTAATCATACCAAGCTGGTTCCTTGAATGAGCATAGTTCGTACACGCATACTATGAATCGACCGTGGCACTGAAAGGAAACAATGAACTCTTCAGAAATTGCATGGCCTTCTGTCTTGTGCGTCTGCAGAGGATGGGTCGTCACTATACGGTAGCGAAGGTTGAGGGGTGGTAAGGCTGATTTGGTCACAAAACAATACTATTTATATGCGTCATGATGCACCTATGACAAAGGGTTAATTCTGAAGCTGAGTGAGTCTTTACGACAGGTAAAAATACAATCCTATATATATATATATATATATATATATATATATAAATATATATATATATATATATATATATATATATATATATATATATATATATATATATATATATATATATATATAAACCGGTACATATAATTTACAAAGATTATGGTACATTTTATTTCCCACGGTACATACCTGTGCGCATGGTATGATAAAGACGGACATCACATACACCTGTGATGAAACGATATAAGGTACAGGGTACTAGGGGCAGGGAAAGGGGGCAGACGGTTGCAGGTCAGCAGGGGGTAATCGTGTTACTAGGGTGCCGTACGGCAGGGCAGCTTAGGGATAGAATGCCGACGAAATAATGCGGAAAAAGCAGGATTACGTCCAGGCCGCTGAGCGCCGACAACAGCGGCATATGGCGCGTAGGTGTGAGGGAGGGGAGGGCTGCTGACCACTGACGGACATACGAGGTTAGTGGGGGATGGAGATGGTCGCGGGGGGAGACAAAGTAGGGGACATCACACCGTCATGATGGAGTAGTGGCACCGTCGGCCAGCGATCATCTGAAGTCATAATCTTGTTTGCCAGCCAAAACCAATAACAATACACAGCGTGAGAACTGGAAGCTTGGTCTATTATGGACGTCTTTTTTCTCCAGATCTAGTAGGCACAGGATATTTTGAACATTATAGGCATTACATGTATGCATGTTTTGAAATAGATATGTAGGAGTAGGGGTCCACTGGGGTATCCATTCCGTATTGCCATACCGGAGGCAGTGACAGATTTAGAGTGGACACGGGGGCGCCCCTCCCCCTGTTCTTGGGCAAAATTTACGTGTTTTTTAATGTAAAATTTGGTTCAAAGGTTTGGGACGAAGAATTCTTCCAATAGCGCGCCCCTTCCCTTTTCAAAATCCTGGATTTGTCGCTGGGAGGAAGATCCAGGAGACCACGAAGACCCATATTAATACCTCCCGATGGCGATGAGTAACAACATGATGTCTGCTATTCCACCACTAGAACCGCGTAGCAGCAGACATAATTGGAGTAGTGAACGGGAAACCAGCGTCAGCAATGTTGTCAACATGTCAGCTTATTGAACCATGCAGGATAACACCAGAGTCTTCTTGTGGCAGTATTAGACAGAGCCGACTGTGAGTCAGACCCCAGACTGGTGGTGCTGAGGGGTGCTGCTTGGGATGTGAGGGTGGTGGTGTTGGGTGGGGGCTGGGATGGGGAGCAGTGATTGCGGCCTTGGCTGCAGATCGGGTCAGCTGAGATGAAAGTGGGACCTGTGGGTGCTAGCCTCATGCAGTAGCCGCGGGCAATGCAGCCTTGCAGATTGTAGCCCGACCCAGACATGGATGCAGACAGCCGTGAAGCACAAACTAGAACTGCATATTTTGGCTTCTTGACTTCACTTACTTCCTCCTTCTCTCTCTGTCTCTCTGTCTCTCTGTCTCTCTCTCTCTCTCTCTCTCTCTCTCTCTCTCTCTCTCTCTCTCTCTCTCTCCCTCCCTCCCTCCCTCCCTCCCTCCCTCCCTCCGCTCTCTCTCTCTCTCTCTCTCTCTCTCTCTCTCACAAACACACACACACACTCTCTCCCATGCATGTCGCCCTGTAGGCTGTAGAGTTCACTATATGCCCATGTCACATGTCACTGTATCTACTTATATTCCTCCTGTCCCATGTCACTAAGTCCCAGAAATATCCATGTCGCACTGTCTGATTTAGTGGCTCTCCCTTTACTTCAGCCACCACCCTTGCTCTCATATTTCTCTAGATAGATTACTGGGCAATCATTGTCTGTGTCTCCCCGTCTCAACCTGTCCCTCAGTTCCTCCCATTTCCTCTCACTCCCCCAATACTGCCAGCATTATAACTGGCGTCTACATGTAACTTTTCAATATTGCATGTATGCGGATCATGTTCAGCTAAAATGGGAAAGACATATTGAATGACGGAAGTAAAAATATGTACTGATCTCTGAGGCAATCAGAAGCCTGTTTCTGTGTGAAAAGCCAAGTAGAATAAAACAACAGGGACCACACAAGATTGCACACATGCACCTAACCACTACTTCAAGTTCATTTACCCCTACCCACCCCTGCCTCTCCCTCTCCATGGCGGCCTCTATTTCCTACTAACCCAGTCCTATTCCCCCATCATGCTGAATGATTGTGATTGGAGATACCACGTTCATGTTGTGTCGGCACCTTGCATGTTCACCACCTCACACGCCACCCTCCATCCCTCGTCCAGAATTGCTCTGATATAGTACACTCACTAGTTCTATCCTTAGACTCCTAGTTTTATGTGCATTTGGGATCAGAGTTTAGATGCTGATGTTACCAGATCAAACAGAACAAGTATATATTGAGAGTAGGTTTACATGACGTTTATAAATATGCCAAGTATTCTGTTCTGCAAGTGTTTTATAAGTTTTGGCTGTCCTGCCATCCTTATATGAAAATACATCCCTTTTGACATAGCCTTTCAGATGTACTCATATAGATCAAATAATATATTCAGGCAGGGCATTTTAATATCATATATGAGGAACAACCCCTCTTGATACCAGACATCCATACGGATCTACAGCTGCATTAGTCTAGTTAATTGACCCACAATAAGTTTTGCCTCTACAAGTGATTCTCTCCCGCAGTACTGGGTCTGATACTCAGTTAACAATAGGTTATGGGTGCAGTGCCCACCACGTTCATGTACTAGAATTTAGATACTCAGATGTGGGAATGTGGACACAAGTATGTACATTTTGTACTTGTAATAACAACGGAAATCATTCACTCCCGGACAGGCCCATATCGAATCAACATCAGACCTAAGCCATTGACCTTGATATGGAATCAGAGCACAGGTCGTGCCTACGGCAAAATCGTTATTTGGAATGCATGTTACATTTTGTTAGTCATGTAGCCCCCCCCCCCCCCCCCATCTCCATGAGCTCAATGGGACAGGCTCCTCTATACCCCCTATGCCCCCATGCCCTCACCAACCACGACCACACCCCCTCCCCGATTCAAAACAACACCAGACAACCACATTCTCCCCGGCCAAAACAAATACATCACAGGGAAACAAACACCACAGTGGGAAATAGTTTCCACACCAATGAAATAGCGAGCTCTGAGTTTGGCTTTCCTTTTTCCTGGGGTCTGTGTAGACATGGTGTAATTAGAATGCAGAGTAGGCCATTAGCAGCTAGGGAGAGGGTGACACTAGCAAACACTACTGGCATGTCCAAGAGCGTAGACTTCAGTTAGGAGTCCCTGTAGTATTGGTAAAGGCAATAGAGGAAGGGCATGTATTGGTTCACAAGCTGAAATTCCACAGCACGATTTCATTTGACCGTCCACTGATAGATTTGATACTTCTCGAGTTATTCAAATTTGAGAGCCAACTCTGTAACCTAAATAGGTGTTTATAGGCTGATTTCATGTTATAGTGGGAGAGAAACATCCATATTCCTTATACTGTAAACCTCATCGGCTTATGGCTGTGTCTCATGAGACCAATACAGTCATGTTGATAGTCTTTGACCAGGTGACGTCCTTGACCAGCAAGTGTTATATTCGCTGAAATGGGGCCTATATAGAAAGAAATGGGTGGAAAATGTTAAAGTATATTATAACACTATATATTACAAAGTTCCACCCGTTTCTTTCTACAAATGTATATACACCCCATTTCAGCGAATATAGTACTTGCTGGTCAAAGATGTCGCCTGGTCAAAGACGTCACCTGGTCAAAGATCTCATCCAGCCAAAGACTATCAACTTGTATTGATCTCCTGAGACACAGACTCATGCCTCCTCCACGACATGTGCCATTTCAATGTGTGTTTATCGAGCGTTAATGCCGCGAGGGTTAGTATGTATATTTTTAAATAGGCGTTACTCGTCTCGCACACATTGTCTGTCTTGCTGTGCTTATATCTTGCTTGAGGCCATGCAATTTTAAATGGGGCAGACTGTGCACATGAGATGTTAAATAGACAAGGGCACCCATATATATATACATATATATATATATATATATATATATATATATATATATATATATATATATATATATATATATATATATATATATATATATAGTGTTTGTCTACTTGTAGACAAGCTGAGCTGATGAGGCGTATATAATCTATCTATATTTGATGGTGATTGGACACACATTTACCTACTGCATACGAAGGAGTTCTTCCAGAAAGGCATAACAGTTAAAGATGATGATAATCTAGTATTAACCCAGAGAGAGAAGGGGAAAGGAGTACTAGTGACAGCATCGTAGCATGTGTGTAAAAGTGAAGTGTGCCCATTATAATAGTTCTACACTTGCTGGTATCATATCAACCAATGGTGCGACACGCCACACAAACTTCACTACCAACCCATTTGAGGAGGAGGGGATAGCTGAAAGGGGGGGGGGGACAGGGAGCTCACCTAGGCAGCTGTTTATCGTGTCAACTTTCTATAATTCACTCTAGTCCCTATACAACTCACTACAAAGCCGTCTGGGTCGTCAACTGCCTAACAGCAGAGAGTAGAGGTGGGACTGAATGGGCCTGCATGCCTGGTTACCTGGGACCAGCACTTAGGAACGCCACTACTTGAAGTGAATTTATCTCACCATCCATTTGGTCCACACACCTCTACCCAGTGCTACCGGTAGTAGGTAGAGGTAGTACCATAGCAGGAACGAAGGGTTACACGTGCGCACTATTATGGTACATGTATTATAGTTCTGGGAAAGACAAAGGAAAAGGCTTATACATGTAGTTATACTGGTATAGAAGACACAGAAACTGGTATGTTGCTGGAGGCAGCAAAAGATGAGTTCTTGCTCGAAAAGCTGCTCTTTAGGTCCATTCTACATGTATGCTACACTTGGCACACAACCCATTTGCAAGAATGGCACTTGTAAGCCCTACCATGACCCGACCTTGAACCTTTGCTGGTCATTGCCAGTGTCTCTTGTCCCCTAGGAACCATCCACCAGGGAGCGAGGTGCACGATGGGAGAATCCCAGAGAAGTCCTGCCATACTTTCCGCTTCCCATCGAGCATTGACCAAACCCAGACAAATGTCATGGCCGGGTCAGGGCGGCGGTTCCCATGGGGACTAGAATACATGTATCCTCTGGTCCCTGCTGTTGGCAGCAAAGCTATAGCCTTCAACCCGATACATACCTATTTGTGTACCCTATGCCACAGGGGAGCAGGCAATTTAGACCCACTCATCCTTTATACGACCCAAAACACAATCATGTAGTAAACCATCCTGTATGAACACACTTATGGATAGCTTAACCACGAGGGGGGGGGGGGGGGGTGTTGTGCTCGTGTGTTACTTGGCGGGTGATTTGGCGGTTGCAGGAAAAAATTGCCAACCCATCTGGGACGCGAGGTAGGGGCAAAGCAATTTCAAACCCTCCTGAGAAAGGGAAGGGCAAAGCAAACTACTGCGTGAAATTCCACCACCCCACCCCCTGCTATTAAAAAATGATCACCCCCGTAAACATGAACATAAAAGGGGTACGTATGTAATAAATACCAAATGAGATTGGTGTTCCGTGAAATGCACTAAAGACACCCTCTAGAGACTGAACAAGTGCGTTAGTTTGCTATCAATCTGTCAGACTATGATTACTTACTTTGCTCGTATGATATATATGTTGAAGGAGTATGCACCTTTTTGGTTCACCAATGCTGATGCAATGTAATAATAGAATATGTTTTTTTTCCCATCGCGAAATGTAACCCATTATCTAGGATGGGTCCAACGGAGGTAACCCAATATTGACAATGGTTTTTATTTCACGGTGAATACGGGCAGTGAATGTTAAACCAATGGAAGGGCCGTTCCCCAGGGAAGCGTGCGATAACCATGGCCCGTATTGCACACCCTGGCCATATGACACGCTCTGAGGCTCAGGAAAGTTTTCATGTTTTTTTCCCCATGTAATTGTAGGTATTTTGTGTCTAATTTTGCGGCCTCGTGCAAAACGGCCCAGCCTCCACGAGTGCAATAACCACCGACTCGGTCACTTTAGCGTGCAGCTCTGTCTATATATTCTCCACACATTTGTAGAATAGGCCTCCTACTACTGTTTGTAGCATTGACAGCATTGTAATGTTAGACTACAAAAAGGCTTGACCATGATCTCAGTGATGAGTCGGTCTCTGAATACAGGATACCAGTAAGTTGCTGTCTTTAGATAGTTGTTTCATGATAATATAAGCAGTGCAAACATTAATTAATCATTGGATATACGATGTATACAATGTTTTATGCAGATTTGTCCTCGATGTACAGTGCATACACATTAAAACGCCATTGGAAACGTGATTTACGAGTTCTATTCGAGTGCTGCTCACAATTCCCTACCCTTAGCTAAGTAAGACCAAACAAATATAATTAAACTTGATTAGACTTAATTTGACTGTGCAATTAAACCTCTAATATATCCGGTGTACTGTTATTTAATTACAACTGAAGTAACGAAATTAGGTTTGCCCTCAAATGTAGGATGTCTCTTTATTGAATGTAATCAGTCGGCATAGAAACTTTCTATTGTAGGTTCCAGCGGCGCTCAACTTGGGTCCTACAGTGGGGCTAGCATATTAAATATAAAAATACTATGCTAATGTGAATGCTGTATAGTTTAGTACTATTCTGATGTAAAGGATTTGAAAAAGAATAGCCTGGTAGCTATGCATCCATAACCCGGCAAGTTAGGATATGCACGTCATACTTCTCAATTCGTTTGCCTTTCATTGATACTTTTAAAAGTGCTTTTATACCCAAATAGATCTTCTCTGATGGGAATCTTCCCTGCAATGAAGGATAAGGCACGTGATTGTTAAGTATTCCCCGGGTAGAAGGTGTCGATTATCTCACAATTATTGAGCCCTGAAGATGAATCGATTGACACCATCTTAGGCTTACCTTCCGTTCACACAAAATGTATAAATTCTCATCTAACATAAAACAAAAGAGAAATAGGTAAATAAATACCCTGACATGATATACACTGATATGAAATATACATGCGAATCTTGGAAATGTGTCATGACAATCATCATGTCGACTCCATATCCAACCAACCCTCAGAAGTAATTCCGGACACATACTATAGTATGTATACATGTACTTAATTGGGCTGTTATTTCCAGTGCTGTCCTCATTTCTAGTCTATTAGATGCCCCAATTATATAATATTATATAGATAATAGCACGTTTAGTATTTTGATTAGCTATCGTGTTGTTTTCATTTTACAGTTGTTTCGCTGTATAATATATACTAGGATATAACTATTTCGCCCTCAACAGGTCAACATTAAAGTATAGTTCCGTGATACTATTACACGTCTACGATACAAATAATTAGGGATTTAGCAAGTCTACCAGCCCCTTAGACCGACTAATTCTAATTAATGTCCTTGTTCCCGTTGCTGCCTCGTAATGTTGGAAGTCACGTTCAGTCTATTAGATCTGATATAGCTTTAGTCTAGCATTCCAACTTCTTCCCAGCCAGACATTGTGGCGCAAGGAGGCATAAATCTGGAAACTACCTTCGTGTGTGTGCCCTTTAGACATTGTCTCTCTGTAGCATCGCTATGATGCAGTAGAACATAGGTTTATCTATTATTACGTGCAAATAGGCTTGGCAATGGCCATAGAAAGGGAAAATGGGAGAGGGAGAGAGCCTTCTTCCCCCGTCATTAGGTCAATGGATCCATACAATATCCAGAAACATACATTATGTACTAGAAGTGGCAAATATAGGACGGCTGTTGAATCAGCATTGTATTCGCATTGATAAATATAAGTGATAACAGTTGCTTCAAGAGGTCTTACTCCCCGGGTCTTACTCCTTAGGGACAATGCATATATACATAACATATATGGCAATTATATCAAGTGTGTAGTTGGTCTCTTACTACGTATGTAACACTTGAGTACAAAAACCAGACAAGGTAAATTAGACTTTAATATACGGCGACTTTATTGTAAAGGTAACTCTTGGGTATTATAGTACAAGTATAACCAGCGGATATACGAGATCAGAACAGATATATAATACAGTGGGCAACCCTATAGCATAGAGTTAAGCCCGTGAGCACAGGGTGGTCATGTCACGACAGTCCCAAACCTGACTGACTTCCAATGGGGAAGCAGCCGTCTTATATACAGCGCTGCGTAGCCACGTGACCGTACTAGCAGCGCCACCTGTTAGGTTTAGTTATGTAAAAATGATTATGTAACAACTACCGACGGTAACCGAAGGTGGTACCGGTACACTACCGTATAGATAACCGAACTAGAGGAGTCGGTATATGTAACGAACCGACGACACTAGTTAGATGAATAAAACAGTTATTAAACACAATAGAACCGTGTTGTCTTACATCATACAACATACAATAGATATACAACAATAACAGTTAGACTTTATAGTCAACCCGTTACACTACCCCCCTTTAGAATGTAGGAAGGGTTGGTTTTATAATAATAATACCTCTTGGATACATTATATACCACGTATATCTATTTATCAACAAGTAACATTTCTACTCATAGTAACAACAGGCATACATACATGAACATACAAGTTAACATGCACATAACAGTTTATATCAACAATATAGTCTTTGTAAAACCATAGTCCCGTAGGCACATGATATAAAAACTGTCCAACTGATAGTCCTAGACTAGTATCAGTTAATAGTAAAGGCACCAAATAACCACCTTGGAAACTCAACACATCACCTACTTCATTCAGCAATGGTGCGAATCCGTGTGGAGTTAGTGTCCTTATATATAAATAATAGAACTATAATAGCTCTCACTTCCTTTGGCGAAGAAAAGTTTTATAATTGGAACTATAGCAGTTCCCACTTCCTTTGGCGTAGAAAAGTTTATATATAAAAATCCATAATAGCGTATCCTAAATAAGGTGGGATAGATCGTCATCCTTATTAGGGGCGGTACTCCAGTACCTAGCAGTTTATGGTGGTAGAGATGGATAGAGTCCAGTACCGGTATAGTACTTCCATCTCTTGTGAAATATAAATATAAAAAGGTAGGTCCGTGCCTCCCTATAAATAATTATCACAGGAGGATGATCCATATAATAGTTCATAGGTCACAATAGTAGAATGTGACCACAGGATCAGGAGCCCTGGACAGTAGTAGAGCACCGACGGTTGTGGCTTAGTAGTAAACCACGGTTGAAGACATCAGGCTGCTTCCAGTGTGGTGGCAGTAGAGACTCAGTTAAGTCACGACAGCACCGTCGGTCTGCTTTTGGTTGTCCAGGGGCGTGTAGCTGCGTCGATGGTTTAGTTTTACCTCCGAGGGGCGGAACAGTGCACCCCAGAGGGCCTGACGGGGGACCAACCTTAGGTGTCCATAGGGACACCGCCGGATGGCTTTCCTTCCCCATCAGGACTTCCTCCAGGAGGGGCCTCCGTGGTGTAAACCACAGCAGCCTCCACCTGGAGAGGAAGGGCTCCACCTGGGGCTACCGAGAGGGTACTCGGCGCCGCAGTAGGCTCCCCGCCACTGACCACCCGGGTAGATTGTGCCATGAAAGAAAATGGCATCTCATACCTAGGTGGGTGTACTGACAGTACCGGGGTCACAGGAGGAGCAGGCCTTGCGGCAAGCCCCAACCTGGACTGGAGATCTGGAAAACCAGTTCTCTCCCACTCTGTCAGCTTTAGCCCGAACTGCCGGAAGAACTTGGCGTCACAAGTTGTCAACCTTGATTCGAGCTGGTCGATCGTAGCCCTCCAGAAGGCATGATCTTGCTCCAGACTCGCCTCGCGCTCGGCAAGGACTCTGGTGCGTTCAGCAACCCAAGCTTTCCCTTCCCGGATAGCCTGTTCTCTGAGCAACTTGTACTGCTCAAAGTAGGACTTCTCCAAGAAAGAAACCTGAAACTGGAGTAGCTTACTTGCGTTTTCAGCCATCTTAGCTCTGTAGCACTCAAATCCGGGGACTAGAGTGTCAGAGAATCCAGTGTCAAAAGCAGGGCCATCTCCAGGCAACACAGGTAACCCTGCCAGCCCTTCGTCAACAGCCCTGTGCTCAGGTACTGGAGTCACCTCGTCATCCCTTACGGGGTTAGAGGTTGCTCCGTGCTGGGTTGGAGCAGTCGGCTGGGCTGACGCCCCATCCGGCTGTTGTACCTCCACCTGTTCAGCGTCACTGACAGGTGAGACACTCTCCTGTGGGGCTGAAGCTTTCTTTTGCTTCTGACTCCACTTGTACTGCTTGACATAGTCAGCAGCGACTTGTTCCGCCTGCTCGTCACCCAAAGAGTTCTGAACAATAGCCAGTGCACTACCCAGTTTCTGTCTCTCCTGCCTGGGCAGTTGATCAGCAACCGGGGGCAATGCAACCGAAGATACCGTGACGGTACCGACGGTTTGGCTACGGTCGACCTCAGATGTTACCGTGGCGGTGGCGACACGTTTCTTCGCAGGTTCACTGCGGGAACGGTCACGTCCACCTTTGGTATCATCTTTGGATGACTGGCGGCCCCTTTTTAGATTTTTCTTCTTAGGAGGGGTATCCTTCTTTACAGTGGGCATCGGAGCTTCTGTAGCTGGTCCGAGGTCGGTTTGTTCGCACTTGGCGCCCTTACACAACCTCTCCCAGTCAGCCTCCGTGAGGTAGTTCCACTGTTTAAGTTTGTTGGTTCGCCACTTAAACTGTAGATTTCCTACACGTTTGTGGCACCCCCAAACCTTCAGTGCAGCCTCAACTCCACGACTAATAGTGCGCTTGTGCACGCCCTTATTGTCGCAAAGATGCCTTACCAAACCAGATCTCCGTTGGCTACGGAATAGTTCCCCGTCACTGTACTCAGGGCAGGAAGTACTCGTACTCCCACTCACACAGTACAAGTAGGGACGCACATTCATGTGCTTCTCTACCAAATGACGGGCAAACTTGAACAGGTTTGGCCACCGTTTTGCTGCTGTCGCAGTCCCTTTCAGGCGCTGACAGCGAACGTACGGGCAGGGATCCCCTGGCACGTAGTTCTTCCAAGCATATTTCAGCTTGGGGCGGCATGACCTATGGATGTTAGGTTTATTCCCGTCTAACACTGCCCTGAGGTACACGAGGTACCAGTCAATGGGATGGGAATCACCTGTCAACCAGTCTTCGTCGTCAGAACCATCGGTCGTGTGAGGTGCAGGAAGAGCCATTTTGCCATTCTCCTGAATTAAATCAGTAAGGCTCAGGTTCTCCCGGTCATCATCACGGAGACACAGGTTTAGACGGACATGCGCTGCCTTGGCGCGGAGGCGTCGATTGGCTCTGCTCTCTGCGACAGACCATCCCTCGGCTTCAGCCTTGGCCAGTTTGTCAGCAACAGCTTTGAGTCTATCTGCCTCAGTCGGTGCGACCTCTTCGGTAGCAGGAGTCTCAGGGGAAGATGCAATCCTCCTCTTACGCTTCCGCTTCCGTTTGGTCTTAGCACGGACCGTGGACCCGTCTGATGAATCACCATCAGGGACCGTCGGTTCTTGTGCCAATACACCGGCGGGTTTCGGAGAAGATCCCCCTGCAGGGTTCTCCTCCTGGTTGGTATTACTACCACCCAGACCAGGTTCTGTCTTCGGAACAACATCACCCGACCCCTCAGGGTTAGGTTCAGTTGGTACCAAAGCCGAGCCTTGACCGACGGTTGGAGCACCAGTAGTGTCCATTTCCGTGTCAGACTCGAGAACTCGGTCTTCCCCATCGGAGGCCTCAGCCTTCTCCGGGGCCGTGCATCTGCCATCTACACGGGCTGCCATACTGTTAGCTCAGGCGTAGGTGAACCTCACGGTTCACTCACCCGAGCATTTAGTAGCACAGCTGGTAAACAATAGTGTAGGTACTGCCGGGCAGACCTAGGCACCACTGATCAACACGCTACCCTGCGGGCAAACGTGTTGATCTGAAGAAGCCTGGCCGCCTGTGGGGCTTATATACCCCACCCGTCCCCCGTGACCCCGCCCCTTGACCGGCTTCTCAGCCAATCAGGGGTCGCGCCCCGAAGACGCGCCGAGGTGACCCAATTTCTCACGGCTCATTTGGCGGGAGAAATCGATCAGGTGACGCGGGCAGCGCCCTTCCCACGTCTGGCATATCCGACCGTGGGAACTCTCACTGTTGTTTACAATTTTCGTGGCGGAGCCACCGGATAACCCGGGAATGATATACCGGCATTAGAGGATATACACAGCAGCGTGTTGCTAAGCAATATGTGGTCAAAACTAGTCCCATACTTAGAACTAATCGGCAAAGCCAGCCACCCGCCCTGAACACGTGCTTTTCTACCTCCAACGGATAACCACACCGGATAACCCGTCTCTTCTCGTTGTGTTTTGGTGATCGAGTACCGGGCCAATGACCACCGGCCCAGTACGGAACTGTCCAGGGAAATTTAATCAAGCCAGCAGCTAAATGTCGTCAACAAGGTAAGAAAAAAATGTTTACACAATTTTATCTCGCTCTCTGACACGTGTGCTCCTCCGTAGACCTTGTACCGGTATGTCCAGCAATGGTGACACCGGAGGTATCACCTTGCTTTGTTTACCGGTGCCTACGGTTAGTCCTTTACGCACAGCTGACCCTTTTTTACGAGGCCTACCGCGCTTGGGCTTGGTAACACACGACTGTGGTTCAATCGGTAATTTCCTAGGACGACCCCTTCGGCGCGCTACCGTCGGTACCGACGGTATGACCGTTGGTCCTGCCTTCGGTATCTTCGGTAGCACAGGGTCGGTTGGTGCTGGTACTCGACCAGCACCGAGGGAATCCTCACCGTCATCTATATATGGAACTCCATACCAAGGTCGGAGTCTAGCCACATGTGATTTAGTGAGAGTCCCTTTTTGCAACCGTATTACTACAGTAGTTTCACTAACCACCATAGTAACCGTATGCGGACCATCCCAGGAGTACAGGGTCTTGACTTTGGAATTTGGTGTGCTAAATCTCGCGACCTTATCCCCCACCTTGAATTGGCGGAGTTTAAGGCCCGTGTCATAGCCCACCTTCTGCAAACTAGCAGATTTTTCCAAGTTGTCCCTTACTACTCCATAGGACTCGCGTAATGATTGTCGAAGTGACTCAACAAACATCACTGTGCAGGGTTGCTCGAGCTGGTGTCCCTGCACTCCATAGACCATGTCACTAGGCATGACTATGTCTTCACCCATTACGAGCATATTAGGCGTACAGCCCGTCGACGCATGTTCGGTAGCATTGTAAGCATGGGAGATATAGCGAGCGTGCTCATCCCAATCATCCCGGTGCTCATTAACCATTGTCGTGAGACATTGGATCAACGTCCGATTGAAACGTTCCACCATACCATCCGATTGAGGTCGGTAGGGGTTCGTATGCGTCTTGCAGATGTGTATTTTACTACACAGTTCTGCCCACAGTCGAGATTCAAACTCACGACCCTGGTCGGAGTGAAGCATTAAAGGACCTCCCCACGTGAGGATCCAATTCTCGAAAAGTGCTTCTGCGCAGGTAACAGCTGTATGATTTACCAACGGATATACTTGGACATACTTGGTATAGTAGTCCTGTACCACCATCATACAGGTATTCCCACGGGGGGTCGTGTTGAAACCACTAATGATATCAACAGCGATCCGGGCAAATCGGACACCGAATAGCTCTTGACTTAGAGGTAGTTTACCAATACCAGGTCCAGGCTTTGATAAACAGCATTGGGGACATTGTCTCACCCAACGCCGTATGTCCAAAGTCATACCAGGCCAGTAATATCTACTCTTAATCTTCGCCTCAGTCCGTTGTCTGCCAAAGTGTGCTGAAGTTCGGTGGCCATGACAGTAATTGAGCAACTGTAGTCTGAGTGACAAAGGCACTACAGACTGAGCTGTTCTCTTCCTGCCAGGTTGCACCCTCCAGCGGCACAATACACTGTTCCGTATAAAAAGATTATCCCACTGAGCTAACAGTTGTCTAACTTCTTTACATTCCAGCGAAAGTGCGGGGCGAACAGGCTTGGACAGGCCCAACAACTTCAAGGAGTACACCCTCGAAATAGCCGGATCTGCAAGCTGCTCATCCTTCAAGTGATTTAACGTCCAGTTAGGAACTTTCGCACCCACAGACGCAATCACTGCATTGTGAGACCCACAGTCTCGGCAGTCTACACGGTGACAGTTCCGGATAGGATAGCGGGACAAGCTGTCCGCATTCACATGATCTACTCCACTCCTGTGTATGATATGCTCATTCGTCATGCCAAACTCAGAGAGGTGGTTCAACCATCTACCCATCATCCCCTCAGCGTCCTTGAAGTTAAGGAGCCACTGCAGAGATGAATGATCCGTCCGTACGAGATAATTCCCACCATATAGGAAATGTCTGTACTTTTTTGTGTAAACCACCACTGCCAAGAGTTCACGCTTGGTTGTGCAGTAGTTACGTTGTGTTTTGCTTAGACTGTTGGACGAAAATGCCAGCGGCACTTCTCGCCCATCCTGGATCTGCGACAAGGCAGCACCAATACTTGTATTAGAAGCATCAGTGTCCAAGATGAACTTACCAACAGGTGCAGGGTAGTGCAAAACAGGTGTTTCTAAGAAGAGTCTCTTTAACTCACTGAAAGACTGTTCTGCGGCTGGAGACCAGACTATTTTAGCCTTAGCCTTCTTCTCTCCAATCATCAGCTCTTGTAAGGGAGCTGCGACTCTCGAGAATCCAGGTATAAAATCTCTGTAGTATGAACAAAACCCGATGAAAGAGCGTATCTCCTTCGTGTCCATCGGACGAGGCCAGTTCTGTACCACTTCGATCTTATGAGGATCAGCCATGATGCCATGTTCAGAAACAATTCTACCTAGGTATTCAACTGACTTCCTAAAAAGCTTGCACTTTGAAGGTTTCAATTTCAGACCATATGATAAGATGCGTTTCAGCACAGCTTGGAGGTTCTGTAGAGTTTCCTCCACAGAACCACCGAAGACGATGATGTCGTCCAAGTATACTAGGCACTTTTTCCAAAGTAAACCCCGTAACATGGTTTCCATCATTGCCTCGAAGGTTGCCGGGGCATTGCATAGCCCGAATGGCATGACGTTGAACTCAAATAGTCCCATATGGGTAGAAAAAGCGGTTTTTTCTCGGTCCCGGGGGTCCATGCCGATCTGCCAATAACCAGATTGTAAATCTAGTGTACAGAACCATTTTGCCCCACCCAGAGATTCCACACATTCATCTATCCGAGGTAGAGGATATGCATTCTTCCTAGTGAGTCCGTTCAACTTCCTATAGTCGATGCAAAATCGACAGGAACCATCCTTCTTGGTGACCATCACCACAGGACTTGACCATGGACTCTCACTAGGTTGAATCACATCTTCATCCAACATCTTTTCTACCTCAGCCTCCATAGCACTTTTTTTAGCCATGGGTAACCGACGGTAGGGGATTCTACTGGGAAGCGCGTCCCCAGTGTCAACCCGGTGTTGTACCGTATTGGTACGCCCTAGAGGATCTCCTGGTTGCGCAAAGGCGTCAGATAACTCCGACAGCTCATTTGCCACCATTTCGCTCTCTAGGGTTGTGAGGTGTGACTCACACAACAGGGACCTTAAATGTTTCGGTAGGTTGGATTTAGCTAGAGCCTCTTCGTGGGAAGAGTCTCCCGCCACCACACCTACTTCCACAAAGTCCGTAGTTAGTGAGTCTACCCCATATGCTCGCGTGGTGTTACCAATAGGCGTCCCCTTTCGTAGAGTGATTTCTCTACTACTCGAGTTACAAATCGGTATCACCCCCCAACGAGCGTTGGCCAGGTAAGTATGATAGCCAGCAAGACCTAACTCAGAGAGCTTTTGATCTTCTGGTTCAAACATTCCCGGCCGTTTGGCCTGCACTCCCACGCAGCTGACTAGGACATCAGATACATGTCCTGCTGCCAACTTTGTGTCTTGTGCCACTGACGCCACAGAAGAACCATTCCTTAAAACGCACTGTACAGATTGTTTATAAGGATGTTTAATCTGAAGTCGGCCCGTTGCGGTGTTCATTGTTACCCCGTAAAGAGCAGCAAAGTCCATCCCCAGTATGCCATCATCAGTGATGTCGGTGATGGTTGGACATATCCAGTATGTCTTGCCATCAACCAACATAGGTTTTACAGTTCTGCCATAAGTCTGCATACTATCTCCCGTAGCAGTCCGAGCCTTTACTCCTAGTAGCGGAGCTTCGGGCTGGTTGCAAAGACGGGCCATGAATTTACGATCGACCAAGGTGTGAGATGCACCCGTGTCGACCAAAAATTCACCACGCGTCCCGGAAATAACCAGACTCAGGTACCAACGCTGTCCCCGTAAAGGGACACACTCAGAGGTCAGCATCGGGCTTCCCCCTCCATCCATAGCAACCCCTTTTGTCAGGAGATAATCCCAACATGGGTCGCTCGGGGAGTCCTGAATCACACTGCTCTGGGCAATTGATTCTAACCAAGACTCCTCTAAGCCAGCGACTACAGAATCCTCCGGATTCCGTTCGTCCTTGCCAGCCCCGCCTTGCCAGACGCTTACAGGTTGTACAGACCCTTCTGCCTCTGCGCGGCCTTGGTTCATGGAAGAGTTAACACCGTCTACTAATCCCTTACAGGCATGGCTAACTGTGGGGGCGCCATCCTTGCCAAGAGGATGGGCCCCATTCAGTTTTCCGTCTCCTTCTCGGTTTTAGCAGCGATGGGTGCAGGGGCTTTGCATTCGCTAGCCCAATGACCCATCTTCTGACAGCGTCTACATGGCTGAGGTTTCGTGTCCTTTTTCTTCTTTCTCCTTCTCTTTCCAGATCCAGAATCAGAAGTGGACGCAGAGCTCTTTTCCAAGTGCTTCCGCAACAAACCCTCAATCATCTTTTCCATGTCCCTGTCAGGCATTACTGCCGCCACCTCCTCAGAGGCGGGCTGTTTTTTCTTAGGTGGTTTTGTGGCGGCCTCTACCACCTGAGCTCCTTTCGGGGCTACAGATGGAGCTGCCGACACTCCTCCACTAGGAAAAACAGCCTGTTTGGTGTCATACACATCTGCATGGTCAAAAAGGTCAGCTAGAGATAAGTCCGGCTGCCATTTCTCCCGCAGATATGCCTGGAGATTGGTGTCTCTGACTCCATTGACAAACCTGGAGGTTAACTCCTGGATGACAGTGGGGGTGTCAGGTCTACATCCCTGATAACACTCGGATATCAGTTCTTGTAGAGCAAATCCGTAGGATCTCAGATGCTCGTCCTTGCGTTGGACACGTTTGAGCAGCTGAGTCCTTGGGTCATGCTCACCAATCTTCCCAATCGCCCATTCAGCTGTTTCTTCAAGTGAGCTCAATGTCTTGATCTTCACTCTCTCGAACGCCAAAAGGGCTGGTTCACCTGGCCCGTTGCAGAGTGCTTGCTTCAGAGCAACCAGCGCTTGCTGATTGTTCCAGCGATTGCTCTCCACAATAGCCTTGAACCGAACTTTGTACTTTCTCCAGGGTGGCGACCCTGTGAAAGGCGGAATATCGATGGCCTTTTGACGGGCTGCATCAGGATGTTTGATGTCCCCAAAGTTGAAAGGAGCATACCGTTCATCCAGTTCATCGATGTCCCGCGGGACGATGTCTGTCCCCAGCTTCTCAATAGCCGGGTTCCGGTCGTACTTAGCCCGCTGGACAGGCGTTAAGCCTTGTCTAGCTCTGGGTTTCGGTACTGGAACTGTGACCATGGTCTGCTGTTGATTCAACGTCGTTGAACCAGTAGATGGGTGGGTGTACCCTGGAGGTGTTGCCGTGCCTCCAAAGGCGCCACCACAGACCGGAGTCTGTAGATAGCTAGCCCCCATCTGAGGTGTCATACCTGTTACCGTGGTGTGTACCAGCGGCGGGACACTTGAAGGTGTCACTGTCGTGTATACACTGGGTACGGGTATGACTGGAGGTACCACCGTGGAAGGTGGTGGTACTTTCTCCGACTTCGTCTTCAGGTCCTGATTGACTTGCCTTAAGCTTGCGAGGTCCTGTCTGGCTAAGTGGAGCTGCGTGCTCAAATCCTTTCCCAAGGAAGTTAAGCTTGCAACCTCACATTCGCCGGACACCCTCTGGTGCAAAAGTTTGTCAACCTCCACCTTGTGGGAAGCCATCTCGTTCTGGAGTTCCAGTAGGAACTTTTTCTTCTCATCAACCTCCCTTAGGAATAACTTCCTAGTTTGATTGATGGAAGCCAGTTCCCTCCGGGCTTCAGCGAGCTCTTGCAACTCAGTTTTCCTGGTGGGGATCCCCATGGCAGCTAGTAGGTCCCCATCCAGTGGTAAACTGGATGGCTCATCTACTGCTGGCGGGTACCCCTTACCAGGAGCTTCTGTTGCCACGTTAGTTTTCTTTGATAGCCCGCCACCCCCCATACCGTTCGGTGTAGGAGTGGCACCATCAGTGAAAACCGACGTGTCTGGATCCAATGAAGGATCTGCTACCGTCGGTGTAGAACCGAAGGCAGCTGGGCCGAGAGTTTTAGGCTCTCTACCCGGTATTTTCTGACCCTCAGGACAGAAAAGATTCGTGGAAAGGGAGTCCAACGATCTCCTGGAGCTTATATCAAAGGGTCCCGGGATTGGAGATTGCTCCCCATCCTCTCCTTTGGTAAAGGCTTCCACAATAGGATCACCTATTGCTTCTTGGGAGAGGTCGTCACCGGGCACCTCCAAGGCTGTCCGGCTCTCCCGCCTATTAGATTTGCCTGTGAAGAAGCGTACATTCTGTACGGCTTCTTCACGTTCCTCAGCAGGGGTTTTAGTCCTGCCGCTGAACGAGCTGACAAAATCGTATAGGTAATCCATATACTGTAAGTCTATTTAATACCCTATCAATGGTCGGTTCGATCAAGTGGTCACGGCACCAATGTAGTTGGTCTCTTACTACGTATGTAACACTTGAGTACAAAAACCAGACAAGGTAAATTAGACTTTAATATACGGCGACTTTATTGTAAAGGTAACTCTTGGGTATTATAGTACAAGTATAACCAGCGGATATACGAGATCAGAACAGATATATAATACAGTGGGCAACCCTATAGCATAGAGTTAAGCCCGTGAGCACAGGGTGGTCATGTCACGACAGTCCCAAACCTGACTGACTTCCAATGGGGAAGCAGCCGTCTTATATACAGCGCTGCGTAGCCACGTGACCGTACTAGCAGCGCCACCTGTTAGGTTTAGTTATGTAAAAATGATTATGTAACAACTACCGACGGTAACCGAAGGTGGTACCGGTACACTACCGTATAGATAACCGAACTAGAGGAGTCGGTATATGTAACGAACCGACGACACTAGTTAGATGAATAAAACAGTTATTAAACACAATAGAACCGTGTTGTCTTACATCATACAACATACAATAGATATACAACAATAACAGTTAGACTTTATAGTCAACCCGTTACAAGTGTATAAACTGCCTATACGATTGTATAGATGTATTGTTGTTTAAAGCTATAGCTATACTAAAGTATGTGATGAGGCAACATGTATATAGCTGCAGCAACATACTCAGATATGTCAAATCTAGGGCCATTTAATTGAGGCTCATTATTAGTTGAGTTGTGGCATGTCCATTAAGAGTAATCACGTTAAATGAAGTCTTTACACGAACAACAAGGTTGTAAACCCG
Organism: Harmothoe impar; assembly: GCA_947462335.1. Lineage (NCBI taxonomy): Eukaryota > Metazoa > Annelida > Polychaeta > Phyllodocida > Polynoidae > Harmothoe > Harmothoe impar. The sequence continues at coordinate 48,610,832 of OX381710.1, forward strand.
GAGAGCACGTTCTGGAATGCCAACCAGGGGGTTGTATTGTAAAGAAAATGTCAGACTCAAAGAACATTCATAAGAACACATTTTTATTGCTATTTGTCTGTATTGCATATCATAATTAGAACACGAACGTCAATAATTCCGATAGGTTCCTCTCTCTGTATATTTGGAACTAGCGATACCTAGTAAGGGGTCATGGATTTGTAAACATCCAGTTCAAATAAGGCATTTCTCAAACAGATATATTTAATGGAAACGACTCCCATAACTGAACAACATTATCTCAATAGGCAGATCCAATATACCTCTAACATGCTATAGCAATCAGTCAACACTCCCATTAACCAACCACTACAGGCAATAAAAAATACCACTCCCTTATGCCTCCCATTACTCCAACCTCATTAAGACTTTTTAAATTCCATTTTAAATTACGCTGGAGGGGACAAAAAGAAAGCTAAAATGTCTTTCGTAACAGTAAAATCAAATGCAAGCGAAGTAACAACTTCCTTGGGCCAATTGGTGAGGACATCCCTAAGCACTTTCGCATTATAAAAAGATTAGGGTCCAATTGAATACCGAAATAAGAAACTGCCATGTCATTTTACATTTAGAAAAACAAGTACACGTGAATCTTATAGTGGGGTGACTAAAGGAGCTGGCTTGCATTTGGCCTGCCTATTCAATCACAAATGTAGGCTACCGATACTACACAACACACATTTCCCTCTTCGCCATTAGGCTGTGCAGTTATAAAAAGATTGTTTTTGAAATCCATGCTAGGTAACATTAGAATGATTATGATAATGATTATCAGTTTTGTTATACACATAGAGAAAAGTAAAGGAGTCACCATGCCTCTGACAGTCAGACACCTGTAGAGCAGAGTCAAATGAGTTTGACTCTCTGTTCCTGATCAGTCAACAGCAGTTGACCCATCAAAAGAGAGCGAGAGTCAAAATCAATGCTCAAATACTAAAGTGGCATGCAAGTAAGGTGGATTGTGTAAGATGTATGTCAGGGCAGAGTAGGGGCAACAGGTGCATATTATTTTTAATTAATGGACAGGCCTATATAGAGAAGTGAGTAGGTGAGGTTATTGCCCAAGAGAGGTCAATAACAAAACATGTTGTCATGTCCACACTTCTTTTGTGAAAAGGCTAAGTTATATCTGCCTCACACTGTATTCTACAGACCATTGGCCACATACCTCAAATTAGATGGCCCATCGCCCCATCAGGTGGTTTCATGTGCATCTATTATCAGAGTCAACACATTTTTTATTTGACTCTTCATGAAGAGTCAAGCTACCAATAACTCTGCTATGGCAAGAGCCAACTGCACATGACTCTACACTGAAGTTCTCCGAGGGCCAAGGGGTATACCAGAGTCTCCATGACTCTGCTACCAGACTCAACTAGAGTTGACCATGGTAGAAGAGTCGTGGTGACGCCTTTACTTCTCTGTGTGCAAGGAAGAATTGATGTATATGGATTACTGTGTCGTTGATCTTTCTCAAATAACTATTTCAAAACTCTAAATTATCTCAAATCACATGTTTGTTTCAATTCTTCTGAAATTTACAGTGCTAAATACCGTAGGTTTTATTGTTAAGTTGTGAACGTGTGCATAGATTTACATCCCGGAGAAACTAGTTTCAAGGTAAATATCTGTCATCTGTGACACTGCTTGATAAAACCCAGTCCGCAATCAACAAGAAATGGCACCAATCAATAATCTTCATACGGAGGTAAAAAAGGGCAGTGCTTGAGGAGTGATTTCAAGCATGCAACTGATAACCATGTCTCTCTCTTCCCCTGATCCGTTAATTACCTCCACAAGAGAAAAATAATTCCAATCAGATCAAAGATTTTACTTCTTTGGTTTTATATTGTGGAGCAGGCTGTTAGGCCTATGGTTTCGTGATGGCTGAGTTTTGCCAGGAACTTAAACTGTCTGCCATTCCATGTAGAGCCTTCTATAAAGAGCCAGATACCAATCTCTGAACAGCTGATGAGCTTTTGTGCCCTTACTAACATGTATGAAAATAGATAGCTTGTTTGAACATCACTTTTAGCTAAAGCGTGCAATCTTGCTCAATTGAAATATGTACATGGGGGGGGGGCAGAAGATATGGTGGTGCATGACAGTATTGCATGCTGGTTGATGGCTGTGCAAAATATGCAACAATGCGGTCATGATCACATCCATGTCGTATCTGCGTATGAGCAGGTCATATCAGTATGATAAGAATCAGCGAAAAGTTATCATGCATGTATGTATTGTTGCCCTAACTTTTGTGGAAATATACGGAACTTGTTCTCATACTCGTACCTGTATAACCATAGAATATTATTACAAAATGATAAACTCTTCTGTGGATTCCGTATGTTGATATGTTAGTTGTCTGTAATATAGAAATAGCTATAGAAATACCTTTTATATTACTGAATTAATTGAAACTTTTACATTTTAATTCGGAATCTATATTATCATGGTATATTTAGTGGAACTAGAATAATATTTGTGTCAGTTGAAGAACAAGCACTATCATAATAATTATGGAAGTTCAGCGGATATTTCATGCCAGTCCATGTCGTTTTTGTCATGTCTTCAATTGACTTGACCTTTTGTTCTACCCATCCTAACTGCAGTGGTTGACATTCCACATTGTCATTCTCAGACCCCCTCCTACACTTCTTTCATCTCTCGTCCCTTTCTACCCCCCCCCCCCCTCTTCCTCTTCCTCCACACTTAACTCCCACCTTCTTCTAATCCATCTCTATCTTTCTCTATCTCTATCTCTCTTGCCTTTATTCACTGCCGTCGCAGCCCTCTAGCCACCACACATTCTCTCACTTCCTCTTCCAAATGCCCCCCCCCCCTTCCCTCCATCTCTTCACTTGTATCCTGACGCTCCACTTCCTCTCCCATCACGTCACCCTGCTCTCTTTCTCTCTCTCTCTCTCCTTGTTTATAATCATTGATTCTCTCCGAGATTCCTCTAAGATCTGTGACGTCACGTCATCCTATGACGTCTATGTCAGACATGACCCGACGTCCGCCTGGGCCGCGTGAGAGTACGGCGCCTGTCGTGACCGTATGCACACAACGTGCTTGTCACGACCTTTGAGGAGCCTTCAAGTGGTGGGGTGGGAAGGATGGAGGGGGGAATGGAGCCTGTCCTAGCCACATGTTCCTTCTCACACCTGAGCGAGGTGACAGGCACAACAGCGGCCGAACAAGACGTTTGTCGGGTTCAGAACTGAGGAGTGGCAGGTCTGCGGAAACTGGTGTCCATAGTGGTGAGGGGTATGTGTGAGGATGGGGGGTATATATGGGTGGGGGTAGGGTGGTCAAATGAACCCAGGGTAGGGGACCAAGGACACTTGGAGCACGCAGCCCCTGGCCTTGCCTGTTCCTTACCCTGGGGTAGGCTGAATATCAAACCTTGAATATCGACCCTGGAGACATACATCGTGCCCGTCGACTGCCTGGCACCTTCGACCCTGGGTAGTTGTCTTAGATCCAGTCTATTGGTTATCCTCCAGGGTAATGCACGCAAGTTAACATTGAACGGCGCAAATTCAGACAAATATGAAATAAATCAATTCAGCCAAAACACAAAAGATGCCCGCTAAAGGGCACATGCCTCCAAATCTACCCATGCTGAACTCTGTGAAAATGGAGGGGGGGGGGGGGGGGGTAATTTCACGATGAAAAGCCAGAACGCATAAAATTGTTCTATTCCTGAAATGGCAATGAAAAGTAAATGAAGAAATTAATGCCCAATGGAATCGGTACTAAATTTGAAATACAATACTGAGGAGAATGTGAGGCCAAAGTGCCATGCAACCTGAATTAATTTAATATTCATAAAACTGTTACTTGTGCAGTCCCCTTAGGAACAAAGTCCGCCATCCCTATCTGACACACTAACGCACTGACCAGTGGCCACGCTGCATATTTAGCCGTGCCAGATGACCAGATAAAGACCCACCCATTGTGGCTGTTTTTTGAGGCGCTTAATTTGACTACCTTCACCTGCAGCGGTCACGAAAATGTGACAAATTCGACGCGTGGAACCATGACCTAGGGTGTTATCGTACCCAGACAGAGGGGTTGGGGTGGGGGGCTTTTGTGGAGAATTCCACCCTGAAGTTTTAAACCTCAGGTTAAACCAACTGGGTGAGTAAAGAAGGGGTGTGGGAGGGGGGCTGGTTGTGAGAGGGGTGGAGTGACAAAGACTACTTTTGTCCGGCGACTCGGTAGTTGGTATGAGCTGACGGCGTGTTGTCTTTTTCCATAGAGTCGTCCCGTTCTTGTAAATCCAATTGTGGTGAGATTTATTAGATTTATCTAATCGTGTTTCATAGCTGACTGGTACGTTGGTAACTGGGGATAACAATAGCGGCCTTCTGGTCTGGCCGTGGTGTGTTTAAGGGGAGTGCGAGTGTTTGTGGGAAAGTTTAGTGGAGTATAGAGAAAGCAGAGCATGCCTGTATAGTCTATTGACAGTGTGTATTTGGGGGTTGAGATGTGTTTTTATAGCTGCAAGTATCCTGAACACCAAATGTAAGGAAATTTTATAAACCTTTCTCGGATCCACTTGAGACGATGTTTAGCACTCTTCTCGTTTGAGGAGTAACTGACTGTTTATGTTATCGATGTGGGAGTTTTACCCGAAAAGTTCACTTTCCTACGTGGAAAGCTTTTAAAGTAACATGACCAGAATCGCAAATGCACGGAGAGCCTTACGCATTCCCCCAACCTTTCTGCACTCCCAATATGCAGAGGGCGGGGATTGTAAAAAGTGGTGGGGCCTGGGACCTGGGCCCTCTGATAGCGACCCCCCCCCCACCCCCCGCCCTCAGATACACCCTCCTCCCCATCCCATTCCCAGCCCATACCCCCTGAAAACACACTCATAAGCCTCAATACCCGGGACTGCAACATTCAATTACGTGCACGCACTAAACATATTATTCCCCTTCCCAGCATGGGGATAGTGGGGAGTGGGGGAGGGGCCTCAACCTTAAATATGGCCATTTCCCTCCCCACATGGCTTTAGTAGGATGGTTGGTAATGACGATAATGTGGGTAAAAATGTCGGTGTGTGAGCGGCTCCCGTGTAAGTGGTGGTAACGCAATGAGGACACGCTCCAACGAGCTGCTCACAATGTTATCTATATAAGGGAACTGCGGGTAACTCTGTGTAGGCAGCCATATTGTCCCCTGGGTAGGTTGTCATCTTGGTATGTATTATGGACAGACATATTGTATTATTAGGGACCCATTATGTCCCCTTGTATATAATATATATCATATTATTATATATATGTAAACTCCTAGTACTTCTAGGCAACTATGTTATCCTCTCGTAAGATATTCATGTATGCATGCGGATTCTCTTGTTCCCAGAAAGTCAGGTATCTAGCTAGCTCAGACGTCGGAGCAGGTAGTTTTCGAGGTAAAAGAGCTTTTATCTGGATAGATTTGAATGTGAGTATGCAGGACGGGAGTTACCGTCACCTCGCCATATAGATACCCGAGTCTATTGTAAGCATGTGCCTGGGACCATGCACCACTTTAATCATGGATCATTTAATTCCACCCTCTGCCACTGCTAGTATAAGAATGGCGCTGCAGTCGATCTGCTACACTCCTGTTAGAAGACTGGAGATCTGGCGCGTCTATGCTCCATTGAGCATGTGTCGAACCCGACTGTTGACAACTGCTGGCACGGCCAGGTACTGCTTAGAGCAGCTCCACCCTTTAACCCACACTAACCCTCTCTTAATACCCCTAACCGGCCTCCCCACCACTCTGCCCCTCCCCCACCACCGCAGTCACTCTCTACTCACAGAGTCACACAAATAGTCAGGGGGCAGGCAATATGGCATTACTGTCGCGTCCAAAACACCAGCCAAGCCCACACCCTCGTCATCATGCCTTAATCCTATCATTCTGGTAAATTTTATAATTTCCCATGTGTTGTACTCCGTTAGTTAATTACATGGGTGTAAACCAACCAAACCCAGTTAAACGTATTTCGCTGTGAAGTCGGGGGTAATGCAATCATTACAACAACACTGATGTACATCTGTCCCGACACCTCAACCACTCCGTTTAAGTTTACCCCCCCCCCCCAACAACCACCACTGTTTGTTGGATCCCTCCATGAAAGGCGAATGAGCGCGACAAACCGGATCTTAGTCATTCTTAATTTGCCTGCACGGCAGGTGAAAAAGGAGCCGCCTGTTTGGGTCCCTGTGGTGCCATAGGTGTAAGTGTTGGACATGAAAAGCCCACCTCGCTGCTGTATAATTAGATATATACTACTGGTGTAAAAGGCGCATACATAGTCCCCTGGGTGTTGTCATCGTGTGTATATTATGTCTGTGTGTGCTGCATATGGGTGTATAATGCACTGTAACTGGACAGCGCGAGTAGGCCGCCATCTTGTCCCCCTATGTGGACATACCGTAGCTCTGTGTAAAGCAGGTGTACGACGATAGTTTGCAGGAACCAGCTCAATTTCTCTCCCCCTGTTATTGACACCATGACGCTGTAGTCGAGCGTCACGCCCCTATATCGGCGGCATGAACGCAGCAGGTGACATGTATAATTATTCTGTATACCCTACCCTTCCCTCTCCCCCTGGGGAATTCTCTGGTAACGTCATCTTTTTTACATGTTGATTGTATCGCATACCCCCTACCCCTGCCCTTACACCTCCCGTTTTTTGCCACCACTTCTCACCCTTTCATTCACACCGGCGGCTGCGGTTTGAATTTCTGACGGCTGTCAGATATGAAAATTTCTTCGCCCCTGCTGCGCCATCTAGTGAGTGTTTGAGCCGTGACCAGCATCCATCAGTCATCATACACCCTCCTCCCCCCTAGCCCCCCTCTCCCCCCCCCGCCACCCTCCGACTAGGTGTACTCCCTGCCCCTACCGCAGCCCCACCTATCGGCCCTGCCATCACCTACCCCCTGTCATCGCGCACCTCACTGTGACCAATTTCCAGCAGGCACCCCTCCATTTCGCCGGAATAATAATTTAATTGTATCAGCGACCGTGACCTCAAATTATGGTCGTGGGCGCGGTGGTAGTGTGTGCCGCGCTGGCTTTTGGAATACCTGTGTGCTATTATTATAGTGAGGGGGAAAGGGGTTGTAGGCGCCAAGGTGAATGAGGGAGTGTGCCGAATAGAGGGAGTAGAATTGGGCATAGAAGAGAATGGGATCACTGCAACGCCATTGTGACAATATCATTAGAAGAGAAATTAAATAAAATACAGAGGTTCAAACATCCTAGGCATCCTTATGTCTACATGTCGCCCCTCCCTCCAACCATTTATGTCAGTGAAAGCACAGTCAACATCCCTGGAGGGACAAGATGGCTGCCTTCAAAAGGTGACCAACTACAGGGGTATAGGTGAGTGTTCACTGGGGTGCTCTGCCAGGGTAGGTATTTTCACCTGAGGCATGAGCAGGGCTGGGGGAGGAGGGGTACCACTCCCATAGTAACACAACTGGGGAGGGAGTGGTTAATGCAGATGAGGGGGATATGGGTCTACATACAGGGTATTTACACCTAACTTAAGCCACCTTTACCTCTGGTCATCAGGGCGGGGGGTAGCCTAGCCGGAACTGATGGTAGGCTGGCTGCATGGTGGATGGGTCACTAGGGGAGCCAGGAATGTGGAAACTGTGGGTCATTTTGTCACAATCACCCCTACCTACCCAGCCCACCTACCCACTTGCCCTACTCCCGCCCACCCCGACCCACCTGGACCACCCCTATCCCCAGCACTAAGGCTTCAGCATAGCTCTGTGGTTCTCACGCTAGATTTAAGTGTACATGTATGTACAATGTAGAATAAAAACTTAAAGAATTATTGGTAAGAATGTGGGACTCGATGTGGGTGTGATTTAGCGTTTCTGCTATCATCATTGCCATTAAAAATACACAGAAGGCTGTTGACAAGGATCTAAAGTAACCAAGAGAAAATCAAGACCTAACCCCACCATACCCTTGTACTCCCTGTGCCAACACCTCCCCATCCTACCCCTCCCTACCCTGTCATTTGCCTGCCTACCTGTGCTGCCAACTGACAGCCAGCAATAGCCTACCCCCAGCCCTCCCTGACCTCAGGCCCTCTCCTAGCTGGGACTCTTTGAACACATCATGCAAACTTGACAGAGAAGTTTTCATGTTCCTGTTGGGGTTGTCCCTTTGAAGTGGGCGTACCCTACCCTTAGGCTGTGGTAGTCACGGGTTTATATCAACAATATCCAGATTGTTGTTGGGCTTGTGAGGTGTTTCTTGCTCCATGCATGCAAGAATAATACCCCTGCTGCTGGACGTATACCCTGGTAGAACTGTAAGTGTCCACCCCCAGTCAGTCGCCATCTTGTCCCCACAATACCCGTTGGTGCCCACACACGAATTTTAACTGACTTCCATTGGAAGCATGGGAGGCGCGCTATATATAGTTTGTGTAAGTTACCAGCTTCATCTTAGTTCCATTCCCCTCCACCGCTATAGTGCCACCATGGCGCTGTAGTCAATCTGTTAACACCCTACATGGCGCCTCATGTACATGTATCATGCCCATGCGAGCTCTGACCTTACAGAAAGGGAAAACACCCCTGGTGGGTTGGCATTAGGAAAACACTACCCGCCTGAGTTCACTTCCTTTCTTTACAAAATGGGAGAGAGGTGGCTTCTGGTGGGGTCCCGGTCATTGGAATTAATTTAGATCACTGCGACAACTGAAAACCTAATGACATCTTGCACATTAGGCGGAGATTGGCTTTAGGGGTAATGATGTTTGAATTTCTCCCCTCCCCTCTCCCTCTCCGCCCTCCTCCATTCTCACTACCCAGCCTTCAATCTCAATGTCCACTTGCAGCCATAGCCCCGAGAGGCAATCAACAAAGGCAGTAAAACTATTATTGACGCTGACTGGCTTTCTTGCTGTCCACTTCTGACTTGATGGGAGCGGCTAGTGTTGACTGCTATGGGCTGTGTACTCTCTGAGAGGATGGCGAGGCGGGGTGTTCTACAGCCACCATCTATATTTATGAGACATTAGGAGCACCAGCAGACAGCGGCAGTTGGATTAAATTGAAATTATGAAGGGATTAAACAGCCTCTTCTGGTCTCTTCTCCTATTAGGGCCCTCCTCCCTCCACCACTAAAGATGTATGCCGCCCCGTCCTACAAGCCTGTAGGAGTGGGGGTCGCGTGCCAGGCGGGGGCCACTGCAAACATTTCATAAAGAATAATAGAACCCCTCCACTACCAACCCCCTCCCCCCACTCTCTCCCCCTCTCTCCACACCCGACATCATCCCCTCCGTGGGACGCTTAGGGCCCCTGGTTCCCCATCCTGGTGGTTGTGGAGGTAGGTAGTGGCGGTATTAGTCGTGGTGGGACCCTCAGCCTCATCTTTATTCATCAGCAAGGCAGCCAATAGGAACGCAGCACAGCCCCATGTGACCACAGGCGCGGGAGGGAGTAGGGAGACCGTCAATTAATGCTTCAGTCAGAGGCAGGAGGACGTGTGTGCGGCGTGTAGTAGTAGCTGCACGGCTACTGAAACAGTAGGCAGCTAGTCTGCATACTTGGAGATTACCTACTGGAGAACAGTCCCTGCGCTGAAGTTAATCTACTACTTACAGCTAGTACGTGGAGGGATCAGCCTGAGGTGATCCGTCACTGCTGCTTTAATACACCTGTTAAACCCCCCTGGAGGTGGGTTAAGGGAACAATCACTCACCTATCCCCCAGGTGTAGAAGGGAAAGTGGGAAGTACTAGCTCCTACCTGGATGTGTGGTTATTGCTGACTGTGGCTGATTAATATCACAGTGGAGAGGGTATACAGGTATTGTTACCGTGACTACACACTCCAGGTGCAACCTATACTACCTAGTCACTGCCACACCTAATAATAAATAACCTCGTGATACCTGAATAATAAACCAGGAGGAATACACCAAGTGACTCTCAGTGTGTAAAGGGAAAGGGGAGACGAGACACAGCACACCTTTAATCTATGTTACGTATACCAGGATAATACCTTGGGCGTTAACCCACCGACAACCTGTGTTCATCTTACCTGTCAGTAGCATCATTCACCCTGATTTAAGACTCTAGGGAGTTTCTGTTTCATCCATGTATGAGACACTCCCCTATCAATCTCCATTCATTTGAACCACTGGAGACTGCAGTGCCCCTCATAATGCATTAAAGGCTATAGCCCATAGGTGAGCACTCCTGATTTCTAGTAGACACCGGAGGCTTCCGTCTATAAGGTTTCGCCCTGGAGGAGGAGCCCCACCAGCTGACTGACTCCCCCACAGAAGGCTGCTTGAGTACATTGTGTACACACCCACATACTACTGGAGGAAACCTGCTGCTGGTACCACCACCACCACCGCCAAGCACCTCCCGACCATCCCATCCCACCACACCCTACCCCATCCCAGCAGCCACTACTACGGATATCGCCGCTGGGACGGGTGGTGGACGTAGAGGGTAGCGGTGACTGACGACACAGCCCGGGGAGGAGGAGGCAGAGGAGGAGGTGTGGATGTGGTGAAGTGATCGGTCCCGGCCTGGAGGCAGACAGAGGCCGTGAACAGTAGGAGGGGAACAGGGTTGAGCGGAGCACTTGTTCAGCGCCCACATGTGAATAAGACTACAAGAGAAGCTAGTTAGCGCCAGGCTTTCTACTCTGAGTATAGCAGGTGGGTATTATTGGCTCTGCCCTGCTTCAGCAGCGAGTGTAGTCTGTTAAAAGGACCCTGGGTTGGCCAGAGGCATTGAGATACCTCTACTGTACTCCTCGCGCCGCCTTTAGTACCAGCTAGCACACGCCAGGCGCCACACGCAGTGGTTGGTTAGCGTTGTCAGTGTGTGGATCTGGCAATGCTTTAATAGGAAGGCCCCTCCAGCTGGGGAGACTACTGTGGCCATCAGCTAAATGGAAGTGGCTGCCCTGCTGTAGTACCATATAGGATAAGGGGACTGCCTATACATCACTAGGTATTGAGCTGGGCAGTAAGTACTAAACTACATAGGCTGCTACATAGTTACGCTGTTACACAGTCACCCTGGAGGGGTATAGAATGTAAGTAGTATATGGAGGCAGGCCATAGACACAGGCGACTTAATGTGTATACTACCATACACACCTACACGAAGGGGCTTACACAGGGCTTACAGGCCTATACATCTTCAGCACACTGCATATAGAAGATAACTCACTTCTGCTCCCGTTCAGCTAAAAGAGCGTCTGATGTTTTATGTAGGCTTTACATGAGCTCTCCATCAACGTTATCTGTATCTTAAAGGCTGGTTTAACATCCTGGATGGTCCTTTGGCGGTCACTAATATTACACAGAGAAGCCCGGTACCTAGGTATTATACATACATACCGGTACAGACAATATGTATAGTATAAAGGACAGTGGTGTTTACACAGTCATGCACGTGCGTCTGGTGCATGTGTGTATACTGGTGGTTGCCCTGGTAGGGCTGGGCACCATCCCAGCATTAAGCCAGGCTGAGGACGGCCCCCTGGAGTATTATATACTGGAGGAGCTTACAGAGGGAACCCTGATCGGCAACGTGGCCGTGGATGCCAAGCTCACCGACCGCTACGACCGGGCAACCCTGGCCCAACTTCAGTACTCCTTTCTCGGTGAGGGAGGTGATGGACAGAAGTACTTCGCGTTAGATGAGCGTTCGGGCTTGGTACGGACCCGGAGCCGTATAGACCGTGACACCATCTGTCCGCATGAGCTCACCTGTTACATATGGCTGGACGTGGCTGTTCAGCCGCCGCAGTTCTTCCAGGTCATCAAGATGAAAGTCGACATCCTGGACGTCAACGACCATGAACCACGCTTCCCGCAGCGTTCAATCGAGCTGCTCATCCCCGAGTCGGCCCCGAGTGGCTCGGTCTATGCCCTCCCGACAGCCACGGACCCGGACTCGGGTAGCTACGGGGTGCAGGACTACCAGCTTGTGACGAGCAATAACCGGTTCGAGTTACAGGCCACTCGGAACCCCATCGATGGCTCGGTGGATCTGAAACTGGTCCTGCGAAAGCATCTTGATCGGGAGAGAGATGGTTATCACCAACTCATGGTGGTGGCAAAGGACGGTGGGGCACCACCCAAGACTGGTACCATCAACATCAATGTCACAGTTGAGGACATGAACGACAATGACCCCATCTTCACCAATGCGTCCTACGAGGTCTTTGTACTGGAGAACGTGGCATCGGGCTCCACTATTGCCCGAGTCAGTGCTAATGACGCTGACTCGGGAGCTAACGGCAAGATCACTTACTACTTCGCCGACAGCACAGCCCAGAAGTATGGCCGAGTGTTTGGCCTGAATAATCGCACAGGACGCATTTACCTGAAGCGAACGCTTGATTACGAATCAGCATCAACCTACCTGTTAACAGTAATAGGGCGTGACCAGGGCCCAGGATCACGGCTCGGCCGGGCTGTGGTGGTGGTCAGAGTTCGGGATGATAATGATAATGTTCCAAAGATAACTGTCAATTCTCTCACCACGTCGGGTGTGGCACAGGCCTCGGAGACAGCCCCTCCAGGCACCTTTGTAGCTCATGTCAGTGTCACCGATGCCGACAATGGTAATAACGGTAAAGTGACATGCTTCGTAAGCTATGCCAGAGATCACTTTAAACTGGTGCCACTGTATACAAGTCAGTACAAACTCATCACTGATTCGCGACTCGACCGAGAGGCAACCGATCATTACTGGGTCATGATCACCTGCCACGATCATGGCAACCCACAGAACAGTGCCAACAAAAACATCACTGTTCGAGTCATGGATGAGAACGACCATGAGCCTGTTTTCAGTCAGAACATCTACACTTCGGAGCTCCTCGAGAATAACTACATCGGAGCAGCCATCGTCAAGCTCAATGCCACAGACATGGATTCTGAAGACAATGGTCAGGTCCGCTTCAAGGTGGAACAAGACTGGGAGGGACGCATCAATGTCCAGTCAATCACCGGCCAGGTTTCAGCTGGGGATGTTTTCGACCGTGAACAGGTTGACCAAATCAGTTTTGATGTTGTTGCCTATGATCTTGGCAAGCCCTCTCGTTCTAGCACAGCTAAAGTCATTGTCAACATCCTAGATGTTAACGACGAAATCCCACAGTTTACTCACCGAACCTACTCCCTCGGGGTGTTTGAGAATGAACCCGCGGGTACTGATGTTGGTAATGTGAAGGCAGAGGATCGGGACACAGGGATCAACAGTCAGTTTGATTATGTAATTGTTGATTCTGATACTGATGCTAACCGATGGTTCAGCATTGACCCTAGATCAGGGCGAATCATCACAAAAGTGGTTTTCGACAGAGAGCAAGTGACCACTTACAAGTTTAGAGTACGAGCAGCAAATACAGGCTACCCCCCAATGAGTAGCACTGCCCAAGTAACTGTCTACATTGCAGATCGCAATGACAACTCACCAGTTTTTGAGTTCCCCACTGACCTCAATAGCACTGTCTATACATCTAATATGGTGCCAGTTGGTGATATCATAACTCGTGTTATTGTCCATGATAATGACAGCGGTGACAACAAGAAGCTAACCCACTACCTAATTAGTGGAAATGATGACAACATATTCCAGCTGGACTCTCAGACTGGGGAACTAGCTATTGGCACCTCTATGATGAGTATCAAATATAAAGTCTATAATCTCAGAATTGTTGTCAAAGATGGTGGCCATCCGCCCCAGCGAACTAGCGCAGAACTTCGTATTGTCGTGAACCACTCAATCGCCTTCCACCAGGCTGATGAACAGCCGCCTGCGCTGTCACGAGACACTCTGACCATTATTGTGGCCATGAGTTTCGCGGGTTTAATATTGATAATTGTGGTCTGTTTAGCCGTCTGTGTTATTATCAAGAAAAGCAGACATGCCAAGAAGCACTCAGGAAAATACTCCTGTAGGAATGAGCGGGAGAGGATGCTGAGTGCCTTGGATGATAGGGAGAGGCAAAGACAATATGCCGAGACAGTGGGCGGGGATCCCGCCAAGAGTCCTCTTAATCAAAAGGATTGCAAGCAGAAATACGAGCCAGACATTGGCGACATGGACGATTACAAAAAGCATGTCGCTGAAGAGAATGAAAAGCCAGATAGTCGATTTATAATCTCAGTGTCTCCTTCCAAGGACTACATTAAGAACAGATCGCCTGCGCATCTCCCACAGAAACCTGATCTGACCAGGGTAAGAACTACCTTTTTGACTCTTTTTAATGAAGACAATGGTGTCAAAAAATGGGGGGTTGTGGTTAATCTATGAAGGTGCTACTCGAAACGCCCCTCTCCGTCTCCCTGCCAATTTCCCGAACAAATCTATGCCTTCTGTTGCTGCCCCTCTAATGGTATTTTTTGACGGGGTGAATGACAGGGAGGCGGGTTTGATTTTCCACTTTCTATTAAGACGGGGTATCATTTTACGGGCAGGGCACAGACGGGGCTAAAGGAGGAAGCAATGGGCGGGGACACAAAAGCCTGCAGCCGAGGCACTAGTCAATGTGAGAGATAGTATCTCTGTAATTACCCAACAAAAAGCTACACTGGCCCGCTGAGTGGGGACTGAAAGGCAGGGTAATGTCAATGAAGAGCCCAGCACGAGTAGTGCCGATCGTGTTACAACCCCCGCTAAGTGATTGTAGCGCTGAAATGCACAGCCGGTCAGGCATAAGGCGTCACCATCTGCATCTGTAGCACCTCCCCCAGCTACCATTACTTCTTCATCTGTAGAGCATCGGCCTCTCACTTTCCCTCCTGGGTTGGGTATCAAAAGGAAGCTGAGACGGCAGGGAAGGAAAAAAGTAGGTGTTAAACAACGCATTGTTATATCAGGGGTTTGGGGTGTGAGTAAATGTTTGGTAATGGAGGTTGCAAACTGTGATGGCAAGGGTGGTAATAGATTTGTGTGTGTGTGTGTGATTATGGATGGGGGGTACTGTCATGGGAGAGAGAAAGAAGCAGTGAGTAAGAGAGGGAGAGAAAGCTATAATTTGTCAGAAGGAAATGAGTATATAGAAAGAGTGAGAGTGAGAGAAACTGATATAATGAGCGAGGAAAAAACAGCAGAGAGGGGAGCACAGAAAGGAGAGAGCACACAGAAATTCTGGGCTGGAGGCCATATTTGCTGCATTATAGGATCCCATATCTATCACACCCTTCACCTTTGTGTTGGCCGAACCGTGAGAGGAAAAAAACTAACATCACCCCAAGCCATGCTATCTACATTAAAGAGCCAGGTCCCTTTTAGAATCTGATAACGGCGGATAGCCTGGGGACAGGTCTGGTGGTTGTAATAAGCTGGTATAGTTGTTAAGGTGTCTGGTAGCCACCAGCTGGCCATCCACTATACCTGTCCACGAACACAACCCTGCCTGCTGACTGACCATTCACTATCTTCCAGACCACTGCCCCCATTGCCCTCTCCCACCCCCTGTGCCCACCCACCTCCCTATCTGCCGCGACCATGCCCCTCCTTCCCATGATCTCTGACCCCCAATAATGCCTCCATTCCCGACACGCCCTACGGGGGGCTAAACGTGTTGTCTTTTGGTCCCCGGTTTCAGCGTCAGGTGCGACGTCTGCCCGCCTCCTGCACCATGCTGCACCGTTTGGGAAGGCAGTGGTGGTGATACGGGTTGTGAGGGGTGGAGAATGGGTTGGGGGCAGTAACATGATAGCGACTCTCCAGTCGACAACAGCGACATAAAGGAGGCAACAATTGCGAGGTGCAGACATCTGTGACCGCAGGCACGTCACGGACAAACCTCCCTCGCCTCCCAGACCGGCTCTCCCCATCATCATCCTCTGCTGTGCACAACCCCCTCCCTCCTCCAGCCATCAACCCCCTTCACCTCTCCCCTTCCTCCCCTCCTCCACTATCACCTCCAACCCTCACTAGGGGGCGTCGTGGTACGGTTAACAACATGCTGGCTCTCAAATCGCCTGTCGACCTGTTTAAGTTCCCTTGCTGTATGCCTAATGCACCAATCTGCTTTCCTACCTCATCCCATAGATTCAATCACTGTGAATATTTCTGAATCCCATGTCCTGGACAGTGTAGTACACATTTTTTGGTTCCTCCCCTCACGACCAACTATACGTCTTACTCTACATACTTCATTGATTTGCTTAATCCTCCCACACAGGTCCCTACGTCATAGTATAATCACCCTCACTTCCTTTGGCATCGCCTTGATCAAAAGGACCAACGTTTTTTTCCTTGTGTTCAGCCACCGCCAGACCCCCTCCCTGAGACAGCCTCCAGTCCTTTAAAACACAGATTAAATCATCACCTTCATCTCCCCTGATCTAACCTTCGTTGCTGTATAAAAAATTAAGAAACGACCCTCCCTTACCTTGTACCCCCCTCTAGTCATTTCAACACACCCTCAACCCTGACTCAATTCCTCCCCGCGTTAACAACAGCACGACACGCGGCTTTTTAAGAGGCAGGTCTATTTTCACCCTGCGTATACGGCCAGGGGGAGAGGGTTCAAGGAGAGACAACTGCCTGAATTACAGGGGAGGGTGTGGTTTACCTGTTTCCATGGTGACCAGGTTAGTTATAAAGGGGGAGGGTGTAGCAGAAGGTCCCCATACCAACCTCACCCCTCCCACAAAGGAATGACCTCTGACAAAAGTCAATTGTGCGACCTTATTCACGTAGTGTTGTTTTGTATCATTTACAAAGGAAGCTCTCGTCCCTAAATCACAGCTACCCAGTTATTATGGCCTACGTGTTATGAGGGTGCATCAAGAGTGATATACAGAGAGTGGCTAGTTTCGAACATCATGTTATTTGTACCAATATTTGCTGTTTTGTAAGTACCTAAGAGCATTGCCAAAATACCCATGGTTTCTCAGTCTCTAATTGGCATATGCCACAATTGCAATAGAAACAAAGGAAGGAAGTGGAAGGCGGTGCACAAGGGGTCCTTCCTGTAGCAGTCTTAGGATGGTAAATTCACAGAGTGGAATGCTTGTAACAGCGCCATATAGCACCATATGTAGCTAGATATATAGACATTGCAATTCTTACACTGTAAATAGTTGGTGTAGGTACACAGTAGAATCTACTGTAGATCTATAGTAGAATCTACTGTAACATGGATGTACAGTAGAATTTACTGTAGATCTACAGTAGATTATACTGTTTACCTGCAATGAACTGTAAACCTACAGTAGAATCTACTGTACACCTGAAAAAGGGACAACTAACTTTTTACAGTGTAGTTTCTACAGTATACATTGTCCCTTGTGAGGAATCGTCGCGGAATAGATTACTGAATACATATCCAAAAATGCATAAGAACGGCAACCTGTGAAGCATCATAACACTCGCACGTTTACAAACCAGACTCAGCTTTTGAGAGTAGAAGGTATTTTGTAAATGTTGTAAGAGTCTTCTCATCTAACGGTTTATAGCTTTGATGTGCGAGGGACTGTATGAGGGTAGAGATAGCAAACAGAAAATCAATGGTTACATCAAATAAAACAGACATCAAATACGTCTACAGTCACATCATATACATACTATAGTATATGAATTATATATATATGGGGCAGCAGGTATCTAAAGAAAGATTCAATAGAGAGATGAATACAGTCACTGATGCGACCTTTGAGAATAGAAGATGAAGTTATGACTTTACAGAGCATTAACCCCCATTTAATATTAATGGAAAGCTAAGTGCATTACGGACATTTCATCGATGCGTACATGTACAATAATTTGGTGTTCATTTGTAAGAGCAGTGAGATCTCCATTTTAAATCTTGACAATGTGGACAAATTGAAAGGACTATAGGGCATACTGTGTGATCTATCTACTGAGAGCAGGTGTCCCATCGATTTACTTTGGTGGCAATGTCTATTTCCGCTGACACTATCAGTAACATATGTGACATGAACTGGGGAAAGGAAGTTATTGTAGTTCTGAGGCCCCTTTTTGCAGATCATGTCACATAATATATACATACACAAATACGTATCATATCAGTTTAAGGGTATACTGTACGTGCCTCGAATAACAAATAAAGCTCTGTGTAAATCATATTCATCTCTGCTACCCGGTAGAATTACAGTCTCTAGTATCTCATACACCCATATTCCCAGTCACTGGATACTTATAAATAACTTATACCTGTCAACAGTGATAAAGGGGAGGGGTTGTCTAGGGGTGGGTGGATATGTATGTGGGTCACACAACAAAGCAGTGCAATCAGAGCACAGAGCACACCAGAGACAACAGAGCACAAATAACCCAGTGATTATAGTTACAGACTAGCCACACACCTTCCACCCAAAGCAATTATTTCCTCTGTGAAGAACGGCTCCCTTTCTTTTAAGGTGCGAAGGCAGTTGTTGCAGCATTCCAACACAATAGGGGTGTAACAGATTCACGATACAGCGCCATGATGGCAGGACCAGCGGTGGGAAGGGGAACTATAATGTAGCTTTTTCGTTGCTGGACCCCATAGACTAAATTGCCTCACTGCTGATATTCTCGAGATTGCCCCTCAACCATATGCGTAAGGAACAACCTTCACTTGGGGGACAAGATGGTGGCGTAAACAAAGGTGACCCTTTATAGCGAGACATTGGGGGAAACACCCGGGGCTTGGTTGTACAACGAATTAACAGCCGTGTGTTAAGTGGGTCTCTTTATATAGTTTAGTTTCAAGGTATTCTGGTCTCACCAGAAGAGAAAAACACCCAATGTTGTGTGGAATGACCAATATTTGAACATGGTACTCTATGCTACTTCATTAGACGATTGGCCTGTGCTACATCTCCGCCCCATTTAAATAACATTAGGAGACATGAATATTCTAAGATAAACGATAACAGTTTATTTCTATGAGCAATTCATTTCTATACAATGCTGTTTAAAAGGACCTAAATGATCTTGGGAGGACCTTGTCGCACCAAACTCCAGGCAGCACTGCCTTTGTCATGTCGTCAGCAGGGTGGGTCCTTGCAGGGCGTGGTGGTGACGACACCTCTTTGTCCTCGACCGCCTTAATCTAAACCAGAACTAATTAAGAGTCTCACACAATGAACCTTAATGGTCTACAGGTGTGTCTGACCGGAGCCTCCCACTTACCCAGCCACCAGCCATACATAGCCTGTCCACCGTGTATTGTTGAGGTCATGTATATTGGTGTTGACTCAGTGTCAGCTTCCATTGTGTTGACCTTTAGCAACAAGCTTTCAGTAGCAATAGTAAGGGCTTAATGCATTTCCATTGGAGCAGGAAAGTGGATGAGGAGAGCCGCTGGGAAAGGTCATTTATACCTTATTGAAGAGGGTCTACCCTGAGGTGGTATTGGTATAGGCTGGAGACTGGTTTATTAGACAAACAGGTAGTTCTACCTCCACTTCCCGATCACCTGAAGAAACTTTTGAAACACTCCTGATTGCTAACCACATGGTGCAACTCTTCAGTCTGAGAAGCAATGCAGGCATCAGCAGGGAGGCCTCCTGATGAAATTGAGATCCTCCAGGGTCAATAATTCATCAGCACACCTGAGGGATCCAAGTTGGATCCCCGCTGGTGGCGGCCAGGTGAGGACTAATTGAGTCGTCACGGCATCAGGGAGGGGTCATTAGGGTTTCCCTTTAAT
This sequence comes from Harmothoe impar, assembly GCA_947462335.1. Lineage (NCBI taxonomy): Eukaryota > Metazoa > Annelida > Polychaeta > Phyllodocida > Polynoidae > Harmothoe > Harmothoe impar. The sequence continues at coordinate 48,630,567 of OX381710.1, forward strand.
GTCGCTGCTGCTGCCACTGATCACGACACGCCGCCCTCTGATGTCACCCACCCCCTGGTTGCGTATGCTCTGTGTCCAGCCGAGCGTGAAATGTGTCACTCTCATTATGCCGATTGTAGGCACCATGCCGAGCAGGAGGAGGGATTGGGGGGGGGGGGAGCTGTGGGGGTGGGCGCAGATCTCAAGGACAATACTCGCTTGGGGAGAAAGACAGGAACTGAGTGGGAGGAAGAACTTATAGTAAAGATGTGAATGAGTAATAGCAGTGACATACAGTAGTGGGTGTCACTGGTAATAGTGAGTGATTAAATTAGCAAGTGTTGCTGAAATATTGAGTATGAGTGGGCATAATGATATGTAAGCGAGCGAGGGAGCAATACATCAACTACACAGCCACAGATAGGAAAGGCAGAGGGGAATGCAGACTGGGGGACGTACAGGAATGATGAAAGGAGAATAGAAAAAAGAAACTAATTCAAAGAAAAACTGGTGGCAACTGAAAAGAAAACGACTATGGTAAAAACTAAAGGGGTCGTTGGGCGTGGTACACCTGATTGGAGATAATATCGCGTGTCTAGAGGGGACATTGGACATGGCAAGCATGAAACGTCAATTTGTCGGGCGGCCCTTTTGAATATTAAACAATGCCTTATCAGTATCTCACAGGCGTCCAGCCAAGTTTTTGATGAGTCAATGACGAGCAGGTTCGGCCACAGGCACACGGGGCCTCCAATAATCATCACAGGCTGCCCTCTGTGACCCGAAACCCCCCATGATACCCACACCACCTCCTATACCCCATATCCCAAACCCCAAACCCCCAACCCCCACCTAAACGCCAATCGCCGACAACCAAACCGACGTTACTACCACACGCTCTTTTGTGGCAAGTCGTCAATTATTTTTCCGCCTCGCGCATTCATTCCAAGGTGATAGGAAGGGAGCGGGAGGTCGCGGAGATTGGCGGCGGTCGCACTGCCCAGGCCGTCTACGACGTCGTCTACGTCAAGGCCGCGTTTCCGGTCGCCGCCTCTGGGGTCGTTAATATGTGTTTGGGCGGGAGACGCGTGGTTCTCAGGTGAGCGGCGAGGTCGGTTTCCGATCCATTAGTCAGCCCCGACACCGTCTTGATCTGGTAATGAGAGGACGGGGTGGGTTGAGGTGGAGGAGGCTGAGGGAGGAAGGTATTCAACTTGGGTTAAGGGTGGGGGTTGAGGTGTCCTAGTCAAGGCAATGTGTCGGGGATCATGGACGAGTGTAATCATGGCAATGTAACTGGGTATTCCACATCGACATGGTACTTGGAACCAGCACTCTCACAGTCTGCACACATATTGTAGCACAGGCGTTTGAGATCAACTATTTAGCACAGAAACTAAATCCTGATTTCCTATACTACTCTTCATTCTACCATTAATATATTGTCAATATATACGTGATGCATCGGAAACAACCAGTTCCTTTGTGAGACCCAGACTCTGACACTGTTCCATTCTACTACACACTGGGTATAGGCTCAATACCTTGTATCCTATACATTGTTGTGCCCTAATTGCCTTGTCCTTCGAAGACAACACTCTCTCGGCCAAACTTAGTATGCACTGGCTTAGTCCTTGCAAGACACCGCCTCCATTTAATCCACGGTGGAAGGGTTAGACAGGAATTCACACCTTGCGTATTCTCCGTTACCGTGGGTTAAAACAGTAAATCTATACCTCTTCAGGGATTATGGCATGTATAACTACTGCACACTGGTTGGTGTTATCAGACCTTGGCCCGACCTTGTGGGGCAGGGGTTATATGCCATAAAGCTTGAAGAAGCATAGGTTCCCTATTACTTACCCTGGCACTTCTCCTGTACGCACGATGCTGAAGTTAACCAGATGAAGGCCTGGGTGTCCAGCCTGGAACACGTGGAAGACAGCTTATGTGGAGGTGACGAGGCTATAACACTAACCTGCTAACTGCCCACCTTGAGCCTCCTCTCTGCTCAGGTCATAGACCACTTAGTGTTGGTGGCAGCAGGAAGGTGTCGACGGCATGGGTAAAGTAGGACAAGCAGGAGTTGTCCGTGGTCACTGCCGATCACTATAGGAAGCAGTGCTTCATTCTCACATGGCCAACTTGTCTTAGAGACAAAACATCAGGCGGACAAAAATGAAACCCACAAGATTAGCGATGAGACTGGAGCAGCTCAGACAAGCTCATAATATGGAACCTCCAATTGTGTTTATCCATTTCATATGGTTCTAATTTTCAATTACAGGAAGGGAACCTGGAAAAAGAGTCAATTTAGTATATGTAGTTATAGTTCCTATAATTTCAAAGTGTGTAAAGGAAACAGTTGAGCATGCAGGGTAAGCTATACATGAATGACTCAATAGGTGATACATCTTCCCAGTATACGTACACACTAGCCATTTGCAGTCTGCCATGTTCCGTGCACGCCCCAACCCATATCTCCTATGGACATTCAGCAGACCCATAACGAGGGGTAAACAGCCAAAAAGGGCCTCTTTACTTCTCCAGACGTGGCAATATAGACGCCCCATTCCAGCCAGCACACACCTCATCCCTCCCTCGTCGCCCCGCTTCCGCACGTTGCCGCTGCAGCTGGCGTCAAACCGCACCCAACGGCCACAGAGCGTCCTTCCGTCCAGCCACCGGGAGATCATGACCCAGCGAACCCCCGCTAGCGGCCTCATTACCGACCTAACGGGCGGCTACTTCTTTCTGTACGTCCCTGAACGCCCTACTAGACTGGTGTTAGCCTTTGGTGCACTGGTTAGAAGCTTTTCATTGCATCAACAGTGTTGTTTAGAAATGCAAATTGCACTAGCGACTTGGACAAGTCTACCCCGTTCAGTCTTCCCCATTTCCATTCTCTCTGTTGAGCTTCTCAGAAAGGAAACGGGAGAAAGACCTGGAGGCGGAGGGGTGAGGGAGAGGTAAAAAAGAGGAGAAAGCCGTTTGTGGCCCTAGCCTGTTCCGTCCACGCCCCTACCCATATCTCACACGGCCTAATTGGAGAAGGTGGCCGGGGGCGGGACGCGTCAGCGATCCCACTCAGCTATACATACTACAATGTACAAGAAGAAGACGCGAACCTGCAGGGGTATGGGAGAAAGGGGGCTGGCCCATGCGTTGGGGATGAGCTGGGAGTTCAATAAGGTAACAAAAGCAACGGAACCGATGAATGCATTTTTCATAACGATGCCTTCAATCCAGAGGATATACATATGAATATATGAATTCGCTCAGCGTTTGTACGGGTCGTTCCTTTCTGCTGATAATAAGACGTTTGAATTGCCGGAAGTGTGTGCTCTATGGCTCTTCGCGTTCCGTAATTAAGTAAAGTGGTTGAAATGGTGCAATATTCGGAGGCCGATTGGGTAGTTTTAACTATGAAATGATCCCTAAGGGCCAGAACCCACTAGCCGATTTGGAGGCATTATCGGCCGATACACCCTCAACAAACAGACCCAATGCAGTACTTTGTAGTATAATTTTGTGGATGTATCGGCCGATAATGCCACCAAATCGGGTAATGGGTTATGGCCCTAATAGAAAGTGCCCGAGCAGACCCTCGCTGTTTCGAATGAACTACTTTTATGGAAGTTGATGCTCTGATTGAAATTCTATTCGACAATAAATGTAATGCAAACACTGTAACAGTTAAATACGAACTTAATAAACACAGACAAAATATGTGAGATTGGATTTAGTATCCAATGTGTTTAGTACGGCAAGCAATTCAATCTGGTCTGAACGAATTGAAGAGAACGCGGGCGTGAGTCAATATATATGATGCCATTGAGAATTTTTGAATATGAGAATATGATGTCAGTGAGAATTTTGAATATAATTTGGTAATAACATTACATGGTTTTGTGTAATATAATTATATAGATCTATCCATCTCTACATGGCCCATGTCAATTACTATTCTACACACCATACTGATATCATATGGAAATGACGTAGAAATACACTCACTGAAACACTATTACTTTCCATATACTACTTTGATACATTAAGTCGTCCAATTTGGGGTTGTTCTATAATCTAGAGTTTGTCAACATGAGCAATTCACAGTAATAGTGTTAGTGTAGTGTTCAACAAGGCAATTCCCCTGCTAATGCAGTGCTCTGTTTTTGTAGCCGTTGTACTACAGGCTATACAGCATTAGGAAATACCGCGTGAGCAGCTCCGAGTTTCTATGAGCAGACAGACAAATAGGGGCAGTGCCCAGGTCTGCTCCCTGCCACCTTTTGGTGGCGACTTATAGCAGTGGGAGGGAGCAGCATTCATCAAGGCACTCTCTTGGTAACGCTGGTAGTACATAGGGTCGGTGATGGGTGCACAGGGGGTGAAGGCTGTGTCAATGTGTCTTATAGGTGGTTGTTAGGCTGACTGCAGCGCAATGGTGGCAACATGACCGACAGGGGATAAAACTTACATTAAATTGCAGAATTCCCAGTGTCATTGGTCTGTAAGACACTCCCAATGCCTCCAATATAGTACAACTCATTGCTGTCTTGCAATAGTCCGCGAGAAACAGCAACATTCTCGGGGGGACAACATGGCGGCTCACCGATGCTTACCAATTAGGTGCATTTATACCAGTTCTATATGTGTAAGGTGAATGTAGGAGGTCGGTGGCGGAGGAGGCTGTGAACAGTCGCACCAAGTTGACATTGATGTATGTGTCACTGAGGGGGTCGACAACCAAAGTGTGGATGGGTGTCTGGGTGAGGGGGGGCGGGGGTGAGGAGCAGACGCGGGGGTTCTCTGGATCAAAATGTGGACGTCGTTGTCGCTGATGCTGTTGTCGCCCGGGGCGACTTTGGTCTCGGTCACCTGAATGTAACACGAGGGACGTGGCCGTCAGTGTATTGTGACTGGGGAGGCTGAGTCTGTGTCCTTGTACCAGGGGAGAGCAGGGGGCAGTGAAGGGGTACGGGGTGTAAAGGGTTGTTTGATGGTGTATTTCCAGGGGGTATACCTCCCCCTGTGTCGGCAGATGCGGCGTAGGATTTCTTATGCGCTTTTTCCATTATTTTCTATCCAATTTCCCTTCGCAAATGGACAAGAGATGACCCATTTCTCTGGGTATAATTCCACTGAGATTGCAATTATGTTCTCATAATTGCATACAATGAATCAGACGCAAATCGATATTGTGAGTAGTATATAAAGTAAGTAGTATATAAAAGTAAGTAGTATATGAAATGTAGAACTTTGTGTTCCAGCAATAATTTGATCCCTCGCTGTAATAAGCAACAAAATGTAATTACATTATCAGTTATTGTAAGCGGAGTCGATATTTGCGGGAAAATGCAGTGTTTACTCAAAAAGTACTAAGCAGTTTAGTTCATTTCCCATTCGAGACGCTTTGTAAACTGCACACAAAGATACGATTACAGGCGATGCTGTCAGTGTGTGCCATGCCTCCATGGTTTCAGGAGACAGTCACGAACTGGGCCGCACAATGGTGTGAATGCCTTGTTGGTGCTGGAGACAGTTGCAGTGGTACACAATCATGTCAGGGTATTTGTTCCTGGTGAGCCATGTGTGCAGAGCAGTAGGGGGACAACGGGGTAGGGGGGTATTTGATGACATCAGTGCTAAAGCATGCCCATGCTGTGCACGCCCCACGATCAGGGTGCACGCCTTAACCAGGCCGTGTTTTCTCTCTGTGTTGGCTGTTTTTTCAATCCCCCTTTTCCCCTTTCTCTCCGCCTCCTCTGGTGTTTTTACCCCGGGAGCCGCAGGTCACGGGTGGCGTCGGGGCGTGCCGCGGAATGAGGTCCCCATCCCGGAGACGGCACCTGTCGTGGCCGACCCCCGACAAAGCCAGCCCCCACGCCGGTACCCCGTCACAGCTGCGGCCCCGTCTAATGAAGCATGCCACCCTCAAGGCTGCAGCAGGATGAGGGTGAGAGGCAGCCGTGCGGCGTTCTGTTTCCTCACCAGCCACGCCCAACTACCTCTTAGTCTCAGGCTGCCAACTCCCTCCTGTTTGTATTCCCGTCTTTCTTGTTGTTGTCGCCATTGTCGATCAGCTGTGGTACATGCACATGTGGCCATGTCCTCGCCTTCTGACCTCAACTAGCTCCTTGCAAGCCATCCCTCCCTCAGTTCCCTTTTCCCCAAATCCCTTCAAGCCATCCTTCCTTGTTTCCCTTCCCAATTCCCTGCCAGCCATCTTACATGGTTTCCCTCTCTCTCCTGCATTCGCTTCCGGCTATCCCACCCTCACCTCCCCCTTTCTCCAACTTCCATCCTTCCATCCACCACTCCATCGCTTACCCTCTCCCTCTCTGCCCTCACCTGTTCATTTCCCCACTATATACCTCACTCATTCCATAAGCTCACTTCCCATCCTTGCCTGCCTGCTTTAGTTGACCTACCTACCTGCCTCTTTAACCTCCCTCCCTGTCGTATAACCCCTACCCCTCACTCACCCCTCACTCACCCCTCTTTCCCAGAACAATTTCCTATGCAAAATGTATCACATGCATGATCACCATACCCAACCTTCTGCCACAAGGGAATCCTAATTTCCCCATTGTTCCATCAACGTTACTATTCCCTCTGCATCACCAATTGTCCAGATACACATCACATGTCATATCTGTGCACATTTGTCTCTGTCACATGTACCTTTTTGCTGTCCTATTCTTTCCCTCCGTTGCCTCCTGACTCATGCGAGCATATTTCCAACTCCCCCAGCACCCACACATACGGCTGACCCCACTAGTTGACAAATCAATAGGCATTCCCCGAAGTAGCCTGCTTGTGTTACCCCGACAAGATGGACGATATTTATATCCATAACAAGACCCCGGACCTCTGTGCGTCCTCCTGCCTCTGCTCGTCCTGGTCTGGTCGTCCTTAATGGCTGGGTTGTCTGTTGTGATGGGGGGTCTCCGATCCTGAATAGCGTCATTTACATGTGTACGTTAGGGTGGGGGGGGGGGGGGTGGGCATGTAACTGGTTATGCATCGGCTGACCTATTGCTTCTTTGGACGCCATCTTGTCCCCCGGCTGGTTCCTTCACGATAGCGGTTCTCTGTCATGAGTATTGGTACTGAGGTTTCTGGCAAACCAGCTTAAATCTGGTTCCCTCCCTCTTCCCCGCTATAGCCCACCAATTACTTTCATATATAACAGACGTTGGGTACCGCAGAAAATGGCTGCTAATGTGGCGTCAGTGTACCGACAACGTCTTGACCCCTGACCCTCCATCTTGCGCACCCATCACTATCATCATGTCATCCTAATGTGTGCTTCCTCAGCCTTGACCTTGTAATTATCTGTTATCAATCCTGGGTCAACATCACCCTGCCCCTCCCCACGACATTACTGCCTTTCACTTGGACATGTTCCCCATGTCCTTTGTTTCGTCTGGCGCTGAGTCTCTGTATTGTTGATATTCCTCCTATGAGTATACAATAGAAGTAGTACAAGAAGGGGTTTGAACTGCCCCTCTTTCCATGAATTGCTGATATTACTTTTATGATAGGACCGACACAAGAAGATAACATTATCGCATTACCTTCATCTCTGATAAGAAATCCCCCTAACCCTCATGAGAGACTCGGCTCCTGAACGCTTTGATAAACCTTATCTCAGCTGTATGAAACATTATTAAGCACACAAAAGAACAGAGCACGTCAAACTTAACAAAGAATGCATTGTACTGAGCAGGTATAGCATAGATCTATACCACACCCACACTATAAGAGTAATCCCTCAGAGCTTAGATATCAAGTGGCTTTAATGTCTCTATTCCATCCCACCACAGGTTATTTGGTAACATAGCCTGACAATGCTGATCTGAGGTAGCTCTGGGAGATGATGGCCTTCTCAACAAACTCACACAGCCACTTGTTATGGTAATTAGCCGTCTCGCCTCTGCTTGCCAACTAATTGTGAAACATCATGCAAACCTGCACGTTTTATGCATGGAGTTGTTACACAAGCAGTTGGGAAATACAAACCGGGCACTAAATTGCTCTAATTGCCTAGTGCTGAGGAGGCCGGTATTGTGCCAACTGAAGTCGCCAGGCCCCCGACCAATGCCCTCTGCATACTGATGCTTGTTAGGCTCCTCTGTATAGGGGTGGGGCAGGTTGCCTGCAGCGCAGTCACAGTAGGAGTACAGATAGGGGAATTAAGATATGATGAGCTGCTCACTGGGACGTATACGTAATGAGGGTACAATCTGCTCCTCTTATCAGCTTCAGGTATCCTGACTGTGCAAGAACTAACAACCTCTCATGGGAGACAAAATGGCGTCCTCCGCACTAAACATCTATAGTGGTATACCAATTGGAGCTCAGCTAAAAGAGGATGTTTTAATGCCGTCCCTGGGGACAGATGTGGTCTTAGTGCTGTGTAGGTGTAGTCAGATAAGAAAGGACCCAGAAGCTGCTCTGCATGTAGCTAGTGGAGTGGAACCAGGCTGGGTGTGGCTGGTGACTTCACAGAGCCTAATCCATTTTGCTCGCTGGCAGTTTGCCTCCGTTAAGGCGGCCGTATAAGGCGGTCTGGTATAGAGTCTAGTAACGTGATTAGTGACTAGAGGAAGCAGATAACACCTAATTACCAGGGAACTATACTTCAGCCACATTGACCAAGGACTGGCGGTGCCAGTTGTTCTACAGTCTACATTCAAGGCCATCTAAGTATTAGTAAAGTTTATTTTGTGTCTGTTAACCGGTAGCAATTTTCTGAAGATAAGTAATGCTATAGCAGGGATCATACTATATTGTCAAATTGAATTAAAGTGTGAAAGATTCATGCGGACGGTCCATGGAGAGGTCAGCTGAAGTAAAACTGAAATGACGTGAGACCCCATGAATGTCCCAAGAGGGTGGAAACCATATCACTGCTAATAAGCGTATGACCAACATGTATTCCCTAAGGTTCAAACCTCATGTAATATTTTCTGTGGGTTGAAAGCCGTGATGCCACGGCGGGGTTGGGTAGGTGGATGTGATACATCTCCCTTATATAAGGATCTAGGTGCAGCCTCACCGCCATATGCCTTAAAGCTGATGCACTTAAAACCACTTAAGCACCATCGCCACAACATATAGCTAATTCCCAAACTGGCCATACTTTACTTGCACCCTTTATACTTCCCTGAGGGATAGAGGCAGGGTGTGTCCATGCATACATCACCAGTGACCCAGTCATCGTGAAATTGGCCACAGGGGAAAAGTAGCTATTCTGATCACGGTGTTGCTACAGAGAGGGATGAAAAATATACATCAGTATAATATGGGAAATGGTTTCGTGTATATAAGTGCCTTTAATATAATTGCACGCTTGTTAAAAAGAACATGATGGGTACGGGAACATCCACGTTTTATACTGAGTGGAAGCATCTAACAAAGAGTCTATCGACTACCCTTTTTATGGGCGAGAAGAGTTGAGAATAAACTATTACCCATGGGCTTGTGCGAGAACTCAGAGATCGAGGGTTTGCCCAACCCATGCTGTTTCAAGTCTCATACCCTTAAAAGGGATATGTAGCCATAGAGGGATTTACATTTTTATCATGCATCAATAAGACACATGAGCAGATGATAATGAGCAGTTAATAGCTTTGGCTTGTGATGTTAAAAACATTTTCCTTTAAATCCCTTAGCCTTACATAAATTAAACAGGTATTTTTATTGAACAATTCACCATCAAGAGACCAGGCAATAAGCAAGGGTCTCTGAACTCTGAACAGATGCATTTTAACGTGTGTAAATCTTCCCATTAGACCTGTAGAATTCTCAAATGTCAGTGTCTTGCGGAAATGCATTCTTCGTGTCGTCTGAAGGGGGTTCAATATTTGGCAGTATGCACGAATGAGGGAATTGATCGTGTTCCGGCCCACTTTGTGTTGTCATTCTTCTTGTCGTTGGTGGCTGCGATTAAACAAATATTTGATGTTATTTCCTGTATGTGGTTCCTGAATTAGATATAGGGGTGTAACAGGGTATGTACAGCGCCATGCTGCCAGCCATGTATTGCCAAGTGGATAAAGTATGCAAGGGGACAAGATGGAAGCATTTACAGACATACTTATTACAACGCTTTTAGCTCAATGTTCCCAGCACATGGCATTTTACAAGTAGCTCCTCTAAAACCTACTGTTACGCATATTCTCTGGGGGACAGGGTGCCAGCCTCCAGAGGGTGACTAGTGACAGTGGTATAGCGTAAAGCTGTACTGACTCTTCTGGACGTCGCTTGTTTCCTACACACACTAGATGGGGTGAGTTGGCAGGGGGCCAGATTCAGGGCCAAGATGGCGGCACCCAGAGGGTTCCCCCCTTTAAACCCCTATAGTTGTGGCATGCTGCAGCTCACTATAGGCACGGATACCGATGTGTATAAGAGGCGCGCCTTTTTGCTCCAAATGAAAGGACTATTTTTGTCAAAAGGGGTAGTTTTGCTAGTAGAGGGAGAGGCCAATCCTGCAATCTGGCAGATGTTTCGTGTTTCTGAGAATCACTGCCACCCATACAACAAGCAGACGTAGGCAATCGATACGAGTTGTAACTTTATACTAATCAATGGGCTTACTCATACTAACAGATCACTGAAGACGTTTATTGTGTTTGGAATGTATCCATCTTTATAGTTTGAGGTCAAATACTAGGTTCCTATTAGGTGATGCTATATCCTTATGATAGAGATGCTTAAACGCATAATTATTTTAGTGTCTTACAATCAGTATCTCTAGGCCAGGAAGTAATGGTAATCTAATTGCTATATGCACCATCGCAGTTGTACATGCATTACATGTACAGCCTTTGTGGCCATAGCAGCACATGTCGCATTGATTTTTATTTGGAGAGTGAACAGATTTCAAATGGCTGGAATAGAATATAATGGATGAATCGCATTGTGCAACATCAGTCAATAGCATTGAAGCTTGATTATATGGGATGGTAAATGGACGGTTTATGTTATAACAATATCTAGATTAGCATAGTTAAACCCCAATAGTTGTAATCCACCCATTTCACCTCAGCGACTACATGTCTATGGGAATGACAAGAGTATTGTAAAATGGTACTGAACCTCTTACACGTGAAAGGTCACTTGATGTGGCATCACCTATTGACCTTCAGAAGTTTAGGTTAAGAGTCCCCATGGGGTTTAGTCTAAATAAAACTCAGTTGTTTAAAATAAGTAGTTAAATTCGTGGATCTGGATGAATAACGCAAAAACGTTAGTTGATAAAACGACATCATTCTGCATTAGCCTACTAACGTCTGTATACGGAAATAACCATGGTACGCTAGTATGGAACCTTTTTTTTAAACAATAACGCGTTTCCTGCCTTAACAGATATGCCGATTATGTAATATAGAGATACTGCTGGGGGCATCTTCGTCGTGTCTACAATAGCCAACTGAACCATGCTAGTAGTAACTGCTGAGTACGTGCTCATTGCTCTTTAACTGTGATCGCGCTGTGAAACTGCTCTTATTATATGCTCCCTTTATTACACTAGGCTCGTATCCAAAGTGTTTATTTCACACCGCCATGACACTGTACTACAAAGGCGTAGTATTACCATATATAACTGCTACTACTGTTCCCTTACTACCCTTAACAACCCATGAGCAGTTCCCCCTATTGTTGAGCTGCTCCGCCACCATAAGCTGCTACCACACTGAGCTGCTCAGGCTGATATTGACCCTGGTGAGAGCTGAATGCGCCAACATCACCCTGTCGTGTGGAAAGGTCAGGTATTATGACGCGCACGCTTTCAAAGCGCCAACACCTATATTCAACTCAGCTGACATTCAGCACAGGCCCTGGAGGGGGTGGGGTGGGCAGAGCGGGGGAGGGGTGGGTTTATTGTGGGTGGGAATGGGAAGGGTGTGGACGGAGTGAAGCGTTAGAGGCGTTGGTTTAGAGGAGGAGGGGTTGAGCTCTGTGTTGTTTGGGGAAGGGAGGGGGATAAGGCAGATGGGAATGATAGAATAAGAGCACATCGACACTGTCACTGATATTGGCGAACACCTGAATTAGTCGGAGTATGCCTCGAAACAAGGGGATTGGGTGATTGTGAGGAGGTTGGGGGCCATGCAGGGAGAAGGGCCTAACCGTAAATAGGTTTATAACGATAATTTTAGAGCAGGTCCGAGAATTCAGCTTAGCGGCCGGTAAATTGAGGAACGTAAGTTGACGCTGGACTCGAGCTTGCTAGCAAGATCTCCAAAGCTAGAAGACCCCCCCCCCCCTCCGCTGATGTTCATGAATTATTGGTCTTGAAAGGTTGTGCCATAACAATCAATGAGTCTATACTCACTATACTTAGCGCAGCTTGGTGTATCGCTGACATCATAATATGTGGTATGTCATATAGTTGCCCCCTGACCTCCATCAGTAACAATTGGCTCAGTCGTGACATGTGCACCATTCAGCAAAGCAGAACTATTTGGTTACTATACCAGAATTTGCTACAGCAATCCCATTACAACTGTCATCCGACTATCAACGGGAAAGTATGGAGTCACTCCTAGTTATACTGGTAACTTCAGGGAAACACTTTCTGACTTGTTTTTCTCTGTCAATGTCAGATAAAGTAAGTGTCAGAGCCTACACATATGATACGTGATAAATTATTAATCATCAGTAGTAAATTATAAATCTGCAGGAGTAACACATGCTCATGAAGGGGGAGAAGGGTTGCAAGATCATGTCAGTCTCCATGGGGTGACACTTGGAGCATTGTATGCGTCATAAGGCGCCAGGGTAACGCATCTATGTCAACGCGATGTAATCGGCCGTCCCTGAGTACCTCTCCATCCCGTCCTCCTGCCAAGCCCCCCCCCCCCCCCACCCCACCACCAGCCCTGCTATACCCGCCGACCCCATGAGGGGTGTCATTAAGCATTCTGCGCCTCCAGTCTGCCCCCTCCCACCGTGTGTAACCCTGCTCTTCAACCGGTTTCCCTCCACCCCAATCTCCTGCCATTTCCCACGTTATATTCCAACTCACGCCCCGCTCGTGTTGCCCTGGCGTCAGCTTGAGACCCGGGAAAAAGAGTGGAAATGAACAAAATGAATCAGCATGAAATAATAAAACAAATTCGCGTCGCCCTCTTGCTCTCGGCCTCACTCGGTAATTCGTTCAACCACAACCTTCCCCCTCCCTCTCCCTATCACGCCTGCTCATACGTCGTGCTACCCCCCTCCCGCCACCCTTCACAACATTTCCATCTCCTGTCTTCCACTGCCTTTCACCAACTATGTATAACACTGCCCCACCTACATATAGCTCATCTTGCAATGTCCTACGCCAACTGCCTATCCTCAGGAACGTCTCAAAACGATCAGCCACTATTTCTTGAAAGTCTGGGGGAGAAGGAGAGAAACAGAGAGATAGGGATATAGCCATGTATACATATACCATTTGTGTGTCTGTGTCTGCGTGTTTTTTGTGGTGACAGGCTTGCTCACCTAACAGGGTTCTGGGGTGATAAGGCTCATGTGACACGTCCCCACGTCGTGCTTAAGCCAACACGGCAGCCGTGTGATTTCAATTCGAATCGCGGCGCTGCCGAGCGTAAAACCACGTTTATCGGTGCCATGGCCGATAACGGGCCGCTTCCAGGCCACCCCTTGCCATCACCCCTCCCCCTCTCTCTCCACATTGCCATCCATTTTCGCCCCTACTCAGAAGCACCTCCCAGTATTACAAAACACAACTAGCACGGGTTATCATCTGCAGTCTGACATGTTGTACCCTGAACCGTAATTCTCACTAATTAGCGCCTGCAGCTCTGGTTATTAGCGTTTTCAAGGTCTCCATGCTGACTGGAGACGTATTAAATATGTTGACATGCTAATTATGTTCCTACATTATAATAAGTGTGAGAAGTATGCATAATATACTAGCAAATATACCAGCTACAGCCTCCCTTTTATAACTACCACTACCACGACACTGCAGTCAACACTGCTATCACCATGGTCCTGTAATAGATCCCCGCACCCCTAGAGCCCAGACACCCAGGCAGCCAAACCTATTCTTATATACTTCTCACCCCACCCCAGACCCTCTAAGTCACCCCATCCCCTACCAGCCCCCCTCGACGACAGTAACTGCAGTGCAGACCTAGGAGGGGATATTAAGGGCTGAGGTACTGGAGGGTGCAGGTGGGAGGAGATAGGGTAAGGTCGCCGATCTAGCTGCTCATTATGATCTATAGCAACGTGACCCTGACCTGGCCTGATCCCTACACCTCTCATAGGGGTGTACCAGGCCGGCTGCAGCGCCATGCTGGTAGAGTAGCAGGGGTTGAGAAAGACGTTACAATGTTGCTGGTATCCTTGAGAATCCATCATCATAACTGTGCAGCTCAGATGTGTAAAAGCACGTTTTGATAAGCAACCTCTAGGACAAGAAATGTCACAGCGGGACGAGATGGTGGACTACATGTGGTGACAAGTAACATGTTTATATCCCGTCCCAGACACCCTTCCCTACATTGGTAGTCCCAGTGACTAAACATACACGGGGCCATGTTGCCTCGTCTTTGCCATGGCCTCTGAGTGATCCGTCAGATCCCCCCGCCTGCCTCCTTGTGCGCTTTCCCTTTATTCCCAGTGCAACATTGTCAGCCTCTGCCAACTTTAAGGTCTACTGGCTGCAGCGAGCGCTTTACAAAGGAGGCAGAGGGTGCGAATCGCAGAGGCTTGATATCAAAACGACATAAGAGGTGTACTAGCGTAGTTATGCAGTGGGGCATTTCAGACTAGGCATCGAAAGGCTATAGGTCAGATATTGGTGGAGTAAGTTGGTTTACACCAGCTGACAGCTAGATTTTTTTCCCCAACCTCGAAACTGTCACATCGGTCTAATATAGCACTGGCTCCCCATTCAGCACGACTGCAGAACGTCTATAATCCCCACGTGGGTGGCAAATAGGATTTAGATTAACATCATTTTGGACGCTCAGTGCAACTCGACTTGTTGAATTACTCCACCAAGTCCCAATCGTCCAGAAGTCTAAAAATGCATTTAGATCCTATAACGATACCGTATTTGGTGTGATATATTGGATGGTGGGCGGTATGAGGTCTGACTCACTGCCGATCCCATTGTGGTTGATAGGTATAATTTGGGTTGATGCATAGACCACTATCTGAGTGGTTAATGCGCTGGTATCAGACCAGTGGATGACATCATTGTGATTGATAGAAACCGCCTGCTAGATGAATAGATCGCCTGTTGTCTGATTATATTTTATCAGTACTTGGTATCTGGATGGTTGATGAGTTTATGCCTTTGACGTAGAGACGCTGACCCTCTTACCGTTGGGTGGTATCCAGGGAGGAAATCGGATAGATTCATAGACATATTATTTCCATCATCGTATGGCTGCAAATGAAATGACTGAATAAATATTCAGCGATTATATTAAATCAAGAATAGTTACTGAATAATTGTGCTGATGCAAATTCAGACCGGATAGATTTAAAGTGGTTTAAAACGGTGGCGTAATTTGATCATCGTTCCTTTTATGAAAGCACTATGCGCAATATAACTGTATGATACCATATATCCCACTGTGCACAGACCACTATTAGTCGTTTGTTGAGCCCTGCATATTCTCTGCAGTGCTTGATAAACGCTTAATAATGCCTCTTGAGCTGACACTTGGATGAATAGATCATGCTGTTACGTGTATAAAGCCCAGCTGGTTAAGTTGCTTAGAGGTAAGAGCACATTCTTTGAAAGGAACACTTTTTAATGTTACTATTGTCCACAATCATATAATTCGGACAAACGTACTGATATAGGTTTCTGAGACTACGCACTGTTTGCACTGGTATGTGTTAGTGGTATAGGTTTTGGCATATTAAAAGCAGCTCCTCCCCCCCCCCCCCCACCTTTGAATACCTTACTGTAGCTGTTTGTGTACACATTCCCACAGGCTTCATGGTTAGTGGTCCCCATTCTATACTACCCACATGCTCCCTGCTGACAGAAATTCTAAACCTTTGAGTCAGTTTGTGGGGTCACCAGAAAAAAAGGCAGCAAATTCACCAGCTGTCATTGTAGACTGCGGCGTACCTTCTACCGGCGGCAATGACTGTTTTGCATGCAGCACCCCACAGGCAGTATACAGGCACCGTGGCAGGGGCTGACCCTTGGTCACCCTGTCATCCAGAGTCAGGAAAGGGGAAAAGTAGGCTTCAGAAATTTGAGAATCGGAGCTTTCAACTCATATTATTGTACGTACGTTGTGCCTCAAAAACTGTCCACGCCCACACATGTTTGTACAAAAGGCACTAGCATGTGTTGGGCTATACCTTATGTTCATGGCTGGATTATCTGCACAGTTGTAGAAGTTACTTTCATGCTACATAAGAAATGTCTGATATTGTATTTGGGCTAGTGAAGGTGATTGTATCTATTGAGGAGGTGGATAGAATATTCAGTCAAGCTCAGACAAGAGCACCGAAGCTCCGACTAGGACCTACGATTTAACAATCCGATTCTCAACTACTCCCTCCGCCCCAACCCCCACCCCAAAATATTCAATACTGAGGAATATTAATCTTCAGAGTTAGGGGGGCGTGAATTTTCAGTGCTCTGGGTCAGAGGGGGTGACTCTAAGTCGATAGGCAGAGCAGGAGGCGTAGCGGTTGGTAATAAGAAAATGTAAGTAGGCCATGGAAATGGGAGCCGGGCCCGGGGCACGACGCCACGACACGGTCACTATGGCAACTGCACGAACCGAGGTTGAGTTTCGGAATCGAGGCATGATGATGCCAAACTCTCCATGCCGCGGTTTTGGGCATTGTCCTAACATTGAACAATAACCGCAGTTTATATAGCGCCGCCGCTGGCAGTGAACACTTTGAGAAAGTACTTAGTTTAACCCATATACTACTTACAGTGTTGGATATAAGTAGTATATGGAGGAGGCGCGTTAAAACAGGCTAGATATCGATTTCGGGTACACCAAGTCCATTTGTGAAAAGTACCGTTTTTATTGGAATATTTAAGTTCATCAACTATGCATACCTCCAGATTCTACTATCACGTTGCTTCATATCAGCTGAAACCATAGCTATAAATGTACTGTAGGGATGCGTACCTTACACTGCTACTGGGGTATTTTCGGTAGTGAATAGCTCCACCTATGGCACTTACAAAGCTTTCCCTATAGGCCTCCCATTAGTATGTCTGTCACCTACACATCTAGGATTACACCCTTCACAGTCACGACCACATACCCCCTAGATCCTATAACAGAAACAATATGCGGCGGAGACTCGGTTTGGAGATGGGCCGGGTGCGTGCTCATATTGCCGGATATGGTTAGTGGTGACGGTGGCGCCGTGTGGTGGCCGCGGGGTGAGTCATATCTCAGGGTACACCGTTCTGGCTCCGGTAATTGCCAAGGAACCAGCGGCCATTGCTGAATCCATATCTATAAAACGGCCCATTGATGGGTGCTAGTGCCGCCTGCCATATTGGGGTGGTCAGTACACCCTGTTCCCACCAGGGGGTGGGTGAGGGTAGTCAGTATTTCTCACTGACCAGTGCACAATACCTATAATGTAAGGGCATGAGTGGGGGAACACTGGAGGCCGCCATATTATGTCCCCCCCCCTCTCCCCAAGAGGACATTACTGGTGGCTCCAGGGTAGCACCTGACCCTGTAGTGGTGGAGGAATTATGGAATTATTTGTATCAAATAGTCATGAATTATGACCCATTCCGTGCCATTGCTACTACATATATGGTATACCAACATAGTGCATAGCTGACCTACAATATCCGTATATGAGAGCAGGCAATCGGTGCTAGTGCCTATGTTAGAGCCTCTGTTATCCTCTGTAGCCCACCATTTGCCTGCCGAGATATAGCGCCTGTCCCCGCATCCAGGCGCTGCATGCTAGCGCCTCACTCATCCGAGCATTATGAATGCGGCTCTATAGCAGAGTGAGTTATATGCTGATACCTTCCATCATGGCCCTGCAGTCCCCCTGCTACACCCCTACACGGTAGTAGGCAGCCATACGGCTCTATTACCAGGCACAGATTTAGCCAACTCCCTCCCGCTGGGCCCAGAGACAGAGTGATCTATGAGCCCTGGGTAAAATTGAAAACGGAGCATGGTTTGTATTATTCAATATCCAATAACACGAGACAAATCGAACAAAAGCAAAAGCCTGGTATCCATTGGGACGGAAGCGATTGGCAATCAAACGGCGAGCATGTGTTTGATAAATAGGAATTTATTCACTTGGGTAGTGAAAGTGTGTGTGTGTGTGTTTGTGAGTGAGAGTGGGGGATTTATTCTCCTGGTTTGAGCGGGGGGGGGGGGTGTAATGAATCACCCAATGGAGAAGGAGAGGTTCTGAGGTGGGTAGGTCTGTATGCTCCGTTTGCTGCAGTATTGTGTATGGACGGAAATCTAAGTGGTGTGTGGACAGGAAAAAGACATATAGATATATCTATGGGAAAAACGAGACAGACAGACATACAGACAGAGAGTGGGAGTGAGTGTGAGACAGAGTGAAACAAAGTGAGACAGAGAGTTTGAGACAGGGGGAGACAGAGACAGAGACAGAGAGATAGATTAAGTAGGACGGTACTGGATTGATATGTAAATTTGCTGCATTGGCGTTGTCCACATCTCCATCAATAGTAAGGTGCATCCCATCCGTTCACTGTGCACAGGTGGTGATGCTACATATAGGAACATAGCATTGTCAGATTACTTGAACAGGGACTCTTATGAATATCTATTGACAAGTTTTACTAATGTAATCCAAAGGTGGATAAAAAGGGATGCTCTGAGAAAAATATCACCACTATAATATCATGTGGAGGATTAGAGAAATTCATACGTA
Organism: Harmothoe impar; assembly: GCA_947462335.1. Classification (NCBI taxonomy): domain Eukaryota; kingdom Metazoa; phylum Annelida; class Polychaeta; order Phyllodocida; family Polynoidae; genus Harmothoe; species Harmothoe impar. The sequence goes on from OX381710.1 coordinate 48,649,467, forward strand.
TATATATCGCACTCAAAATAATATGAAAACAGGTAGAATAAGACCAAGAGCTACCCAGTAGATGGAGAAGCCTCACTAGAAGCTGTACTGCACAGTATTCTACTGGACTTTATAGATAGAGTAGGTGTGAGAGTGAGAACATGTACTCTGGGATTTCTACTACACCCATCCCAATCCACCATCCATACACATATATCCCACCCTCCTTTCTCCTACACTCTCCACGACCCTCCATATCCTCCCAACACTCTCGGCTGCCTGTGGAAATGGATGCTCTATGTCAATTGATTGTGAGAGTCGTCCCATGGCCGCGTGGCCCGTTTATTGGGAAGGGCGTCTTACATAAGTTTATCCCGTTGGGGCCAGGCCTCTCTGAGAGTGCCAGGATGAGCAGGGCAGCAAGCAGTGGGAGGAGGAGGGTGGGGGTGAGGAGGGAAGCCTGCATGACCCTAGGGAGCTGTAGATCTAGAGGCGTATTCATGCCCCACGTCGTATACGGCAGCTTTAACACCACCAGTGGCACCTGGTGTATAGGGGTCGTTGCTTATAGACAATACAACTTGATTTTGGCTTTGGTTCTCGGATTTACATATATGGTTGACACTCATCGAGAGAATAGTTCATCTGGTTTACAATCCGACATACTATTTGGCGTACATACGCGAGATAAATGAGGCACATTTACATCTAATTATTTTCTAGAAAACAATATCCGAAGAGGATATTCTTTTATGTGTGAGTTCTACAGTGGTTGTTCAGTTACTACTCTATGACTTGATACAGCCAGACACTGAAGTACTCTCAATTTGGATAAATTGTGGTGTCACGACACGATGCTTAATTGCTTATGAATTGTATGGCAATTCATTCTAGTACCTCATGCTAGCAATTATAGCCACCCCACTGGGCTCAGACTCACGACTTTGCAACAATTAAAAGTGAAAAATATGTCAATTAAAGATCTTTTCATTCACATTATTTCTCAATTGCAATGGAAAATATAGGTCTTTGGGGACATGCACATAAAATTTTGTGATATAGCTATGATTATTTCTCACTGTATCATGACCATGAAAATACCATGTAAAATCATGATTTTTCAAGGTTTTCACAAAATTGGACTTTTTTCATATAAAAGGGCTGGTTGCTAAGCAACCATTCAAAATAGAGAAAAATGGATAGCCTCATTGGATTCCCTGACATCGATTTAGGGGGGGTAGGTACTCTTAGAATTATTATAAGACAAATATTAACGACATTATGAGCTGCCATATGTTAATATCTTCTGTAGTCAATATGGCTCCATATGGCGCCATATGGCGTAACGGACGCGTAACGGACACCTTAACATGGTCTTTTTGTGACATTGACCTTAAAATATTGAAAAAAAGTGAAAGAATGTGAATATCTGCATGCAAATGGTTTCTATTAATATCAGAAAAAAATTTCCAATCGTTCTGGAACATTTCCAATTATGCATTATTATGCTCTATATTTTTAAATATTTATACAAGAAATAAAATAAGAGCATTTTAATTGCTATAACTTATAATGGATTTTTTCTGTAAAACGTGGAAAAGCTAAAAAAATTCCCCAAAAGTTCTAAAATTACATCCCAGAAAAGGGTAGAGCATAAAGTTTGTTCCAGGAAATTAATAGGTATGCTAACTTAATTACTTCTAATAAAATCTCGGGGGTGAAAAAAAATATTCACTTTGTGACATCTGGGTATAGCTATTCTGTGGCATTCCCATGAGCCTGAGCCACTATATATAGTAAGGACGAAAGGCTTAGGTAATTCATTCTATAGTCCCTTTTACTTCAGCACTAAAGCTTTACTGTGTCTATTGATGGACGTTGTAAATAATTGCTCAACTGTATGTTCCATTGTTCAAAGCCTGCCCACATGTCAGTCACACAGCTCTAACCGGCCCCATGAATACCATGAATGGGAACAACATTGTGCTGTCACTATCCCCCACTAGGTGGCTCTTAACTAGGAGAAATGGCTGTCTAGGTGTAAGCAATAAGCCTACTCATAGCATATATAACCCCTATTGTACTACACGTATCCGGAGTGGGCGTCCAATAACATGGACCAAACAGGCGTGGTATAATGCTCATTCAGATTACGGTGGCACTTGGTGTATGTGAGAGGATGGAGTAGCCTGCAGTAGATCGGTACTACATGTAGTAGTATAAGGGAATGGCGGGTCACTAACACCACAATATATACATACGTTGCACAAATCTCCACGAATGTAGTTTATGATTTGAGTACAGTCAACTCCCTCTTTACGGCCGCCCCTCCAGTGCAGCCAACCCCTCTAATGCAGACACTTCTCATAGTCTCAGATATATATACTACAATGTATAGACAATTACTCCTTCTAATGCAGCCGCCCAACCAAAGCGGCCACTTTTTCATAGTGGGCTAAGGGCCACTTAGTATGTATACTTTAATTTCGTATGCATTGTATCCATATAAATTCGAGACGCGAACTGGATGCTTTTTTAGGACAACTAATCATAGTATCAAGGTGGTCTATATAAACTTGAGGGACATGAGGTGACCTATAGCTACAGAGGGTGACTAGTTATAGCCCTATAATAGTCTATTGGCCCGAATCGAGATGTGATTTCGGAAGCTGCCGAAGCGTCACGATGGAGAATCACTCATCAACAGTGGCGTGCGCTCTCAATGACGCTCATGACATAACATGGAGTGGTCATGACGTAATGAAAAGGCCCAGGACGTAACAATGGGTTCCATCATCCTCAAGGTGCGACGTAACAAAGCGGAGCCCGCGACTCCCACCTGAGCTGTACAGAAACCACCCGCAGCGGTCAGTGTTACTTATACAACATCCCAGAGTGCCCCGGTACTGTGCTCTGTGATTGGGAGGTGGCGTTGTGAAAGGGCGTCGTCTTCAGTACAACCTCCCACCATCCTCCCTGCAGTGAACACGGCCCCATGCCGACCCCCAGGAGACTCAACCTGCCGCCTCCTTTTTGTCAACGATAATTGAAGGCCCCCTTCAATCCCAATCTGGGTTTTTTGCCAGGGGAGTGTTTTTATTCTGGGTGGAAGGATGGGAACTCGGGCCCATCTCAAGACCGTCTTTAATTACTGCTGGCCTGCTACCCCCTCCCCCCTGCCATGACCTCCTACTGACCGGGGTCCTGAGGGGACAGTCGGTGTGTACTGTAGTTCTCGGCCTGTAACACTCTGAGCGCCATGCACACCTCCAACCTATACACATACAGATTGCAAATGCAGATTGCTCTCCACCGACCAACCTTTCCTATTTCCATGCTCTGCCTCTGAAATATGTATGTTCGATGTATACTAGTACTGCGGTGAAAGACTAAAAAATGGGCAATGGACAGGAGGCACAGTGCGGTTCCTTCCATTCAAGGCTAAGCCAAGAATCAACATGAGATATCTAGCCATGCAGATATAGTCCCTGTACTTGACTCTTAATGAGGCCTGTGCATGCACAGGTTCCCATTTTTGTAAACCTAATTTATGGATTTGACATTTTAGTCCATAGCTTGAATGTTACTGTTCTGTGTGTAAAAGCTACCTCCATTCTATACACTTGTCCTGACATTCACCGTTAAAATCCATCCAAATCAATCCCCCTGTTCCTTGCATATCGGGGTGTGCCTTCTCTTCTCATCATACACTGCTTCTCGCAATATACAGCTCAACCCTTCTCTCAATTTCTATGCATATATTCCACCTTTATAGATGGTGGGAGCATACATCATCAGCCCATCCAGCAGATGAACAAGCATCCGCCTGCTGCAGTGGTGCTTTTTTCTACTTCTATGCTCAGCTTTTCCACTTCTATTGTTCCCAGTTCAAAACGCCTATCCTACTTAGTCACAATGTTGTTTTAATCGCCTTCTGCCTCTGCCTATAGGGCTTCGTGGCCACGTGCAGAGATCCCCATATCCTCCCGTCCCTGGGGGCACACTGCAGGGGCATTTACAGGTCCTCTCTTAGTGACTCCCCTACCCCTCATCACCTCATCCCCCCTACAATGAGTCCCCACCCCCTGTCATGGTGAGCTTATCGTGCCCCCAACAGTGTTTCCTTTACCCCGAACACAACGCCGTAAGAATGTCCCAAGGGGTGGGTGCTACCCCGTGGCGAAATTCCCACATCTGTCTGTTTACGAGGTTTGGGGCCTGGAGGGTAGGAGGGTGGGAGGGTAGGGGTGTTTGGGTTGGGGAGGGGTGTGTAGTAGTGTTTGGGGGGGGGGGGTGCTTCGGGGTGTACAGCTGAACGTGTTGTCCTCCAGGGGATGGCATTAACAAGGGCATGGTCGTCAGCTAGCCTATGGATTTTCGCAAAAAGTTCAAAAATATGTCCAAGAACTAGGAGGCCAGCAAGCAACCAGCTATATCTTAGTTCTCGTCACTGCCACTGCTGATGTCACCATGGCGCTGCAATCGATCCCGCTGGTGTGCAGTAGCCGTGGTGTAGGGTGTGGCCGCGCTGAGTGATGGCCAGGCTGAGTGGGCTGTCTTTATGCAGCAGACACCGATATGCTGACTGTCCTTCCCACCTACACTTCGACCGCAAACCCACTTATTTCTCCTCCTCCTCCAACCCTCCTACCCATCCAGTGCGTATCCCCTCTACGTTACGCTCTGCCATCCTGCTTCTGTCCCTACCTCCTCCTCCCCTCCTGCTACTCCGCCCCCCCCCCCCCCCCCGACTTCCTCCCCCAGGCCCTCCCTTTCCCCTCCCTCCGTCCGCTCCAGGGCACCTTCCCGACTTGCCAATGCGGCGTAAAGTCGTACATCACCTACAGGGTGTTTGGCCTCAAGAGGAAGGCCTCAGAACTATCTGCTTTGGGACCTAAGCCCTGGCCCTCCGCCTGCCCTCCGTGCCTCCCATCTTCACGTCCTATTCCCTCAGCTATATACGGCCCTTCACCGACTTCGGGGCTTTGGGTCAGAGTCTATTAGGACCTTAGGCCCTTTCCGGCAGAACACACCGCAAATCCCTCCGCATCAGGCCTGAGCACCGTATCTGAAATCCTTCCGCCCTATTTGAAACCCCAGGGCTTGCATACCCAATAGCTCAGTCTCACCGTGCCAGGTTGCTACACTGTAAAAAATTCCTGTTGAAATTACAGGGAATCAGTGTAAAATTTGACGGTCTATCACCGTAATGTGATTTACAGTGAGACAGTGTAAAATTCATTACTTTTACATTGAACATCCGTAAACCGGTACAGTGAAACAACATTTTTTCATTTACGGTGAATCTCACGTTAAATATTTGTCCACCAGGCAGCAGCCTGGGAGCTACGGGGACTTTAGTGGAACCTCTCACTTTAAAACGTATCTAAATGTGCTAAAATAATAATGATGTCAAATATCCTCATTAATCAGAGGGTCAATCTTGAAGCCTTTGGTACATTATAGATAATAAATATATAATTTCCCTTTTTATATCAGTGGAAACAAGCGAGGATTGTAAAAACACCCATTTTGTGGTAACTAGAAATATACATATTCACACTGCTGTCAGAGTTGCTTTGTAACAATCCTAGAGTATCCTTTGCTCATGGATTGTACTTGCATATTACTGCGAGGCATTTGATTATGTCTCTCATGGCCTAGCTAATATTTACAGGCCTGATACTTAGATGATATTAAGGAAAATTACCAATGAATCAAGAAAAATGAGAATCATTAGTGAATAGCAGAGAATCATCATATAATCATGATGAATCACCGTTTAATGACAACGGAAAAACTTCGTAAAATTTACGGGGATTAGGAGAATATGGTGACCGTAAAAAAAACGGTGAAAGCTTGGCATTAATTGTTGCCAGTGAATCACCGTAATTTTACGGGATAATTTTTGCAGTGTATGTTTGTCCGCAGTCCATGGCAGCTAAGTAGAGTTGTGTGGCTTCATCCGTCAAGACAATGGATCCTGCTGTTTGTTCCCGTGGTTTTTACAAGTCAGTGCATGTACCTACCATTTCCTTGCGTACCATACTAACAATCTGTTCATCAGTTCCACTGTATACACCTCTCGGCTTTGCCTCCATTCTTAAACGTTAGCTTCATATTGGTCTCCCTTGTCTTACAAAGAGTGTCTTCAGCATGCCAACTGTTTAAATATGCCTGAGTGATCTATTATTTCACAAACAATGTGATGCAGATAAATCTAGATCTGAGTAGTTTACCAAACGAGATATTCCCTTCTATCAGGTTATATTCCCCCTGAAGCCATAGTTACAAAATAATAGATTATGTTGAAGCAAATACGGCAAAATTTGCCCCGCCTCTGTATAGCAAACCACCAAGTGTTATAGAAGATGAGCAATTGCAGTTTAACCTCCACATCCTGAGCTGCTCCCACACTCCTCCATCTCCCCGACTTCCCTCTCCCCAGCAGGGCCCCTGACCTGTAAATGTAGTGTAAAGCCCTACATCATCCGCAGGATGCTCACGGGAGGTGATGTCTCACAACTATCTGCTACCCTACTCTCCCTGTACCCCCTCTCCCTTCGCCTCGTACACCCAGTCTGTATTCATCCTACTATGTACAGTCCATCAGTCCCTGGAATGCTCTTTGTCAGTCTATTAGAGGCCGTAGGTCCTTCCAGCTGAGCTGCTCGTAAATCCTCAGTTCATGGCTTCGGGGTGTATCTCTATGGCTTCCTCCTGCAGTGTTAAAGCCCTGAAGGTCTCAAAGTTAATACTTGAATCTCACACGTTACTGGCCATCAATGGGTATTCTAGGCGCTGGGAAAGGGTTCTAGTGGGCTTAACTCGTGATCTAACTCCTCGTTAGTACTTAGCATCATAATTACATTAAATTCGGAGGGCACATGAAGCGAATATTAATCATATGTGTTCATTTTGTATTTGGTTTACCATACAGATAATCTAAATGCTCCAAGCCTTATAGTCTGAAGTGGCTATCCCAGGGGGTATTAGCCAGTACATTTTGTACTGACCAACTGATATTCAAAAATGACTGAGACAGATCAAAATATGACATATGCCAATAAAAATGAGGTAATATTCAGATACTTATAGAAATAGAAAGACTAAGGTGAGTTGGTCAGTACTGACCAACCTGATAGCCGTCGCATAGGGAGCTAAACAATGACTAGGCTAATCACTATAGGGACTGAGTTGTTATCCAGTACTGACTAAGATAAGAACATCAGTGCCTTTGTGTATGCTCAATAGAAGCATACAATCGAGTATTGTCCCTTCTAAGTGCTTTGGTCTCTTTCATTCTTAGTGATATCATGTTCATATTCTATCGTTTGATAGTTAATACAGTTAACATAAGCCACCATGAAATACATAATAATTATGTTTCAGTGCTATAATCTAGGATCTGATATATCCATTACGGCGTTGTAAATCATCAAGATGTAAACAGGTCATTCAACTCTGACACTCTACATGTAGCATCAGATCTCGATGACGTGAAGGTTTAGGATAATGATGACTATAATATAATTATAACTCTGTATTGATATCCTTCAATCTGCACATGCCCTATCTCACTTCCCGCTACCCCCATATCACCCCTCATTCCACATCCTCTGCATCGACTCAGGACCCCCCGGCTCTGCATTACTTCCGCCTACTCATGACGTCACTGACATTTTTAGACAGGTAGCCATAGCAACCTGACGCGTTCTGACGTGAGGGGAGGCGGCTCTGTCCAAGGCTAAAATGACGGATTGGTTGTGGGTGCGAGGTACTGGTTCTACATACAGTAGGTACTAGACATGGGACGACGGCCTGCTGATTACAGGTCACCCTGTGTAAACGACCATCTTCCCTCCTCGTCCCCAACCCATAGAGCTATGCCTGGTCCCCATGTTACGCCCCTGTAACAACTGGAAGCTGGGGGCGGAGTGGGGTAACTCTTGATGCGGGGCGGTGTCGGCAATGGTCATCGACGCGGACACGTTGCTAGCGCTGGCTAACGACGTCAGACCACTTTCAGAAATGGCTGCCGGGACGACGTCAGGCGCGGAGGCAGGTTGCGGACTGGGGTGAGGGTGGAGCGCACCAAAGTGATTGCAGCTTTCCGGAAAACAAGCCGCTCGTCGCATCGTCACCCCGCGAGCTCCCAGCTGATTTGTCAAGTCAACACACGCTGTGCCTAAGGCGTTTTGTTTGTTATGAGCTGCGGCCGAGTTGACTCAGCTTGCCCGGGTGTGTCCGCACCACGGAGCAACTCACAGAGCAGCTCGACGCTTCTCCAACACGCCACAGCGGCCTCCACTGAGAGCAGATCATCAGCCTGAATTAAACATGTATCAGAGAACCAAGGCAGGAGACATGGGGATGGGAGCAGGGCTTGGGGGTGGGGAGGGATCCCTGTGAGGGACCTGGGGGGGGGGGGGGCAACACAGAAGGACAGAAGATACATACATGTATGTACATGTATAGGCGGGATGGGTGGGTGAGGAAGGGAGGCAGGGGGGGGGGGAGGGGGGGGAAAGGCAAATAAGGTTGTGGGGAAAGAGGAAACGTATTCAGGGTGACAAGGACAGGGGGGAGAGGATGTGGGTGGGGCGGGGGGGGGGGGGAGTGTTGGAGGATTTATTTAAATCATTGTCGTGTCTGCAACTCAACTGTTGTCGGGGGCGGACTATATCGTGGCGGTTGTGGTGATTTACGGCTTGGGCCTGACGCCACTCCACAGTTGGTTTATGAATATTGGAGTGAATCTCGACGTTAGATCAGGGTACGGCCGATCCACACTCCATGTTCAACCCACTCTCCCACCCACCCGTCCCTCTACATTCACCCCCTCCTCACCAAACTCTCCTCGGCCAATGCCTGCGTCATTATATAGCGCCGTTTGAGATTGATGGCAGCGATAGAAGTGAAAAGAATGAGCGACCATTGTCTGGGGCCCCACCATTGCTCATCCCGCGGCCGGAGGTGGGTACTCTCTGCCTGCCTCCCACCACACCCGCCGCTACTGCAGCACAGCCTGGGCCGCTGCTGATTTATCCACGCCGCCCCGCGATACCCTCGACCATCAGTCGGGCGCGCACGCCGTTTGACAAAATAATCAGTCACGAAACAATGCCAAAGACGGGCGGGCGCGGCCCCTACACGTGTGGGACATAATGATTTGGACGTTGGGCTTGTTTTATGTGGTGGCGGGCCGCGGGCTCGTAGCCTCCAACGCTGCGCGACGTCAGGCGACGTCAGTCGACGCGACCCCCTGCGTCTCCCCCGCCGACGGCGACGGCGGACGTGTGGCGCGTGCATGCGCAGTGAGTTGACCTCCGGTCAGTACTAACAAGGTGGCGCTGACTCCATTCACGACTTTCACCCCTTGTTTCACTCTTTTTTATCTGCAAGTCTGATATGCAAATGGCTGAGGGTAACAAAGGCTGCGGCACCCTTAATAAGGGAACGCTTACACCCTGCGCCCTTAGGCAACCTCTTTACCCCCAGTATAGAACCCTGCGGAACACCCCCTCCCGCTTAGTTTCCTGCTGGGGATTTACAATGCATCAATGGCAACCTCGGCAGCGATGAATTGGCGCTCCATACGAATAAATGGCTAACATCCCCTGATTACCCTCGGCCTGCCTCGTAATGCCTTCCCCGGTTTTAATAATCAAAAAAGGAAAAATTCCCCTGGAAAATTACTATCGATTTTCTGGCGTGGCGTCGTCGTCCCCGTCATCGGCGAGAGCGGGAGAGTGAGATAGTGGGGTCGGTGGTAGCCGTTCTCATGTAATATTGAAAAATTGCTGGCTATTAAATTACATCATTACCCCCTGTCATATGCGGCTGTTTCTCCGTGCGTTCTGCCCGCACCACGACATGCCTGTCCGTGCACAATCCCGCCATGGTTATTACATTACTGTGCGCCCATTAGACGGGATGCCACCGGCCCCCTCCTGCTTTTTCAGGGCACAGTTGTATATATGTCGTGTAACTGTTGCACTCTATATACAGCCACCATCTTGTCCCCTTATTGGGTATGCTACTTGTTCCCATAGGCCGATCCATGATTAACGCACTCTATAATATGGATCCCTGTGGGCCATGGACACAGGCCTAGTTGATGAGGGCCTGGGACACAAAGCAGATACAGATATGAGTCCCTTTCTCTAATTACCGCTCATACGACCCATTAAGTGGAGCCAGTTGAACTCATAAACGGACATATGTACATCATCATTTAGAACAATGCTCTGCTGGCGGTAGAGACCGGGAGGGTTAAACAGAACGCGGACTGGTAATTGCCTTTGCATTGCACTGTAGGTCACTGCCTGTTTTTCACCATTGTTGTCTGGGCGCGTAGACTAATATATGGTATACAGAAGTACAGATAGACATCTCAAGCTGCTACATCATATATTTCGCAAAACAATGGGGTTGTCTATAAAGTGTGCATAGGACCAGATGGCTTCCTATAGTGTTTTAATTAATTTAATGAAAGCATCCACTGATCGAAATGAATATAAATCATCCAATATCATAGATGGTCGATGGCCTACTTCTAACATCAGATACGATGGACTAAAATATAGGCCATTTCACAGATGTGGCAAGTGTGTAAAAACAAGAGAATTGAGTATTCTACTTCGTGACATATATTGAGTCAAGATGATTGCATCTAATTTGGAACTCATAGCCTGTATAGACCTACTTGCTGTGTATCCCACCCACATACAGGAAACAATTGTCTACCCTTTCATATATACGCACGATTCTTTCAAAAATAGAGATGTAGGCTAATGTGATTATATCATATGAGTGCGATAAAAGGGTGGACCGAATTCTTTGTCCCCTATAAATCGTTTTTAAGCATTAAAATGAGAAAGAAAAAACACGGTAGAACTAAATATGTATATATATATACACGCGAAAACATGTCAGTATAGTTTTTTCGAGCTCTTGTTTATTCAGTGTTTACGCCTCACGAAATTAAAGAGCGTGCACATTAATGTTAGCAGCGGAGGACGTGATAAGAATATTCTGCAACACCTTCATAACATATTCATAACTTGTGAACACCAAGCAGGGACCTGGGGCATCTGACACCTCTCCCGGATCAGCTACAAGTTCAAGACATGCAATCCCTTCCCAACTCTGCTGGGAACAATCGGGAGGAGGGATGGGAGTGGGTGCATGCAGGAGGGAATGGGAAATGGGCTGGTCGAGGGGTGCGATAAGGGAGGAGAAAATGAGGAGGAAATCGGGAAGTCCCAGAACAGAGCGGTCGGGTTTCATTTTGGGAGGTTACGTCGCGCGTCTGGCGGGATTACAAATTCCGTTTGTCGCGGCTGCCTCTGTGGACGCGTCTCTATGTGACACTGTACCCGGCCGACCTCCTCCCGAGTCACTATGACACACCGGGGGGGGGGGGGGGGGGGGGAGGCTTGTGAGGATGAATCTTTGATGGTGGGAACTGTGGGGATTCAGGATTAAGGCGGATTGGGTGTGTATGCCTGGGGGGTGAGGCCACCTCCCTATCATGTGTTTCTGTTGGGATTATCCCTCGTTGTTACTTAATGAGCAGTTAAAACGTTCTGAGTATGAACTCCTCACACGAGCTGCTCGGGTTACATGTGTTGAACGACAGAGGGTCCCCCTTATAAAGAAGTACTCGTGTTGTCCACGGATGTGTTTGCCGAGACAAAAGTTCACCAAGACGTGTGATGTCGTTGTAAAACACCTCTCTGGCCTTTGTCTGGTTGAGGTGCCTTCATTTTTCCAGTCCCAATTTATTCGCAATCCGATTCCCCATGGATAAAAAGTTATTGGCTGAATTGCAGCATTTGCCTCTGTTGACGTTTTTACAGCTTAAAACAACTAGTCTGATGCAAATAAACCAAGCCTCATTTATGAAGAAATCCCCGGAAATAACCCACTTTCTTTCATCAACGTTAAATAACCTCCACAGCAATGATAGCAGAGCCCTCTTTTTACCCCCCTTTGATTATGACAATTTGCCAATCGCAGGCGATTTTGACATTTTGCGGCATGCTCTTTTTGCCTATATCTCTCTTTATTTCTCCATAAAGCAAAAAGCAAATCACCGCAGATTACTCCTTTGGAGTTTTGACAAAGCCAATTTCGATGAGCGTGCTTAGCCTCAATGACAAGTCGTTTGACCTCATCTGGTGTGACTCTGAGTGTGTATTTTTTGTCATTGCAGTCTCACGTGGTGTACATGCGCGCCGACGGAGACCGGTCTAGCACGGGCTCGGATCACACGTCGTCAGCAGATAGCGGACGAGGGCACAGTGATGGGGAGACGCATCGTTATACCTTACAACCAGGTGAGTAGTATATAACAAGGGTTATCTTTCTGTGTGCAGTCATCTTGGGCAGCCATCTTGCCACCCAAGGATTATCCAGACTACATAGGGCTTATCTTCGTGAGCCGCGAGTCTTTTGTAAACACCAATGTTTAACACATTAATACTATCATAATCTATACCATCTTAGTTCTTCCTTCTACAATAACCTCTGGCACTATGATAATGCACCTGTAATCACTAACACTAACCATATACCTACTCACTGATATAGTCTATCCTTTCTCGACTAACACTGAATAGGTCAACCAGGCAAGACACATCCATTTTCTGATTAAACAGGTATCAATCATTTATCATTTGTAATTCACATAACTTAAGATATAGTTGCACCAACTAGACACACATTTAAACATACAAAAACGAACACAGTGATAAAGCTTGCCTAGTTGCCCTATAGTTAAATATCTAACACTAGCATTGCACTTCATGGGGTTCCCCATATCCCCATCCCTAAAAACATCCAAGTCAGCTTTAGTGAACTAAATCTGGGGAATACTGTTCTACCTTGAGAACAGTGTTTGTTAAATCTCAGCCAAAGATGAAATTAACTGAGCCCTGCCATAATTATTTCAAGTAGAGATATGCCCAGGATTATGTTTAATAGTTGCAGACCATCGATAAAGAACACGTGTAACGTATACAGCTATGCAAGCTATCAATAACAAAGTACGGGCAAAATGGGATTCAATTAATAGAGGTCTCATGACCTACCTGATACATCATGTCGACCGAGATTCGCTTGTGTCATGAAAGCCCCCATGTTGAGTCAGTAACTTGAGCTCCATTCTATTTTATTCATGATAGAGAATTAATTATCTCCACCCGCGACTTAAATAGGTGAACACTTCAGTTCACATTTATTGGGAGTGTGGAGCATGTATAGAGTTTCCTTGTTGAACTCCCTTCCCCAGAGGGAGAGGTGGGGAGGTGGGGGGAGATGGGGGGTATATAGCTACTCATTGTTGAATGTTCCTTTCATGCACTATGATTAACCTCCCCGTTCTCATACAGATAACAGATCTAGAGCAGATTAAAAAGAAATTCATATATCTAACTACCTGGGCGGCGAGTACTACACTCAGAGCTTATTACGTGATGTTCTAATGGATTCTGTCCTATCTGAACTCCCCATTAGATTCATATTGTTTATTTTCGTCTCAGCTATGTGCATGTCCTACCATGGGAGAAGTTGCAAACATTGTTAAGCCTGCCTCTGGAAATTGGTTGCAGTGAAACAGTACTTCATTATAAAACACAAATATTATCATTCCTCTCATGCCTGGTGGGTTGAAATGGTTTTACCCGATTTCCTTTTTGGTGGTGCCTACACGGTTTCACTACTGTCTTCCTATTTGGCGATGTGTGGCATGAGTGTGTGTTGCACAAGATAGTCTGCAACCCAAATGGTCCATTAGCAGCCATTGCAGACGCCAGCAACTGGTTCCAATTACGGAGAAATCTATTTGAATTAGACAAGCAATGTAACAAGGATGGTGAGTCCCCACTCCACCAGTTCTGGTTCTCAACCTAACTAATTATCAGGTATAATGTACACTGTAAATAGTCAGTGTAGGCATACCGTTCTATAGAGTGTAGTTTCACTGTAGAACTGTGTACCTCTTCACAGTGCGTGCAGTGTTATCCATTTTACCACACACACAATGCTATTACGCTCGAACATAATTATACGAGTCAAGTAAGGCCTTTCTACAGAGGACACTTTTATGGATATTATACTTCTTTAGTACACTGATCTCTTTAATTAGGGCAGTTATTATATACATAGAAAACATATTGACTGCCACATCTGTCGTGCATCACAGAGAAGGTAGTGCAGCAGAATCCAGGGTTGTAACAATGTGGGTGTGGGTGGGAGAGGTGGACTGATAACGTGGGAGCAGAGAGTGATTAGGCATCTTGTATGGCATTCCTTAATGTCCTCTGCCCGAGTTACTCACCTTCTATGGTGCTTCTGAAGTACACGAGCGCCTCATTGAGCTGCTCCCAAACACCCCTGCATCCCTCCCACAATGCAGACTGTATTTGTCAGATTGATGCCTTACAAGTTATGTCCCCTTTTTTACCTGGGCACAGCCCGCTACTGCTCGTCCGTCCAAAACGCTTAATTCCGCCTCTGCTGCAGGCCCAGCTGAGGCCCTACCGGTAACGCCGCCGGGACGCGTACAAATGAGATTGCCAATAAACATCGGAGACAATTTAAGCTAAGCCAAACCTCTTCTCCCTCCTTCGCGGCGGATAAACAGCCATGAAAACGTTGTCAAATTGAAAGGGGAAGGCGCAGGCGCCGGGACGGTAGTGGTTTGGTGCGCTCTAATTTTGCGCTTCCTCCTGGACTGAATGGTGCTTAATTCCGACTGTAAACTGCATGGGAGACACTGACGGAGGTAGACTTGTCCACGCCTCTGATTGTGCAGTTTAATTTGGCCTGAGTGATAAAGGGTTCTGGAGTCCAATGATTAGACCTGCCCCTTACTAATTAAGGATACTAAAAGACTGTCAAGGACAAAATGGAAGGGTGAGCAGGGGGCGTGCATGTTAGGGTGGGGGTTCCTGGGACCTTGGGACTTCTGCTTCACTCCCAGGTTATAGAGGGAACTGTCCTGCAAATGCCAGATGGTTACTGCTAGGCAATGTAAAGACATTGAAGTAGCAGTACTATGTTATAATGGCATAGATGCATCTATATGTATTACATTCATGCACTATCGCTATTTTGCTTTTTTATAAATGGAGGTATCAAATACGTCAATTCAATCTTGAAACTCATAATTTATCAGTAAATAGCAATATATAGTTAGTTAGTCAGATAATCCTTCTAGATCTAGGTATCTGGAGGACTCAGTCTGTGACGTTGGGATGTTGTGGGAAGACCAATTCCCAGGTGTTCCAATAGAGTGCTGTCTCAGGTAAACCTGCCATGTATAATTCATCTCGTCGCCTTTTAGAGTTAATGGCTGTGGATTACTGTGTAGGATTCAGAAGCATTAACAGGCCAGATATGGACTAAGGGAAACAGTCCTTAATCCATGCTCCAGAACCATCCCCTTAATCATATACCTTCTATGTTTTTACATAGACTGGGAACAATTCATTATGTACTACACTTTCCTTCAATTAATGGCATAGCATATATGCGTATGATGCTACGTAATAACAGCCTATCAGTATGGGCAATATGACACTCGTATCCAGCAAATTCCAGATTTCAATGAACCCTGTTTATATAGAAACTTGATGAAATTCAAAGAATTATAAATATGATTTGAGAATATTTTTGACAAGCCGGACAGGAACAGGAAATGCATCAATCTCATGATACTGAGTCTTATTCATTTGCGAACATTTTAAGACAAGTAACTGCATGATTCAGGAAACTATTGCAAAAGAAGGTTGATAATGTAGACTAAGGCATATCCGAAATGCTCAGAACGGGTAGCTGGCATTATTCTTGGATGTGTGAACCTATTAACTCATACACTCCTTGCATAGCATCTTAGGGTGCTTCTCCAGGGAGAATAAGCATGCATGCACCAGGGCACAGTTGGACACTGGTGCACTCAAGTGATGACTGATGCTCTGAAGTAGGATTTCACAAAAGTAAATAAATACACACCCACACCATGCTCCTTATTTACTATCATCACCAATTTATAACCATAAATGAATACGACAAGCAATCTTTACTACCATTATCACTGCCAATGGGGCGTACCATAATGGTTTCTGCTTATCGGCAGCTAGTCGTACTTACACTATGGACAGTTATGGATGTGGACTGTGCTTTAAAAGCCCATATCTCCCCCCTGCGGCCGGTGGTACTTATTTGTCTCTGACTGAAGGCCCTCAAGAAGCGGTTCGCGGAGTATATCGACCACACTGACCGATAACGGACGTCGGACCTTTCCTTGTCGGTCCTACCAGGGGAGAAGGAAAAGGCTGGGGTGGGGTGTGGGGGTTATTGGGTTGTACGTTGTCACTCTATGTAGACTGACATTACTGAATAGAAAGGTTCATAGTTTTCAGATGTGTAATATTATCATTTCTAGGCAGTTATTTTGAAACAACTAAATAGTGCAGGCATTTGTCTGTAGGAACCATGAGATATCTCATCCACATCCTAGCTTCAGAAAAAGCCTGCCATACAGACAACGGTTTACGATAATGAGATAGTGAGGTGACATATCACGTTTATTTTCCACAAGGCAGGGCCAAGAGCAGCCTAGTACACAGCAAATGGACTATGGTGAAAGTGACTCATTTAATTAATCTTGGCCTGTACCTGTTTCAAAGATGTCATTTACAGCCTGAAGTATGGCGGTAGTTATTACGCACTTAAGCTCCTGGGGACACTGCAGCTATATATAGATTTAGCCATATCACATTTAAAGCAGTCCCAAACTCTTTATCTTCGAATGCTAAAACTTTAGACGAGATTCAGCTGAGCTGTTACACCCATATATACTGGACTGCAATCCCTCCGAGCACCCACCCCCATGGAGCCCCACCCCCTCAGGCTACTCCAGTTACCACTGCCTCTCCACCTCCTGCGGCTAATCTTAACAAGGACCCAATACAATAGAGATCCCAGTGTGGGCTTCTTAAAATTTATTGAAAGCCGGACCTAGAGGGCCTCCCTCGTGCAGGTCGAGAGGTCGCCTGGGGTTAGGGAGAGTGGGGGGAAGTGGAGGAGGGGAAGGTCCAGGGGCTGTAGAAGAGGAGGTAGCATGGTGGGCGGCTGGTGGGGTTCTCCTCAGGGCCGATAGAGGGCAGAATAGTGAGTGGTGACTGGACTGGACTGGACTGCACATGCTCAGACCGGACAAGGCGCCCCTGGTGGGCATGGAGATAACTGCAGCTATTACTATTGGCAGGTTGGTGGCTGATGGGGGCAGGCTACCCTCACCCTGAGCTGCCACTGCCCCCACTACCTGCCACTATCCACAGTAATGGGATCCCAGCCAAATGTCATAACTGCACTGACATTCAACCAGTCCACAACTAACCCACCCCCCATCCCTTCCCCCACCACCCAGGGCTTCAGGGGACTAGTGACGTCACGTAATTGACAGATCTGCTCCCCCTAAAGTGACGTTCCAACACCTATGTCCATTTTTGCTGATCTGAGTGAGGGCTGGGAGAGGCTACTGGGCACCATGCTATAAAATATTCAGCTGGCCTTAGTGGTTGTGAATAGGAAACAAAATGCGCCCATTACTACTGGATTACTCAGCAGAGCAAATCACAGATATCGCTTTGTTCTGCGAGTTCCAATATGCAATAATTAATAGGAATGTCACACGGCTAGCAATGGTCTGAGTGGAAATACAATGATATATCCCACCAAATATATGGCAGTCTTCCCACCTCCCCCCAAAACACATTTGTGTTGGTCTCGCCAAATTCAAGCTATCAATATTTAACGAGAGTTTATGGCTCTGTCAGCCACTCAGTTAACGACTTACCCCTAGACAGCAGAATAGAACTGAACTCCAAATAGAAAGATATACATGGCTAGTATGGGGTAACTGAATAAGAATTTAACAGATCTGGAGAGGAAGCCATTTATCTCACTGCTTCTCATTTTCATAACAATGACCTTCCATGAAGGTGAGATATTATACCTCAATCCCTCACCCAGACTATTTTAGGCTTCAGTACATGTCCCGGCGCCACTCCGACTGTAGGGATACCAGCATGTTGGCCTTTAATCACATACAATTCGCTTAATCTAAATTTGACTTAATGTACTTGCCCCAGAGTTATGTCATTGCTTGCTTCAAATCGCAATTCTATTAAATAATCTAGTATCAGCGTACATCACATTCAATGTATACCGAAAATATGGACTGATTGATATCACGAAGTAACACAGATGAAAGGTGGTCCTGTGAGAAAAGTAATAATTATTTCCCTCAGAAGCTGACTTGTCATCATACAAAAGCCTGAGTACGTCCCATGACGCAGCCCCCTGCCTTGACGTATTGCTGGTAGACAACAGCTGGCAGTTTGTGGGTAATTAATTACAGGTACCAGCGCCAATGCGGCCATTATGGCGTCATAGAACATAACCGGCCACCCACTGCAAGTCGCCATCTTGTCCCCCGGTTATTAAAGACCACCATCCCAATCAAGTCAGGATATAGCTGCAAGTATGCACCAGCTGCACTTTAGTTCTCTTCCTTGCCACGCAATAACCTCCATGGCGCTGCAGTCGCTCTGTACTCAGGGATATAGTTGGTATAGTTGGACATTCATATTGCTGATAAGTGTGGGGACCTTTCTCTATCTGTAACTACTGATTGGCTTGTAATTACAACAAAACTCCTCCCATTATTGTGCGTTGGGAGCCATCAACAGCGCCCACTGCCCCTTACACCCCTATACAATAGCCAGAAGAGCTCTGCAGGTGGTAGCCCCCTTAATGAATGCATTGTACATGTATCACATATGTATGTACGCACCCGTTGTAACACATGTTGACATAACAATGTGGTAGTTAGTGTCAACAGCACATAAATAAATAAACAATCAACCATGAGACAGATTCCCACTGATAATATGTATATTCAGTTAATCAATGGCCATAACGGTTCATTTATAATTTATACAATACTAAAGTTATGCACTAATAAATAAAGCAACAGATAACCGAAGCTCACAGCTGGAATGTATATTTGGGCTGGTCGGAATAAACATCCAAGCGTCCTGATAATTTAGGTTTACAATATTCAACATCCTCATATCCCCAATGTAGGAATGAATACACGTATTTCTCAATCGGTTGCAGTTTTCCTTTGTTTATATCTATGTTGGGTAGAACAGAAATATGAAAATAGATTGGGATAAGCTTATTCCGTCCGTGCTCAAGCCACTAGTATAAATTAGTTCAAATTGGGTACAAACTATTTCAAATAGGATATATTTTATATGCACTGTTAAAGAGACTTTATCTGAGGGCAGAGTTGATAGGAAATGAACTGAACTTAGAAAGTGCTCATGCTTAGCTAACATTTAGTACACAATAGTGGCATCCCTATATATTAGGCAGGGGTTATGTCCCAAAAGATACACAAGCTGGCAGTTTAGCCGTCTCCATCCGCGTCGGCCCACCCAGAAGGGCTTTTAGCTTTGTCTGGCAGGGTTCGGTGGCTTTGGGTTAATTAGCATCAAACAGAACACCTACCCCCTTTATTTACCTTTAATACCAGAGAGCTGCAAAACCCGCCCCTCCACTGAACCATGCGTGTGACTTTCCATAACTTCCATCAGTGCAGACTTTCAAGCCCAAAGCCCCCTCGTAATGCCTTGTCCTAACATGATATTCATAGAGGGGGTAGGGTTGTTTGAGGAGGGCATAGCGGTGGGATAAAGGCAGGACTGAGGGCCAGTATGGGCGGGATAAACGGGGTAGGATTCTTTGTTCCCGGAAATAACACCTTCCTAATCCTTATCATCATTACTCACAGGTCCCAAACAAAACGGACACCGGGTTCGGCCGACGTCCTTCCATCCCCTGGACAACACTGTAGTGTACGTAGTAGGCTCTTGTTTAATTCTCCTCCCTCCTGCCGAATTATGCCAGCTTTTCAGAGCCTTAATTGCATATTCCGGTGTTTTTTCTGTTCTTGATAGCATCTCGCCTGCTCAGCTGTGCCGTCCTCAGTGTTCTATTAAGTTCAGAGAATGCGTGTAATTGTCTGTAATTTCGTCATTAGACTGTTGGGGTGTGTTGGCTTGAGTAGGCACCCCAAAGGTAACTAGGTCGGCGCCTGCCTATTTACCTCCTTTAGCCCTTTAAGGACGGCATGACCCTTCAAGACTTCATTACTCTATTTTCGCCAGAATGATGTACTAACGCAGACTATCGAGTAACTTGCCAGCTCTGCATTGGTGCATCATGTTGACCCCATGAGATTGAATGAATCCCGTATGGCCGGCCTGATGAATGAATGCAGCACCGACCATGGCTGCATTGGTGCATTATGATGTTAAAAGGGCATGGTGTATTAAAGTACTGAGGGAGTCTTTGAGGGATTCATTCTTTACACTGTGCCTTTCAGTTTACTGTCGGTGCCTCACTACCACACTGCTGGGCATGTCTCTTATTCGCGTGTTTCTTTTCTATCAAATGTCATGCCTGTTTGTAGTGTTCCCTCTTGGTTTCCTATTTCAATATCTCTTTTAAATCCAAGCCAAAGTTCTGCATGAATATTTACTCATATGGCCTCTTTCTCTGCACGCTTTTCTGTTTACTGTGTCCTTTTAGTCATATACTACACCTGCCGAAAAAAACACACACATAGTATTCTCACCTAATTTCATGCATCTACCATACTGCCTTTTTTTCGCCATTTCTACCATAGTCGAACAACGCCTGAACGTTCATTTCTTCTTTGTATTTCCCGTTGCTTGATTTTTTAACCTCCTTATCCCTGTTCCGCTACAAATTCAATGCTTGGTGTCCACGTCTGGGAAAAAAAGAAACAAACATAGAATACATAGTAGTAGTTTTCGCATGACTTGCATTAGAACCTCGGCGAGTATTTGCGTGTCGAAGGAAGCAGGGCATGTTTTAGCTTCCAGAGATTTCCCTAATGTCGACCACCTGAGTATCTCAATATTTTTCTTTTTAAAGGCCATTACTTTTAGCATTTTAACCGCTTCTTTAATAACGCCCTACGACCTATCTTGTAAAACTGAGGCCAATTACGGTCATTAGCCGAGGTCCCACCGCCATATTTGGATAATGAACACAGCAGCCAAGGTTTCAGATGGCAGTAATTGCAATAAACACGCCTCAGTTATAGTTACTCCTTTCATTTTGTCGTTTTAAATTGGTCATATCAAAAGGGTTCTTCTCTGCTGATCAAAACCCTCTCATCTTTCCAGCAAAAGTCAAATTAGAAAGTCTCCTGGGGAAATGAGCTTACCATGAATAACTTTTGTGGGCATGGATCAAGTCAAGAGGGATTACATTTTGGTGGGTGTTGGTAACATGCTGGGAGGGAAGGGAGGGGGTAGAGTATTATAAGTGGGGGGAATGAGGCGACGTCGACGTACTATAAAAGGCAACTTTGAAAACCTCTAATTCTTTTAATGTTGCCAATAACATGTTAATATAAATACCATAATATATAGTATTCCCAGCCACAAGCACAACCATCAACCTTTTATTTGCCAACTTCTATTCTGAAGCAATGGCTCCCAAAAAACCTCAAAAGTATTGATTCTAATTGGATATTAGAAAAAACGCCTCTTTTTTTATGAACAAAAAAACCCTCAGGTGATCAGCGGGTGGGGGTGTAGTGGAGGGGATCGACGTGTGTCGGGGCATGTCCACGGCTGATGCCCACCTCTCCTACCCCACCCCCTTCCCTGCCTCTGACCCCCCAAGGCCCTTTCAGGGGTCACTCTAACATTTATCTGGCTTGGGGTCACGTCAGTTCTGGCAGCTAATTACCAGCCATTATTTGCGGTAGCGTCCAGCCACCAACAGTTTTCCAGTCATACTTCATTTACCGCCCAACAAATGGCCTGTCATCCACCTACCCCTGTCTGCGTTGAGGTACTAATTTGCGCGTTGACCTCTGGCTCTGTAGCTTTTGTTGCATGGCATGACTTCCATATCCCTGTACAGAGACTGCAGCATGATCAGTGTTATCTGGGTATAACCCATGCCTAATAGCCTGCTGGCCCTTTTAAGGTGTTGTGTTTCATGGCTGGTTCAGCCGGTGAATGACTCCTATAATGACCAGTATTTGTAATGTTAGCCGCACTTGTGTGGCATCCACCAGCCATATAAGTGCACACCTATTGTATGGCGTGGGCATCACAAAAACTAACTGCGTTTTCATGTAATACAAAATATCAGTAATACAGCATTGGCATGCATTTTGTTCTTCACTAACACATCCAGTTTTTATTTTTTATGAAATACAGCAGTGCCATTGACTTAACCAAGGAAGGCCGTATTACACACCCCCTGTTAAATAACGCATGTCCGTATTGCATAACCCTGTGACGTCATCAAAATGGCGGTTTGTTAACATTTGAAGCGCAATGAAGGGCGTAGAAAAGTATACTTTAGGCTCCCCCCTACCATAATTTGGACAGTTTGAATCGGAAAAAGTAAAAAATAAACACAAAGGAGCACTCGTTTCAGTGTGTAGGTCTGGTTATTGCACTTGCAGCCCTGTGGGCTGCATTGCACTCGGCCTACGGCCTCGTGCAATACGGCCCACAGGGCTGCTCGTGCAATAACCAGGCCAACAGACTAAAACTCGTGCACCTTTGTCTATGTATCAATAACTGGAGTTGATATTAAGCTAATGACAACACAACCTCACGTCCTACTCTAGTGTGTATAATGTGCAAATGTATGCTTAGTGCAGGGAATATTTTGAACAAGATTTTTAAACACGGAACATAGTGTCATTAATGCTGCATTCATATTGTGGTCCTTCTCAAAGGAATAGCCTAATAACCTGTAACTCAGTTTTATCCCCTTTGCTATGAGGCACTACTGAGAGTATGGCGGGCATAAGCATAGGATCACACGATGCTGTTCTGACACAGATATCGACTTAAGAAGCCTACGGTGTTCCACAGCTGGGGCCCAGCAGGGGCCTGCCTCGTCTTCTCAAGACATCCATTTTAAATAAACACATGAATGCAGCATGATAACACGACATTTCCTGTACGAGTCTCAGTTGATTCTATCTTTCCTGCATGTTTTGACAGACTCCCCAAGGGGAGACTCCATGCTATGTTCAGGTATAGAGTCTTGTAGACAACAATGCTGAAAATAAGCTTTAGGACAACATTCATCCTAGCATAAGGATATCGAACCAACATTGTGGCAGCTTTAATATCTTGTTGTAAACCATGCAGCGTAATTGCCATGTTCTGTGAACATGTTGAATACGCTTTGTCATCCCCAAATCTATATTTACGTTGTTGAAGCTCTGCCGCGATTTCAACGTTACCACAGTAGCACATCTTTGTAGTGTCTTCAGGCCTGTAGAAAGGGAGCTGCTCACAGATACTCCCCGAGCAGCTCCCACAGCAGCTCACCACTAGGACGGCTCATACACAGCCCTCACAAAAAGCTGCTGGCGTTTTGTCTTTTCCTATTATCCCCAACCAAGGCATGCGTCAACTTGATATAAAACTCCCTCGGCCCCGCCTTTTGTTTCCTGATTAATGCCGTTTACACTCTTCTATGGAATGCCAAAAGACACCCCAGCGGAGACAATGGCAGTCAAACCCCACTTACTTCAGCTCCAGGCCTCCAGGCTTCACCCTCTCTGATTAATCCTAAAACTTGTAAATTCTGAATCATGTTAATGCATCGACATTTTACCAAAGAGTTTGCTTCACATGCTTCAAACAAATGTCTTTAAGAGGGCATTCGCCCCAATACTAGAATCCCATTTCAAAAGTCTTGATTCATCTTTAAAGACCACTAAATCATTTTAGTCTGACGTAATTTAATATCATTCTTTTGTAGATCTAACTGAACCACTTGGCCAAATAGATCGCAAATGCTATTTTGGTTTTAGATGCATCACGAAAATATTTAAACCTGATATGGGCGTCCCTCCCTCTTTGCCTCTGTCAACATGTGTGTATTTGAATCTACTTGGCTGTGTTGACTAAACGTGCCTCTTACTTGTCTTACAGTTGACAGTCCAGAGCCGGATCTCCGCGTCTCAGATGAGGAGGAGGTGTTTATTCCCCTGTCACGTGCCCTACGTCACCAAAGACTATAACGTGAGGTCACACGTCCAGGACGACGTCATAACTACGTCAAAGAGAAGTCTATCTCAGAAGATCGTGAATCACAGTAGAAAGTGTAAAGTGTATAGACTACGAGGGGCTTGTCATAAGCCGATACAACCCACGGAAAGTGATGCTACTGATGTGATGATATTACAAATACGTCACACTGACGTCACAGAGACATCATAGATACATTTTGATGACGCCATGAGGACGTTATGCCGACATTTTAAAGCACTCATTGATGTAGCAATCAAAACATGCGCATGGTATAATTATGTTAAGATTATATAGGTATAATAGAACGATAGCCATAACATCTGTGACGTGACAAAATGCTCCCGTAAAGGAATACTGCAGAATAATTATCATAATCAAATTTTATGAATATTATCAAGGTGTGTCACAGAGTTCATTTTGCATATGACGATGGTATTGTTGAAGTGGGAGATGGTGGTACAATATACTCTGTAAAGGAGAGGGACGGCACTCCTCTCACATAAACCAAATAGATTAAGAGATAATCCTGGTTAAATCCAACCCATATAGAACATACCCAGTCGTTCCATAAGGTGGCTTATCCCGGTATATAGCTCTACTTCTGAGGGTTCAACGTCGTGCCTATCCATCGTAATGACGTCACGTCGCGGCATGTCATAACCATACCAATATCCCCTTTCCTACAGTTCTTCCGGTGTACAGGGTCATTGGGTGCAGCCTGCCTTTGTCACTCAGACCCTCTCTTATGGCTCTTCCGTGTACCATGCTAGTTCTGGCCTCAGGTCTGTCTCTGCAAGTTTGGCGAGCCTATTCACGTGGAGATAATAAACAGATAACAGTGTAAGGTTCATGACTGAAAAGCGATCACTGATTCTTGAATAAATAGAGTGCACAATGTAACATAATTATTCACCTCACAATTAATTGAAATATCCATAAGTCGATAACATTGAGCATTTGACTAGTATGAGTATATTCATAGAAAAATCGTCATACCGGCCTGGCCAACATCTCTGAGATTCACCATACCTCCCCATCCCCAACAGGCATTATCCTATGCCTACCAGATTGTCATTACTGGTGCCCTGTGCGTAACACTGGGATGACAGGGAACGTGGGGAGGCGTGCAGATCTATAGAGATGCTGGTGGACGTGTGATGACACTGTTAGGTGAGTGGTGGGAGGGGCTTACAACATCACATGTTTATTTTCGATCGTGTTGCGGCCAGCGTGCGGAGCCGCAATCGGCGTGAAAATTAGCCTCGGGAAACAATTAATAAGCACCCACCCGGGGAGGGTACCGGGGAGGCACAGGGGGTGTAAGGATATTGGTGGGGCTTAGGGGCAGGGGGTAGCAGCATTGTCTCCGGGCCTGTGATAACCTAATAACGCCACACACTGACATAAACAGCCTTACAACTCGCGAGGAGCAATACAGCTGTACTTATAGGAATGTAGCAGGACAACTGCAGCACCATCGGCGGTCAGGGAAACTAAAATACAGCTATTGTTTTAGCTGGTTCCAGCAACTAGCGCCTCACGGTTGTAATTTGCTATAGTTAGGTGCAAAACTGGGAGCAAGCAGTGACATATGCCTTGGTGCACAAGATCTTGGCTCACAGAGAATGGCCAGTTACAGCGCACCAGGAGCATGAGTAGCTCACTCAGTATGCGAGCTGCTCACCACCAGAGGGAGTCTCAGATGATGTGATCTTAATTTACGGCTCGTGACTCGAACTGAGACTTACTCCTACTGCCCCTGCATCCCTCAAGACAACGTGCCCACCCAACGGCATCAGCAGCCAGCCTTGTGGTATTCTTTATTCCATTTATAAAAGTGGCTTTTCGAAAAAGAAAAAAGTGTGGTCGCGATAGGCAAGGCAGATAACTCAATCGAGTATGTGAGTGGCATGCGGGCTAGCATGTTTGACAGTTGAATTGGCAACCTTTCAGATTCTTCCTGCACGTCATCTACCACCAATAGGTGTTAAGTGGTTGGGATAGGGTGGGTACCGGGTGGGTACCGGGTGGGTAGGGTGGGGTCTAGAGTGTAGACGCATTGCTGTTTTCAGAGTCACTCAATTCCTAACTATGCTGCTTAACCAGAGGGTGTAGAACAGAGAAGGGGTTGTATTCCCACATGCACCTGATGTTTCCACACACACAATTATGCTCAACATCTCACTTTGGGTTGCTACTTATTCCAATAAATTAGGGTTCCTGCATTGTAAGTGTCTTTTCAACTCCAGAGGGAGCTGCTCAGAGCTGCTCCTATCTCCCGAATTATATACTACTTACAGACAGTTAAATACAAGATCTGGTAATTTTCCAGGGTCCATCTATCCACACATCTACGGGTTAGATCAAACAACTCATACCGTATAGTTATGATACAGAATACCAAATTTATTAATGTGCATGCCTATGAGCCAGACAGACCTATTTAGGGTCCGGTACACTCAACCTATCCAGTCCCAGACATCCACAACCATTTCGTTCCATTCAAAAAGGCTGTATTGTAGAGCATGGTAGATGCGGTGCCCGGGAATGTGGAGCGGTGGTTTCAGCGACCGTCAATGCTGCTCGTACAGCTTCCTAGGTAATTGCAACAGTTCAGGAATTCTGGTAGAGATAGTATTTGCTGGCACAGAACCAATAAACCACTTACCTGGAGATGGGGTTGGGGCCTGGGAGGTAGGCAGGAATGGTTAGGCTAGGTGTTGCTGCTGGCATGCAATGGGACCGGGAGCATTGTACCAGGGAAGTCGGTGCAGGTTACCATCTTGTCCCCCCTGGAGGCAGCATCTCGTTACAACCGACCTGTATCTCCATCAGTCACATAACAGGGATGGTGAGTCAGTCCAAAGGAACCAGTGACAACAGCAGCTACATTTTAATTCCCCCTTTAGCCCACATTATAACCAGCAGGGTGCTGCTGTCGACTCGCTCTAACACTATAGGTGTGGACTCAATGGCAAGAGCGGCTGAGTTAGAGGAACCTAAAGCGTCATGAGATGGGAAGCACGCGTTCAGGTGGTCCTTGATTAGCTTGGGACCCGCTGAGGTGGTGCATTAATGTACACACACCATGGTGGGGATGTAGGCAGTAACGTGTGAGCTTCCTGCATCATTTATAAGTCATGATCCATCCCCAGAGACTTCAGTAGGTGCCAGCTGCGGGAGGAATAGGGGTGGGGGTGCCAAACGACGACCACCTTACTTTGTACTCTATGTGTCTTGTCGAGTTCATATGCAAAACGTAATGCCCTTCTTAAAAAAAGCAACCAGCCAGACATCAGAAAACTGCTATTTTGAAAGGCTTGGGAGAGCTCTTTGCTGACAAAACGAGTGAAACTGAGCAATAGTACAAAGAGAAAAGAGAACGAGAATTATGTAGAATCCTGCAGTCTTTTCAGTGCAATAAACCACAGCCATCTTCTCCAAGATATATACATAAATTGTGTGCTGCAGTGTGTGAATGATTGTGGAAGTTATGATGATGGCCTTCACTGATGAGTCTATAAGAACATCCCCAGGTACCTACCTATTACATTGTACTTCCGGGAGGCAATCTCCCAGCAGACCTTGCACACGTCTGTAGTTGCAAGGTATCATGGGAAGCAGATTTAGCAGCTAGTTTATTAGGAACCCTACCATTGTCTTGCTGAGTGCAAGTGGGTCAAGCATGGGTCACATAGAGTGCATCTCTGAGGCCCTAACAACAAACTGTAACAAACATTGTGCATGGCTTAGAGGTACATTTTAAAGTGGAACATATGTCTGCTTCAGCTTGCAGCCTGCACTTAATGGAGCAGCACAATATGTTGGCCCCATATATCAATGCCACTAATTTTAGATCTGGTGCCTGAATGGCCCGGGCTTCGCCATTAGCTCAGACATCTACTGTAGTGGAGGTTCATCTAGGCACTCTTGTCTGAATATGTCTCCTAAACCTCATTATTAGTCAGCTCCCCTAGCCACCAGGGGCAGCGATCAGGCAGCCTAAAGCCGATTTGATACCTACTCCGCCAAATGAGTTGTAAGTTATAGGAGATTGGATGCTGGGAGAGCTTGCAGACGCTCTAGCCTCATGGTGTGAGCAACTGGAGTGCTCTCTAGAAGGTAAATGTAGGGATGTCGAGGCAGGCAGTAAGAGCTACTGGGGAATTTAAAACCGTTGTGTATTCCTTGATGTCTCTTGTTCCACTGGCAGAGCTGCTGAGAGGCCTTGCTGTTCACATTGAATTGTAGGGAGGACCTGCTTACATGACCTTTGAGTTTCAAACAAAAACACTAAAACAGATGCATAACCTTTCTCCCCTTTAAACATCCATGCTACTATAAAAATATATTATTCAACAATACAAGGAAATAGTCGGAGTAGAAGTCGAAGCTGCAATAGGATTGCATTTGAATATATATCTCACTGGGATTGAGAGAAAGGGGGTACATTCTTGTAAAGTAGCTGGGCACTGATTTCTATTACACAGAACATAAAATCATTTAATTGGGACCCTTTGCCTTGCGATATATAACGTTTATGGGGTTAGATATATCTAGAAAATGTGTACATCAATTAACTCACAAGAGCCACCATAGCCATCATCTCCCACTGTATGATAACCAAGAAGCTGGAGCATTGTACCCACTGGCTGCATGTATCCTTGACACTCCTTTTGATCCTGGTGCTTATAGCACTATGCGATTAAAACAGATTTATGTTGTATTGATCAAGTATATGGCCGAAAGTGTTGCATGTGATGCTTCAGTGATAGTGCCAGAATTAGCCTGTAAACCGTGTGAATGTCGGTGACAGAGGCAGTTTCTCCTGAAGATACAACATTATTTGAAATTCTGCAACAATAATGATATTATATTGACTAAAATTGTGTTCAAGTCTCAAGTGCTCTTGGTACTGGAGGTCACTGTACAGCCAGGGTTATCTATATATATATATACGTTGATCAGTGCATATCTTACACAAACCGGCATCCCACAATGTAATGTTGGACCATCTCTCATCAGTAACCAACAAAATCTCATTACCCATGCCATTAGGCGGTCCGAGCTACTGTAACATGCCCAATAGCAGAGGACCCCAAATGCGATTCACATCTATATGTTGTTGTATCTTATAGAGTAGGTTTCTGTTCCTATCTTTTTCTGAATATGTCATGATAGATATTTCCTTTTGTATATAATTTATTTCTTGATTAGTAAAAGTTGTGTTATCTGCTCATTGTGTATTGATATCCCAAACAGAATAATGGATTGATGATGAATAATGAAGTGATGATATTTGTAAATGGAAACAGGTCTCATTCATCATAGGCACGGATAATTGTATAGAGGACAGTTCGTGACCTTGTTCGCTCATGATGTACATATATAAATAAGTATCATAATTTATTAATAAAAGATAAGTACAAAATACCTATTGTGGCTTGATTATTCTGTTTTCTCATATTTCTAGATACATAGCAGTTAATTGTTTCCCTGATGAGATTCTATTCTAATATTGTCTTCGAATGAGTTTCGCTATCTGATACAATATTCAATGTGGCACAGCTGAGGTTCTTTTCTGAAATGGAATATTGGCTGAGATAAAATCTGCTCACAAAATCATTATAGCAAAATTGACTGCATCTGCTGGCCCGAACCACACAATGTTAATATATCTCCATTGTTAGCCCGAGCAGTCCGGCCTTTTTAAATTCAGAGCATGGACCAGGGATATCCTTCATTGTGAGGTTTCATTATAGCAGGAGTCTATTTTGCATTTGATTATATTTTCAATGAATATGCCGCTGGTGTACAGCAGGTGTAAAAGCAAAAGCTCACGTTTGCTAAAGACATCCTGACATTAATTCCCCACTGAAATGGCAAAAGTCACAGTTTAAGAGCTGCATCTACTGCAACACCAGCAATGTCTACCAATGTGTGCCTTCTGTATTAATTCTCCTCTCCTTAACACTATCGCTAATAGGTTAGCCACCGATATTGAAATGACAATCTAATTTTGGCTCGTCAAAAATGGCAATTACTCATGTTATTCATGCTGTAGGCAGGGTTGAATTGGCAAAGTATCCGTTAACGTAACTATCAAACACATTTTTCGTTCCTTTCCAATCTAAACACTGTTAAATGCAGTTTATCCGTTAGTCATTTCAATCTCAAGGCTGCTCAGAGAAACTGATATCAGAAAGCGAGCCATATTTGACTTTGGATTCTTGGGGGCTTCCTATTTGCATATGCCCTGTATTATTTCAACACTCAATAACGTCAACAGTACTCCCTTTGGGCGGTCCATCCTTACCTGACCCCTTTAATGGCTGGACTCCGAAGGGTGAGTTCAGCTATCTAAGCCCTCATCAAACGTATTTTTTAAAGGGGTTCAGGGAAGGATGAACTCTGGGGGAATGACCCAGCAATCCTGTATTCTGAAGGTAGCAGTTTTGGCAGGATCTCTGACCCAGGGGGGGGGGGTACTCAGATCTGAAATGACTACCCACCTCCAAACTCCCCACGGAAGCGGTAGCGGTGGATCTCAAGATTAGGGGGCAGTGACTCTCAGCACCCTCAAAAATAGGGGGTGGTAACTCTAGAGGAGGGGCAATTATAAGAGTGTAAATGGTAAAATGTAAAGAGAACAATTATTATTCATGTCTACTCTGCTATTTACATCAGGAAATAAAGGACATATTTCACGGGGCCCTCAAATAACAGGGGTGGTGGCTGATCTGTAAGGAATCAGAGGGCAGTCACCTGCATTTAAGAGGGGCGGTGGTTTGGCGGCCCCCGTTTTTAGGTGGACGGTAGTTTGGCAGTCAGCAGTTACCATCATAGAGTGAGTACTCCCCCCCGGATCTCTGATCATGCAATCGGAGTCCAGATGACTCCTTTTTCTTTCTTTCTCTGTGAGATATTAACTGAATAGGTTTTAAGTTCACTGGTAAGTTTGCATGTCTTACAGGTGAGCCAACCAGGCAAGTACCCAATTCAATATACATGGTAATGTAGTCGTCTCACAACGCTTATGGGTATTAAAAAATCGTATCTATAGGGTAGGTGATGAAATGCCCAATGGAAATGACAATGTCCCTATCCAGTTTTGTCGACAGCTAATAAAAGTGGAAATTGCATTCAAACTCACCGGATCAAATGATGCTCTGCTGATAAAGGACCGCAGCAAGTGGGACATTCAGGTTGATGTTAACCGGATCAGATGACGAGCTATAGTCCTGATTATAATCACAGGTGATACCTGGCAGAATGTTTTTTTATCTTTATTAATGAATTGAACAGTGAACATAGGCATTTACAGTAGCCTAATGGGAAACTGCACAGTGAAATTGATAACGATTGTCATGTCAATGATAGTGATGATTATCACCTGAATGAAATTGATTTGGCGCTCATATCATCCTATTGCTGTGTATAGTAAGTATACAAATAAAACTGGACTCAACTGCATTTTGATTTCATCCGGTTTCCGATAGAATTGCCTCTGAACACAACCTATCATAGTGTGACAGAAAAATGACAATGGGTGAACATGTTGCTTTAACCCACGGTGGGTGGCTAAGACAGAGGACTTCACACCTTGGTGGCCTATGAGGCCACCAGTCGGTTTGCCTTGGTTATTTTGACATGTATATATATATATATATATATATATATATATATATATATATATATATATATATATATATATATATACACAGACATATATACATATAATTTTATATATATATACATGCATACATACAATCAAGATTTCTTCTGAAAAAAGATGAATAAACATCTCACTACGCCAACCGGAATTATGCACTATGAAATAAATACATTTCCACTGTACAGATCTAATGTAAATCATGTTAAATGGGGCAGTGGGATGTTTTAAAAGAAAGCTTTTAATGAGTTAATTACTATGTTAATTGTTCTAAATGGTACCTGTGCTATATTCTCAGTCTATAGGTTGTAGCTTTTGTAATACTAATATTCCTGTACTGTTTTCAGTGTAGTAATCCTTGTAACCCGTTCCATAAATTTTTCTACGTTACAATATAGAAGCGTTATCCCCAAAGTAGAATGCTGTGTATTTCTCCTATTCAAGGACATCCTGGCGTCCCGTGGTGGATAAAACCCCTACCGAACTCTTCAGGGACTATCCTTTCTGCTTGGCTGCTCAATTTAATTCAGTGAATGCAGTGAACAATTCATATTCAAGCCATCCGCCACAGTCCACGTCTACCACTGTATGATATAGAAAAAGTATCAATGTTCCAAATGACTGTGTTCCATTTTAAAATCTTGATACTTGTTGCCTAATGCGATTGGAAACCAAATTCATGTTGTTAAGTCGTTACCAACGTTCCACTTTATAAATGCTTCAGTGATGCTGCAAGAAAGATACTACAAACAGTTTGAATACCAGTCTGAAATACAACAATACTAAGTATTCTAGCGTTTAACGACAAGGAACACTTTAAGGTCCTGAACTGTCCTCGAGCTATTGGAGCTGGAAGTCGAGGTCATTGTGCAGCCAGGGTTTCTATACAGTGATCAGTACATAGTTTATACAAACTAGTGTCCCTAGATGTAACATTGGGCCATCTCTCATCAGTGACCAACACAGTCTCATTACCCATGCCATTAGGCAGCCCGAGTGACTAACAAGGCCTATAGCCTATAGGACCCAGACTGCACTTCACATATAGTTATGTTCGTGTGTGTTATATAGTCGGTTTCTGACCTTCACTTCCAATCTTATGATGGATACTTTCGTTGTACATAATTAATCCTCTAATTTTCTGATAAGCGCACCATTTTTCATCAATGCTTACAATTAAATCTTGTTATATAGCGCGAGAAGATAACAATGGAATGCCGCGTAATCTGCGGAGTGTGTACTTATATCCATACCGAATATGGAGACATAATGTAAGTAGCAAAAGGGTTCTCACTCATCAATGGCGTAGATTATCATAATTATAGAGGACAGGTTGTAGCCTTGTTCGCTCATGATGTTCATCTCTCTCTCTATATATATATATAAATGCGACCATTATTCATGAATAAAAAACCAGTAGAACAATAATTGCTTCCTCGTATCTAAATACATAGCAGTTTGAGTTAATATTTTATGAAGGGGGTTCCCCTATATCACATTTCGAATGCTACGAGTCTAAGCTTTTAAAGGAATGAATAGAGCTACAGCTAGTATATGATTGTACTACTATAGGACTGATTGAGAATGACTTGTAGAGCTGGAACAGAGACAATTGAAAATGGTACCCATCTAACAAAAAGATGTTTTCCAAACGTTTGCAAACATTTGGGGGAAAACGTTTTTCCTTTGCTGTGTATGAACTCGCTGCGTGTGGTTTGTATCTTTTAAGTTATAACATGAAAAAAATTGAAAACGGTACAATGTAACGTATATCCTATTAAGTGCAGCTAGCAAGGTTTCCAACGAGAAAAAAGACTAGTTGGCTCAGTTTAAGACATAGATATGATACAGATTCAAAATAGTATTTAAAAGGGTTACCTATAAAACGACCTTGCAGCTCTAAACCCATGTTTAATCTATTGGGAGTATCCTGTTAGTATCCAGGTTAATGAAATCATTGGCCCATAGTGGATGGAAATAGAAACATCATTAATTTTGGGGTGCACTGTGTAATGAAATACCCGACGGAAATGACAAGGTCCCTATTGAGTTGGGACGATACAATGATAAGAGACTGATTAAATTCAAACCCCCTTCTGATGTAAGGATGCTCTCTCAATAATGCTATCATGCAGACTATCCTACATGTATGCAGGATATTCCAGCCAGATCAAATCAGGTTGGTAATTATTTATAAATCTAAAATAACTATTAACAGTGCATAGCGGCACATGTCAGCATCCAAAATGACCAACTACACAGGTGGGACACCTAGCTGAGTGATGGTGATGCCAATGATCCAGATGGAATTACCTAAGGGGAATATTGGGCAATTATACTACACTATATTGATGTCCTTGTGGGGGAATATCCACACAAACCACGCAAAGTTGGAACCGCTAGAGCACGGTGTATTGCCAATTACCTGTTGTAGAGGACCAGGCCACACTAGACACCAAAGAAAGGGCAACAGGGACAACTGAGATTTAGAGTATATAGTGTTGTAACGGCATGACTGTAGCACCCTAGTGAAACCAGCTCAATCGGAGGAGTAACTCCACATAAAATGTTATAGGGTATGTTTGCTACCCACTCTCATAGCCTGGTGGTATAGTACTGCTACACACTAAGCACCTGTCAGGCTAAAACCAGTTTACAAGTGCATTTTCTGTTCCATTGGCGAGTAGAATGGCAGTCTTCTATGGCTGACCCCCTACACTGCTATATGGGCTGCTCCCTGAACTGCTCAGTGAGTGACAGCCCCCTGCCTGCTGCCACGAGCTACTCACTGATGCGTGTTTAATGCTCAGCGCCAACATCAAGTTTTCCCGCTGTGCAGACTTAGATGAAAGCAGTGCCGGCCGGAATGAGGGCCAAACAGTTGCCTTTGCAATATGCCGCCGTGTCTCTCTTCTAGACATGCTCTTGGGCTGGGGCTTATATCTGCTGCCAAACCCCCAGCGGGAGGGTTTGGTGCTCGGCATGGGTCATATGGGTAATAACCCTATTCTAGCGGAACTTTTGCTTGCTCATTTTTACATCTGAAAACTATTAGATCCCTCTGAGGATATTTGATTCATTCCTGCTCTTTTCTGTTAGATTATTAAGTCGCAATAGATGTCAACACATGGTTTGTAACATATTAATAATCAACCCCCTTACAACAGGTCTAGTGCTACAGTAAAGTGGATGATAGACTCAGTCTGGGTAGAGCAGCAGTTCAGTCTAGGCATGGTAGTGGTTCAATTTGGGTAAGGAAGTAGTTCAGGCTGGATAGAGATTTAATTGGTCCAGGCTCGGTTGGGGTGTGTTTCAGGCTGTGACAGGCTGGACAGGGCAGCAGTTCATGGAAGATTGTTAGGGAAGTAGTTACGACTACGCAGGAAAATAGTTCAGGCTGAGCAGGGAAATAATGCAAAGCCTAGGTTTTATCTCCAGCTGGGTAAGGCTAGGTTGGTGAGTCAATCATGGGGAGGAAGCAAGGGACAGTTGTTTGCAGTTCAGGATGTTCACAAGAGAAAAGCAGAGCTATTAGAACATCTCAGACAGGGGCACAAGGTTTCTTTTAGGTTCTTGAGACTGAACACTGAAGAAATTCCACTGGGTGGAGGAGCAATTCAGGCTTGGTATGAGAATCAGTCAGGCTTGGTAATAGAACAGCTCAGACTGGGTAAGGGTTCAGCTCTGGCTGGGTATATGGGAGCTGCCAGAGTTGCTCATATTGAACTTGTAAAGCCTGATTGCCGACCAGCGCCGTATCCCAGGGGCGCCATGGCTGCGGATATCTGCAAATTGAAATGGATCCCTCAATATGGTAGGGTATAACAGCGTCATAGCCCGGCACCACCCTCTTCCAATCTCCGTGTCGTTTATACCTAGCGTGCTCCTGCACAGAGACATAAGTCATTTATGCTTATACAGGAGAATACCTCATATACACCCCACAAGGGCATAACTCATGTAATAATGTGGAGTTATATAGGGCAATCCTCCATATATACCTCCTCATAGTGGCATCACGCATGTCGCAATACCGCAGAATGTTCATTTTATTCCACAGATACAGTTCCCTTCACCAACCGCAAAAGGCCCGATCAGATATGATTTCCTAAGAGGTAAGAACAACACAGAACCTCATGGCATGCATTTGGGAAATGCTATCCAATTATTTGTTATTTCACGAGCTACTCTTGACTGTTTCTCATCTGAACTCATAGGTTCGATCTCCTTTAAATACCGTAACGTGGGCTTGATGTAGTGAAAATGATTCAGCTGCATAGCAGAGTACACCATAAATCACATAGTCTGCAGCGCTCGAGTCCTTATCGCAAAATATGGCCATTGCTCTGCGAGTCGGCTGAAGTCGGAAGTTTCAAATATGTACTACAACGATTATAAGTACATATACTCTAAATTACTCATGCACACCAGCATAGAGTGGTGTAGGATGTATATACCTAATATACTCTGGGTGCCTGTGTCACAGGGGTATTGGAGGAGTGGTGGACGGCTGGGCGCGCTAAAAGTCCCATCCAGACGAGCGGTTATTGATCATCCATCATGTGTGTCGGGCATGTAAATGGTAATTACCAACCCTCCCGAGGAAAAAACACACGACGTCAGGTACTGTCCATATAGGCTGCTTCTTATGTGTATACTACAAGTACAAAAAGCAAGATCAGAGATGATTAAAGGGGGGACATCAGGTATTTTGGACTAACTCCTGGCCATGCAGACATAAATCCTTGCTATCTAACTGTGTGGTCTGTTTCTGAAGGTAATTGTGTACACGTCTTGTCTGTATCGCTGATGTCTCAATAAAATTGTTAAATCTCATCAAATCTGTAAACAAATGGGTGGGCGATAAGCTTACAGTAAGGTAAACTTCTGTCTAACTGTCTATAGTATCATTGAGTAGTAATCTTTGGCTGAAGTACTGAGCTACACCCTCAGAAAAGTGAGAGTCATTGTCGCTAAAACTACCCTCACCTGAGAGTCAGGCAGTACCTGACCCTCAGGTGAGGGTAGTTTTAGCGACAATGACTCTCACTTTTCTGTGTGTGTAATGGATCCTTAAACCCATTCCTCACTTCCAACCCTCCATTCCCAGTGATGGATGATAACACTATACTCAAGTCCGATGTGTATGTCATGCACCAAAAACTTGAGTATATTGTTATCCATCACTGAGAATTTCATATCTCTATCAAGGGGTTGGCATCTTTATACATTAAGTAAGTCCTACCTAATGATATTCACTATGCAGTAGGCATGTGTGCAAGGGGCCAGTGAAGACTAGCTGCAGGATAAATTGTCACATTTTCAAATTGAAAAGCACCACATATATAATTATGTAGTACAGAATTCACACTTTGTATCTCTATGATTCGATCATAAATTCTATCTGGCTCATGTCACATTGCTTAAGGTCAGTTGCTGCGTTCAGAATATATCCCAGAGAGCTCATATCATATGTTTTTTCAGTAGGATACCAGGCATTCTAAACAAACACCATATACCCACTCAGTCGGCTAAATGGACTATGTTCTCCCTATGTGTCACGTTTTTATCCCAGCCACTAGTCCATATTGTTTGACTTCTGCATCTACAGATGTCATACTAATGACAGTCAGCTTTTTGCCCTGTACAACTAATATGCATATAGGTTTTTATTTACCGAAACAACATGATATTTTTTCCTCGCCTACAGACGCTCAGTCTAATCGACTCTTTTTATTATTCACCCCCAATCAACCACTATATCATTCCACACGACTCGGCCCTCTGCGAGGTAGTTAAATTGATGATGGTGATGACATTGTTTGCCTACAGGACTCAGCGATCAAAAATGTGGCCCATTCTGATGCAGTGGTCCTCATAACGCACAGTACTGATCCTGTCTGGAAATAAAGGTTTCTTGCAAAACAAGAAAACTGCACACCACCAGTAAATATGTGTATATCATGTATTGCAAGCCATTGCGCTTACATTGTTTTGTTGAAAATGAAAGTGTTTGAAATTACATTCCCGCAAAACCACAAGCAAAAAATAATAAGCTTATGATGTCACACATTGAATATCTTGACACGAACTGTATTCATCAAATGTGTCATGGATACCCGTTTCCGCGTGCCTGGTCACCCTAAATTGTACGCAATAGTCCGCCATATAGAGCTTTAAGTCATGCGGTTCTAGCTAGCAATAGTGATATCAAATCGTTGGGAAAGCTGCTCTGAACCTCCAGCTTCTCAATCAAATTGGG
Source organism: Harmothoe impar (assembly GCA_947462335.1). NCBI lineage: Eukaryota > Metazoa > Annelida > Polychaeta > Phyllodocida > Polynoidae > Harmothoe > Harmothoe impar. The sequence goes on from OX381710.1 coordinate 48,687,568, forward strand.
ACTGGCTAATCCACGTCCTTGAGACAACTCCCCACTCATTTCCCATTGTTTATCCATAAAGGTATAATTTAAGATGGACGATGGAATATCTTTTTCTGGCCCAATTAGTCGACTCTGTTTCAACCCAAACCATCGCTCACGAGAAGTTCTCATTTTCACAGGGAACAATTCAGGATTTGTGTATTGTCTGACTTGAAGAGCAATAATGTTGGAAAGCCTCCAACGAGATTGTTTTAACTGCTTCTATAATGGGGCAAGAGTGTTTGGGAAACTCCAAGCATGTAGGCACTCGGCTGTGGTGTGCTTCATTTATGATGTGAATACTTGGGATTATGGTGGAATGAGTAAAGGCCTATTTCATTTGAATAACTAAACGACTTCATTTGAATAAGTAAATGATATTTATGGTCCACAAGTTCCAAGCTGGAAATAGATAAGGTGTTGTAGATTTATTTCATGTAATAATATATATATATATATATATATATATATATATATATATATATATATATATATATATATATATATATATATATATATATAATATATATATATATACACATGCACATATTCATGTCATGAGGTCAGGTGGATACGAAGGTTATGGGTATAGGAGAATGCTGGCATGTGCAATGAACAGGGTACCAGTGACTGTCACGCACATGACCCTGTCAAAGCACATCAGCATGTTCTTATTGAGCTACATAATCACAGCAGACATGGGGACATAGGACCCACGGCAAACCATATACACTAAGTCTTAGAAACACATGCACAACACATTGTAGGGTGGACATTGTACATGTAGAAAATATGGCAAGAAATATGGATATTGGAAGATGTATAACTCACCCTACCGTATAGAACAGTGTGTGCATGATTAAATTATTTTAGGAATCAGTTGGGAATACATCTTTGCATTTGTGTACATCCATTTGGGATATAAAAGTGGACGCACTGAATGCTGGACAGTAATTCAGAGGTAACATGGTTTCAATGTGTTACTGCAAGGAATACGGTGGCATTACAGTGTTCAGTCTGATACCATTAGGCTGACAATACATCATGTGATATTTCCTCAGTTCTTTTTTTACAATACCCTAGAACTAAATCGATAAGTACTATGTTATGCTTTTCATCCGATCTCTGTGTTGCTTTTTAGTGTAAGTGTAAACACGCAGGCAATTTAGCTATTGATAAAAGAACTGCTACTTTTGACATGTTAGATTAAAGCAGCGATACTGACAAGAGATCCCAGGTTTAAAATGGTAAAAATACAATTTCTTTCTCAAAATTGCATAAAAAAACGTAGGGTCGGCCCTTTTTTGACAGGGTCGGTCGGGTTACCTGAAACAAACCTCTTTTTTTGGGCCTAATGCTGAACAGTTGACTAATTTCAACCTCTCACCATGGGTATATACATTATATAAAGGTGTTAACATAATGATTACACAACAAAACATGCGTTTCAGTATGCGTGTCATGTTGTACATGTAGTCATATTTTGGGAGATTATATTCATCACTTTCCTTTTAGCTTCACTACCCTAGAACACAAAATTCACCGTGAGGATGTTAACATTTAGACAGATATGCCTTTGTATTATGACCGTGTGACTGCTATTTACGGTGTTCATACATAGATATATCAGCACAAACATAGAAAGTATACCCCCCCCCCACTCCATGAGCTGCTCTGCGTTGCTCTAAGGCAGGGTAGATATAGACATTATGAGCAGCTCAAAGAAGCAGGAGAATGCTGGCACATACTTGAAAAGAGTTCTACTGACTGTCACGCACACCACACTGTCAACGCATATCAGCTTGTATTTTCTTATTGAACAACATAAACACAATAGACGTATGGACATATGAATCAAAGTGAATCTCATACACAAAACACATATGGAACACAGTCATACATAATGCAGGTTGAATATGGCACGATGAAGCAAGAGAGCAGGCCTACGGAGTACAATCAAACTTGTCGGATACTCTAGTTAAAAAAACGTTAAAGCCAGAAAATGAGTTCAGCTACTGAGGTTAGTCAGACCTTGTTGTTCCTGAACAAAGATCTGCTAAAACCTAGAAGTATATGAAAGAAAATGCTAGGGCCTGCTCGTCCTTGAAGCTTGGATGGGATTCCTGAAACACCATTTTTTTTGGGCTTTTTGGTTTATATATGAGCATAAAATTGTATTTACTATCTTCAGAATGAGACATCTCTATGATTCAATTCCGAGTCATTTGTGATTTAATTCAGACATCCTAATTTAAGGTAGTACTAAGGCCCACCAGATCTAGGGCCGGATCAAGGGCACACAAGGCCTTTGTTTACAACCGTTTTGACAGGCCACATACAGAATTTACCTAATTCCTATGTCACAAGCGGGAATATTTTGAGGGACAGGATTATTTAAGAGATGGGATATGATGAAAACTACGTATGACTTAGGGACTTCACACAAGCCTTATGCTTCAAATCGTTTGTGGGAATAGGGCCTGCTTAGCACATGGGGACTTCACCCGGTCCCCATATATCAAACAGGACAAGGATATGGACTTTTTGGGGGAAAATGGCCTCACACGGGTGGGTGGGAGAGAACTTCGCAAACTGCATAGTCAGCGACCTAATACTGGCCAACCAATGTGAACGGTGGTAATTACAACGTATATATACATCACAATCACCTACATAATTCTCCGATAACAAATACCAGTGCAGACCATTACCGGACCGGGTGATGCCCTCTACATGTGGCTTATTGAACTAGAATACGATGTGTATAGTTATCTCTGGAGAGGCAGACATTATTATAGCGTTGACACAGTGTGTCTCTACACTATCCTTATAACATAGTTACACAATAGTCTGTGCAGGTAATGGGTCTTTAAGTAAGCTCAAGTGGTCATGGCCTGTACTGATGAGCTACTCACTGGTGTAGGAAACGGAAGTAGGTGTTGTCACCTACTGGCATTAACATTAACGTAGGTCTTTGCTACTGGTGCAATTTTGCGATAGAGGTGACCGACCTAGGGTGTCAACTGACGCTTTGACGTCATAAATGCATTGATTAAATAACATTAAATAATGGTAACTGTATATAACTGGAGTCTTATTCAGACATTGACATGTATGCTTACAGTATCTATTTATGGTTATGAACATGGATCATACAAGCCACTGCAAATAGAATATTTTATGAGTGGAATATCAATTTACCTGTCCTGTACACTCATACATACTATTTAATGAATGTTAAGATTGACACAACTGAACTAGTAACGGGATACTATGGCCATTTCCAGAGCATCCCCATGCTCAGCAACTCCCCTGGTGTGTGTTGGTTTAGGGTCCCGTTTGGAAAACGTTTTAGTAAGTTTTCCCAAAACCCATAACCTTAGGATACAGAGTTAGGCATGCTACTATAGCTGCCTAAGCAAGTTGATGGATTTGACTACTACTAAGGAAGTGATCACTTTTTAACAACATGGGGGCAGTGGGTTTTCACGCAGCGAGTGAAATTTTTTACACCCCATCAGTCAAGTGGTCAACATTTTTACCCCCCCCCCTACGGGTCAAAAATCGACACGCTCGGGCCCTTTGAATCATAGTAACGCACTGGCTTTTCTTTTCATAAGAGCAACGCTCACTTTATTTCTGTAAAAAAACATTTGAAATACAATGTTCAATCAAGCGTTACAACATTTTGCTTTTCATATTTTACAAAGACATCGGACAAACAGACAGACAAGACAGGACAAAACCAAGGGTTCACAAGAGCTTTGATAAAATAGTGCATGAAAAATTTAACAATACGTGACTGATCAGACAAGTACTACATGCTGTTCAATAGTATCTGCAAATCAGCAAACCATTTCAACTGTTCCTCTCTCTTTGAAATGTTTCTCTCTCTAAGTAACTTACATTTCAGCTCATATACCCATCCAAACAAATCAAGGTTATTACTATCAAAACGTCTCTGTCTGTATATATGAAAATTACGGAAAGAAGGATATAATGTCTCCCTTTATTTGGGTCATTGAATAAGCGACCGGCTTCACTTTCTATTTACAAATCCATACCAACTACTCCAAATAACCAGTTACTAACATAAGTCTAGAACCTACGTACATTTGGACAATACAAATAGAAATGCTCAATACTGTGCACCTCATCACAATAATTCAACAACCCTTCTTTGATGCAAATACTTATTACAAGGTTTAATTCTTTAAGTTTCATACTGAAGGGATTGCAGTTTAGTCTCACGGCATGCCTTATATGCAGTCATATACAGTTCTGTCCAAATAACTGGGGTGGAATCTGCATAGACCTTCATCCACTGAACCTGTGAGGAGGGTACCTTGCCTACGCATGACCGTTTTGTAAGGTAAGCAATTTTACTGCTGACTACTAACACATCAACTAGCTTTCTGTCACTACCCTGCAGCAGCAATTGCTGACCATGATCACCTAAAGACTCATAAGTAAATGATAATCACCAAGGAACTGCACTTTTTATCTGACCTACTAATATGAAATCACATCTGATCTGATATCTCTCTTGTATCTCAGAATATGTTAACATGCTGGCATGTGTACTCAAAATATATTTTAATTGAAACATGCCTGTACTTCTCCACTGAAGGCAATTAAAAATTGCCCGTTACTAAGTACAAAATCATAATTCCATATGCAATCCCTACAACTCTGTGGTTCTACACAACACAGGTCACTCCATACATTCGGGCTTTTTTGCTCAAAACAGGTCAATTTTTTTACCCCCTCCCCAAAAGGGGTCCAAATCTTTTACACCCCCCCGGTCAAGGGATCGACATTTTTTTTGCCCCCCCCAACTCACCACCCCACCCCCTGTTGTTAAAAAATGATCACTCCCTAATGTATAAGTATTGTTTGAGTTTGCTCGGCCCGTCCAAATTTGAAATGCTTTTTAACTCTGGTATTGGCTTGAATCTTGTATATTTCTCTATTTATGTATACCAATATATGGACTAATTTTGGACGGGGTTTCCAAGGTTTTCTAAATTCGAACAGCGATAATTATTCTATACTATGTAATAAAAAATGGCCATAAAACAAAAGAAAGAACTAGGTAACTCATGCATATTCAATGCAAATATAGTATTATTCAAATTGTATATCGCAGTCTATGCATATCGCATGCTACATCATCTTAGTCAGATGTTACACAATACACTACTCTGTGTGGCACGCCATCTACCCACTCTAGTGATGCTCATTTTACGGCATGCTACTAAGGATAACCTTTAGGGTTGCATGCCCACACGTTATTGACTTCAATCGGCCTATTCAAAACGGATTGCTCCACCAGACTGTATTGTATCATCTGTATCTATTCTGATATCCACGTCAGCCTGGATTAGACATGCCCTTGTGTTAAACGATCGTCGAACTGACGTACATTGTACGTGCCCACTTATAGCTAGTGCATAGCAGACCGTTGGCACACAACTATGATTTTCTACCTGAAATCCATTCCGAAAATAGTTTGATTCTGGAACTTTCACAGGTTTGTAATCTTTACAGATGTACAGAGTTTTGATTTCTACAAAGGAAAAGAAAAGGACTTATATCACAAGGAGGATTACCCTTAGAGAGATAGGCAATACCGATTCTCTATAGGGAAGGACCGTGAACCCTAGGTAATTTTTTTCACTTTAACTATTCAGATGCGCTCTAAAGGGTAAGTGATATAACATACCTGTACTATACATACCGTATAGTGAAAGCTACAATTAATCATGAAGAACTGTGAAACGATGCTGATCTGGAGACCAAAGTTATGCCTCGCGTAAGATACTAGTAATCATGTTGGTGTTATATGTATGAAGAGTTTTTCATGATCTGATCCTCGTCATATCCTGTTTCGATCATGACAACTGCAACTTTCCTCCTTTTATAGGGTACAATAGTTTGTGTAGGCGGTGTTGTTGATGCCACCGTTATAATTGTTTTTCCCCCTTCTCTCTTCTCCCTCCCTTTCTATGTGGTCTTCTGTCTTCACTACAGACACTCAAAGCTAATCACTGACATTGTATACGTAGTGCCCTGTTATGGCCCAACACCTTGAGCAGGATGCGATGGTTGACATCCCAAACTGAAACTCATTCCACGAATTAAGCAAGGTAACCAAAAGCCAAATAATCAGGAATTCGAGGAAGCTCTCACCCTGAAATTGGCTAAAATAGTTGCTGCAACTCCTCTTCCTCTGGGTAAACACTATATCCAAACACTGTTCAGGGACACCTCACCCTTTTCCGAACGAGCTATTCTGATTTACAGAATTACACCAACCAACCAAGCTGGGAACACATTTAACAGTAAATTAAACTATAAGCACTACTTCTGGACCTAAGGATCTAACATAATCGTCGCTGAAAGGGTTCGTTCACTATATGTAAAAGAGTATACATTTATGGCAGAATTATGATCTTATTTATTCTGTCATATGGGTAAACTCCAGCCGGTTCTAGGACTTCTACCCCCTGGACATCTACCCCTTGCTATTTACCCCCCTGGACATCTACACCATAGGACTTGTACCACCTAGCACCTTTACCGTCCTGGGCACCTACCCCCTGGACGTTTACCCCCTTAGGGCTTTTAGCCCCTAGGACATTCACCCTCTTGGACATCTATCCCCTTGGAAATTTACCCTCTAGGACTTCTACCCCTGGGGACATCCACCCCCTCCAGATGCCCATATGGTTGAGTCACACCATGTGGAGGGGGTGGATGTCCCCAGCGGTAGAAGTCCTATAGGGTAAATTTCCAAGGGGATAGACCAAAATAAGGTACAGTAGAAGCCACCATTTCTGTGCAGAAGCCACCATTTCTGTGCATGGGTAAATGTTTATGCTAAAGCATTTTCACTGTTTCATCTATGCATGGATTATAAGCTTGATAGCTGAGATCAAGTAAATAAAATCTGTGAATTCTTCATTCTGATTTCTCCCACCATTTAGATTGATATAAATGATGAAACCAAGGAGAAGGGATCTTCTTGCATGACCAATTTTGACTCCCTACAAAAATAGTGTCAAACAGATTTGATTCCCGTTTTTTAATGGAGTTATCCAGTTTGACTTCCATTTGACTCTCCTTGCAAAGGGAGTCAGTACACTTAGACTCCCTCATGATAGGGAGTCACTTTAGAAGTCCTGGGGAGTTACCTAAGTGATCGGGGCCAGATCCCCCTTTAAGAGTCACTGTGATTCTACTTCTTTTCTCTGTGCACACTAATTTACTGGGCATGTACATAGTACTACCACTGAATGTTTCTCATGATATAATGGGAAGATCCTCCAATATGTGTTACTGCCTTCCACAGCTTTTCACATGTCAGGCCATAATACAGATGGCCTGCACGATCAACAATACATACCAACAATGTAGAGATTGCAAATCTCATAAACTCCCATCTCCTGAGGGCGAGGCAGCTGTGACAGGCACCTGTTGGACTGAATAGGGCTGTAATGGGTAAGATGCAGAATCATTATGACAATGGCAGCTATATGGCTAATGTTACTGTCGGCGTCTGTCGGCTTCTGCTGACCTCTGCAAATAACAACAATTACACGTTAAAATCTCTGAACCAGCCATATTATCGGGCCTGTAATGGTAGTATGAAGCCAGGTAGCAGTGCATGTTGAATTAGTACTGTCGACTAGTGCTAAATCCCGCAAATGGAGGGACCTTATAATGCATTCTTCTAACCATGTGTGTGTGGTCAGGGAATAGACGGTGGCCTACACGAAGTGAAAAGTGACAATTCTGTGGGTGAGCATGATTACATTAGGGGCCATCCATTAATTACGTACGCACATTTTTGGCCAAAATAGACCCCCCCCACCCCCCCTGTTGCACTTTGTACGCATTGGGACTACCCCCCCCCCCCCCATGCGTACATACGCATTTAGCCCCCCCCCCCCCCCCCCCACTGATAAAATAAAGGAATGTTATCAAATCTATTAAGGAACTTTTAGTGTTAATAGGTGCGTATGTAGGGGGGGGACAGGGAAGAACTCCTTTTTGAGGATGTGTATCTTTTGATAGGGGGAGGGGGCGGAGGACTTTCTAAGCACATTAGTTTTCACCTGACCCTCCCTGCTTCCAATACGCTTAAAGCAACCTAGACCCACCCCCATGATATTGAGAAATATTCGCCCCCCCCCCCCCTCAAGAAAAGAAGCAACCTTTACTGGAACCTCCCCTCGTGATATTGAGAAATATGCCCTACACCCCTGGCATCAGAAAAGTATTTGCATGTTATGATTCCAAACAGTACTAGTTACGGCAAATTTCCCACTTCTCAAAAGTATACTCGGAGGTTGGGGGGTAACGGTTGGGGGGGGGGGGGGGCTGGTCAAGCCTAGGGGAAGGGCATTTTTCAAAAGCCGAACTGATTGCTCCGGGGGTTGGGGGATTTACTTATGGGTAGTTAGTAGGAGGCGGGGGGGTCAAAAATATTTGGCATGTTTGGAAAATTTTCAAAATTTGGTTGGATATTTGGAACTAAAAGGTAACAATTTTAGTCTAAAATGACCAAAAAAACCGGCCCTATGCGTACACAATGCGTATGCAAAAATGGACCTAGACCCCCCCACCCCCCCTGTACGCATCTGTACGCATTTGGCCTGACCCCCCCACCCCCCTTTCATGCGTATGTAATTAATGGACGGCCCCTTACCGGTACATGTGAGTTGCTCATTGTATAGGACTACTCGGGGCTGCTCATAGTATTTAATGTCGAGTCCTATTGTATGCAGCTGCTAAGGGATCCCGTGTGGCTGGCCATATCTGGCCCCTCCATTTATCACCTATGATACCTAACTCCTAACACCTGACATCACTTGATATAGTTTGGCATGTTATTTATCTACATTTACAGTGGTATAATGCATTTACTGTGATAGATGCACCTGTTGGACGCATTCCAGCTAGCAGAAATACGTTATTTACGTTGAAATGACATATTTAATGTTATGATTATTATAACATTTGGCCATGATAAGGAGCCATGGACAAACGCTCTGAAATGCTATATAACGCTTTTTGTTTACTGGCATACGGTTGTTATGTATGCATTCATGGCAGCCTACATAGCATAACACGTAATAGTACTATGGGTGTGCATGACTACATTACATGCGAGTTACTCTATGTTGGAGACCTACTCGGGGTAGCTTGCAGTATTTATTGGCGAGTCCTATTGTGGCTACTGCTAAGCGAATGACGTGTGGCTGGCCATGTCTAGCCAATCTGTTTAATGCCCAAGGTACCGAACTCCCTGCAGGACATGATATAGCTTTAGACAACGTTAGCTATGAGAGGCATGTACATGATGCACCAGACAGCCAAATGTAATGGGAGAGCCTAAGGTATTGTATAGTCTAAAAATGCATGCCGCCACAAAGAGAAGTATGCAGCATTGTCTAGATAAAATAATACATAAATTTAATGTACACTGAGGAATATGCAATGTATGTATACCTTTGCCTCGAGAGAAATTCTCTGTTGATTCCATATGCTCTGTAAAAATAACAACGTATCTCATACAGTAAATGTGAAAGAGATATTGAAGCTACAGAGATCTTCTACGCAATTTTCTGCGCTGATAATTTCCGAGTAGTGAACTCTTTGGAACTTTCAGTTAATTAAATCCATGTGACCTATCAGTCATTTTTAAATATCGGTGCATCATTTGGACCAATGCATTGGAAATTTATACTATGGAATGAGTAATAATACTAACCATAGATTTAGTTTTTAGTTGCAAAACATGCAATCACCAAATACAATGCAGGGCCCACAGTTGTTGTCCAGAGGGTGTACATTTTAGAGTGGTCCATACATGTTTAAATAACCGTTATAGTTGAGGTTTTACAAACTCACATTTGACATTAGAAATATACTAGATGAATTCAACATCCTCTGCAGGATGTAGTTCTTGGAACATGAAAACCTGTTATATGATAAGTGAAATATGCATTATATATCCACACGTCTACAAATGCTGCTCTGCAACAATCCTCAGGGTAACTTAACTCCTGAGTTGTAATTGATTGTGAACCATTTAATTCTTTTTTAAATTTGCACTAAAGATTACTATTACATCCTCAATTCTAAAGGAAATATGACTGTCACAAAGGTAGTCATTTTGGCTAACTGGGTTTATCTAAATAGGTAATGCTAAGCTGGTCCAAATGACTACCCTGCGAACAAAATCTCAATTGGGACTCGTGCCATTCCTGAGTCGTGACTCGTAATCCCTAAGAAAATTTGAGAACGTTTCTGGAATGTTTTCTGGACATTTTCTTGTGTGATATTCCCTGGAATTTCTTGTTTTTTTGAACAAGCGAAACTGGGGAGATTCACGTCATCACTCTACATGCTGAATTTCTTGTTACTTGCACAAGTAAAACTAGGGAAATACACATCACCATTGAACATGCCTCTAGGAATGATTGCTATTCTCGAGAACCTTCCGGTCTATTTTGTGTATACAGCTTGTGCGATTCCCAAGAAATACACAAGATACTAACTTTTGTCATTCCTGAGTTCTGTTTGGAGGACAAGCTTAATATCCCTATCATTTCTTTGAATGATAATACCAAGCCTTGGTTAATTAGTATTGACTTTACACCCGATTAACCTGAGTTGGGCATATAGAGAGCCAAAGAATGACGTTGTAATACATTGTTTTGTTGTATAGCTAACACAAGGAGTGCTTACACAGTGAAACACAACACGATCTTAATGTTGCTTCTGAGAAAATGACCGGAACAGAAGTCCTATCCATTTTTTATTCTTCTTAGAATCTCCTCGAAGAGATTGAAGTGCTATTTGTCCATGGCTTCTGTTAAAGCGATATGATACTATATAGAAAGAAAAGCTAATCCAAAATTTACTTCAGATTATAAGTACAGTATAATTTCTCATATTATAATGACTTACTGTAGCCAGTTGCTATGGCTGTAGTTTTATGTTATGGCGCTCTGCTCTGACACGGCGACCAGGCATGACACCTTATACTGAACCGCAATTCCCTTTATTAAAATTAAGGTAACTAAACACCAAGTAATCAGAGATCTGAGATGTGGTAGTAGCTTAAAATAGTAGCTGTAACACAGGGGAGCACTAGTATTGATTAGGGTACAACCCGTAACAAGCTCAGTAGGGTTCTGGCTTCACAAGTATGATATTAGGTGTAGGCCTATGGTACCACCAGACACATTTCATGGTATGAGCAGAAGAGATTTATCTATCCCCCTACCATATTTTGTTGCTGAATCACTGAGTTTGGAGATTGAATCCCCAGGTTTTTATTATTGACCGAACTGAAATACTGCCATCTGATCTCTCCACAACAGCAAAACAGATACCAACCCCCGGGTAGGATGGTTTTCCATCCTGCTGTTGGGAGTGTAATAAAGTATCAGTGATGCATTAAAAGCCTACATAATTTCACTTATCACTTTATGTTAAGAAGGCACCCTCTTACATTCATGTTAGAATTACATTTCCTTTTAAACCCAATAATGAGTAATTGACTAATTAAACCCCTCAAAGGGCATTTCCTCCAACATAGATACATGCATGTTTGACCGTGTTCAAAATCATATCATGTATTCAATTAGAGACGATAAGTAATCATACTTGAAATATCTTTAGACTGAGACTTCTGGGACTTTTTCCCATTACAGTGTAGTAAGTTCATGAACTGATTATAT